>JAHLSL010000022.1:21764007-21879176 GCA_025920805.1 Petroica traversi
CCCCGCAGAGCTGCGCGCAGCCCGCACCGCCTCGCCGCTGGCAGGCGGCTCACACGCTGCTCTGCGGGCTGACCCCTGGGTTAATCGGGCAGCTTGTCATTTCACTCTAAGCATAGCTCACTACACACCGTCTGCGCAGCATTTCGCCTTCTGGGCAGCAGACCAGACTACACTTCGGGAGGACCTCTTTTTTACTTCAAAGAAAGCTTTAGTGTGGTCAACGAGATAAGCTACTTAATGGCATCCTAGATAAAATTAGTGTTTTGGCGTCAGGTATCATGTATTTCCTTCCCGTAGTCATAACGATAAGAGTTCGGAAGTTGATCAGTCATTCATGCTAAAGATATGCATGTAACTTGGCAGGAGCTAATAGTACAGGGAAAATGAAGACAAGCTAAAGATGAAACTGTGAAACATCATTGTCTCATTTATGTGGACTATGGAAAAGACACAGTTCATCTGCAAAGTATTGAATAGGTATTTTGCTGTATTAGTAAAAAACTTGGTGTGTTTCTGTTTGGGTTCAAAACGTCTGTTGGGAAACTGTCCTAGATGGAGCTGTATGCTTATATAGGAAACCCTGTTCCTTAAATGCTTAGTGTAAGAGTGGTGTTTGCACAACATTATGTAGTACTCAAAAAAGGCACTGGGACAAATTAGATCCTGGTGGCAGTACATTCTGTCACAGACTGGCTAATTCTTCTGCAGAAAATTAGAAAGTCGTTTACAAAGAAAATGATTGGAGTAGATTTGCCAGTATTATAAATCACAGTGAAGAGTTTATCAAAAGAATTTACATTTTTCTACCCTTGTTTGCCTGGGATTAACACAGGATATTAATGACAATTACTGAAAATTGAACCAAAAGCCAGGACTCTAGCAGAAATTGAGTGGCTTCCATCAAACTTTGAGAGAAGACGTGTACTTTATTAATTTAATTGGTATTTTAAGAGTACTGTCATATCTTTCACTATTCCAGTCTTTTCTGTCGAAAACCTAATGCTGTTCTTGTAAGTATTTGGCTGAAGACTTCAGTCTTCTATGCTTTTAAATGTCCCCTGTGATTTAAGTCATTATCACTCTTTAAAACTATACATGGTTTATGTGAAAAGGGGCTATAAAAGGCGTGGGAGTTTTTTTTTCCAGTTTTTTCCTTGGTGACCTGTGTAGCATTTACCCCTTTTATACATGTGAGATATCATTAAATGTGTTGTAACATGGAGATTAGGTCACAATCTTTCAGGGACAAATGTCACTGCTGAAGGCAGAAAAGGAGAAAGTGTGTTAGCAGAGAATGGAAGCAGAATCATTCCTGCAGCTGCTTTTCACTTTTTCACACACATTCACAGTAGTTTAATCAGTGCATCTCCCAAAATTGCTTGGCTCCAATGGATATTTTCTGCAAACCACAGCAACAAGCATCCAGAAAACTTCTGAGCTTTATCACTTGAGAGTTATTTAAATTAAATAGCTAAGAAAATGTGTTTGTGTTGGTACTGTGCCAAAAAGTACAGGTTTTGCTATACTGCAGATACCTTAAACCATCCACCTGAAATTACAAATTTTAAATGAGATGTTCCATAAACTGCAGGATGTTTGTGGGTAATTGGGAGTCTGGTAAAAGAGCCTAATAGTGGCCATGAAGATGGCTGGTACATTGCTAACAGTGGACTTATTATTCACAATTGAGACCTGGATTCTTGTTTGGTTTGGGATGGTTTTTTTCTTGTAAAGAAAAGTACTGCTAAATCCCAGTGAGTGCATATTAAACCATATGAACTTTCTCGTAAAGGAACCATTTGATTGTTTTCTGAGCATAATATCAAGTAGGCAAGTGTGGAGTTTGGTTTTATGTAAATTTATCTGATGGAACTTTTTTTTTGATGTCTGCCAAGACACTTTCCCCCACATGGATCTTTTACAGAGAAGTGAATTACAAGTGGATTTTCTGCAAATTAATTTTCTTCTGAGTTCTCCTTTATTGTTTCTGGAAAGAAGAAGCTGCATTGTGAATCTTCCCTTGATTGAATGGTGCTAAGCGTGCTCAAGCCTGGCAGAATAGGTCTCAGTGTGAACACACAGCCTTTGCCAGTACATAATTAGAAAATTGGAATAAAAAGGTCTTGATGGAGGCTCACCAATATTCATGTGTACCTGCTGATTTTTGGAGACTACACCGAGTCTGCATTATGAAGCAGTTTGCACCATGTATTTGCACTGCCTGTTGTTGTTGTGTCTGTTACAAGCCCACAAAGGCAAGGGAGGCACAAAGTTAAACCCAGTAAATTACATGCTCCTTTTCCCAGACCTGTAGTCATTCATTTTCTTTTGCCGTGAGGTAAATTTGCTGAGTATTAACCCAGCCTCTATAAATGTCTGTCTCCCTTCCATTTAAATGATTCCTTAGTTCTTCTGCAGCCAAAGAGGATGTTTCCTTATCTCATGATGCCATTATGGTGGAGCAAGAAAAATGTTTATTAGAAAGGCCAGTTAAAGCAAGCAATGTTCACTGTGATGGAAAGTGGGTGGGAGAAGATGTGTGCCAGCAGCAGAAGTATAGATTCATGCTTTTAGGTTGATCAGTGCCCTAAAACACAGTGACATTAGAAATCCATCAGATATGTTTCATGCCTTGCTGAGGAGATTGTGGAATATTGTTGATGGCCTGAGATAGTGAATATGTAGGTCTTAAAAAAAGACTACAGAGATTGGTGGTTGGTGATCTTGATATGGCATACTATGTGTAGATTCCTATGTGCATCAGTTTGCTTGAAAAGCTCATCTAACATTTAGGAGGGTACTATTTATGGTAGTTGGGTTGGGTATTTTAATTTCATGTATTTATTTAGCAGCTTAGGAGCTGGCATTTCTTATTAGGATGTAGCACTGTTTTGATCAACTTTCAAAACTACAGAGAGTAGTTTGCTGGCTTCAGAATAAAAACACTGGTGATTGGATTCCCTTGACAGAAAGTGGCTGAGGGTATTTTAAAGCTTTTGACATTTATAAAAGTATTTTAATTTCTACACACACAGACACACATTCTAGGCATGGCTATTATAACTGGAAAAATTGAGATGAAGCTATCAATAGGAAGTTTTATGGAATGATCCATTTTACAGTACTGAAATTTAGTTTACAAAGTATTTAAATGTGTGTTTAAATTTCTAGTGAGCAAAGGGGACTCCTCAGCTGTGTGCTTGTTTTTGGCTGAAGAAGGGAAAGATACTAATAAACTTGGTAAATTCTCTTGGATTGGTCTAGGATTTCAGGTCTAATGTTAGATATAGGTAATTTAATGTCTTGTTTTTCAAAGTTTTTATGTATGTTTGTAATACATTGTTGTAATGCTGTAAGAAAGTATGCAATTGTTGGAGAGCCTGAAAAAATTAGTAAGCTGGTTTAGTTTAAACACTTGAGAACAGAGTAAGGGCTGTTACTGCTTTTGATCTCTACCAGAAAATCACTGAGCAGATGGAATAGTGATGTTGGTTGGGGAAGCTCTAGTGGCTCTCAGTGGACAAGTATTGCAGGTTGTATAACTAATTTGGCAAGTTATCTTCACAAATTGGATAGTCAAAAGAAATAATTACATATTTTGTCATCTGGTCATGCATGTAAATATTTCAGATGGCTGAAGATGAAAATGATACGTGTTATTAAAATGGCATTGTCTGAGAGTCTGGGAATGTTTGCTGTTTGCATTGTTATATCTTTCTTTTTTGAGGGGAGAATAGATTTTATTCACTCATCTCTGGCCTCGTTGTACTGAGTAGTTTAGAAATCCTTGAGGAAAGGTGTTGATATGTTGGGTTTTTTTTAAAATAAAACACTCAAACAAGCATTTAATAGTTATGTGACTCAGTCGTTAAAGCTCTAATTTGAATCCTCCAGAAGAACTCAAAGTATAGATTGTGCGTAAAACTCAGTCCTTTTAAACTCCCTGTAATTTACCTGAAAAGGGAGAAAAAAGCAGTATCTCAGTGGATATTAGAGTTTTTCATCACTGAAGTCACAGATCACAGAATGTTGAGTTGAAAGGGACCTTCAGGGATCAACAAGTTCAACTCTTAAGTGACTTAAGACAATTACGTACAGGGATTGAACCCACAACCTTGGTGCTATCAGCACCATGCTCTAACGAACTGAGCTAATTTAAGGGTCAGTCAAATTAAATAGATTTAAAACTTCCATGACATTAAATAGCTGGGCTACTAATACGTCATCTTTTGCTTTCAAGTGCAGACTTCATTTTGTTTATCCTGTCTGCCTCAAATAACTTGTGCAAAAATAAACGGAATATGGGAGGAAGAATTTACTTTTTAGGCTGCATTTTCCTACTCTGCTTGTCACTTAAAAGTCATATTTCCCATATCACAAAGTGCTGATTTCATCATAAATCCATAGTCATTGTGGTCATACTTCATTAATTATGGACAGAAGAAGCTTTTTGAGTAAAAAGTTCACAGCATGGCAGTGGTGCTTTATCTATATATGAAGATGCTCGTGTGTATTAATAGACAAGAGAGGAAGCAACTGGTTCTCTTAGGAGTTTCCTGGAAAGGCATGGAAAAGCTGTGGCTTAAGAGTACAGTGAAACTATGAAAACATACTATAATAAAGAACAGAAGAAGGAGCCCTTTTTCTTGCACATGAAGATCCTCAGAAATCTGTATCAAATCTGTATCTAGTTCCTAGGCATTCTTTTATTGTATTACTAAGCTGTTTGTTTTTCTAGGTCCTTCTGAACTTGTGGGCTTTGCTTCTTTTTGTTTACAGGCTTCAATCTGCTCACTCCTTTGCATCTCTGTCAATTTTAAATGCAAATTAAGGAGGTATGTGGAATTGCATGTGTATATTTTGGTTGTGAACATGAGTAAGCTTAAAAGCTTGCTTTGCATAGCACAGAAAATCACAGATATAAGGACTGAATATTGCCCTAGAGAGAAAACGTGGTTTTAAAACATTTTTGAGTAAAAAAGATAGGACAGAAATTGCATAGAGGTGAGAAAGGAACAAAATGTGAGGTGTTCAGCTTGTTGCGCATGCATTTATTTTTGTTCAAAACAGGGAATGAGATCTATGTTGTATTACAGGAAAAAAAGGTTTATATGCATTTGAGATATAAATATATTCTGTCTAGATCATTGATTTCTACTGGGGTGGTAAATAAGCTTAGATGAGAGTTCAAATGGAAATCTGTGAGACCATTTTCAAGATATATTGTATGACTAATAGCAGGAAAATTGGTATGACTAGTTTAATTTTCTTTTGAGGATAATAAACTACCAGTTCGTTGCAGTTTACTCAGTGTTCTTTTTTTGCTTTGAAAAAATATAAAGAAACTTTAAATATTTTTCTCATGAATTCCGGTTTTTTTTGTGGACTCTATTGTATATTTGTTTAAAAAAAAGGTGCTTGAATCGAAATCTGGTATTTCAACTCTCTTTTAAATTGAAACTACTAGAAGTCTTCTGTTTCCAAATGTAGATTTTTTTCATATTATTGTTTCAATCTTCATTTCCCTCATTCCAGAGATCTGTTTTTGCTTTTGATACAGGGCTTGATTATTGGTTTTATTTATTATTATCAATATACCCTTTTGGTCAAGTCTTTAAAGTAGCTCTCTACTTTTCAATAGTGGTAGAATGAGCTGTAATTTATACTTGTTTTCTTCTATGAATGCCAAGAAATATCACTTCAAAATAATCTTTGATTGTTTTGCCAGTTTAGAGAGAATTGTTCTTTAATCCAAAATGCTAGCAAATTTCACAAAAATAGAGAAATAAGCCAACACCATACTGTTAGTGGCACTGTGAAAGCAAGAAATGGCATTGTAAAAATGCAGTTTAAAGTGTTTTTTGTTCCTTGTGTAAGGAGAAGGAATTACAGAAAAGAAAGCACAAAATTGCTCTTTGCCTACTTTCAAGACTTTCTTCATTTTAGCATTAGTCTCTCCCTCATTTCTATGGCCTTCTTTCCAACCACTTATTTTCTTAATATGCGTGTTGCAATAGCAAAACAGACATGACTGCAACATTTGTTTCCCTTTTCTAACAAAATCTAGGCATGTTTGTTTGGTGGTACTTACTTGGAAAACAGCTTGGTCACCACCACAAATTGATTCTACAGAACTTTCAGTGAAGTGCATCTGACACGCCAAGGAAATTGGACTTCTTGGCACATGTAGGTGTTGCCAGAAAATCCTGTGTTTTTTCCTGACAGGAGATAACCAATCAACTCGATGCTTTTAAATATCGATGTACAAAGGTATTAACTGCAGGATAATATATGGTTACTTTAGCATCTTAGAGTTTGGAACAGTGAAAAATCTGATGAAAATGAGCACAAAAGAAGAAAAGGTTGCTGAAGTAGATCCAACTTTGTTGAACTAGCTTGTATTGCAAATTAGATTATATATTATAGTAACACAATTGTTTGGAATCCTAATTTGCGGTCTGAAAGCTGTGTCTTAAATATCTGCTTCGTAGAGAGATTTCAAGCTATTTCTATGTATTTGTTTCAAAATAATTTTGTTACTGATACAAGCTAACATGTCACTTTGAATTTGGAAAGATAAATGTACCACCGTTCAACAAAACACAATTGATGATTGCAGTCTATTTTAACTGCTATGCCAAAACATAAATAGATCCTGAAACCTGTGTTGATGAGACACTTGTCTGTTGACTGCAAAGAGTTGACACACCCTATTGTATGTCACTGTTTCTGGTGTTCCTATTTATTGAAGGAAACCTTAATCTTTGTTTTCATATGCTTACTTGAGAAGCCAACATTTTATAACTACCTTTCCTACAACCAGTGGAGAAAAGACTGAATTAATAAAAATGTTCCAATTTCTTAGAATTCTTTTTCTTGGAAGTATGAAATGAGTTTTCCTGCTTCCTTTCTCTTCTAAAAAGGAGCCCCAGCAAGATCCCAGATGGAACAAATTCAGTAGTTGTCAACCAGGCAAAAGAACGTGAGACTGGATACCAAACACTAAGTTTGGGTAGAAACGGAGTGATCAAATCCCAGTCGAAACAACACTGAGTTGTAGTATCACGGCAAGACAAAGAAGAGGTGATCTATTGGACTATGCTTCTAAATCTCAAAACATGAAGACATTTTTAAATTCTTGGCAATGGGAGATAATAACGGTAAAGAGAATAATACCATTTCTGTGATGTTTTCAGAGGAAAGCCTAGATTTGATTAAAACTTACTGCCATGGCAAAATTACAGCACATCTCTAAAACTATGATAGCAAGCAAGACCCAAGAAGACTGGTGGAATTGCAGAGATGGAGTAGATGGAATTCTGGGACTGAACATATTTCTGTACAAATATTGATAAAATAGGTGCTCCAGAGACTAAGCAGAGTAAGTTGCATAACAGTTCATTCAAATCTGACTACAGTGGTAGGCTGTGATTTGATAGAAGAGGTTATCCCTTAATCCTGGTTTTGTTTGCTGACCTTTTTACTTGTCATTAAGCTCTTCTCTGTGAAGAAACCTCCAGCATCCAACCACAAAACAAGGGGAAAATACTTAAGTAATTCTAAGTCAATTTAGATTGTCTAAGGGAGGTAGTCAATTTAACATAAAACCCACATATTTGCATACAAATCTATTAAAATAAACATTGAGACTATATTTTTTCAATTAAAAGGTATATAGGAGAAATGTCTTACTTTAACAGGTAATGCTCAACAACAATGACAAGAAAACCCTGTCTTGATATCTTCAGTTGTGTGTTGTGCTGGCTTGCCTAGTTTGCTGTCTTAATAGAAATAAGGAATGTCCTGATAAAAGACTTCTTAAAAATGGCTATGTTAGATTTTCTTCATTATTTGGAAAATATTCCAGGAATTCAAGTTAGCTTTCTTAAAAAAAAAAAAAAAAACAAACAAAACCAAGACTCCACAGACAAGTGCAGTTTTGAAAGCAGTATCAATGTCTTTGTGAGCTTGCTTTTCTCATGGTTCAGCAACGTGTAAAAAGTGATAAAAGTCTGTCAGAATAGTACAAGCCTGTCACGCCTTGCACAGGGAGCATGAAGTTAATGCAGTTGGTTCTTCCCTTACATCTGCTCTGCTCATTGCAGAGCTGCCTCTCACAAGCTGCAGTTTGTGGGCTTTATTCTCACTCTGTCCATTCAGTGCCAGACGTGCCACATGGTAGGAATTAATGTAAAAGTGATACAAACAAGGTGGGGAAATAGTGAAGTGCGACTGAGTTTGACATGTACTAAAGTATTTGCAATTTACTGGAAAAAAAACAAAACAAAACAAAAAACCACAAACATTTCTCAAAATGAAAATTTAAGTTTTGTTCAGTTTCTAAATTGAAACTGAACTGAGTGGAAGCACAGAGGTGGCCAGAATGTCTATGAATAATTGCTTAAAATGTATCAAAATTATTCAGAATTTCTGCTTTCGAAAACTTACCCCACAATGTTCCTGACAAGATTGCACTGACAGCTGTATGGAAGTCATCATATCACTTGTGTTTACTAACAAGGAATGGCTATCAGCTCCTGCTTAGCTTGAACTGAATTTAAACAATTGATCTGTGTCTCAAAGGCTGATTGTCTCGTTGTCAAAGATGTAACCTCTCATATCCTGTGAGAGTTGGTGCTTGTCAACTTGAAAAAAATTATAATCTTGTATTTGTTATTAATAAAGCCTTATTTAGACATAGTCTGTTCATTCTAAATGTGCCTTTTTCTTTCAGACTTAATGGTTAACAAGAAATTAGATTCAAACACAACTCTTGAAATCTTGCTGTGTCTTTATTTGTTCTCTCTACCTGCTGGGTTTTATTTTTCTCAATTTTTGATCTTTAAAATCTCAGTCATAGCTACATTTTTACTAAGGAGGACACTGTGTAAAGGAAAAATGTAGATGTATTCTATGTAAATGCAACTAAATCAGTTTCCTCTTAGGAGGAAAAAAGTAAATTTACATGAATCAGGGTAATGTAAACAGTGCAAAGAGACTTACAGTGAACTCATAGTTTATGCTTTTTCTAACATCCATAAATACTGTATTCAGCTCTTCTCAGCCAATATCTAATAAACTCTTCTTCCTTGTTTAGCATAATGACTACATATTACAAGGCAGGAGAAAGGAAAAATACGCATTATTGGGCAGTGCAGGAGTTCTACTGATCAGGAAAAACATGCAGTGGGCCTCTTTCTTGAAGCATCAACGCAAGTGACAAATGCTTTTGTGATATAAGTTTTCTTGCATTAGCTGCATAGAGAAGTCTGAACAAAGCCTCTTCAGATACACATTCCCTCAACACAGTTCTTTATGTGTTGCAGAATTGTTGCATCTTTAAAGCCGAGTGCTCTAGAAATGTTAGTTTTTTAAAATTAACTGATTAGAATTTGCAGTTGACTATTTGCAGTTTGTTGTGGAAGAATGAACTGTGGGAGCTGGAATGGAGTATTGATAAGGATCCCACGGGAAGCAGCAGTTGCCTGACTACAATTTTCATAGATGTGTCAGGATTTTTGTTGCAGGAGTCTAAGCAATATTCATGATTTTTGAGAAACAATAGATTATCCCCAACCTTGGCCCCTGAAGCCACATTGATGTGTGATCATACACTGTAACTATAGCTGCAGTTATCCTATAGTTATCAGTAAGACTTCATATTCTCATTAGGGAGTCTCAAAAGACTGGCAGAGATTGCTCTTTAAACAAAACAGACTTCTCTGAAAGAATTGTCAACATTAAGGTCCTTGGGGATCTGCACAGTTGTTAATAGGAGACCCCCTTGAGGTGACTAGGGCTGATCCGATAGAACTTGCTGAAAGTGTTAAAAATTTCTGACTCTGTGTGACATCATCTTGTAAGCAAATGAAAGATTTGGTTAAGGTACAATCATCTTTTCATGGTTACAAATGAATAGAAAATTGTACTTAGCATTTTTTGTTTTAATGGCTTACTCTCAAAGTAGGTGGTCATTCAGCCTTTCACAAAGCCTGTGTCACTCAGTATTTACATTATTAGCAGTGGAAAGAATGTGTGGTTATATGTAGACAGTACTAAACTGAAGTGGGTGGCAAACACGGTGGAAAGGCTTAGACTTTAAAATAATCTGGTAGAAAAGGACATGGAAGCAGCACTCAAGGCTTTTTTTTTGTCTCTTTGTGTTAAGGATTGTTCTAGGGCTTTCCAAGTCCCTGGGTTTAACGGCAGAATTGGAAAGCTGAAGTGTTATCCACTGTACAGGTCAAACTGGGGACCACTTAAACAATTTTGTTCTATATTTATGGTACTGAGTACGTGTATCCCTATATCCTACAGGAGCTGGGTGTTACTGTTACAAGGCTATGTCCGTGCTCATCTTTGGAAGGTCATTGCTTTAAGGCATTTCAAATGAAGCAGGGGGGAAAAAAGCAAACATCAGCTCCTTCTTCAAGGAGGGTGAGCTTGGGATCTATAGGCAGCTCAGCCTGGCTGCGGTCTCTGGGAAGATGATGGAGCAGATCCTCCTGGAACCCATGTTCGGGCACAGGAAGGTCAAGAGCGTGATCAGAATTTGTCAAGGACAAGTGAATTGTCCTCTGTGATAAACCGAGTGTCTCAATAGATGGAGAGAGAATGGTGGATGTTGTTTACCTTCACCTTAGGGAAGGCAATTGATGGGATTTGTACAAACTGGAGATAGGTGGTTTGGATAGGTCTGCAAGGTGGGCAGAAAATTAGCTGGATTGTTCTGCTCAGATTGCTGAAGCAAAGTCCAGCTGCTGGTGAGTAGTGTTCTTTCAGGTGTACAGTAGGATATTTTGTCAATGACCTGCAGAATTGGAGGGAATGTGCCTTCTGCATGCTCATGGATGATCCTGCCTTAGGGAGAGGTTTGAGGACTTCTTAGCAGAGACACTTTGACAGTTGGAAAGAACGGCTGGTGGAAAACTCACAAAGTCATAGCAGCATGAAAGATGGTAGAGGAAGATTTGCACACTTTCCCATTGGCAGATAAGGAAATTTAAATTTCCGTGTCATTACTGGGCTGTAAAAGTAGCCTACAGAATCTTCCAGTGACTGAACGAAGGAGGTGATATTACATAATCAAGCTTGGAGTCAGGTAGGGATCCTGCATTTCAGAGTAGTGGCCAGCATTGTTGTTTTCATATCCTGAGACAGGAGGAGGACCCCCAAAATTGATTTCTGCCAGCAGTCCCGATTTTGGAATATTTTTTTGTTCTCATGTCTTCTTTAAGCCAAATTGTGCTTTTCTAATGCGGTCAACTTGAGTAGGTAATATTCTTGGGTTTTACCTGAAACAAGGTAAGAATTACATTATTTGGTAGCATCATAGCTATTATCCTGGGTGATAATGGGCTGATGTGATCAAATACTGATTGAGAAATTAAGGGGAGCTAGAAGCCAATAGAGCTCCCTTTTACCTCTCTCCTGCTCCTCCCCATGTAATTGTTTCATTGCAGAATATGTTGGGGTGGAAGGAGAATGGAGGAAATACAATTTTATTCTTCCCAAGCAACTGAAAAAAAGATATTCCTTATTGTTGGGAGTATCACATTCAAATACTTAATTTCACAGCACCAGATTAGACACAATATAAAGCTAATCTAAAAAAAATACAAATAGGCATATATTCAGTAATTCACTACTATACTACATCCTAAGGGGCTGGGTTAATGTGTGCAACGAAAGGATTAAATGGGAACTGCATTTTTTTGATGTAATGCAGTAAGATGACTAGCAATTAAGATAATTTTTGATAGTGTTTCACTCTTTCCGTGCTCCTAAAAGAAGTCTGTATTTTAGGTGTTGTCTTCATATGCTTAAGTTGAGGAAGAACACCGCTTTAATTTGGACCATTGTGTCCATGTAACTAATTGTGTGAGGAGAACTGATTTCAGGTGTTTTACTAGGATCCCACTTGAAGTAATGTACAGAAGGCTATAAAACAAGTGAAGGTAAATCTATTCTGGGGTCTTATCCTCAGTTGATAATATACAGATTTTGCTTATAGTTATATCTTACAAAAATGCATGTAAGCAAAAACATAAATGAGTCTGGTAATGCTCAAAATTGAATACAGTGTAAGCAATTTTTATTTAGGATAGCATTATTAGAAACATGAGAATCACTACTTTCCTTCTTGAAGCTTTTATTTTCTCGTTGCATAGCTTAATGTTAATAGCTCAATCTTTATAAAAATGAAAAATAGCAGCCTTAACTTTTAAACATGTAAGACAATTAATAAGTGGAATAAAGTGTCTGTGTTACATATAAACTTGGAGGTTGCCAGTAATTTGATTGACAAGCACTGTGTGGAGTTACTGCCAACTGCTGCTTCTGCATACTTTTGTATTTTTAGAGTTGGCTTCTAACTGGCAGGCACAGATGCCCATAGGTTATGATTTTGGTGTGCTTCTGAATTAAAGAAAACATTTATATGGTATTTTAAATTTCATTGTCTCAATGAATGTGATAATTACTCTGTATGGGTTTTGATAATAATTGGGAAGTTAGAGTGTGGGAATTTTAGAACTAATAAGAAGAACATTTGTTCTCATTAAGCAGTCTGTGTTACTTTGTGGTAGTAGAAGTTGTTTAAAGCTTTCTTGAAAAAAATAATCAGATTTGACACCTTTATCATGCTGATAATAAAGAATGTTCTGCCACAAAGTCAGAATAGGTTGTTTCAGTGGTATTATGGTCAAAAGGTCATAAAGTATTTAGGCTGCTCTCACCTAGAGTTTAAAATGCTTTTAAAGAAACCCTGTGAACTTCTGTTTGAAATACCAGGCTTGTTCTGCCTGTCTGTGAAGTTCAGTGTGGTATCTAATTTTTTTCCCCTCTCAGATTCCTGTTAAATCGATGACTAAAGTCTGTATTCTAGGATGTGATATGTTACAATGGTGCGTGGTTAAAACAAAGAAAATTATAATTGAGGAGAAAAATTACCATGTAGGAGACACAAAAATAATTTCTCTTTTACCAGAACTAGACTTGGCTCTTTCCATTATTATTACCAAAATTTAGATTGAAATTTAGCATTGCTTTGGGCTCAAGGAAAAAGATAGACTCACTTTTCACTGCCTTACAGTCTCAGGAATGCTTTTCTAAGGTCATTTTTTGGGGAAGAAGGGCAGCATATGAAGAAAATTACAGAACAAGGCAGAAATTTGCTAACCGCCTGACTGCTGCTAGTATTTAATGACATCGTTTAATTGCTTTTTATACTGTACCTGTTCTGGAAGGCATTTCTTTTGACTTGAGTATTTTTTTAAGATCTAATTATAGTGGAATTAACATGCTTAATGCCTAACCGTGTTACTGTATTGGAGTTGTTTTCTTAAAATAGTTATCCTGTAAGAACTCTAAGGGATTAATTAAAAGCGTCTCCAGCTGTTGATTTAACTATATTTAGTCAAACAGCTGATACAACTATATACTTGTTAAATAACAGGTGTTAAACCAGTTGCTTTAAGAAGAAATAAATTGTAGTTACTACATAAGCAATGATCAGATTGTTAGTAATTTATTTTGATGATAAATATGTCTGATGACTCTGCTGCTTTCCAGAAATTGATATTCTGAATAGATAAATGTTTTAATGTTTATATTTAACCTGTCTATTATGCTGTAAAATAAATGTTTGGAGTTTATTTTTTTAATAAACCTGACTGAAGCTTGCTATCTGTGAAAGTCCATTACTTCTTTTTGTATTTCTTGTGGTCTGTGGCATATTCATCTTCATGGTTTATTTAAATACTTAATTATGAACAGTTTATGAAGTATGGTTCTGCAGGTAAGAATGAGAAAAAATAATCATTTTTGTAACTCATGTGACTTCACTGGATCTATAGAAATGAACTGCAATAAATGTAAAACCTAACCCTACAATTTTGTTGAATCAAACATAATATTGAAAGAAAAAGCAGATATGAAATTTGCGGCCTAGTACTTAGTTTTAATGCTTGAGTGCTTTTTGCCTTCTGTTCAGTATCTGCCTCTTAGTTTCAGAAGATAACTTGTTTCACAAGGCTGAATTCATCAGGAATTTTCTTGAGTGAAATACTTAAAATCTTAACCGTATTTGTAGTTGTACAACCTTACAAAAAATGTCAATGCAGAAACTTGCTAAAGAGTTCACCTTTATGAAATATTGTACTAATTGTGGCTTCTGTCTAATAATTTTTCTGGCAAGTGTATATCGTAGTCAGTTATTTAATCTGTTCCAAGGGCATTAAGATGTGATACCTTTTGCAAGTTTGCTTTTGTTTCAACTGTATCTTCATCTGATCGGATTTATTGAGCACAAACTTTGTCTTGATTGCTGTGTATGCCTTAGGCCAGTAGGCATACACAGCAATCCACCTTCCCTTTGGCTGGTGTTGTGTATCATGTGTACCCTACCTAATTTAGTCTACTTCATGCCACTAGTGGCCTTGTTTTATTAATTATTCTTAGGTTTTAATGCAGTATCTGACAACTTCGAATTTTGGCAACTTTTCACTAAGATGAAGGGGTACCATGTTGTTATACATGAAGACCATGGTAGGTAAGGTGGTGTCTCCTTTCAGAGCGCAAACATTTTTTACGTTGTTCTGTTTTCAAATCCTCTACCACTTAATGTTCAGCTGTTAAGTGTTACTAAGATATGATCATTTGATAGCTTGACTTAAATCACCAGAGATCAAATTGTCTGTTCACTTCCTAAAGTCTGCCTTTGTTTGTGTCAGCAAAACATTTCACATCCTGTGCTTTCATTTATTGGAAACTGATACTGGGATCATAGTGTAGACTCTTACATACACCTTTTGAACAGCAGCTGTTTCAGTTAATAGAACCTCGTCTACATTTACATTTTGTTTAGGGTCCTGCACTTCCTTGAATTTACTGTTCTTAAATGCATGCCACAGCTGAAGTTACCCACAGCCTTATGTGGATTCCAAAACACCCCAGAAAAGTGCATGGAGATAAATATTGATACTTTTGTTTCTAAAGGCTAGTAGGGTAGTGGGACAACATGGCCATACAATCCAATGAACAGTACTGTAATTGTATGGAAAGCAACTAATGCTTTCAGAGTATCTAAATCTAATATTAGGTTGAATTTTTAAAAATTAATTAATATACAAACCCATCTCTGGGTGCAGATTTTCAAAAGATGTTTAGCAGTTGAGCAATTTTTTTAGAAGTTCGTTTGAGACGTTCCTTTTCTTCAAGCAGTCCAGCATTGAAATGTGCTTGGTGTACTTGTGTCAGTCATTGTAACCTGACTCAGAGTGAATTTTCATACACTTAACTTCCATTCCGTGTCCAGAAAATAACCCAGCTGTAATGAACTTAGCTGTTCCTCGATCTGTTCCTATTTAAACTCTCAGGACGGGGAAGAACAGACCAGATGAGAACTACACTAATTCTGAGGCTTTCCATCTCACAGTGCCATCTGGTGGGGTTCATTCCAGTTCAGCGCCCTTGGTAATTAGCACTGCCAGCAGTACTCTTAACTTGATAAAGACTGCTAAAAAGAATTGCCCGAGCTGCTGTTCCTCTCATTATCCTGGGTTGTCCTTCATGATACCATACCTATAATTGTAAATTGTGCTGATCCCATTGGTTTTCTTCAGAGGATGGCAAAGGAATGGCTGTCTCTGAAGCTGAAAGACTCTCAAGCTTTTATTTAGGAAGATACTATAGGATTTCTTCTTTGGAAATTTTCATAGTCTTATTGTCATCAACTAAGACTTATGAGCCACTTAAGTTTCTGTAAGGGGAGACATTCTAAAATCTTGTTCAATCTGTTGGAAAATCCGGCTGTGAGTGCACCATAAAAGTCGGTAGATTGGAAATACCTCATTCATGGGTGATTATTTCTTGTTCATTCAGCCTAATGTTTCCCATTTAGTAAATATAGCATCTGTTGAATGGAACAAATAATGTAAAGCTCTGTTTGGCTCAACAGATAAGCAGATTGAAACTTGCAAAGAACATTAATTCTTTACTTACAGTTTGGATTTTCAGCTATGTGACATAATATGTTTAAAGTATTTGCATGTTGCTTGCTCAGTTACCTTCTCTTTGTAGGTTTTTATCTCAGGATTTGAAAAGAGTTGTGTTACTGTCTTATTTGTTGATTAGCAGAATAGAATCAGTAGACTGCATTAGGAAGATGTCTATTTATTCTCTGTATCTGACAGTTTTTCATTCATCTTACCTTCAGTTACTCTTTCCTTAGTACAGACATCAGGAACCTAGAAGAAGCAGGCACTCTAAAGTTTCCTACACTTCAGAAGTTGTGCTTTGCCAAGACAGCCATCAGTGTTTATCTCTTCTGAGATTATGACAAAAGTGACAAAGTGCCATTTTCTTCTCTAAATCCAGTTAGCTGTTCAACATCTCTTTACAAAGCTTGATGGCCTAACAGCATGTGAGTTTTAAACTGCCCAGGTGAGACTTACTGCCTAAATCTCAGGGTTGTTGTCCTCTAGACTCTCTTCCTTATCCCTTTTGAGGGCCTCTTATCTGCTGCGATGAAACATAAAAATGTTACTGTGTATTGGAACCATAAAACCAGGTCATGGGTGAGAGAGAGATTATGGCAGGTATTTTTTCAGTTATCCAGGTAAGGTGAGGTGGATAAGTTTAAACCACAGCAAATGTCCAACTTCTGAACCATGTCAAAATTTTCAGTTCAGGTTGGCCTTTTTAGTCTGTCACTACTGGCTTAGAGATCAAGAATTCTTGGGACATATATGTGCTTAATAAATGATTAAAACAAATCTGATCTCAGGACTCTTTTTGTGTTACTGAAAGCTTTTGTAGGAATAATTGCTTACCTGTGGTCAAGGGGAGTGGGCACTTGACCTATCATTACTAGGGCAGATGATTCTTTAATTAGTCCTTCACGTTTTAAGACAAAGTGGCTGTTTCTCTCCGTCTACATATTTTGGTTTCACTTTCAGTAATCTTTCAGAACTTATACCATAATGTCATTCAGTGATGGGGATTGGGAGCATTGTAATTAGAAAAGCCTGAGCCTTTCTATCACAGGACTGTTTATGATCTACCATGAGTTTCATGACTTAACCAAGTGTTATTATGTACTTGCAGCCAGAGTCTGTCTGGGTGTGGGATATATCGTAGTTACCACTTACACAATGCAGTTTGCCACAATGCTTGTTATACATTCAGGTACAGCTTAAAGCAGACCATTTGCTCTATATGCGAAATAAATATATCTTTCTGAGGCAAATGTGAGCCTTTTCTGTTGGTGGAAAGTTTCAAGCAATACCTGACAAAAAATTCTTTTTCACTTACCCTCAGTATGCTCAGTTGCAGTTGTTGTTCCTGTGGAGATTTTCAGTCTGCTAGATCAAAAGTTTAAAATATGCTTTCTACACTTAAATAAAACGTTTGCATCGAAGCACTGAAGCCAGGATTTGTTTGTTAGGTTCATTGGGCTTTTCCTGCTGTATTATGAGGCAGTCTCAAATTAAAAAATGGTATTATTGTTATCAAACTGTGTTCTACAAAACAGGATTGCGTGGCGTCTTTTCAATCATATTATAAGTATTTAATCACCAAACTGCTGTTTAAGTCATTTACTGTGACAGGCATTGAGAGTCATTTAAAAGTTTAATGATTTCTCTTCATTGCTGCCAGGGCATTCTGCTCACTCTGGGATAGCTTGCTAGGTTAACTCTGGTCCTCTTCAGAGAGCTCCACACCACCCCATCAGTCCCCAGCTGTTACTGCGATGTGGGATAATTCCATCCTGTGTGCAGGATGTGATGTTTATTTTTATTAACTCACATGCAGTTCTTGTTGGCCTAGGCTTCCAGCACGTTGAGGTCTCTGTATATGGTGGTTCTTACTTCTATATGTGGCTTACCTCCAGTTTGTTGGGATTCATGAACTTGCTTAAGGTGTATTCATCTTTATCATCCAGGTTATCTATAAAGAATATATATAGATATTCAGTTTGTCTTTCAGCCACTAACTACCGTTTTTAGCTAGAGACCAGAATGTTCGTAGGTCCTTGTCTTACACTGGATGAGTGATCTAAATATGACCCAGTCTGGCATAGAACATTTATCATCAGGCTGTTTGAGAACTTCTGACTTCTGACAAAGAATAAGTCCCCATCTGTGAGAAGGACATGTTAATCTGAATCTTAAACAGTGTCTGGTACATCTTTTGAATTTACAGTAGTTGAGTAATGGAAGATGATGATGTAGATCTCCATTCATGCTCTTTTTGTACTTTGTAAAAATAAAAAAGTGTAGTTGCTTGTAGCAGCTTGTCTGAGGTTCCTTTTTGTTGTCAGTCTAAGTTCGTGACTCATCCTTTTATACTTTTTCCTTAAATGAATAAAAAAAAAGGAATAGGGGTTTTGTACTTGTGAGAAGCTGTGAGAGATGAACAGGCCCCGCTCTTTCTGTAAGAAGTGCCCACATAGCACTGAATTGGAGATGTTTGGTTGTTGAAAGTTGAAGGTTGAATCTAATAATGTTTGTGTACGGGTACATGAAGTGTGACTGTTCAGCTATACTTGTACAGAATGTGCTATACCTATGAACTTCTTAACAATTAGAAGTTGTTTTTTAAACAGTAACTACAGCAAATCTTGTTTTATCTCATTTCCTAACACCCTTCTTGAGAAGCACTGAGCACTTTCAATTTCTGTTAACTGTAATATCTCTGAAAATGAACCTCTCCAGATCCATTACATTTTCTGAGAATGTTAAGGAATAACAAGCATTCATAAAGTAACATCCAGTTTTAGATGGTGCTTTATGCATTTCTGTTCTAAAAAGCCTTTCAAGCATTTGAACTAAAAATACAACTATTGATGCTTTACTAATATAGCTTCATTGATTTTTCAGGATTTCTTTGGTATTGTCTTCTACTGGTAGGCAGTGATTAAATGTTGCAGCTTTTGTTCAGATGGTTTTTTAAGTGCTTAAGAGATTCACTTTTGCATTCTGTTGGAGCCAAATTTTATTTTATCATAGACTTTTACCGTAGAAGTAGTTCCATCAGACTGTATTTGAAACTAATCAATGGACAGTGTAACCCAACAATCCGGGTTGCTGGCACAAGTGCTGAAGGTCAGAATCTGCTGAAGGTAGCTGAATAAATGAATAGTTCCGCTGTTGTAATTATAGAAGTACATTAACTATCATAATTGACATGGTTCACACAAGTAATCCTCTCTACTCTGCAAGTTAGTTCCCTTCTGTCTCAAGAGTATTTAGTTCCTAGTAACGATTGATTCTTCTCCGCATATCTGACTTTTGCCAGTTGGAGGATACTGGCATTTAAAAGTGAAGAGAATGTTGTACCAGGGTGTTGGTCATTCTGGTGCAGAATACCTAAGTTCCTATATTCATGTTGTTTTACTGTGGGAAATGATTTTGAAAAGTAAATCCATTATCAGTCTGCATGCTGCTTTGTTGTAGTCTGGTGACTCTCCATAAGTGTTTTTCTATTTATAAGAGACAACATGTCGTGTGACAGAATTTCCCATTTCCCATTTTTGAAACTGATGGTAAGCTGAGTAGCAGTTGTAAATGGCACTTCTGGAAATAAACAAGAAATTCTTCCTGCACAATTTTATTGTCACTTTTTATGCATTAAAAGGAAAGAAACATATTTTCATTGTCATTTCCTTATACACTGGATATTTGATAGAAGTATTACAGATAATAATTTATTTTTTCTAACTGCTATGAAGTGAACACGCCTGTTTCCAAGAGGATTGCTTTTGTGCCCAGAAGCCGGGCTTGACAAAACCTGTAAGCTGGGAATTGCAAGTTGTTAGTTAATTTAATTGCAAAAGCTGAGAGTCAAGGAGCGAAATCAGTTGTTCTTCACTAGTGAAAAACACAGATGAAATTTTTAATGGGATTCAATACTGCTTGCTGGATCCAAGCAAGGTCTTGTCAGTATGATGGGAGAAGCTGGAGGCAATGTCTTGACAGATAGGTGAATGGTGATAAAAATGCTCTGGATTGGTTTCCATATGTGCTAAAAACGTGTCATTAAGTCAGATCATGGCTGTCAGTGTTCCTGTTGCTTTTCCAGGGAAAGATGCTTGTTCTCTGTTGGTTCTCAGAGGTATATCAATGCAGAGAGCCTGTTCTGAGTGTCCTTCAGCTTCTGTTTCTTTGCATCCTTCCTCTTCCATGAGTACCTCCTGTGTTTGCATACTTGGCTCTTGCTTGCAACTCAGCAGAGACTTGACATTGAATTGTTTCAAAACTGCAGATTCAGAACTGATGGAAACAGCATTAAGTTTTCCACAGGCTTAGTTGTGGCATAATTAAGCTGGTGTGCCTGAAAGACAGGATAAGCCATTGTATCAGTGTGTATTTGTTTCACATTTTGTTCACACCAGAAAAATCTATTTTTCCAGAAATGCAAAATCTGGAAGTATTTTTCTTTTTAGTTGAAAATTTTAATTCTAAAGAATTTGTTTTCCTTAGCTCCCATGACTGCTGGTGGACTTTTCCTTTTATCATTGGAACAAAGATAGATCCCAGACTCTAGAACATGAGAAGGAATTCGGTATCTGAGACTCCCCTGTTTTGATGTGAGCACACACTGTAACCAAATGGTGACTGTGAGCTTTTTGCTGTCCTGCTTCTCTCATTTCTAACTGTTAAAATTTGATGTAAAAATATAAATTTAAAGTTATGTTGCATTAGTAGTCGGGTAGTTCTGTGTCTAATTGAATGTGTGAGGTAAAAAGTGCTATGATTTGTGCATGCATCCATCACTACAAGTGCAGTTATTTCCAAAGTCCTAGATGCTCATATGGAATTTGTCAGTTGAGAACCTGTGTATTTCAAAAATGTAACATTTTCATTTTCACATGCATTTAGCTTTTATATGTGTTCATCTTCATCAGTGTTTAAAGAGAAAAAAAAATAGGATCTGCTTGTAACTGCCGTGGTAGATTTTAATCCGTTAATTCTGAAGAAGTGAAAGTTGACAACTTAATTTTGAAAGGAGGGAAATCTGGCATGCCCAGATGCTTCAGTTAAAATATGCAAAATACTTGAGGAGAGACAAGGAGTAATTAATTTGTCCTTGAACTACACATCTAATTTTGTAGACAAATAAAGACTGTAAAGCTGCTTTAAAAAAAGCCAACTTAACTTTCCATTACAAAAGGTTTCAATCAAGTTGGGGAAGAGAGTTCGTGACCAGTGACACTACGTGTAATTTATTACTTAATAATAAAGCATAAAGCAGAATCTGTCATAGTTACACTTGGAAGTCATGTTGTTTGCTTTTCATCATTGGGACATTTGAATATGTTCTGTTTTTCTTATGAATAAACTGAAAATATTTTATTGAGATTAACTTGCAGTTTTAAGAGGATGTGGTAATATCCTAAGGGGACAATTGGAGCCTTTACTCTTCCCATTTTTGAGAAACTGAGTATCTATTTAGTTGGGTTTTGGGAGTGGTTGGTTGGTTGGCTGTTTTGGGGTTTTTTTCTCTTAAACTTTGAATAAGAAGGAGACTGTCCTTTCTTTTCCTGTTTAGAACTTTTGGATTTAATAGATTTTTTTTGTGAATTAACAAAATATACATATTTTAAAAAATAGAAAAGAAATCACAAAGTTGAACTAATTAGAAAAGTAGTAGGGAGGAGGTATTAAGTACTTAGGTGAGCATATTTGGCTCAACAAATCTTCAGGTCCTCCTCCTGTAAACAGAGCAGGAGCCATATGCCAAGCTGTTTGTCATCCTAAGAAAGGAGAGGAGGCTGAAGAAACCCACAAAGAAATACAAAGGGACAAAAGCATAAACTAGCCACAAGTCAGAGCTGATCTCTCAGTGATGCATTTATTTAGACTTGAGCTTCTCAGCTCTCTTGGGGCCAGATGAGAACTAGAAAGCTCTTCAGGTGACATCGTGCACTGTAACCAAACGGTGACTGGGAAAGGGGATCCATGTGTCCTGCTCAGTTTGGACATTCCTGAAGAAGTTGGATGGATGCCTGGCTTTCTCGACTGGTGAATATCATGAGCAAATATGCTATCTTTTCTAGACTTTTTTCTTAAAATTGCAGCATATTTATTAAAAAAAAAACCATGATGTTTGCAAATTAGTTGACGTTGAAAGTTTAAAGCTTTAGGATCTTGATTTGTATGCTTTATATGGGAGCTGCATTTATGAAATGTATTGTAGCACTTAATGTTGGATGCTTCAATTGGAAAGTAATGATTCTTGGTTTTTGATTATACGGATAAGATCTTTTTAGTTTTGAATTTTAAATGGTAAACCCCAATGTGCTTATTTTTCTTATTTGAACAAAAATTCTGTTCTGGTTAAGAAAAAAATATTTTAAATGGATTTTCTTGTGTAAACCACTGTAAAGTGATTAAAAGTGATAAGCTCTTCAAAAGGCAGTGTCTTACAGTATTTGAATAGCTTACATACTAATTGGTTTTTAAACTGTGTGCCTGGCTCACCTGTGACTTTTTGTTCATCAGTATGTTTTGCTACAAGGTAGTGTGTCTTCTAATCTGCTCACTTTCTGATTTTGGACTATTCCCTTAATGTGTCTTTTGCTACTTTGCTATTTCTTTGTGTTTTCAGGAACTTGATTAGCTTTTTGAGTGATAACAAACTTTTTTTAAAGCTTCATATGATACTTGCTGGAAGAGAAGTTTGCTTCTATCTGTCTCTGAAATAAAAATTAAAAGGAATTTCTGTAGATTATTTTAAGATTGCTATAAAATTGTAAAATGAGATCAAGTTATTTCATTGCATTTGTTCTTTATAATGACATTTGTACCTTTACCTTTTAATGTTTTGATTTTTAGGTATCAGTCTGTGGAACAGTAACTTGAGAGTATAAAACTGGAAAGGAATTCATTAACGGAGTGTTGGTTTACATTTAAGATTTTGTTAAAGCAAACTCTGTAAATGGAAAAATAATCTGGGTCTGTCTCACATATGCAACATTGACTTCCAGCTTGTTTTCAGTAGTGATTAGTTTGAAGCTTTATGTAGAATAGTGGATAAGCCTTTATAGAAGGTGTCATTAGTAATAAAGAGGAAAACTTTCACCTTTAACAAGATTTTGTCTTCTCTACAGCTTGCCCAATTTAGGCAGCGGAAGGCGCAAACTGATGGTCAGAATGGATCAAAGAAGCAGAAAAAGAAGAAGAAAACAGCAACCATCAAAGATGAAGAATCAATACAAGATGGGATTGAAACTGATCGATCTCGAAGTGATGAAATATCCTCATGCAGCAGTCGAAGGGGAGCAGCTGCTACTGCTGACTTTGCTGTTATCAGGACTTTGCATAGTGGAGAAATTATCAAACACACCCAGACTTACACCAATGAGGTAAGTTTGTCTCAGGCTATAAACAGTTGCTTTTGGGGGTGAGTGGGGATAAAATAATCCATTCATTTTGAGATTGGGAATAAAGGAATTGGGTGAGATTTTGGACACTCTCTCCTTGCTGCTTCTTTCTGACTATGTCCAGAGAAGGCACTTTCTACCTGCCTGGTGTGTAGTCAGTACTTTCTATAGATTGTAGAAAGTGTGTTTGTATACTTCTATACTCCTTTAATGTGCATAAATTAATTTTGTTTTATTAGAAGTTGCAAATTGAAGTGGGGTTTTATCTCTGCACTTACCGCTGCACCAAAATGCAAAAGTATGCATCTTTCTTGTATTTATTACGTAATTTGAGTTGCTCTGGTTAACGAAGAGAAGGAATGAATATAGAAATCACTACTGAGAACTGAGTGGCTTAAGAGATTGATGAACAGTTACTCTACTTTTACTACTTAATGCGATATAAACCTGATTGCAGTTGGCTGAAAGTCTGTGCTCTGGGAAGTTTGTGAGATGCTGTGTGACACACACTGACAGTCCAGTTCAGTTCTGAGTGGACATGAATTCATGTAATAGATAGAAGGGACAAGAAAGGCTGATATCATTTACAGAATAACTTATTCCATTTGTGTAACCAGCACTTCTGAAATTACATGAGTGGCATTCTGAGCAAGCATCTGAATGCAGATTCCCAGCTCTGTGCAGATGAATACAGTCATCTTTGAGAGATGCGGTACAGATGAATGCTCTGCATTTTGATTTGCCATTCCTGTGCTGGGATAGACCATTTGTAACCATTTGGGTTCCATTATTGAATTTCTAGCAACTGAGGATTAACAGACAAATTACACTTTTTGAATTATTTTTTCATTTTTGTTAAGAAAACCCCAAACTTACCATGGTGGAGGGGCAGAACAACTAAATCATTTATGCAAATGAAAACTTGTAAAGTAATTGATCCATTTATTTCACAGTTCTAAGCCTACAATATATCAATACACTAGATAATTTGAACCTTATAGGTACGTGCCTTTAATATGTAGCTTGTAATTCTTAGGAAGCTCATGTTAGGGCTTCAAAACTTGTAGTAACTCAGTAAAGCTGTCTGTTCAATTCAGATTTTCCTGGAGGAGGTAAGAAATTCGATAACAGAATAACTATTTTCATAGATGAAGATAAGACTTTTTTGCCTTCTAGGAAAAGAGAAAGGACTAACAAGAGAGGACTGCTAGTGAAGAGAGGTGTTTAGAGGGAATTAAAACTGTTGTTTTAATAGTGCGCTAGTCTACATAAGTATGACAATTCTATGAAGTAATTTCCTTGATCGAATATATTTTGAAGTTGCAGATGGACTGTGCTGATGTATTTCCTTTTTTAGGATAAATACCTTACTACAGTTGGAGGAACTGGGTAAAGTACAGAGTTATAGAATAACTTTGGTTAGAAGGGACCTTTGAGGTCATCTAGTCCGATCCTGTGCTCAAAGCAGATCTGATTAGATCAGGCTGGTCCTAGTGGCCTGTGTTGGCCCCTAAATGCACACAGTACAAGACATGGATGATTTTAGAAATGGAAAAAATATCTGCACTGCTGTTGTTAAGGATTGTGTGCATAATGGCATTCTTAAGATGGGGTATGATTTTTCTGAGGTCTATCTTACTCCCAAAACAACTTATCTTTTGTTTAAATAAATCAATATAGAAATGCACTGGGGTTTCTGGTTTGTTGGGAAGGAGGGGTTTTGTTTGTTTCTTTCTTTTTTAAAATGTGGCTTTAATAAGCATGGGAATCATGTAAATTTGTAATTTGACTCTCTTGAGTTACTTAGTGACTTTTAAACCAGTATTCACTTCCACAAAAAAAAAAACCACCCAGCTCCCAATTGGGAGAGTATTTTTCTTTGTTAAATATGATCTGTATACTCCTTACTCATACTACTTAAATAAATATTCAGTATTTTGTAGTTGGAAGGTGTTTGCTAAAGTCATCGCAATATTAATAGAAGAGGAAAAACTCTGAAAATGTTTCAGTGAATCTCATAATTTACTGGTTTTAGTCTCACAAGTGCAGTGATTTGGACAGAGAGCCTGTATTACAGTAATTGGATCGGAGCTTGCTTAGTTGAAATGGCAGCCAATGTAATAGGCAGTTTCAGGCTAATCTCTGCAGTGGAGAATTACAGCTTTGAGCTGTTTGCTTTTTCACCCAACATTAAATCGTTGTAGGTTGCTGTGTCAGAAGAGTGAGACAGGATTACTGGAAGCATTATGAAAGATCATTTTCTAGCTAAACTTTTATTCTACTTATTTATGTCATCTTTTACTGGAACTGATATTTAGAATTGTTCTTTGTGTACCACAAAATATGGACTCAGAACATCTGACTATATTGCCTGTCTATCTAAAAATCCTGACTGAGCTCTTCTGTGGTAGTTTTGTGGGTAGAAGTTTATCTTCCTGAAGTTCTTCTAATATGATTTTTTAGTCCCCAGTGGAGTTAGCGTGTCCAAATAGAAATGAAAAAGGATTCTCTTACTCAATATGAATATCAGAAAGTGAAATAGAGATACTCCTCTGGGAACTTATTTCCCTCATGAAGGCAGAAGAGTTTGTTTTCAGAGAGGACAAAAGTGTTTAGAGTACAATGAGGTTTCTTTGCAGTCATCCATTTCCCTTTTTTTCTGCTTCTGTGTTCTAAGTGTGGGTTCCTCTGTCCCCCTGTATTCCCTCCCATTGCAGAAACCAATTGAAGAGCTCTGGAAGAACTATCATTGTTCCACCATTACATTTTATCTCTGTCTGAACTTACTTGTAATCTCTAAGGTTTTCCATCCACTGTTGGATGAACAGTTTATTTACAAGATTTCTTAGAGAAATGCCAGTTGGTATTTATTGGTGAAAGTCTCTTTTTTCATGTTGAATGCTCACAAAGAGAATATTTTTTGTCTTTATTTTGTTGCACCCTGATTTCTTTAGGTGTTGACATCCATTTTGTCCTTTTTTCCATATAAAAGTAAAAATAACCTAGAATGCATTATAAAATGTACGGGAATAAATGAAAATCTTGGGTTTAGGATTGCTTCTTTTTGTGACTTCTGCAAATAAAGATGGAAGAAAGCAAAAGCCACATCTAGAGTAAATAATTGCTGAGATCACTTTTTCTAGGAAGTCTTGAAACGATGTGTTGGAGCGCACTGCTTTGCAAGAATGTCATAATGCAAGGAAAGCAAAAGAAATTAACTTCTGTCACAGTAAAATTGTCCTTGAGTCACCTGGGTAGTAAAAGCTATTATACAAAGCTTCTTAGAAAAGAAAAGTTCAAAGTTCTGTGATGAAGAATACCTCCTAATTGACTAAGGTTGGATTAGTAACTCGTCTTTTGTTTTTCAAAGGGCAAATCCTTTCGGTAATAGTTTTAAAATAGCTTAACTGTTAACTGAAGTAGGTAATAAATTTTATAGCTCCATGTTCGTTGTTTCATTTCTATTAGGTATTCCAGTTGTTAGTCTCTGAGATTTTGACAGACAAGGATCAGCAGGTGTTTAAGAAGGAGACAAGATAAGAGGGTAGGATTCTTGAGAACTGATGGAGAAAAGTGAGGGAAATGAGAAAGTATGTAAGCAGTATGGAGAAACAGAGAGCATGCCTCAGTGAGAAAAGGTGTCAGTGGAGAATGTGGTAAAACATTCCTATGATAGAGGCATGAAAGCAAAGAGCAAAGGCTTTGACTAGAAAAGAGATATTCTGGGATATACAGTAAGATGGAGGATTTGAAAAAAAATATGGGTAAGTACAATGTAGTAAAAATTAGCCCAGTCAATTCAGATAATATAGCATCCTTTGAAACATGTTTTGAAATTGAAGAATGAAGAAAAGCAAATGTTTGGAAATAGTCTGTTCAGTAGTAAAGTCAGTATCACAAGAGGAGGTAATATATTCTCAGCAGCATATGGTTCTGATTGAAGCCAGCCATCTTTCCATTCACCATCTGGCCAGAAGATTGCCAGGATAACTTGCCAATTTTCTTTGATTCATAAGACAACCTCTGGTATTATGCCTTCCCTTATCTCTGTAAATACTGATATATAATATATTTACTGGCACAGGAATTACCTGTATTGGAGAATGGTCTCTGCAGTGACAGGATATTTCACTTTAGATTAAACATTTATAAGGCCCTGTTACCAAAGAATAGAAACCTAATTGAATGCTTAGGTTACCACTGTTGATGGTGTTTTCTGATACCATCAGAAGTTCACACACTGCAGAGGCCAATACCTTGCTGCAGGTTATATTCAGGTTTGGCAGCAGTTTATCTCTACTAAACTGCACTCAGTTTAAATTTGATCATAATAAATTGGTTTGGGTCATAAATTACCAGGGAATTTGAATTGGATGGTTTTGATATTAGGAACTGAGGAAGACCTGGTAAGGCAATATAAAAGAATAGCCCTTCATATTCAGAATGTTCTACAAGTATTAAAGGCCCATAAGATTCAGGAGAGTAGGTTAAAGAGAGGATCTTATGTCAGGGATAT
This sequence comes from Petroica traversi, assembly GCA_025920805.1. Lineage (NCBI taxonomy): Eukaryota > Metazoa > Chordata > Aves > Passeriformes > Petroicidae > Petroica > Petroica traversi. The sequence continues at coordinate 21,791,910 of JAHLSL010000022.1, forward strand.
CCTGTTTACATTCTCTTTGCCTCACTTCTAGTCATGGTCTTGATGCCTTTTTCCTGGTGTTATGAAAATGAAGCTAGACATGGGTAGAGGGGTTGGGGTCTTTACCTCAGTGTTTTAATCAGGATCCTGTTTGATGCATCCACTTCACCCAGGTGACAGTGTGGCAATGCACACCCACTGTCAATCACACACACCAGTTATAGACTTTACACATCAGCATATCTAACAAGGGAGCCCAATAATGGGGCTGGGGTGGGCTAAGCTCTAGTTTACAGAATCTGTCCTGCTTGGAGACCTTGGGTTCCTGAGATAGTAGGAATGTTTGGTCTCCCTGGCTCTGCAGTTCTGGGGTGTTCAGTCTCAGGGCCTGCAGAACACTTACAAAGCACTAAACTAAGTAAAGGGTTACAAGTATGCATTCTAATACTTGTGGATATACAGAACTGTGTGAAAGGTATACAAAGAAAAGACAAAAATCTTTAAAATCTTTAATTAGACTGACCTGTGATCCTCTAAGAATTGCTAGAGACCCATCTGAAAATGGCCCAGTCAAAATACCTTGGTCTAGAATTAATCCAGCCTTTTGTAAATACATTTTTGAGGTCATAAAAAAGTCAGTGATTTCCCTCAAGGTAGAATTCTGTTCCATGAAATCTATACCTTCATCCACTGCAATTGGAGTAGTTTAGTTCTGGACATCAGTACTTGCAGAATGTTTTATTGTCACCTATGGAAGTTTTCCAAAGAAATATGAAAATCCCTTTTCAGTTCTTGTGGCGAGTTTTGTATAAGTTATTTTGTGAAACCTGGGATAATGTTGGGTATCCAGTGTCCAAGAACATGACTTGAACAATGCTTAACTGCATAGAGAAAAAAGTTATTCAAAAATGGGCCTGCTGTATTCCACTTTTTATTATAGTCCCTTTTGTTGTGTCAGCTTGCAATATTTCTTCTGAAGTGTTTATACAGACAGAACTTTTAAAAATTTTCTGAATATTTGTTATCATTAAAAGTATCATCTACAGAATTGATGGAGTGCCTATAAAGAGTCTTTGAGATGTCTCTTCAGTGTATTTTAGCAATCTACTACATTGCCAGTGAAGAAAATACTAAATAAGGTGTTAAAGTATTTTTCCAGAAGAGAGTAACTGTTTGCAGCAAGAAAATGCTGTAGGACCTGGTTAATACAATACATGCAAAACAACTGTGAGGTGTAACAAATATCTGTTTCAAACTCCATAAATCATTGAGAGAACTGATAAATATCCTTCTTGGCATTATCCTATCAGAAGATTGTTGCTAAGATTATGAAGTAAGAAATTTTTGAAATTATTTCCTTTCAAACTGGACCCCTGTGGCTCAAATAAGCTGTGTAAATCCTAATTACTTTGTTGACCAAAGAAGAATTGAAGCGTACAGAACAGGTGGCTTGATAATGGAAGAAACTGGATTTTGGAAGAAAGTTGGTCATGACTTAGGAAGTATCATAGCTGCTTGGAGGGCAAGATGACTGCTTGTAAAATGTTGACTGCTTGTAATGTTACAGATTCTGATAGCAAAAGGGTTACATTAAGTCTTACAGTCTGGAGTCTAATGTGTGAGCTCATAGGATTTAATTCTTTAACTGGTTTTTAGTATGGTTTGGATGATCCCCTTAGCATGGGAGACTGTGCATTTAACTGAAGTTCATTTGGCCATTTTTCTGCCCTTAAAATTGTAGAATCCTTGGCAAAAATACCTGATTTTAACAGGCAAAAAACTGTCTAGATCCAGGACTGAAGTTGACATTTTAGAAAGATTATTTATGCTGCCAACAGATGTTGTATACCTAAACTGATGGAGCAGTATTTGGTTTTGACAATTTAAAAACAAATGTTCTTAGGCTAATTTTTCTATTATTTATTTAATTTTGGATTGGTGTTCAGGAAGGACCAGCAATATATTAACTTTTTAAAAAATATCATATCTGGCCAAATTTTCAGAACAAAATTAGAGAATTATTTTCAATAATGAACTTCCTTTGAGAATTCATATTTTCTCACTCTAGCCTAAGCTTCAACCTACAAATTTTTTACCTTTTTCTATAATTATCTACCAGGTTTGAGTTTATCTGAGCTTCATTTTTCATCTTCCTTGCAAGCAAGAGACTGTTTTTATAATTCAAAAGCATTACAAGGAAAAACTCTTGAAGAACTATTGGGCTCATTGGTCCTGTGTTTTGCATGTTGGAGAAGTGCCTGTATTTCATGCTGTATATGAAGAATCAAAGAGTTCTTAGATCTCTTAGACCTATATATATATACATTTACGGTAATACTTCTGAGCTTCTATAGGAATGCTTCTAATAATTTTTTTGTGAAGACTCCTGAATTGGAACAAACCATGAAAAATTGTAAGAAGATAACAACCATATTTGTTATCTGTGTTACAAAAAAAAATAATGTGGTTTTCTCTGATTTTATTTCTTCCGGGGGATGTTGTCCTAGGCCACGGACATAGACTACAAACAAGATATATACATTGTATAAATGTATATATATGCAATTATTCATATAAGTATAAAGAATATGAATAAAATACATCTGTGTGAAAAGTAAATATTTTAAAATACTAATATTGTATTCCATAGCAGAAACACTTTTGTCACCCTAGAGTTTTAAAACATTATTTTGATTTCTGCTTCGGTTGGTGTCCCATTTTTGAGGTGGACCTATTTTTATTTTTAAAATTATATGCACTGTATGAATTTTAACTTCAAGATAAATATTCTGAGGTAATGTGCATTTTGTACATAAAGCAATACCCTTTTTTTAGGTTAATTGCATTCTGGAGCTGCATATTGAACTCAAAATAAGTAAATCAATGTTGTTAGGATTGTAAAAACTGCAGAACTTAGGAGATCTGAGTGGTAGATTACTTTGAAAAAAGAAAACAAAGCACAGTTGACATTCCAAATTTTACCTATGTCTACTGATGCAAAACATCCCATGTTCCTTCGAAAATAAGCCTGACAGAATTCAGTATAAAACTGAGACTGATTTAATAAGAGGCTGCCTGACACGTTAAGTGAATTTTGGACAAACTCTATTATGTGCTCATCACTTTTGCCGAAGTAGTTCTGACTCACAGTTACACTTCTCAGATTTTCAAGTTTGTCTTTCAAGTGCACTTATTCTGTGATACTGCACCTTATATAGATAATCTGCATCTTTTCCCACTAACATTTTGATTCTCAAACTTGATGCAGTTTATTTAGTTCATGTGTTACACTGTGTTTCATTCAGGTGTCTGCCATGGCACATTTATGCTGTCTGTTATGACTTGGTTCCTTTAATTCCTCTACTTCATTAGGTCACAGGATTTAAGGCTTTGTCCTTCCCTTGGTTTCCATGGAAGCTAAAGGATGAGTGTTTGTTTTAAAATTCTAATCAACATCAAAAGTCTTGCATGTTTCAAAATTATGTTGTATACAAGATTGTTTACTTAAGCCAGCAAAGTTGCTATTTAGGTAAAATTGATACACTAGAGACAAGTCCTTTTCATCATACTTCTTAGTTCTTTTTTAAAAAGCAAAAATAAATCCCAGAAAATTAAATTAAATTTCCAAAATATTGCTTTGCACCTGTACATTGTTTGAAGATTTTGTAATGTTTCTGTGATCATAGTTCAACAGTCAAATGATTCTATTAAAGCTGGGATTTCAAGCCAAGTGAAGGTGACTATTGCTTTACAAATGCTCTTATCAAAGTCATGCACACCTCAGTGTTTTCAAATACTGTAAAATGGAAAATGTTTTGTTTAGTATTTTTAGAGTGCCATCATTGTAAATATTTTAATATTTTATTTTAGCCAGAAAGTGAAATTTCCACCACAGTAGAAGATTACAGTTCTGAGGTAAGACTGAAGTAATGCTTTTCCTAGCTTTTCTTTCAACCTTTTCTTTTACACATTTGCTGCAATGCTGGGCATAGTTTTCAAAAGGAGAAGGAAAGTAATAGCAGATGTGATATTATGGACAAATCTGTTGCATGTTATTACTGGTATGATCAATGTGCCATTAAAGCAAGCTTCATGTCAACTCTATAATGGGATGGCTACTATAATAAATAATGCAGTATATACATAAACTGTTGTAGCAATGTCATCCTTAAGGTCATATTAATGCTTTGTATTGCCATGGGAGTAGTGGCTGTGCATAATCTCTACTAATTTTCTGTAAGAGACTATTTAACAAGTCGATTACATTTTAATGAATTTTAAAGCAGCCTCAGTGTGTCTGGCTGAGTGTCAGTCTGCTGGTGGGAGATGGTGAGTGATTGCCTGTGCACCACTTGTTTGGCTGATTTGTTTTCTTTCACTTATTAAGCTGACTGTATCTCAGCCCATGAATTTTAGTTGCTTTTGCCCTTCCAGTTCTCTCCTCCACCCTGCTGGTGGGGGAGTGAGTGACTGGAGCGGGGGCTTAGCTGCTACCAGAGCCAGCCCACACATTGGCATCTGCAGCTCATTTCTGTCACAATGAAGGGAATTTGTGTGTGTGGAACTTGGGTCCTGTCAGATAAAACAGTTATGTTTGTGTGGAGTAAACTACCTCATGCATAAATGTCAGTCAGGAACATGGCAGCAAGAAATAGCCATGGAACACCTGAATACAGTAAGAATTGGTTTTACTTTAAAAATCTAATTTTTCATGTCTCAAACAATCACTGTGTAGGGACAGTCAGGGTTTTATTTTGCAGTTCTCTGTGCTAAACACTTTAGAAAAAACACACTCAGAATCTTAAGCTAGGCAACAAGTAAGAGGGGATGAAGTAAATCAAATGAATTTCATTGCTGATTGCCATTGAGAGTGTAGCAAACATACCTTTGAAGAACTGCTGTGACCGTAGTGCACCGGTTTAGAATATGCACCACCATGGTATGTGATCACTTTTAAAAGGAATTTGCAGTATGAGAAGAATGAACCCTTGAAAACAGTTGACAATGTCATTGATATTCATGTATTTTTACAACTGAAACATACTAAATATATAATGAAAATGAAATATATAATGAAATATATACATATTAAATGACATTTTGATCACTCCTGAGGTGGTAGGAAGCAGTGCTGGAGACAAATTGCAAAAGCTGAAGAAAACATGTCTTTGCACAGGGCAGCAGGATACAGAAAACATCTGGTATAATTCCTCATGGTAATTGTAGATGTGTTCTGATTTTAGTGTTTTGGACTTCAGTTTCAGTTGAATTTAAAGCTCTCATCACATCTAAACACTTAATTTTACCTGCTTTGTTCTTCAAAGTTTTGCATAGATAACTGCAGAGGATGTTAAGGAGCAATTTTTCAGATACCAAAGACAGTAGAATTGCAGTCTGAATATTCCTTAAAAAAAAATGCAATGGCAGATGCATTACTAGGTGGTTTTTATTCCTACAAAAAGACTTTTTAGCTCACTGGGAGTTATTTTCTAAGGCATAAATAGGCAACACAAAACTGGTAGCTTGATACTGGCTCTGCTGAAGAACAAGATCATGGGGTCAGAGTTGCTGGCTTTTCTAATAAACTCTTTATAATTCCAGTTCATTACAATTGGTTGATATCTGAAATGGGGAGACATCACGTTTAGGAATGCAGATATTTTAGGAACTGACTTTTCAGTATGTTTCATATCAGCTGCAATGTTACTTTTATTATTGAAAGCTCTGCCTCCATTCATGGACACAATGTAAATTAAATGATCGGAAGCCTTTTCAGCTGAAGATGAAAATAAATTAAATTTTGTCTGTAGCAGCGTAATTATGCAGATATATAAAATATTGAGCTTAGATTTTTTTCAAATACATTATTTCAGAATGCTAAGAAACCACACATTGTAGAGACATAGAGCCTGTTGATCCATCTTTTTCCTTATCAATTAGAACATCTAATTTTTAGTGGTTTTGCCAGAAATTAAGTTGAATTGTGGTTGTTACGCTTCAAATTTAAACAGGTTATAAGTAGGTTTTTTTTGTTGTAGCTGATAAATTGAATTCTTCAGCCCCTTCTCTTGAGGAATTTATAAATGATAAGTATTTCCATCTTAAGGAGACTTACCAGACACAAAATTGTAAAGCAATACAGTTGTCTAGGCAAAATTGAAGGTATATTTGTATAAGAATTCTTGTCTTGAAGGAAATTTATTGTAAATACAGTCTTCAGTTTTGCTCAGGCACCATTCTAATACCTACACTATCAAGGTAGTGGCCAGCTGAACACTGGTAAATCCTTCATGTGACCGGCTTGTCTCTTGGGACAAATTCCTCAGTTTGAGCAACAATGACCTACCTGCATAGTCTTAAATTATAATGGTGGTTAGCTATTCAAGGTTATGGTTTGAACTCAAAACTAAGGGAAGTTAGACTTTTTCCAGCAGTTGGAGTTTTGGGGGACTTTTTAACTGTGTGAGGTAAAGCTGCCCCCATACATTTTCCATGTGCCTCAATTTTGTAGTATAACTGAAAACTTTCCACCTGATTTTTTTTCCTCTTCTTAACTCTTTCCAATTTGCAAAGTATATCTCTGAAAAGATGGTTCATACAAAGTCTAGAAAGTTGCTTGTTTTTGTAAATTTTAATGAAATTCTATACCTCAACCTTAACTACAGCATAAAGAAACCTTTTGCTGTTCTGTTAATACATAGAAAGATATGTTAAACCATCATATTTTAAAAAGTCAATTGTTCTCCTTCAGAAGTTACTAACCTTAGTTATAGGAATATAACTATTTTCATCCAAACTGAAAATGGCTTTTGGTTGTGGAGTATAAACCCTCCCTTCAAAACCCCCCTAATATGCTGGAATTCAGTTTCCCAAATTGACCTAATTGCTAATTTTAGCTACGTTTCATAAAGTCAGTTGTGATATAACTAGAAAATTGAGGAGAGGCTTACAAACATTGACAAAGCAGTGTACAAGGTCTGAATATTAATTTTTGTGAAGGAATCAGATGTCAAAAATGTACTAGAAAGGGTGGAAGGGGAAAGAAAACTGCGTAAGATTTTTAATCTGTTCCAGATACTTCTGTTTCTATTACCCAATCAAACAAGTCTTTTAAGTAGAGCAGTATTATTGATTTATGGCCGAGCATGAATTTATTATTTATACAGGGAAATCTCTGTAGTAACCATATTAATGTTGTAAGAAGTTACATGCTATATATTATTACTGCTATTTTTGAGATACAATTCCAGGTCTTCCAAGGTCTAAGAAACATTAGACAGGGTACAGTGACTTCAAAAATGTAATCCTGACCTCTGGTGGCAACTGTCATGAATCACTGCCTTAATTCAGAGTTGGAAGTTGGTTTCCTTTTGATTCTCAGAAAGAAGATTCCTTTCATTTGCCTTAAGCATATGTATTGACTGATATATAAGCAATATAAATGTAAACTTTGTTTTTAGCCAGTAGACTACAGATTATATTTTACTTTCTAATAGTAAATACTATTTTTGTGAATTATTTTGAAAATGTAAGGAAGGAAGAGCAATCAGACAGAATGTCCTTTGAGACGCTTCCATAACCTTCATTTGTTTCATATCTTTTGTTCACCAAAACTGTGGCTGCTGAGTAATGTATTGTAAAATTTAATCTATTCTTATTTTTTGATTATTTGTTTATGCAATTTTATCCAGAACTCTTGTTACTTCTTGGTTCCATTATGTTAAAATGATATGTGGTTAGATTCTTTCAATGTTTAATTGTTTCCTGTGGTGTGTAACTGAGCACATCATAAGTAATTAAAGCATAAGATTGTTTCAGTTTTAAAGGTGAACTGCAAAGCTTAAAAAAAAGAAATTCTAAGAATCTCCATTAAGAGTATTTATCGACTTGCAGACAGTCTCTAAATGGGTAAATCACTGGGACTATAAGTCAAAACACAGGAGTCCTGCAGGCCTTGTTCAGCTATCTACTAACACTCAAGTTGGTATCTGAACTACTGAATTCATTTATTTCAGATGAGTGGAAAATTAATTTTAAATTAAGATATTTTGAAGCTAATAACTCATTACCAACTGTCAGTCTGCTCTTACACAGCAGAATTTGTCACACCAGGGGTTGTCAGGCTGCTCCCAAGGTTTCCCTTAAAACAGCACCCTGCTGTGGCTTTTTGGCTATTTTTTTTTTACACAGTTTGCAGTGCAATTTGTTGCCTTGTTTCTACTTGCACTTTGCCAGAGACATAAGGCATTTGAAAGAAGAAGGTATCAGATGAGAAACAGCATGGACTGCCATGTTAATGTGTGCATCACTTGTGTGATGTTGAAGAGTTATGTTCCCATGAAATGGAGCAGGATTTCTGATGTTCCAGACAGTTATTTTGCATGTGTGTTGCAAAATGCCTTTTGTAAAGGTAGTTCATAGAATTTTCAGCCTGCTGAGTAGTCTAGAACAGCTAATGAGATAAGACTTTTGTTCCTTTCCTATTAGCTCTGGTTATAAAGTGTCTTTGATAGTCGCACATAGCCAGGATTCATGGGAATAGAAGTGCATCCACTGTGGTAGATTACAGTGGTTGTACACTGAATCTTTATCAAGTAAGCCTAAGTAAGATGGGAGTTACAAAGGGGAAAGGAAGGCTTTCGTAATAGTTTCTGTTAAACTACTACTGTTACTAATCTGGGGCATGTGCCAAAATCTGAAAAAAGACGTTGATGCCAGGCTCTGTGTAGACATTTGTGTGTCTGAACATAGAGCAAAGGTCTGGCAATATACAGTGACACACAGTGTCTCTATGAGTTGCCTGGACTGCTGTTTACTGCAATTTTCTTTATTCCTTCTAAACTAAGTAATCTCTGTGGTGTCTTCTTTTTACTGAGAAAGTCAGATATTGAAAGGGCACTGTGTCAGCTCTGCAGATCCTCTAATGCAGATTTATTCATTTGCTTTATACAAATTCAATGACTGTATTGATCCCATTTATAACAGCACACTTATTGATTTGCTCAGGCATGCTAGTTATTTGTAAGTAAGCCCAGATCTAGGCTATGGCAGACATCGGAGCAGTGCGGCTTCTTTTTTGGATTTAAACACAGTATTTGGGTTGGAAATACTCTGGTACCATTATTTTTGTTTCAGGCTCTGATGTAATAAACAGCTCTGAGGAGAAATGCAGCTGTTCTTGCTTTCTCATTTTTGAACATCAGTCTGCTGTTTTAAAAGCCTGCCTGTCTATTTGATCGTTACTCATGTGTACACAGCATGTCCTTTTCATTTGGATTTTTTTTTTAACCTATAACTGCTACTTTGGCTTGTGCTTGCCTTTTGGAGATTTGCTGGTTTTGCTTTGTACAGTCAGTAGAACCAAAATTCTCGTAGAAGCAGAATGGGCTTGCAGTGTTAGGTGAGTGAAAGAGGATTTATTTTCAAATATCTTATGTCAAATTTATCATTTCTGCTCTTTTTCAATTTCACAATATTCATTCAAATTGAAAGTGAAAGTCTGTGATACTGCCTTTCATCCCCTATCAAGAGATAAATGACTTTCAGAAGGACTAAGTCGTGTGGTATATAAAAATCTTTCAGAAAGCGTAACTATGTTTAGTAATATATAACAATATTAAACATATAATTTAAAATGGAGTTGTACTGTGTTTTAATGATTTAGAGGATAAAGCTTTGCATTGACTTTTAAATCTGAATTCCTTTGTTTTCTCTAGACGTTGATTCGTAGTAAGGTTTTTGTTTTTAGACAATAGTACTTACTTTTGCAATTTTTTGTGTTTTGCCTGTTATCTATGCTTACTTTGTTGCAATTTGCTATATAGAAAGCTATTTTGTATTTCAAATGAAATAAATTTTTGTAGCGTAACAATTCCTGTGGGTCTGCAGAAATTGCCACATAAGATTCAAGTAAGCAGGAAATAGAAATCAAGCATTATTTCAAATAATGTATTTAGAAATTGTCTTTATACAGGTAAATGGTTGCAGTTTTGTGACAAGAACAGCTATACCTGCAGATTTAATCAGGGTACAGTATTGCAAATTGAATCGTAGTACTAATTGAGAATACTAAACACCTCAGTTTGTTTTGAACAAAAACTGTGTTGCTGACTAATACCTTATTTTGCATGCTGTGCCCTGCACCTGCATTGTTTGCTGTATTAATGTAGTGTATCCTTAAACTTGAAATGCAAACCAGTTTAGTCCATCTATTGAGGCTACAGTGATAGAGCACAACTCACAGAAATGTTTTGTGTCAGTGCTTTTGAGGTGTGAATTGTACTAACAAAGGAGGTTACCATGGCAATAAGATCTTTGATGCTGTATTGTATGTTAATGTTCTAAGGTGGCATTTGGTACAGAATTTGATGCTTGACTTTACTTAATGTGGTAAAACATAAAAATTGGCATGTAAAGGAACTTGGATTGATTTAGGAAGAAGAATTTGGAGTTGGAGACATTCATTCAGAGCATGGAATGCAGCACTCACACTCACAGCTAGAGGTGATGGAGAATCAGTTGGCTGGGAAACAACAAGAGATTGAAGAACTAAGCAGAGAGATAGAAGAAATGAGGGCAGCCTATGGTACAGAAGGATTGCAACAGGTATAATTACCTTATGTTGCTTTCTGCTTGCTATTTGGTTACATGCAAAAATGCAGAGCATCACTGGAAAGAGTTCACGCTATTGGTAGAATGCACTCAGTGTGGGATATAGAATTAATTACACATAATTTTCAGTCATATACCATGTGTTCTTTGAATGGCATTTCCATTGTGTGTCCCTTTTCTCTGTATTTTGCGACTAAAATTCGAATTTTCTATGCAATTAGGAATGGGAAGACCATTTTCTTCAAGAAAAGCCCTATTTCTTCTCTAGTTATACAAAGACTTTAATATCCTCCTGTTCCTTCAAGATCAAAAAAACCTCGGGTTTTAGTCCCTAAGGAATATAACTGAACCAAAATGTATTTGTATGTCAGACTTCACAGTGAGAAATACAAAGACAACAGTGTCAGAATGTTTTAATTTAAAGCACCTAATAATTTGGGCTTGCAGGAAAGCATTTCTTACTTTAAAAGCACCATTGGAATATAAACTTAAGTTTTAAAGTAAAGAATATTCTTCCAGTTTAAGCCAGTGGGGCTGTGCACTGAAGTCAGTGCTTTGTTGTGCTTTATGTCTTACTTGTCTCTCTCCTAATTTGGATTCAGGTCACTGTATTTTGCTATTTCTTTTGTGAAGCACTATACAATAAAATAAAAAAGTTCTAATATTCAGTTATTTTCACCATTGCAGCATTATTATTATTACTACTATTATTATTATTATTTGTATTTTATCTGTGCTAATAGATGTCATTTTATCCACCATAGCACCAGTTAAGTGGTTGCTCCAGAAGAGGTGGTTTATTATTTCTGTGTCTGGTGTTGAATTTTAATTACTGTGTCTTATATCTGTTGTGCTAAACATAATAGTCATAATTATAGCATAATAAAGAACATAACTGTTTCTAATTATTGCAATTACTGTTAGTTTTTCCTGAAAGAATAGAAAGTGAAAATGGTTGCCTTTTTTAAATGGCTATAGTTAAAATTTTTAAAATAAAATAAAAATATACTAAAAGAAAATTGAGCGTTTTTGGGTTTGAGGGTGTGGTACAATAATATTTAAATAGTTGCACTGTTTTTGTGTGATTGTAGTACAGTGCATGGTATCTCAGTTGAGAAATGCATATGGTTTATTTTCCAGAAGAAACAAAAGAGTTGTAAAAGGCAAGTGGGGAAGATAGTTGTGTGCTTTAACTCTGCCTGTTTGTCAAGAACAGAGATTCAGTGTAAAATTGGAAATGATATAACATGATGGGCTTTGAAACTGACATATTTACTTTTTCAATTTCATTGAACAGACGCAAAAGCAAAGGTGTAGCACACTTAAGTGCCTGATCTATTCCTAATTTTCTCTACTATAACAAACATTAGGATTTCCATTAGGACTGTGCTTTTAAAGTAGGAGTTGACTCCAATTTTCTAAAAAGAACTTTATCTGGAAGCATTACCGTGTTATCATCCAAGATTCAGCATTTAACTCAGTGAAGGGTTTTTTGGGAACATTGGAAACAAAACAGTTACAGGAGATAACTAACGGTTTAAGAAATTTGCAATATATAGAGATGCGGCTTCTACTAACCTTAAATGAGTTCAAATTGAAAAAGAGACTTTATACTGGGAAGCATGTTTATATAAATGCACACAAAAATATTGCAAATCAATACTGTAGAATTTCTGGCTGCTTGAGTGTAATCCTACAAAAAATAAAACATTTGGCAAGGATTTTTTTTCATTCTCCTATAATTTCTTCATCATTACAAATAACAAAAGATTCATCTATTAAATATGTTGTATTCATTTTGCAGCTTGAACTGATTTTCTCATGTAGTTATGAATGATTTCCCTGGGTTCACAGTGTAGGATACTGCATTGTATCTATTACATGCTTTAGTACAATGAATGCTATTTGTTGACTTCAAGTGAGAGATTATATAACTTGCATTTATTGTGGGAAAAATGTGGGAACATGAGTAGTTGTAGAATATTGCTGGAACACTATTAGTATATATTCTGGCTTCTTTATGATGGTTTATGTATGTGGCTACACTTTTTATTTTAAAAGCAAGTTATATATTTAACTAATAAACCTTCTTAAAAGTTCAGATTTGTTATTTGGTAGCTATATTTTATGGAGATATAATGAGGGGGAAAAACCCTGTTTCTGAAATTTTTACAAATAGAGTTTATGAAAATGTAAAAGCTTTACTAGTGCGACACCTTTTAAACAAAGAGGTTAGGGATAACTTATTCCTACTTACCTAAAATTAGCTAGTATTTTTGACTGTGGTTTTCATGTGCATTAATAGTTGAAATTTTATCTTTTATAGCTGCAAGAATTTGAAGCTGCTATCAAAAAAAAGAGATGACATTATCACTCAGCTCACTACTAACCTACAGCAGGCACGGAAAGAAAAGGATGAAACCATGAGGGAGTTCTTGGAGCTTACTGAGCAAAGTCAAAAACTGCAAATTCAGTTTCAACATGTAAGTTATACAGCTACCAACATTTATTTGGGTTTGAAAACAGGTGTCACTCAGGAGGCTCCATACATAGGTACTTCCTGGAGAAAAATTTGTGCATTTTTCAAGAATCAGTCTCTTAGTGTAGATCAGCAGTCATTTTCCTGGTTCTACAGCTGCTCTTGTAGTAACTGTTTTATTGTAATAATTAACTATAAAATTATAAAGATTAGTCTGTTTTCTTTCCTATTATGTGATAATAGTTTCTGATAGATACTGAATTGTGGCAGTTACCCTGGGGAAAAACACTTGTGTAATTAGTACTCAGAGCTTTGGGCAGAAATGCTTCCTTTGAAATCAGAATATCCAGCCATCAGCTTCTATGGGTCACAGCTTCACACTCCAGTTCCTCTTATATTTTTCTGATAAAAGCTTCCTTTGTGAAGTTATTAAAAAGTGTTTTAGATAACAAAGTGAAGCTTTAGAGAGACATTTCTTCTAAAAAGCATGGTGATTGAGGTGCCACAGGTACACACACTACACCTTACAGTGTTGCAGTTAAATATTATAGTATTTCATGCTATTGAAGTGCTTTATAAATCTTATTTTGAGCTTCAAGTGGATTATATTCTGAAGCCTAAGATTTTAGTATTAAAAATCTGATATGGGCTCCATAGCTGCAACTAGTTAGTTTTACTACACAGTGATGTATCTGACATGCTACTGTCCTACGTTAGCTCAACATGAATATTTAATTAATATGAAATATCTTTTTACTGGTTGGGCCTTCCAAATGAATAAGGATGTTTGGCTTCCTCCAAAAGAACATCGAAATCTTTGAGCTTGTGATGTGGAAGAAGAAAGTAAAAGTCTCTATTTCTGTATGTAGTGCAAGCAGTTTCTGAAAAACCTGACGTATTTTCGGTTTTATTTCTTTAACTTTCAAGTTGCAGGCAAGTGAAGCCCTAAGGAACAGCAGCCATAGTTGCACAGCTGCTGATTTATTGCAAGCCAAGCAACAGATACTTTCACATCAGCAACAGCTAGAAGAACAAGAGTGTCTACTTCAGAGTTATCAAAAGAAGAATGAAGAATTTGAAGAGCAGATTACATATCTTCAAGAGAAAATAAGGACATATGAGATGGTATGTTCCTTATGATAAAGATCTCTTTTCCTAAACACTTTGCAGGATTTTGTAATTCCTTTGAATTTAAAATGCCAAAGCACAGATAGTGAGTGTGCTTCATAGAATGCACACAAAGATTTTAAGTTTTTGACACTGCTTCTGTTAACTAGCACATAATATACGTGTAATTTGAAACTGAAAATTTTATGTCAGTATTATGTATTATGTTTTAAAAAGTTGTAGAAATATTTAAAGCAAATTATGAAACTATCCTGTATGATAAAACGGTTTCAATAAACGGCATTATTTTAGAAAAAACTCCCTAAATTGCTTGCTTGAACATTCTTCTCTGCATTAAGGAAAGAATTAATTTTTTTCCTTTGTGTACTTTTTTTATTATCCTTTGTGGAAAACATCTTTAAGCCACCTAAAAAAATTAAATATTGTTAAAATTGATAGAGACACTGGGGGTTGGAAAGAATGGGGGGGGGGCATGATGACATGGGTGGAGTAGGAGTTCTCAGTTATCCCAAGTGTACAGAAAACCTCCAAATTAGGTCAACAAATAATTTATGTTTATGGTTTTATAACTAACATAGCCTCTCTAGCCTTCAAAGAAAGACTAAATAGCTAAGTCTTAAAATGTTTTTAGGTGTTCAGATAATTAGCTAAAATAAGAACATGGTTTTCCTCTTTTTTTAAGGAAAAACAGAAGAAAGAGGGAGAAGATTTGAGTAAATTACAAGAAAAAGAAGCATTAGTTGAAGACCTGGAAGCAAAACTTGAAGAAGAGGAAAGAAAATCATGTCAGCTAAAGGAAAAATTATCAGATGTCAGTAAATTACATGATGAATTGAAAGAAGAGATTTCACTAAGGAACCAGCAGATAAGTGATATGAAAGTTGAACTTACCACCTACAAACAGAAAGAAAGGCAATGTTCTGATGAAATAAAACAGTTAATGGGAACTGTGGAAGAACTGCAGAAACGATGTTATAAAGACAGCCAGTCTGAAGCTGACATTGTGCAAAGAATGGAGTTGGAAACACAAAGGAGACTGGCACAACTTCAGGCTGAATTAGATGAAATGCACGGCCAGCAGATTGTACAAATGAAGCAAGAATTAATTAAGCAGCACGCAGTGGAAATAGAACAGCGTCTTTTGCAACAAAAAGTAGAATTGGAGCAAACTTCAAGCCTGTGTTTTAATGAGAATGTTAATAAAGATCAAATGCATTTAATGAATATTAAAATTAATGAGTTGAATGTGAAATTGCAAGATGCCGATAAGGAAAGAGAAAGAATAAAGCAAGAATTGTCACAACAGATGGAAGTTATTGCAACAGAGAAATCTCTTCAGCAAACTAGAATTGAAGATCTTCTTCAAGAACTGAATTTTTCAAGAGAGCAGGTTCAAAGAGCCAAGCAAACTATAGTAGACATGGAATGTAGATTAAATGAAGCTGAAAAATACCAGTTTGTGATTGAAGATTTAAAAACTCAGCTGGCTTCTGCCTCTGAATTTAGGAAGGATTTGGAATTAAAACATGAGGCAGAAATCACAAATTACAAAATAAAACTTGAAATGCTAGAAAGGGAGAAGGATGCAGTTTTGGACAGGATGGCAGAATCTCAAGAAGCAGAATTAGAGAGACTGAGAACAAAACTTCTGTTTAGTCATGAAGAGGAACTTTCCAGGCTTAAAGAAGACTTAGAAAAAGAGCACATGGTGAACATGGAAAGCCTTAAACACAACTTGAATATGCACCATAAACAGCAGTTAGATGAAGTACAAAATGAAATGAGTCAAAAGATAGAAGCCATGCAATATGAAAAGGACAACTTAATCACAAAGCAAAATCAATTGATTTTAGAGATTACGAACCTGAAAGATTTGCAGCAGTCTATTGTAAATTCTAAATCTGAAGAAATGACACTTCAAATCCATGAACTGGAGAAGGAGATTGAAGTGCTTAGGCAAGAGGAAAAAGAGAAGGGTACCCTTGAACAAGAATTACAAGAGCTGCAGCTTAAAACTGAATTGATGCAGGAACAAATGAGGGAGAGAGAAGATAGCCTTCAAAAAAAAATGTTCAGAATTAGAAACACAAAATAGTGTTCTTAAGGGGGAAAACAAAACTCTAGAAGAGAAATTAAAAAATATGTTGGTAAGTTCTGAAGAAAACATACTTTTTAACAGTAGTGTTAGCTCTAAGACAGACATTTTGGACTTGCAAAAAAGAATAGAAAAGCTGATTACTGAAAATGAGCAACTTAAAAACCAAAACAGTATCCTCCAAGAGGATTCTGAGAGGCAGAAGAGTGCCTTTTCATTGACTGAGAAAAGACTTGAAGCTAGTTATAAAGAAGTGCAGAAAGAATGTGCAAGTCTTCTGAAGGCAAAAACTGAGTTAGAAGAGAAGAAGAAAAAGCAGGAAGCTGAATATAAAAGCAAACTCAAAGATTTGAATGAAAAGCTCTGCCACTTACAAAGCAATAGATCAGTTTTATCTAAAACTAAACCCTCTAGTTTTGAAGGGAGTAAAGAAATAAAGGTGTCCAGGGAAGACATATTTGAGGCTGGAGAAGTTGTTGAGAAAGATGCAACAGAACTTATGGAAAAGCTTCAGGTTACTCAGCGTGAGAAAGTGGAATTATCCCTGAGACTTTCTGATCTCTCTGAACAATTAAAGTCAAAGGATAGTGAAATCTGTCATTTAAACGAAACAGTCAAATCTTTAAAAGATGAGAAAGAGCAAATTCTAGTAAAATGTAAAGAACTAGAAGCCACAATTAGTCATATTCAGAGAACAAATAGTAGCAGTAATGGCTCTAAGACAAAACGCTCTAAAGGAAAATCTCTCAAGACTGCTACTCCAGCATCTGAAAATAGGAATAAATCCCATGGTTCAAAGAGTAAAGCTGATGAAGGAATAAATTTAAGAGGTAATCCAGGTCCTGGTAAGGACTGCAGTCATGAGGTATCAAAAAGGAAGGAGGTCCAGCAAATGCTGAAACCTGAACAGCAGTCTCTTGTGGAACATTTGCATGGGAATCCAGACAGGCTGACAGAGGAAGCATCGTTAATAACCATTACACAGAGTGAAAATAACCTTCAGCAGCAAGTGGATGCCTTAAAATCAGAACAGGTATGTTACATAAAACAGTATAGAAAATACTTGAACTGTGAAAATTTGTAGGAGCTCTTGAAAATTTGCATCATAGTTTTTCCAGTTGGCTGCTTTGAAGTATAGGTGTGTGTGTGTGTGTCAGTGGGGCCAGGGGTTGAAAGGGGTTACAGGAATGACCAGAATTATAATCATAGTCAGTGTGTATGAGGATGCATTTTAAATGAAAGTACTCTTCCCTTACGTTTAATTAAATCAGCAGCAGCAACCAAAATGTAAGAAGTCTACCAGAGCACTTCATATTTTGATGGAGCGTTTCTCTTACTTAAGGGGAAAACTTATCTGGGACATAATTTTTAATTCCATGATTAGTTTTTCAGTTCTCAAAGTACTCATTCAACAGTACAAAAAATAATGAAACTTCATCAGTCATCTTTGACCAAACTTTTGAAATAGCAAACTTGTGAAATACTAATAATATATTTTCAGATGTTTTGTGTTTGTATGGTTGTCACTTCTTAAGAAATGTATCTGGATGTGGTAATAAGAATGTATATCGTGTGATTCTAACTATTTTCTTAAGTATTGCTGGCACAATTTTGCTTGTATTTCTTAGTATTGTAAATTAATTGGAGATGATATGGAAAGGGTTGTTATTTGTCAATATAAATAGCTAAGTACTGAGTTACCAGTATTTAGTTAAGTGGTGGAATCATAAAACTGTGTATAAATTTGAATTAATATACACTGGTGAAGTTCCATAGCACGCTGCAAGGTGTATGTAATGAAGTGTTCTGTGGAAATAGATGTTAAGCAGATTTCTGCTTTCTTAGATTTTTTTTTTCCTGTTATAAAAGTCCATCTAACAGTGAATTAATACCACCAACTGCCTAATATTGCGTTGTAGTTCATTCATTTCCTAAGAAATAAATTCACAAGCAAAGCCACATTGGAAACAGTTGTGAGACTATAAAAAAGAGCTTTAGGTTTTTGATGGTTTGGTTTAGGCTTTTTAGTTTGGTTGCTTGATTGGTTGGTTTGTTTTTTACAAGGCTGTGATAAGTGTCTTACCATTTCCTGCCATACAACTAAAAATCATTGTGGTCCAGAGTGTCTAAATACCTGTTCAAACTGCAGCTCTAAGTAGATCCCTGCTGGCGTATCCCAAACATCTTTTTTCTTTAGCCCAAAGGGCAGACTGGAACTACAAGCATTGGAAATCACTGTTTTTAAGGTCTGCTAATAATGCAGTCTTCTCTCTATGTTTGGAGTACACTTTCTTAATTACTCTGTTAGTAGTGATATTGCTCTTGCTTCACTGGGTTAAAATTCATTGGGATATTTTTGCTGCAAAAGAGGAATTGAAGCATATTGAGTTTTGTTGATTTTAATTTGAGTTTTATTCTAAGTTGAAGAGGTGTCTTACTATTTTGTTAAAACTCAATTTTCTGAACTGTGTATATTTAAATTTACCTTATGCATACCATATATGCAGCATTCCATTCAACACATTACTAATTTCAGAAATTTCCAAAGATGGGTCTTTCTATTTTCTTGTTTCTCACTTGTTTTAAATTGTGCCTTTTTATTCAAAGACTGATTTACAACTACAAATGGAAGCACAGAGGATTTGCCTATCCCTGGTTTATTCAGCTCATGTAGACCAGGTTCGTGAGTCCTTGAAAGCAGAAAAAGAGAGTGCACTTTGCAGTCTTAAAGAGGAACTTGTTCATAGTCATCTACAAGAGATGAATGATCTTAAAAGAACACATCAGCTGGAGCTCCAGACCCTGAAATTTCAACAACCAGGTAACTTGACCAAAATTACAAGAATGAAGCTCTACATGAGAAAGAGTGTGTTAAAAAAACCCAACCAAGCAAGCACAAGAATTTGTGCATCTAGCTTTCCAATAAATTATTTTTATAGAACATTCTGAAGTGCTTTTTGAACAAATTGTTTACCCAGCACATGCAGTCTATGACTGAAGTAACTTGAAAAAAAAAGTAAATAAAAAATTAAGGAATCAGAAGTATTACAAGTCATTGTTTGCATTTTGTATTAGCTCAGTTAATTGTAAAGAACTATGTAATAGATTCACTAAGAGGTGAAATAAGCAAATGCATCAGCAAAGTATTTTTGGACTTAACTCTTTTCTCTTTTCTTTGAATTACTGCACTGAGTCCCTAGACACTTTAAGTAAACTTTGATGCTACTTTTTGCCTCAGTGAGCTTTTATGTTATCCTGGTGGTTTTCTATCTTTCTGTTATCCCACGTTTTGCGCTTGTGGAATTTTATTGCACAAGTTCTTCTCCCTTCATGTTTCTGTTCACTTTTACCTTTCTGGAGGTCACTAATACACAAAGCCATTTCTCTAGAACATGCAGCTCAACTGCAATAATTGAAACTGTCTATGTGTTGGAACAATAAAAAGGGGAACAAAAAAAAAGTGCCCTTCTTCAAGCTGAAGAGGCAGCCTCACAGAGGCAGGGACTTAGGCCTTTGTAAAGTTGTTGGGCATGTAGTGTTTAAAAATAATATGAATAATTTGTATTCATAGATGATGAAGGGAAATCTACACAAAGACTTATAGAAAAACTGAATGAAGCTGTAAGTGAGGAATGTTCCAGGCTGGCTCAGGTAAGACATAACAAAAAGGCTTTTTTAAAATGAAAATTTGGAAAACAAAAAAATTATAGTTAGTGAGTTATCATATCTTTCTACATATTTTTTGCAGGTTTTCTTTGCAGCTTTTCTCTTTGCGTTGATCTCAAAATAGAGACTGCTAAACCTGACCTTCAAAAATAGCACTGCAAATTGTTTTGTGGTTTTTTGTCTTTCCTAAACTGATTTATGTCCTTGTCCAGACAGGTTTTTTGTCTTAGACATAGTCTTATTCTTCTAGCTAATGTTGATCTAATCTCTACTAGTTTGGAAATACATTTTTCCTTTCTCTTTGTTTCTGGATATATGTTTTTGATTCAAGAGTCTTATATCACCATATATTGATGCACAGGACATCACCTCTCATAACTGCAATAAGATAGTAATTTCTTTCTTAGCTGCAGCTTGTCTTTCAAAGACTTTAAAGTGTCAATCTAAAAAAATTACCAACTGTGTTGTTTTTAGTAAGTAAATATTATAGTCAAAAATTTAAGGTTATACTTAGTCTTTATTCAAATATCTAATATTCTAAAATTTCTAGATATTAGACTTACTTCTAGATAAATTAAGCTGCTTTTGTTTCTATTATAAGCCATGGTCTAAAATACTTTTGATGGATGGGGTTTGTGAATTGGGGGTTTTACTTCGTTCTTTGCTGGACTTTTTTCAATACTTTTTTGGGAAAGTGAATGCAGAACTTTTTAACTTGAGATCCAGCATAGGAGAGATTAGGCAGGACTCCATGATAGATCACAGAAAGTAGCAGCTAAATGAGAGTGCTTGGCATGAGTTATTTCACAGTGTGAAAAATGCTGCCTGTTTGTGTGATCCTTTTGGTGAGCTGTCGAAGAAATTATGGTTTAAGTTTTGTAAGTCAAATTTGGTTTTTGTTGAGTACAAAATCTTTAAATAAAGAATCCCACTGCACTTTGAGCAAGTGGTTTCTTTCCAAGTATCATTTATCTTCAGAAGTCTGTGGATAAATCTTCAGTTTGCTGCCCATTGTGAATATGGCAGTGTTCTGCTGACCACAGAGCACCAACAAACACAGAGTATTGTGTTCCTTACTTTTGTTCTTAGGAACTTGTGTTCCTATGGCTTTTTTATGCCATACCCTTTTATCTGATTTGTTCAGCACTTAAAGACAAGATAAGATGTAATCCCTAAAAAGATACAAATTTCTGCTGTAGGGAGTTCCTCTTCCAAGTAAAATTGCGGCTAACAAGAGGTTTAAAATGTTAATTTGCCTTCCACATTAATAAAGGACACCTTTCTCTACAAGATTTTAATACTTGGCAGTTCCAAATTTAAAAATTACTGGAAAACATATGCATTTATGCTTTAGCTGAAAAGTCTTTTCATATCTGTTTCTTTTATCAGGAGTTTTAAAGATTGTCTAGGTTCTTATGATTCAACAGAACATTTATGCCGTCATTTTCACTGAAGTTGATGCTCACAAAATACTACTTTCCTCCTATTTTTCTTGTTTTCTATGTGAATTGTGATTGATAGAATAATAAGAAATTGTTTACTTTTTGCTGTGTTTCATTTGTTATACAGGTTTTGTGTGGCAGTCAGAATGAACATTCTTCAGCTGCTGTAGAAGCTGGTGGTAGGGAACAGGAAATTTTCTGTAAACCTACTGTGAAAGAAAACCTGAGTGTAGAATTACCAGGACACAGGAGACAAGCTCAAGGTAGTGAGTTTGTACTATCATGCTGATTAAAAGTACTTAAAGTATTTCAGACTGGCAATTTTGCCATTACTTTTTCAAGTACTAATTCATGTGCTTAAATAGAAATTTACTCATTATTCTGAACCACTTCATTTTTATTATGGATATTTTCTTATGCTGTTTTCATTTGATTGGATATTGGTGGAAAAAAAGTGTTTGTTTGGGGTTTTTCTCTTCCTCTTCCTCCTTTTGTGGAAGAAGCTAGCAGCCCTACGAAAAAAATGCATTTGTATCAATATGTTTGAAAATGCATTCAAAATCTGGAAGGGCTTCACTTGTTTCAGTATTTTGTAATGTTCATCAGACAGTTGTTCAGGGGAGAACTAATGAACAAATCACTTGTATTCAAATTTATGGTAAAACATTTGTTTTCTTTTTTTCAAGTCCCTGATTCATTGTGTAATTTAACTGTGCAAGAGCGTATGGATGCACTTCTGTGCAAGATAATGGAAGAATACAGCAGGCTGAAAGCACTTCAAACACAACTGATGGCAGAGAGTAAACAGGTAAACTTTGAGAGCACACAGCATATGAGCATTTGAATTTTCTCTGTTGCATGAATTCCATTTGGATGACTGGGGAAATTGTTTGAAAATGTATTTGTGTATCCCAGTTGAGTGGCAGAGCAAGGCAATGATTTGAGAAAATGGAGAGAGCTGCTGTCCCTGTCACAGAATTGTGGACTGGTTGAGGTTAGGAGACACCTGTGGAGTTCATCTAATCCAGCCCCTCACCCAAAGCAGTGTCAGCTAGAAAAGGTTGCCATGGGCTGTGTCCAACTGAATTTTGATACTTCACCAGCCCAGAGGGCAACTTGTCTTGTTCAGGTTATATCAGCCCAGCTCTTCCAATCTCTCCTTGTACAATAAATTCTCCAAGCCTCCCATGTCCTTTTTAACTCTCTGCTGAACTCATGCCCCATTTCTCTTACTGGGAGTGCAGCACTGGATGTAATATTTTTGTGCTACTACTAGACAAATTGTTGATAATTGCCTTTACTTGATTATTTATTTAGGTCAAAGAACCATGTCTGTCTTCTTCAGAAAGGAGGAAAGAAGAGCAATCTGTCCATCTGGAAATAGGAAAGGAAAGTCTGCAGACTCCTTCACACAGTCTAACAGGTAAAAAGATGTATATGCTGCTTTTAATGTATGTATATTCAGAGAGAAAGAAAAGACAATGACTTTTAATTTTTCCTGATTTATATCTTACTAGAGCTTGAACATAAGAGATTTTTTCAGATTTTGTAGTACAAACCTCTGATTTTCTTAATTCTGTAAAATATTTCAAAATTATCTTCTGTGATTCATTTTTGGTTTAGTATTTTTTAGTTTTCCACAATTACAATTTGTTACCCATATCAAATATAATTTTGTAAAATGGAAGATTAGATTATCATTCTTTGTTATGGAAAAGCAGTTGACAGGATGTCAGAAATTTCTATTTAATTACACTAATTACTCAGCCCATCACTGCTAAATATTTGTGAGAAGATAATGTAGTGTCTTTTTTTCTGTCCATCCATCCATCCATCCATCCATCCATCCATCCATCCATCCATCCATCCTTCTCACCCCTGCTTCCCATAACCTCTGTATAGATCCTACAGTTCAAGAGTGCTGTTCGAAGGAGATAGGGAACCTTAAAAAACAGCTTGAGGAGCAGCATGCTCAAGAACTGGAGCACCTCCGGTCCTATTTCCAGCAGCAGCTGAAAGAAAGTCAGGAGAGGCACACTGCAGAGATTGTCCATCTGCAGGATAAGCTTCAGGTTGCTGGGGTATCCTCTGACCACACAAGGTATTCATCAGTTTTTCCATGCTTATAACTTTGCTCTCATTCACAAAGCATTTCAAATAACTGTTCGTGCAAAGCTGTGTGTTTTACTTGAGAATTGGAGAAATTCTTTATAAACATATTACTCTTCAGTAGTTTTGTGCCTTCAAGAGTTGTTAAGAGTCATATAAAGAAATGACATAATCATTGCAAATTAAGTAGTGCAGCATTTATAGTTAAGAGAGGAGCATTTGATAAATGAAATAATGTATAAAAGTAATTCAGTGTATATGAGCTTTATAGCAGCAATTTGAAAAGTTCAACTCAGTAGAACGTATTTAATCCTTAAAACACCAGGCACTATGCTTTACAGCTGAAGACATCTTGTGTAGATGTAGTTGCCTGATATTAATCATTTTCTGTAATGATAAGTAGTAATAAAGTTTGCAGTGAAGTTTAGGTCCATGTAACACATTCTGATTTTCACTGAGTCATGGGCAATGAAATACTGATTTTTATTTTTAAATTATTATTTCCCCTCTCTGCTCTTTGTGCCTTTTTAGTATATCCACAGATTCAGAAAGAAAGTTAAAAGAAGTCTTCAGGAAAGTAAAGTGCACAGAAAATCTTCATCAGAAAAGAACAGATAAAGCATTAGAGGTATGGTGTAACTCAGTTGACAGCTAATATGAGTGATATAATTTAGATGCTTTGGTTCTAAGATGAAATTGAAATATGGACTAATACTTGGTAGACGAAGGTAGTGATCATCTTAGTACTGTACTATGCTATTAGACAGTCCATGTTAGGGGAAAAATATTCAAATTTTGCTGAAAAACGTATCTGGGAATTAGATCAATAAAACTTGCTTTATTGATGCTGGGTTTAAATTTACTTTATATCTGAAACAAGACATTTCAGTTGGCTGCTTCTTACTAAAGTGGAAGAGAATTAGTATTTAAATCCTGGGAGTTCTTCAGGAATCTTTAAAATATTGTGGCTTTTCTTTAAACACGAGTTATGAACGGAGCAATTTAAGTGAAATCACAGGACTTTTGTAATACATGCTGCATAGTTTAAGAGAAATTTTGGAAAAGTAACCTCAAAGATATTTAAAGAGCAAGAGCAAATGGGAAAGACCCCATGCATTCCTTCCTAGGAGTGCTGGAAACCTGGCTCAAAAATTCTGCATTGTGCAAAATAGTAATGTTGTTTTGTACTGTGATTCTGTGCTTCCTGACCTGGTTTCACTGCATTTAACGTCTCAAATAGTGCTGGAAGAAGAGTTGTTGCAAACTCAGCTTTTCAAATTCATTTTGAAGCAGAAGCAATGCAAAGTCTTTTACCCAGTTCTGTGTTGTGGCACAAAATAATGTGATTTATATGAGATGAAGAAAATCTAGTTGAGGAAAAAAATCTCTTGCCAGATTGAAACTTGAAACTAATGAAATGAAATCACAAATGCATGGTCTGAGATTTCATGTTCTTCTTACAGCTTGGTAGGGAGATTGAAATGCAGAATGATCTGGATGTCATTCAAATGCTACAAAAGCAGTACCAAGAAAGATTGGAAGAAGAAGTAGCAAAGGTATTGCTTTTATTTCGTTACTTTAAAATATGTTTAAAAAATCTGTCATTTTTATTTGCCATATTCAAACATTTAGACAGTTGCTGTAGTATGTGCTAACTTTTGTGTGATTTATTTACAAGAAATTGTTTCATTTGACTTCTGAATAGGAAAGTCTTAAACAATTCTGGAGCATTTTGGGTTTTTTTAGCTATGTCCTATTCCTAACCCATAATTTCTATTCATATGGGTTGTAGTGGTGTTTAAAACTTCAAAGGAAACAGATAACATGCTGCTGTATTCTGCACTAGAATTTATTTTAAAAATCCAGAGACTTAGAGTGTATTTCTTGCTACTATAGGCTGAACAGCAGGTCAGTTCAAACAATTTTTTCACTTTACAGTTTAATACTATTTTTTGGTCACATTTTATTGTGCATTTTAATATGTTGTGTAAAACACATAATTTTTCTTTGTATCTGGTGACTAAAACAGGAAAAGTAAAAGTAAGATTTTATAGGTAGAATATATTTGTGGATTTACTTACTTTCTGATTTGCAAAAAAGTTTCCAATTCTTTGCAGAATAAAAAAAATATTCTCGTATCTGCTTTGTCCTTCTTTATAAGGAAACAAATGTTGCATTTGGTGAAGCTCAGTTTAAGTTCAAAATACAAACTCACATTTTCTGGAGAGGAAGAGTTTGTTGTTTTCAAGTGTATCACTTCTGTATTTATTATAGTATTTTTTCACACTTTTTGTAGCCTATGGTATAAATGACTGTATTCTAAATCTAGAATAGATTTGCTCACATGATGGAAAGGGGGTTTATTTGTTTTAGAGATATTTAGCAGCACAGAAGTTATCAGCCTGTTGTAACTTCAACTGCAGCCAGTTAGTGCCAGTAATTTCTTTCAGGTCAAGTAAAATTCCTGTGCTGAGTATCAAGCACATGGCATTGCTTTCTTTATACAGCCCAAAATTCTATGTCAGTCAAACTTTTACATAGGATGCTTGGCTAGGTAGAGAAAGCTTAGCACAGCTGCTCTTAAGTCAGTGTGCCAGCATTTTTTTAAATCATCTAATAGGATCTTTTTTAAAAAAGAACTTGATAATTTCATGCTGAATAATCTGTTGTAACTGAGAAAAGCATCAAGTTTATTAAACTACCTTAAATACAGCATGTCTGTATTTGAAGATGTGACCATTTTCAAGATTGACAGGTCTGTTCTTTTACCTTTTTGTTCTCCTCTGGGAACTTTTGGTACTTACATTTATATTGTTGATGGTCATCTATGAGATTTCTTCAGTAACAGGAGATGCTGTGAAGTAATACAGACTTCTCTTATTTATTCAGGTTATTGTGTCAATGAGTGTAGCATTTGCCAAACAGACTGAATTGTCAGAAATTGCTAGGCAGAAGGAAGAAGAAGCACCAACGCAGGCTGTTAATCAAGAGAGAACACATTTTGAAATGAAGCAGCAGCACAGTGAGGATGAGGTTGACAGCCTTCTTAGAAAAGCAACAGGAAAAGGCAGTAAGCATGAAGAAGAATTGAAATCACTTTGCAAGGAGCTCAGTGAAGAGTCTGGAGAGACCAGCTCACTTGGAGAACAGCTTCATTCTAATAGTAGCCCTGATTGCATATTAGGACACACAACACATAAGTCAGTAGTATCTGAAGAATTTCTTTCCCATAGCAAAAGTGTTACAGCAGAAGAAACACTGGTAAGTGTTAAAAAAAAAAGCAAAGAAAAAAATTAAGATGAAAATTCCATTTAAATATTTCCTTTTCCCTTTCAAAGGGTTGACAACTTCAGACCTAAATTACCTACCCTTCTTTCCTGTGAGCTGTTCCTGAGGAAGGGACTATGACGCCAACTGTGTTCCAGACAATAAATTGTTTAAAGACTTTTTATAAGCTAGGTTATATTTTAGTCTTTTTACAAAGAATGTATTAAAAATAGTGCTTAAGGAGTTTGAATCTTGTGATAAAGGATATCAGCTGAACACAAAAATTTTTAAAGTGATGTAAAGCATTTAGTTAGCATTTCAAGCATGGAGTGGGGCCTAGCTGGAATAAATGTGGTAAAAAGGAGTCATAAAAAGCATGAAAGTTAAAACTGTTGAGAGTTATTGGAAAAAAATTACAATTTTAAATGGAGAATAATTCTAAACCTGGACCTTCCAAGTAGCGGGCAACGCAATAATGCTTTCATGACAGCTACTTTAATTTAGGAAAGCATTTTCCGAAGTGTCACTAAATACTTGCAAGGGGCAGTTGTTGAACATGAAATGCTAACAGAGTGTCCCTGTTGCAGCACCCCAGCGAGGCTGCAGACACAGAAGCTGCCAGGCAGCTGCTGCTGTACGAGGAGCGCCTGGAGGACATGCGGCAGGAGCTGGTGCGCCAGGACCAGGAGCACCAGCTGGCCACCGAGCTACTGAGGCAGGGCCACATGCAGCAAATGGAGCGCCAGAAGGAAAACCAGGACCAGCTCCTGGCAGAGCTGGAGAGTCTGAAAGTGCAGTTAGCTGAGGTAATACAGGATTCGACCTGTGAGTTAATATGGGTTAACAAAGGGACATCACCAGGCAGATTCATATGTATTTATGCATTGATATCTGTTTAGAGAGAGAGACACACACATGTTTACCATGTGCATACAGACACACTCATGGGCACACACTCTTGTCTTTTTGTGTCTGTGTGTACATACAAACACACATATGTATATATTTATAGAAGGCATATTTCTTTAATCAATGCTTAGACAGTGATGGGTCAGTTTAGACTTCTGTAAACGTGGAGCAAACCTGCAATGCTGCACAGCAGCCAGAAGAGAGTGAGTGCAGCTGCACTGTGAATTGTTCCACCTCCCAGATATATGGCCCTGTGCAGGATGTAGGCTAGCAACCATTTACATCAGTGAAGCCACCAACCATGGCTAGAAACGCTATAAAATTCTTTGGTTTTCATCATTCTGACTTGAACAGTATCAGTGACTTCCTGCAACAATGTGTTGTGGTGTTTTGGGGTTTTTTACTCAGTTCAGGGAGATAAGTCCTTACCAACTTTTAGGATGAAACAAAACCTGTGGGATTTGGTGGGAAACATCAATGTTTCTTTGCTCTTTCAGACTTAACTTGTTGTCACTCTGTATGTATTTAAAGCCTGCAGTGTGTGTGCAAATGAAAATAATTTGTTTATCTTTATTAATAATACTTAAAAAATAATGTTATTTATAGATATGTCTTTCAAGAATTTCTTCCACCGAAAGACAAAGTAAACAGAATCCAGAAGAATATGTCTTGCTCTGATTTAATTTCAACAATGTAACATTACCAGAATGCAAATGAAGCTAGTAATCAGTGAATTCTAAAATTCTTTGCTTTCCCTGTGGAGTGGAGCTTCAGACCTTTTCCAAACTTAGTTCTGTTCTATTTAAGTTTGGGAATCTAGACAGCCAGCCACTTGTACCTTAGGAATCCTTTCCATCAACATCAGGTGTCTTCTCCTAGCAGCTTTATAGGAATCATACAATCATTTATCCTGATAATCTTTCCTTTTGATATTTGCCTGCTTTGTCCTTTTACTTTTTTTTTTTAGTTTCTAACTGCATCTTTGTCAGGGTTGCAAGTTCCTGTAACTGATAAAAATCAGTAAGTGGAGCTCAGGCTGCTGAGTTTTTTTTTAGTTTTTAATGCCAAGTATGTATGTTTGTAAGAACTACATGTATACATGTTTAAGCCATGAACACTTCTAGCTCTGCTAAAAGAGAATGTGTGTAGGCTTTTTTATAAAAATAAGTTATTCTCATCTTTTTTCTTTTAGCATGAAAGATTCAGAAATTCCCTCCAGTTTGCATTGTGACCATTTTGTTTCCTAAAGAGCATAAAAATATTACGAAAATCTTAAGTAAGGTTTAAGTATTTTTAGTTGTATTCCATTTTAGAAAGCTTTCAGTGTTTTTGTAATGATTTAAAGAGATGAACTGAAATGTCATTGTTCAAGGTCTGTAAAGAATTAGAAGTGACAGGACTCACTTTACTCAGAAGCTTAGAAAACTGTGTGAGCCTCTATTACACTTCTTTCTCAGCGTGTCTCAATGGAGAATGACAGCCTGGTTGCAGAGAGAGAGAGGATGCTTTTAGAAGAACTGGAATCATTAAAACAACATTCTGTACCCGGAAAAGAGAAACTGTTTTGTGAGGTACAAAACAGCAGCACACAGACAGAGGTAAACATGGACTTTGGCTTTCTGGGCAAGCGTGGCAGTGTTACTCTTTCTGTGTAATATGTTTTTCAAAAAGATGTTGGGTATTGCTGGAACAGAGCAGCTGTGAGATTCAAGAGGTGGTAGTAGTAAACTGCTTTTTGACTTCAGGTAAGAAGAAGCTGGTTAGGCAGCTTGAAGGTGGGGCTTATTACTACAGCTATTTCCTTAAGTAAACTCACTTTTTCATATTGCTATAGCAACACAAACAGAAAATACAACAGCTGTTTAATTAGGGTAACAAAGTTCTTTCTAATTGGCCCTGTCTTGGATTTCCTGGTTTGTTTTTGTTCATATTTTTTTCCACATAGTAAGAGTAGGTCTTGTTTTGTAATTTGTGCAGAAGTATTAAAAAGGAAATGACAACTCATTTAGGTTTTAAATTTCATACTCTACCATATATAAGAAGAATATCTTGATTTTGACATGACAGGATTCCTATCCTTTTTGTTTTCTCTCCCTCTGCCAAAACTTATTCAGAATGAAAATGAAAACCCAAACGATGCAAGAGAGCAGATCTTTGAGCATGAAGATGGGGGAAGAAAGCCTGATGAAACATCTTCAGCTCTTCTTTCTAAAGAAAGGTGCTTAGAACTGTTAAGAAAATATTTTTCTTAAATTTTGATAATCATGTTCTTGCTGTTAAATTAATAATAGTTATGAGCTTTATTCTGATAATGTGCATATTTTGTTCTAGAAAACCGTATTTCTAAGTTTATGTACTTCAGGTTAAATAGTTTCTTATAAAGCCTAACAATGTAATGGCATAGAGGATGAGACAAATCTTACCCTATTTTACTATATATTTTGTATTATACATGTTGAACCATAAACATTATTTATATACATATATTTATACACATATTGTATGTACATACATGACTTAAATTCATATTAGTATGATAGCTTTATTTTATAATCCCATTTTGCTATTCTGTAACTTCTTTGGTCTGTGACAGTTAAGAGGAATTATCTTCTTAACTGTCATTTTGAGAAAAGATTAATTTTATAATGAATATCTTGTGAAAGCAGACGTCTTCTTTAAAAGAATAACTAGATAAAATGCCAGTATAAAAGTAGAAATATTGTTAAATACTTTGACAATTTACTTATTTTCTACAAAGAATTGACTTTTAACACCAATGTGTATTTAGTATTTATATGATGTAGGGTTTAGCCTTAAAAAAGAAATCTTAATTTTGTTATTTCAATTGCAAATCTTCGGTTGCAAGGGTGTATAAGGGATAAAACCCACGTGGAAATCAGGGAAAAATCCGAGGATTGATTAGTTTCTGTCCTGCAGGCATGTTTTTCAGAAGGCAAATGAAAAACTCATGAAGATTCTTTTAGAAGTTGTGAAGACGACTGTAGCAATGGAGGAGACAATTGGTCAGCATGTTCTTGGGCTGCTGGATCGGTCTGGGAAAGGCCAGCCTTCCAAACAAGGTGGATGGGACGAGACAGAGGAGTCACTAAAACCCTGCATCCGTGTGGGGTATGAAAAAGGTACTGATTGTATGGTTTTATATTTCATAGGATTTGCATGCTTTAATGATATATTTAAATGCTCTTAGTTCTGGTGTTTAAAATTAAATTTTTTAAAGGGAAAAAAACCCAATATCTTTTTATTTGAATGCATATGACATCTCTGCTTAAGAGATAACACTTAAGGAGTTGTCTGGGTCATGCCCCACACCAGTTACAACTCACATCTAAGGTCCTGTTGCAAAGCCTGCAACAGAAGGGAAAGTGAGAGAAAAGTCAAAAATTATCTTGAAGGAGGCAAAGAGAATGAAACCTAGCTCCATGGCATCTTCCACTCCCTGTGTATGTGTGGGGAATGAGAACTAGTGTCAAAGGCTGTATCTCCACCTGTGCATTAAAAGTACATGGGTATGTTGCTGGTCACTGAGGACAGCTGGCAAGGGACAAGCATGTATATATGTGCTTGTGGACTTCATTAGCTTCCTAAAGAAGTGTTTGCATGCAAATCCTGTTTTGGACACAGTTCTACGAACTTCTTAACTGCCAGCACTTGGCCACCAGCTGTATCCAGGAGTGCTGAATGGCACGAGACTAAAGGAGCATTTTGTTTGTGGTTGTGGTTACTTGCATACCAGTGTCTAAGAACTCTACTGGGCTATGTTTATTTTCTTATGGCTGCACTAGGATAGTGTCTGTCCTTTTCTCTTTTGGGCAAGAGTAGGTGCTCGTTTGTGTTGCCATTTATGTACCATTAAGGTTGTGCAAATGCATCTGGATCTTGTGAGGAGCTAATGAACAACAGATCAGTAAAGCCTCAAACACTTTACACATTTGGATTTGGCTGGAATTTTAACTACTAGGAATGAGAAAAAGAACTGGAAGTCAAATACTACATTTCAGTATTAAGGAAGCGTCCATTACAGGGTAATAATACAACTGGTAAATTCAGGTGAACTTTATCTCTTTCTTTTGAAGTGTAGATTATTGCTAATTATTGATTCCCTCTGGCTTTAAACTTAGGTCCCGTTAAGCCTCAGGGAAATTTAAGAAAGGTTGTATGAGTTTGTAGCACAGAGATATCTTCTTCAGCTGATCACGCAAAAGGTTGTCTGCAATGATGCGTATAAACTTGTAGTCTGAAAATTTCTGATTTTTTCAAGTTAACGTCACTTTTATTCTTTTACTGCTGTTTCATTTTTAAAAAGTGACTTATGTTTTCTATCCATTTCACTGTATTTAGCTGTGAGAAAAGTTATGTTTCGAAACTTCAGGCTTTTAAGGCTTTGCCTTTTTCCTCAAATAGCATATTGGAGAGCTAAGCTTCTGGCCTTAGCTTTTTATGCATTCACTTCTTGCCTGCTCCTGCACGTCAGTGTGTGTACTTTTATGTGTCACTAATTATTGTCATTAACAATTATTAATATGGATTACTTGCATTACATATATGTCACAAAACAGAGTTTAAAAGTACTTTTATTTGTAATTTTGACTTATCCCTGGCTTTCGTAGTTCTACTGTCTAAACATACAACATGGAATGGTTTGCTAATTCATTGTGAAGTCTTCTGATGAAAGAGTACTCTCTTCAGGTAGAAGGCGGCTCTATTCCATTCTGCTAGTGATGAGGTTTGACTGTGTTAACTCTTGTGTTTGCTATTAGTGTATTTTGAAGAGGTATGTAAGGTTTCACTATCCTGTAAGAAAGCAGTGTGTCTGTTCCTGTAATGCCCCTTCTTGGTACAGAGCAGCATTTGAGTTGCCCATCTGTCAGTTGTTTATTCCAGTATCCTTTTTGCATGTTTCTTTGCATTCAGAAATAACCATGAAGGAAGGAGTAACCAAAGTAAAAAGTGAAAATTGAAGAAGAGCTAAGCTTACAGTGGCTATAATGGCTGAATGTATGATTTGTAACATATCTCTGGAGCTGTATTCACAGTTGTTTTTTGCTCTCAAAATGATACAGCAGCATCCTTTCTGCCACTGGGGTCATGCAGCCCTAATAATAGTTGTACTGTTTCTTCAGCTAAAGTACTTGATCTTTCTTCAAATTGAATTGATGAAAAATTCTGATAGGATTTTCAGAAATGGGACTCATTATTCATTGTCTATACTAACAGTAAATGGCTTGAGAGTACAAATTTTAAAATCTTCCCCATTGTTTTATGGGAGTAAAAAATATGTAGACACTGTTTAGTTTTTTTTTTTAAGCTGTGCATGTTATTGTATTTTCTAGTACTCAGACAAAGAGATGTTCCTTTTTAATTAGTTAGGAAATCTGTAGGAATAAATTTATACCAATAAAAATCTAACACTAAAGTAGTAAAATAATATGTTTATTGAAGTGAATTCTCTGACCTTCTGAATATAATCCATATTTATTGAAAAGCAAAACTCAGCTTACTGTTTCTGCTGAGTTTCAGCATTTTAAAACCTGAATCGTTAAGGTCATATACTTATAACCACACCTGATTTATAGAGCACATTTATAGAGGGACATGGACTAGGTTATCTGCAAGCACCGGATTTTATTTCTAGGAGAGTGAGTAAAGTTCAAATTTCAGTCATAAAACATATCATTGGAAGTGAGTGGCATTTGTGCACTGTAATCTGGTGAGTTTA
This sequence comes from Petroica traversi, assembly GCA_025920805.1. Taxonomy (NCBI): domain Eukaryota; kingdom Metazoa; phylum Chordata; class Aves; order Passeriformes; family Petroicidae; genus Petroica; species Petroica traversi. Next base: position 21,825,332 of record JAHLSL010000022.1, read on the forward strand.
CTTGGTCAGAGAGACTGCAGTAATGCAGGTTGCTCTGGAGAAGCCTGTGAGGTTGTAGCATTCCTTGAATATTAAACCCCCTTGCCTACCTTCTGAGCTTCTTATTTCTGAGCAGTGTCCCAGGAAAAAGATAGTAAAGAGCTAAACACTACACTGCTACAAAGCTGATTTTTTGTTTTCAACTTGTAACCCCTAACCTTAATTCCTAAGTGGAATCCCAGGAGTAAACTGAGATACTGGCTCTACATGATGCAAAATATGTTTTGCTTCATAAATGTCAGTTGGCAGCTCATAAACAACTTCTGTATCTGAAACTTCTGAGCAAGCACTGTATAATTAAGCACTTTTCTTAAGATTTAGTGGGCCATGACATCTGACGTGCTGAACTGCATGCTCCATGGCAAAGGAAACAATAGAAACCTTTGTTTCTTTTTTTTTTTTTTTCATTACAAGGAGAGTGTTTACACAAAGAGGTGATAGTTTTACTTAGGCCAGTTTATATTCTATTTATTATTTTGTATTGACTGAAAAAGAGAATTGCAGGACAGAAGAATTTGATTTACTTCAGTTAGGGTGGGGGACTGAACAGCCTTATAGGGGTGAACAAAATGGGGGTTAGACATTAAGCTGCCAGGGGTGATTAATGAGACTGGACAGTATTTCTGTTTTTTGTTTCCACCACCAAAAATTGTGTGGAAAGATGCTGAACTAAGCTGCTGTGTACTAAGACCATTTTGAGGGGAAAAAGATAGAGGCTTTTACTGTGCAGTTAGGAAGACATTTAACATGAATTTTTGTTCTTAAGTTCCACTTTGTAGAAATCATAATGTGGATGTCTACATTTATCATTTGGGTTGCCAATCCCATGGTATAAACAGAATGATTACAAGTTTTTTGTGCATTTGATAGTTTTTGGTATTCTTATGTTATTTTTGAGACTACTAAAGTTTCCATGGGCCAAATTACCCTTTCAGTGATAGCTCACTTTTTCTTTCCTTATTTTTTATAGTTAAGTTTCAGGCAAATTATGATGTTTTGTTTTGAGATATTTCATGTAACAAAGTGATATTTTAATGTTGATTTATTTTGTATCAAGAAGAAATGAAAGCTAATTACAAAAGAATTGTCATAAATTAAACAAAAGTTTAAAGTTTTCTTATGAGTTCATGGAGGCCCATTGGTACTGTTCTGGTCACTGGCAAGAAGAAATAATAATACTAATGACATTATTAATGTAAGAGACATATTCTGAACCTGGCTTTTTAAAATTACATTCTGAGTTTTTAAGTTTTTCTCCGGAAGTTTCCAACAGCCAGTTCAGATGATTTTGCAACCAACTGCACATTTCTGCAGTATAATCTTTATTTTTGTATTTTACACACAATCATCATTGCACAATTCAGAGGTACCTCTCAAGCAAATACTTACTGAAATAGAAGGGTGACAGGACATGAATTATGGGTTAAACCTGAGAAGGAAACCAGGAACATTACCTAGATTATTTGTAATCCATCAGGAAAGAATTAGATTGTGCAATAACTAATATGTCATTGTTTTATCTTGTTTATAGCTGTGCTACTGTACTGTGGGCTTTTATTTTATGAGATCTCTGAAGCTGAGCAGGGTCTTACCTGGTCAGTTCTTAAGATGGGTGGCCTCCAAAGAGCATCAGGTGCTGCAGTAAGTGTGTCGGTGGCTCAGTAGGGAATATATTTTCTTCAACTCAGTCTTTAACCAATACTTTGCACAGCATTTGGAAATACTTATGCTGCTCGATGTCCATCTCAAATGAAGGTCCTTTCTACTCTGAGGATATTAAAGCTATCATCACTTGTGATATTTTATAACACCCAAACCAGCCAAAATTTGGGTGGTAAGAGATCAAAATGCTATTGAATAAAAAATGTGAAATTGTTAATTTTGCAGCCTTCCTTATACTGCAGAGAGGTGGAATATGAGGGTGTTGTGGGAAAGCTTTTATGGTCTATAGACTTATTGCAAATATTTTGTGTGCTGGCAGAAAATGACTGCTAGCCACTGCTAGGGTGATTCCACTACAGGAGTTAATGACTGGCGTTCCAAAGTGCAGTTCTCAAAAGTGCTTTGAAATCCTATGTAGATGAAAGGTGCCATGTGAATGTATATTCTATTCATCTGGTTATTTGTTCCATTCATGCATATAGTGTGCTTCTGTTTTTTCCCTTTGGAGTGTGAAAACAGTTTGTAACATTATATCCCACATACCTAAAAGGAGATATGAAACAGTAATAATACAACTAAAAGAGAAAAAGTACTAAATGCATCTGTGTTTGAAAAATCTCAGCAATTTTAAGAGAAAATAAAGTGAAACCTTCCTCAATTAAAATCACTGTAGTAATGTTCATTGTGAACAGGTCATATTTAAGGCTGCAGATATCATTGTCAGAATACTTGCAGGTAGGAATGTATGTTAAGTGCGCCAGGTGGTTATTCATGTTGCAGCTTGTAACAAAAATAGCTAAAAACAAACCTCAGAACTAGAATCTGACTTGCTTGTTGTTTGGTTCAAACAACATCAACAAGAGTGCTCATATTATTATATGCCTGCCAATAATACTTGCCTGCCTTGTTAGGAGTCAAAAACAACAAGACCTAACTACATTTGTAAAGGCAATTTGTGAGATTGACCTGTTGTAATTTCAATTCAGTTTCTGTAGCTAAACAAACTGTTCTAGTTCAGCAGTCACAATTCGTGGAGTAACCAGGAACTTGAACTCAAAGATAACCCAGTATTGCAACTTCATTGCTAAACAGGCATTGACTCTTCTTAATTCATGTAGTCATACTGCTGTTCCTGAAAAACAAGATATTTTTGAGAAAATCCTAAGCAAAAAGATCTAATTGTTTTAGAAAGCAACATATAGTTATTTTAAATATATTCCGGAAATAGTCTTCATTTAAATAAACTGTCATTTTAAAAAACTCTCTACAATAGCATTTATTTCTGAAATTTCAAATTATCAATCTAAGGACATAACACTTCATTTTTAAAAGGCTTTATCAACGATAGTTTCTACTGTCACAATATACCTACTGTATTGTTCTTTCATCCTGAAAGTGTGATCTTAAAACATCTCAAGTCTTTGCTTTCACTTACCTTGCTTAAATACAGCCTTGAATTCTAAATATGGCAAATTTGCTGTTTTCTAGATGAATTGGTATCAGCCTAATACCGTAGGCAAACCTTGTGTGTCTGGCTTTTCAGAAAGAAGGGATAATGTCCTTAAATGGAATCAGACCTCAGGAAGATTGAGAAGCAGGCAGGTGCCAGGTGGCCCAGCAGCAGGAACAGTTGCAGTCCTGCTGCACTGTACTTGATTTGTTCAGCTACCCATTTTAGTAAATTTTCAGTTCACTAATAACCATGCTGAATATTGTTGTTCTTTATTGTAGTCTATTTGTCCTAAGAAACCGTCTGAATTGCATGCGTGCCTTTCCTTTTACTCGAGTTTGATTCACTGGCTTGAACAGTTTTGTGTTAATGCACAGTAACATAATAGGGTATTGGTGAAACAGGGACTGACAGTCTGATTTTGCTTTTGTTTGGGGTTTTTTAAAATTATTTGTATTTTAAAGACAATCTTGCATGTATTATTGCAAGTTATTCTAAGTAGTAAGGTTACTGATCATAACAAAGGTTCGAAGATGAGCGTCAGAGCCCCTAAGCATACTGAAAGTATGTCTAAAATATTGTCTGTTAATATCTCCTTTTCTCTTGCACTTCAGCTTCTTTTTAATTAACACATTGCTTATCTTGTTTGTGTGAGTTTTAGTATGCAGTATTTCCCTTTCTGTTTTTGTGACTCAGACAAATATTTTGATCATTTTTGGACTTGTCTTTCTTACTGTAACTCCCTTGTACAGTTTTTCATGATTGTAATTGCTAAGAGTCCATGTGAAAAGGTAACTGTATTTTTTTTTCTCCAGAGTCCTGTTCCTTGTATCATGGTAGTAGTATGGGAGATGATGATATTAACGTGTGGTCAGGAGCAGCAGGTGAAGGACTGCTGAGCCAACATCTTGCAGAAAGTGGGATGGAAATAGATCCTGAAAATGAAGAGCTCATTCTGAATATTAGTTCTCGACTGCAGGCGGCTGTTGAAAAGCTTCTGGAAGCTATCAATGAAACTTCAAATCAGGTGGGTTGATCTAATAGAGAAGCATTTTAAATTTTGTGTCTCAACTGGACATTTTTCGTTGCCTTTCTTGGGATTGTGTTTTCATAAGCCTAAAACTCATAGGTTCATTTTGACAACTGAAACAATGCTTCAGGTTCCTCCACCCAAAAAAATCCTGCTTCAGCATGACTTTACTGATGAATTTACTTTCCTGCTAGAAATCTGCTCTGGTCTGCAGAGGAAGCCTGAATTTGGCCATTCTTACCAATCTAGGGCAGTCTTTCATTGCTCATACAGATCATCTGCATTCTGCTGCAATCAAGAGATGAGACAGGAAGTGTCAGAGCACATAGAGCTGGCCCTTGTGAAGAGGGAGGATTAAGGGGAACTGTGCCTAGTTCTCTTGACAAACATTTTAGTCAATTGAGTGGCCAAAAAGGTGGAGCTCTCCTGCTGTCTCTTCCAACTATGATTTAAACATGGCCAGTTAAGCACATGTCCACCTTGCTATCAGAAAAGGAGTCTGCACTCCAGCATTTATGTGAGGTATATGATTCAGGAAAAGTATCCAAAAAAGAGGCAGTTTGCTCTTAGAGTACTTTGTATGATGGGATGTTAGTTTCTGTCTGGAGAGCTTCCTTGTTAACTGAAATAGGAACGATATACCTAGGTCAATTCAAATCACACTGCTTTTATCATGTGCTTTACTTTCAGATTGTGTACATCTCAATTTGAAGGTGTCAAAGTATTTTGCTGCACGGTTTTGTAGCTGAGTCTCTGCCAATACCAACAAGAGTTGTGGCTCAAACAAATACAGGCACATTTTCTTCATTAATATCGACTATAAAAAGATAGATTTATCCCTGATGATGTTTGGCTTTCTTTTTCTTAATAAAAAATAACTGTTTACACATTTTCCCACAGTATAAATATTGACACTTCTCTGGCTGTTCTGTAGAGGGACTTTGCAAGCATTGAAGCTTTTCTGCATTGCAATGTCTGCTTACTGGATTATATACAGTTCTTGTATATACCACAGATATATAGGTGACTTGAAAATTATTTTTATATATTCAGAAACAGAATCCTTTTTTTTTATTCCAGACAGCATTATTTTATAATCTAAAGCTGGTTACGAGCAGAAAGATTTTAACCTTTCCTCTAATCAGTTGTGTTTTGCATATGGGCATGTACCCATTTCTTCAAATAAACTTAAAGGAGTGAGAGAAAGCCTGGCAAAATCTTCAAAGTAACTGTATGAGACCTGTCTGAACACACACCTTCAGACCTAAAGTGCAGTTTGAAACTTGAGGCAAGCATATAGTGGGTGTATTAATTCAAATTCCACCTGCTGGTGTTATGTATAGGTAAATAAACTGGGCCACTCCCTTGAACTCTTTCAGTCGGGAGATTCTAGCAGGAAGCCTTTAAACTAGCACAGTTTGCGAAAGTTCTTCCTGTTGAATTAACTGCAGCAACAGAGATGAATGCAAATCACATACCTGTATTTTTCTTTCATTTGCCATAGTGGAGTTGGAAAGTTTTTGGTTTCAGTTTTGTTAGCTTGCTTGTCTGCTGCAGCGTTCCCGTGCACGTAGAAGAAAATCTTGCTTCCTTGCCTTGGAAATTACTTGCCAGTTGCTATTAGAAGATTTCTGTTGCTTTTTTCACGTGAAACTTCTCTAAAAAGGATTTTTTAGGAGTGACTACACGAAGTTTTCCTGTGCATCTTTATTTGGGATTCATACACCCCTGAATTATTCAGCTTGAAAAGTGATCTGAGGCTTTCTGCTGCTCCTGAGTAGGTTTGTCACCAACTGTGCTGATATGTGCCTTCAGACTGTTAAATGCACGTGCTCTGTTACAAATTTCTGTCAGAAATTTCTAAAGCCAGCCTAGCTAGTGCAAAATACCCACAGTTCAGAAGACAACAAGAGCAATATTTTTTGGAATGGATTCTTACCGCACCTACTGGGCATCTAATCTGTTTAGTGGTTTGTGGACTGAAGGCCAAGAAGAAGATACATACGAGGTTGAATCTCGTGTGCCTTTACCATATCCTTTTCCTTTCACCGAACACTTGGATGAGAATAATTCTGTAGTTGTAAATACTTCAATTTTTCACTTCAGCCACAAAAAAAAATGGGCACATTTTAAAAGTTGTCTCTAAAATCTCCTTGCCTACACCACCCTATTCAGTAAGTATACAAGTTTTAAAAAGAAATTAAGCTTAAATAGTAGAGAATGCAGTGAAAAATTATATAAACTTTGTCGCTATTGTTAAAATTACTGTGTACTGCTGACAGGTCCTTTTCCCTGTCAGTTTTCAGTGGGCACTGAAAAAGCCTTTATTATACAATTCTCTGGTCAGTTCTAACACAAGAAATTTATCAGACACAGAAAAATGTTAAATTACAGATATTTGAGATCTCCTTTTAAAGCACTTCACTGCTACTTATTACATTTCATTTTTCTCACTGAGAATCATTCACAGTGGGGGAGAGACTGCAGTCAAAGTTGTTCTTTTTTAGCTTTGGTGCACTGACTAGTAACAGTAACTAGCACAAGCTGGCACATTGCTTCCAGTGATCCCGTGGAGAAATTGTTGATCTTAACAAATCATGTCTGGGTTTGTATTCTTTTGTGTTTTGCATTGTGATATTTTTAATTATACTTTGAGTTGTTATTGCTGAAAAAAGCTGGAGAATTATTTTTATTCTCAGTTTTAACTGGCATGTTTCATGCATTTCAGGAAGCCACTTATGCAGTTGTCTACGTACAGTAAATCTATCATGTTTCCCTTTTATCCTAGATGAGTCTTTCATTAAACACTTGAAAATATGAGGATAAAGTAAAGGTGCTCTGTGATTTTTAAAAAAATATCTCAAACCACTGCAGATAGTTGCAGTATTTAGACCTTTCTTTGACCTGTCAGAATAAATAATTAATGTGAACACGTTAATGATGTCCATCTAAAAAGGAATGCTATAGGAAAGAAATTGAGTGTTTAAATTCATGGCATTATAAAAGAGAATGTATTGATTATTCAGACTTTTTTTTTTAAAGTGTACGAGGGAAATTTTGTGTGCACTGTTCTATTTAATATTCCTTAACCCATATTTCTGAGCTTTTAAAGCAAATTCCTCATATTCATGATCTTAGCAGGTCTTTGTGAGAAAGGTTTTATTTTTTCAGAAATTGAAAAACTGAATATTTTACAGAAACTGTGGATGTTACTATCTTTCAAATATCTGCCAATAATGAGAATATTAGACAGTTTTAAAAAAACTAACACCAAAGGAGCAGAAGATGTGTTATTTCATTTTCTGAGATTGGTTTTATTCAAAAGAAATTGTCTTATTTTGAATACAAGCCACACAAAGAACTTATGCAGAGTTCAACTCTTCTGTCCCCCAGAGAAGTGTTTGTAGACTATAAATGTTAATAGTTGAGAAGTAAAGATTTTGGTAATTTATTTCAGTTTGATGTTACCTTAGAGGAACATTTTGTGTAATCAAAATTTCTAACAATGTTTAATCTTTATGCATTATTTTACTTCTGTAATTCAAATTTTAATTAGTTTTGAAATTATCATTTTGGATATGTCTAAACTGTAAATAGGCAGTTTTACGTGTCATGGTTTTCCAGTATTTCAGGATAGTGGCACAGTGAAACTGTGCTGCATTTGTATCAGTACATGTTAAATATTAACCCAGCAGACAAGTGGAAAAGAATAAAAAATATCCTTAGTAATTCTGCTAGGTTGACACTGCTTGAAGAAGCTCTGCTTTACTCCCTTGTTGGTTGAAATGTGCAATACTCTGGAAATTCACAGTTTCCTGGTGTTCTCATTTATCTTCATGTTAAGGAGAAAAAAAAGGTGACGCACCATTAGAGACAATTTATAATAAGGCTTCTGCCAGTTTTATATAATGTTTTTTAGCCATTCTCAGTGTATGGTGGGTGATAGCTTACTTGTATTTATTACAAAACTCATGTGTAAACAAAGGTGAATCTTGTGTAAACTCATAAATCAGGAATTGCCGGAACAAAGACACGGATTTAGCCAGGTGGCTCATGGAGTTCACTACACTGACAAAGCCTGTTTGCTTAGACTTTTCTAAGTCAGTCTTCACCTTGTACTCTGCAAGTGAGTGTTCAGTAAGGATTTTATTGAAAGTCTAGTGAAGTTACATGAGGCTTCCCATCACACTGTAAAGCAACTGTTAATTAAATAGGAATGATAGAATAGGTGTTTATCTAATTTCTGTAATTCTTTTTCCTGTGATAGCTTGAACATGCTAAAATTACTCAGACAGAACTCATGCGAGAGTCCTTCAAGAAGCAACAAGAGGCCACAGAATTTATCAAGTATCAGGACGAGCTCCAAGAACGTCTTAATGAGGAAACCAAAGCCAGAGAGCAGTTGGCTTTGGAGCTTAGTAAAGCTGAAGGTGAGTAGCATTTTTAAGGAGTTGTTGGGCTTTGCACCTACTTACTTATTAATTGGGTAAAGAATTTGCAAATGTGATCAATTTCTTTGCAAATTTTAAAATGTTACCAGCCTTCTGGATAGTTATGGATATGATGACCTCTGGAGGTCCCTACCAATATCAACCACACTGTGATTGTTTTCCAATTTTGACTTGCTTATTGTCTGAAAATATACGTGACAATATTAAAAATAATAGGATTTGTGTGTGTTTAGATCCTCAAAAGTAATTTATTTCATCATAACGTGTTTGTGCAGGCAAGATCAGGTAGAGCTGCTTGCTAGGACCATGTTCAGTCAAGTTTTGAACGTCCACAATCTCTCTGAGTGGCTATTCCAGTGATTGACCACTGGAGCACATTCCAGTGTTCAACGAGCATCTGTGAGGGGAAAGGAAAAACACCCCAAGCTTATTTTCATATGTTGAAGTGCAGTTTCCCTTATTTCACTCTGTGCCTGCCACCTCTTAACCTTGACATAGAATCTTTACTCTGAATGTGATTATATGGTTGTGATGTGTTTCAGTTTGCACTGGTTGCAGTCATCTTTTAAAAAGTGTATTTGCAACTGCATTAAGGAAGCAATTAAAAATTGTAGGGTCTTACAAAAGGGGAAATCTAATATTCTATTCTGTCATCAGGGAAATATATTCAAATCTGACAGACACTTTATTTGTTCTCTTGTTTTAATAGCTCAATGTTTTGTAGCCACCCAACATTTCAATCATTATTTCTGATTAGCGTCTGGAAAAAATGCAGAAAAACCACCCGCTCTATAGGCAGGATTGTGGCCAGTGGCGAGGGCCGGACAGCTGACCACAGGGACAGCCGGCGGCTCGGTGGCTTGTTCTGAGAGTTTCCTTTTTGTTAAGTCAACTTCAGCTGAGGACTTCTTTTCCCCTCGCCGTGAGCCGGGCTTCCCTGGGATGGTGGCCGCTGTCCCAAAAGCTGGAGAGCTGCTGAGAGCTGCTTCCCTTGTCCAGAGCCCGAATCAGACACAAGACACCATGGTCTGCTCTGCTTGGGTTCAGGGGCAAAAGACCCTGGAGAGCCCAAATTTCAGACTTTTATTCTGAGGGTTACAACTTATCTCATAGCAGTACAGGGGGGGGAACAGGAAGGGTCAGAGGGTCAGGGCCTAATCGAGAGGGAGTAAGGGAGGAGAGAGGGAGACACAAGATACCATTGTTAACTGAGGGATGGGAGGGGAGAGTTCGACTCCCTTTCCAAGGCCAAATCTAACTCTGCCTTCAGAGGGGCCTCACTTTCTAGGCCCCCACAAATTCTTCAGAGGGTATGTAACTCTCTGGGCTTGAACACAGGATCTCTCTAGTAGTAAGCAGAAAGATATTTTTGATAGTTTTGAAGCTCAGCAGACTTCTCTGTTTCAAAGTGAGGGCATAGAGTGAAATTTGATGGCCAAATGTTACTCCTGAAGAGTGTTACCCTTCCAGGCTTCCTCTTCTTTTTACACAGACAGATAATCCATCATTATTTCAAGTGCTGTTAATAGCTGGGACACACACAAGCTGAAAAGCAGTGCAGGTTTCTAAGCCACATGTCTAAAATGTGGTGGGAGGACAGTTGGTGACCTGTCAGTTCATATGGCATAAATGTTGTGTGTCAGCAGCAGTACTGGCTGCAATATCTCAGTTGCTTTAGCAAAACCAGAGAGAATGAAAATTTATTTCAGAGGGAATAGATTTAAATCTGAAATAGGCATTACTACTTTTCTTTTTTTCAACAGTAAATGAGGAGTGAAAAAAATTGTTTGTAGCACATCTTAACATGCAAAAATAGAACTCTTCCACAAGATATAAATGACCTAAGGATTTATATTATGACACAGAGTTACAAAATGTTTAGTATTGAAGAATTTCAGAATGTAGGCAGCTATATGTTGCTGCTTTCTTTGGAGGATAACATTTTGTCTTGATAGAAATTTTATTCACACATCTTCAATAATGAAGTAAAAATACTTAATATATTAGGACATAATGGCGGTGTTGATTTGGTTCATGAACAGTTCTAGAATATAAGAAACAGAATTAGATGTTAGTTTTAGCCCTTGATGAAGGGCTATAATGCACCTAACTTACAACCTCACCTGTTGTAAGTTAGGTGCATTTGAAATAAATACATTTCTATGTGACTGGCACCTTTTTTTTGTTGGTGTTGGTATAACAAAATAAAGAGGTCACAGAACTCTGATTTCTGCTCACTGAACTGAGTCGTGAGCATACTCTGACAAACTACATTCTTTTATTGGATTCCTTAGAGAGGTATGCAGAATAATGTCTTAGTTCATTATACATCTGATGGCATTCTGTCTTGTCTTGAGTTAAAATGTGTCATTTGTGATCATTTCTTTCTTACCACAAAAACTGCTGCAGCTGAGACATTTTCAAACCTCTTGTGTTTTAATGGTGTCAGATATGACTTACTGGATGTGATAGCAAAGCAAATGCAAATTTGCTCACTGAACTCTGACAATTTTCATTACATCTCAAAAGAACCCTGGCAGAAGTAAATACCACAAGATGTGATTTTAGCAGACTTCATAACTTTTCTGTGGGAGTGTGCATTCCATTTAACCTGGGAATGCCCTCTCAACTTCAAACCTGTTAAGTACTCATTGTGAACAGTATCTGACACAGTGGGAATAATCACTGGAGTTTGTATTGTCTCAAAGTTTTGAAGTGTTTAAATGGTGTAACTGACTGAGTATTTTCTGTTTCAATATCTAGACCTATATGTCTGTGTTCTCTGTGAATTCAAATATGGGGGGAAAAAAAAAAGGATGGGTCTACATTGTTAACAAATGGAAATACCTTTAGTTTTTCTACATTCTCAAGACAGGGTAAAATCCATTTTAATACTGGCTGAAGGCTGGATATATAGTGATTTATACTGAATTTATTTAAATTTCTTATTTCTCCTGTGCTTATTACATATGTGTTTTTCCTTGGCTTTGGAGTTCCTGTTTGCTCCACAGGTTTTGTGCTGAGTAAAAATTAAGAGCTATATTTGGTGTTCAGCTGTCTTTTTTGTTCATCATGAAAGGATAGCAAGGACAGGAGTGGAAATTATCAGGTGTTGAGCATCTAACACACGTGTGCATGCATGTCAGAATTCAGTATTGACTTCAACAAGGAAAAAATTGGTTTTGATTTTCTGTTAAATCTGCCTCCAAACTGATGTTTTACAGGCCTCATTGATGGTTATGCAGATGAGAAAGCCTTTCTGGAAAAACAGCTCCAGGAAAAAATAGATGTAATTGACCATCTAGAGCAGGAGCTGCTGTGTACAGGTAACAAATTGCAGGAGTTAGAGGCTGAGCAGCAGCAGGTCCAGGAAGAAAAGGAATTACTCTCCAGACAGAAGGATGCCATGAGAGCGGAGGCGGGGCCAGCAGAGCAGCGTATGTATTTTTCACAAACTTTCTATGAGCTTTGCTTTTACTTCCAAATAAAATAATGAGTAGTCTTGGCAAAGGCATCTCCCCATTGCCTTTCTGATTATTAATAAAAATGTGATAGGGCCAAATGTGGTATTTTCACACCTGTTGCCTAATGTTAGCATGATAACTTTTCTTAATTTTTAAACAAGAAATGACTGAATTTTTAGTAGTGTTGAGAAATTACAGTTGTTTTCTAAGCCTGAAAAAGCTTTATCTCCAAAAATCTGCTTTTATTTAGATTACCACTGGAGATGGAGTAGCAACAATGGGTAAAAAAATACTGTCTAAATACTTTCTAAACAGACTTAAAGATGAACTAGGAAGCATACCCACCGGAACATAATTGCACTATATGTGATGACTATATTTATTTTAGGCCCAGAAGATAAACTTTTCTAATAAATTCCTCTTTCAGGAAGAATGGCACAACAGTTGAATGATAAGGAAAGCCTTTTATCTACCAGTAATGAAAGCTTTCAGCCCTGATGGTGAAAATTTCAGACATATACCATGTCAGTGTAATCTAACTAACTGCTTACTCAAAATAAGCATTTACCCTCATGAAGTAAATGTGTCTTTTAATTCTTCCTTAAACTAATAGCTGAAATTAATATTTCATGTTTGAGAGGGGAAGAAAATTAGAACACTAATGTTTTAAGAAGTACTGATCTTTCAAGGATTACAGTACTTACATTGTAAATAGCAGGATGACGTTATCATTTTATTTAATTTCTAGTTTATTCCAATTTATAATGTTGCTGTTTTTATAGATTGCACATCTTGTGTATTTCCAATTTCCTGCATTTTTGTCTAATGACGAAATTTTAAGAACAACCTGCTGCTTCTTACTCTGTAATAAAGAAGATCCTTGTCTATTATTCCACTTTAGTTATTTTTTGTATGGTTTAGGCTTCTAGATATCTTAAAGTTATTTTCATGTGTAAGAGCTGTAAGGATAAACAAATCTATAAATATGTGTAGGTACTTATATCATGCATACCAGAATAACTTGTCACATTCCCTAAGTTATCTCAACAACTTTGTCATTAAATGCCACATCTATCTTTGGCTTCATTTTCTCTTACATTGTTGCACCACAAGAAAACTATAGCTGGCATGTGAATTACTTTGCTTCTTTTTTTTGTTTTCTCTCTCTCTATTCTCCTAGGCCTAGTAGATGCTGCAATCGATGCAGCTTCCCAAGCAGGTGTGTTTGTATGTTGCATGGCCAATCTGTAACTGGGTGGAAGACTTACACATACTGACATTGTTAATCAGGATTATTGGGCTTTTGGCTTACTGATGGTACTTGTAATTCTTACTGGCCTGCAGCTTTGATGTTGTATTTCATACTCAGTTCTACATTTTGCTAACACCATTTCTCATAATTTCTAAACATAATAAGCAAATTCATCAATAACCATCATCTTATTCACCTATGAATTACAGTTACTTAGATGGTACTGGAGAGATATTTTTGTAGTTTTTTAATTGCTTTTTATTTCCAAATACAGCTGAGTCATGATAATTAAACATTTTATTATATTGGTATATAATGGTTACCTAGAAATGAGAATTGGTTAAATACGATGTAAGATGATGGTGCCTGAGGGATCTTTCTTCTCTAGTGAAAGTAAATTTTATTGTTTCTGTCTAAATATCAATCTTGTTTTTAAGATTCTCCAAAAGTAAGTGCACTTTGCCATTTGGGTTTTACCTCAAGGGGTTCGTACGGTTAATTAATAGGCACTTCAGCGGGCTGTGGCTTAAGAGTCTTAGAGTGGTTTGGGGCTTTCCTGTGTATGTGCTTGCTGGCTTTTTCATGATGATTCAGAATTGGGCATTCATGCAGTCACTGATTTTGCAAGCTCCAGTTGCAGGTCAGTAATTTTCCTCTCTGTCTGCCCAGCAATCTCGCTAAGTCTTTCAGTATTTCCCTCAAATTATTTATATGTATTGCATTAAATAATGAAGTCTGGGAGTGGATTGATTTTACTGGCGATGGGGATGAGAAGAGGGTTGGGTTTTCTGTGCATCATCCTGTGCTGACTCTAGCTGTGGTTTGATCCCATGCATTTTCTTTTCTTTTCAATTGTACAAAGGCCTTTTAATTGATATGAAACTTAAACAGGGAAGTGATCTGATACAACTTCAGTAACAGTCCTTTGAAGACTACCTAAAGGAAAGTCATTTTAATATTAATTTGCTTCAGTCATTATCATTATTATTTCTCAGAAGAAAATATATTTTCAAAAAAAAAGAAAACTAGTAAAAACCCAAGCCAGTTCACATCCTTCTGCAGATTACAGCATGGATACCTTGGGGAGTGGTTTTGCTTCGTAACATTAATGCTCATATCTAAAAGTAGTGATGCTTTTATTATGCTCAGAATTACTGGAGGAAACAGAAAAGCTAATGAAGGAAAAAATTGAAGTACAACGTCAAGCTGAAAAAGAGTATGATGACCTTCAGAAACAAGTTAAAGTCTTGGAAATAGACTTGGAAGAACAGGTCAATCGTTTCATAGAGCTAGAACAAGAGAAAAATGCAGAACTGATGGACTTAAGGCAGCAAAACCAGGCCTTGGAGAAGCAACTGGAGAAAACAAGAAAATTTCTAGATGTAAGTATGGTAAAAGGCAGATATCATGAAGGTGGGTATCCCTGCTGCTGAGGTTTGGTTCAGGGAGAAATGCTAGTTTTTTTTCAGATTTTGAGCAAATATAGGCAGATGATAGCAAACGTAGGCAGTGTTGTGGGTTCCAGCCCAAGAATTTAATAATATTTTTAAAGTTGAAAATTAATTGGAAGTGCTTGCTTAGGACAGCTCTGTATTTCAAGCAATTTATAATTATTTTTTCTGATGTTTTTTCGTAATATTAACACAGAGTTAATTTCTATTTTGAATTTCTATTTATTCTACATTTATCAAAGACAAACGGTAGGGAAGAAATCATAAAATATTTGCTTACCTGGAAGAGATGAAACAAACCTGTCATTTTTGTGAAATACTACTTGACATGTCTCTGCTGTGCTCATCTTTGGCTTAAAAAACATGTTACTTATTGCCCCAAATGATAAAGATGTTAATGGTATCTGCAGTAGGTTCTGCTACCTTAAAAATACTGACATACTGTTACCAGCCTCACGTTAATGCAAGTAAGAAGTAGTGACACTTAAGTTAGGTTGTTTTTAAATCAGATGGTGAATTTCTAACTTTCAGGAGCAAGCAATTGACCGAGAGCACGAGAGAGATGTATTCCAGCAAGAGATACAGAAGCTGGAACAGCAGCTTAAGATTCCACAGAGGAGTCAGCCTGTCAATGAGCATCAAACCAGAGAGGTAACACATTTTATTACTT
The DNA here is from genome assembly GCA_025920805.1 of Petroica traversi. Lineage (NCBI taxonomy): Eukaryota > Metazoa > Chordata > Aves > Passeriformes > Petroicidae > Petroica > Petroica traversi. The sequence goes on from JAHLSL010000022.1 coordinate 21,840,801, forward strand.
GTACTCAATGAATATAAATGACAAGTTGACAGCTGTTAAGATATTTTAATGAAGCTATTATATGGTCTACCTACTCTGCATCCATTTGCAAGCCAGGAAAATAAATCCTCTGAGATTGAAAGTGTTGCAGGAAAGTGGTGGAACTGTATTTTGGGGTGTTTTTAGGCTGTTTGGTTTTAGTGGCAGACATACAGAAATTCTTAACTTTCAGTAAGGCTCTCTGCTATAATTTAACTTAGAAAATGCACTGTTCTCAAAAGTTCGTGGAAACATTCAAGACTATTTTAGCAATTTTTCATATTTGTATGTTTGTTTTTTGACATCCTGTTTATAGCACAGGGACACCACTGAGGGAGTTACTGAGGTTTCACATTTGAGATGTAGCACTCTGTGTGTACACCTGAACCTCCCCAGTGAAAATCTGCTGGCACTGAAGCAAATGTAGTGACTGTAGAAGAGCAGCTCAAGGGAATCACAGAAAACTCTTAGTCTCAGCAAAATCAAGAAGGGGCAGCAGTGCAAATGCTTTCTGTTATAATGCTTTTGCGTATTTTGTTGGATGAACTGTTAGTCATTTAAATTACATTCTGTTTTTTGTGGATTTTCTTGTGTGCTGCTTTTTGATCAAGGCTGATACTTTTGCATTTTCTTGCTTGATTTTCAGTACTAAAATGCCCTCTTTTATGTTAGACTGCCATTTTCAAATCAAAGGTCTTACTGGAGTAGTTCAGTTGCTGTAATTCAATTCTTAAGTATTAGTAATATTTAGTATTCTGTATTGTATAAAATAGGTGTCCCTGCCTGTAGAAGGTGTGTTGGAACTGGGTGATCTTTGAGGTCCCTTCCAACCCAAACCATTTTATGATTCTAGGATATAGTTCAGAACTACAGACAGTGATAGAACATAAATTGGTATATGTGAGATATGAGTGTCAAAGTACTTATTTATTTAGAATTTGCAAGTTTAGAACTGTCTATCATTGGGTTTCTAAATATATTTTAGTACAAAGGTTTGTATGAAATATGACAAAGTGTTCAGTCAGTACTATGGGATATGGTTGTCATTAGCCTTTGTGAACAATTAATTGTCTGGAATTAGCTGGGTATAAGTGTTAAACAAAACATACAGAGCAATTCTGCATCTATTTCCTTTTGTTGCCAAGAGTGTACACATTCCTCTCCTGCTAACGTATTTCTCAGCTGGAGGTGGCTCTAGAATAAATAACTTTCCAGAATCCAGGATTTTGGGTTCATTTTGTTATGTGTCTGTTTATAATTTGTGGCATAGATAGCACATGAATTTGCAGTTAAAATTCTCACATTTAAAAAAAAATTCTCCCAAGAAAAGCTGAAATACTGATAGCATAATAAAAATTGTCCTATTTGTTCTGAATCTATATGTAAATATCATCCTGATTAATATGTACATATACACATATCTGTACACTCTTAAGTTGGAAGATACACTAGTGGAAATTTAAAGCATGCTGTAAATTGAAAGCTTTAACTGTGATTAAAATTTTGAGATTTGATGTTTCTAAATTAGAATTTTTTAGTAAGTAGAAAAACAGTAAGATAACTTATGTAAGCACCACAGATGTAGCAGCTGGTTTAGATATGGGTGGTACGCTAGAAATTATAGACAGGATTTTCAATAATATATTAGATTTACATTTATCTTATCAAATGCAGTACATAGTGTTATTATACAGTATATTTTGATGTTACAGTGTTCTTTGAAATATTTTGAAAATATACATATGTTCATTATTTATAATGCTTTTGAGAGAACTGTTCCATTTTTTGTAGTTGCACATTTTTAAAAATCCTCTTCTGCTTTGAGGGAATGCCATGAACATTTTCAGTTGATAACTTAATTTGTTTCTTACCGTTGTTTCAGCTTTGTCAACTTATTCCAGGGAGGGTTGTCTTAGAGTCTGCTCAAGACTTGATTTTTATTTTTCCATTTCTCTCTCAGGATTTTCTGAGGTCACTTCAGACTGTGATGTTACTCATGGATGGATAACGTCAATAATACCATCCTGTCAGCTTTATGTTCTGGTCCTCTTCTCTCCTATCTTTGAAATGCTTTGAGTCTTCTACTTTTTGGCTACATCGTAACTTCCTAATTGTAAATACTGAAATCAGTTTCTTGAGTGGGACAAAGATTACTTTCCCTGTCTCTTGCTCAGTTACTCAGGTCTTACCTCTGTACTTCATACTATGGATTTGTTATGCACCTTTCTTATCTGTAATTTCAATTAACAGTTTTTGAAATACAGGTAGAAATGGATAGAAAATGTTGTTTCTGAGATACGTACACCTGACCTTCAGAGATTCAGAATGTTTGTTTTGTCCCCCATAGAAAGTGAAATTATTACATATGTGACACCTGTTTGGTCCCATTTAAGGAACACTGCAAGAAAACAAAACTTCCTGTCTTTTGTGACTTAAGTATAGCAATTCACTTTGATGTTAAAGATCCAGAGAGTTTTTGGATATTCCTGTATGTCACTAATCAGCTTCTTCTTTTGAATAACTTTGTCACAGATTTTTAGAACTATGATTTCCTCAGAGACAAATAGAAACTTGGCCATAGGGTCAAGACATTCCATCTGTAGATGTAAAAGGCATAATTTAAGTGGGCTGCATAGAGATACTGTGCTGCTTGCTTTTCAGTGACTACAGAGTCTGAAGGCTTCAGAAGGAAAAGATCAGTTCTAGAGAGTGGCACAGAACATACCACTTCTTAAATAATGCAGTTTGTATTTGTTGGATGTAATACCACAGTAATCTGTACATTCTGGTTCACCTAAAGAGTAGGTTATGGGAGAAAAAGAGGAATATTTTCTTCCTGTCAAAAAAGCATGGTGTTGCTATTGCTAAAGCGAGCCCTTCCAGTGTAGTGCAATATAATGATCTTGCCATATTGTCACCAGGTTGAACAGCTAACAAATAATCTCAAAGAAAAAACAGACAAGTGCAGTGAGCTTTTGCTCTCTAAGGAGCAGCTTCAGAGAGATATACAAGAACGAAATGAAGAAATTGAGAAGCTAGAATCCAGGATAAGAGAACTGGAACAAGCCTTAATCATCAGTGCAGACCATTTGCAAAAGGTATTGCTTGGTTTAAATTTATCAAGGATTTTCTGCGTCCTTTCTTGAGACCAAAATAGTGTATTTTTTAAATCTGATAACTATTAATATTATTTCTATTTGTAGGTGGAGGAAAGGAAACAGTTTGGCACCATCATAGTGAAGGGAGAGTTACCTCTTGAAGTACAACTGCAAGCTGAACGAGAAGCTGTGGACAGAAAGGAAAAGGAGGTAAAATGCCTGTGAAAAGTTTCATCTTTCCACTTATATTTTGGTTTGTCAGTTTTTGCTTTTTGTTGAGTTTAGTGAGCTATACAGATGAAATTTTTTACAGTTAGAGAGCCAGCAGTCCAAATCCCTTTGAAACTCTCTTGTGATACATGCTAGTTGTTGTTCTGTGTTAATATTTATGACTTACAAGAGTGTTTCTGAAATAAAAATTCAGCCCACTTAAGAAAATCTTCCTGGCAATTTCAACTGTTTCTTTTAGTGACGTTTAAAATTCCATTCAGTTTAAGGACTCAGAATGTCAACAAGTACCCAGTCTTTTGTTTGTGCATAGCAAACCAGTTTACTGTAGACATTGTACTTGAAATGTATAACATTTAATTTTTGGTATGGTTGCCTACTCCTTTTCCTGCTCCTTTTGTTTGGAAACACAGGTCACAAACCTTGAGGAACAATTGGAGCAGTTCCGAGAGGAGCTAGAAAATAAAAATGAAGAAGTTCAGCAACTGCACATGCAGCTAGAAATTCAGAGAAAGGAATCCACTACACACTTGCAGGAACTGGAACAAGAGAATAAATTATTTAAGGTAACTGTGTAACAGAGAAGCTTAAAGATTTATTCTCCATCCTACACAGAAATAAGTTATTTAAAAATGCCAAGACTGCAAATACTTTCTCAAGCATTCCACCATTCAACTTGCCAAAATATTAAAAAGCTATATGATTTCTTGTCATTCCATGGAATTTGTGTATTTTAATTCCTGCACTTGAAATACTCATACAAGAATAAGCAGAATATGTTATGTACAACTATAATACGTTTTTGGGGGTTTTTTTGGCAGGATGAAATGGAAATACTAGGATTAGCTATCCAGAAATCTGAAGATGCCACCATAAAGGACCATCATTTAGTGGCTGGGAGGCTCGCTCACATCATGCAAGAGAAGGATCAGGAAATATATCATCTTCATGAGCAAATAGCAAAACTGCAACAGCAACTTGAAGTCACAACTGACAACAAGGTACATACTTCTGAAATCCTTTTCAGAGTCCTACTTTGTGCTGCTAGCTGTTTGAAGGGAAAAAAACCCTCTGTCCCCCAACAGTTGCATTGTCTTCTATTGCTGCCTTAATTAAAAGATGCAGATGCTTCAGTTTGAAGCAATGTTTTAAACCTAATCTTTTTCCTCTTTAGTCTCATTTATGACAGATGCTTTTAGCTTGCTTTTCTTTATAATTATTCTCCCTTATTTCTGCTTGAGTTTTTGTCTTAAATTCTTCTTCATTCCTTATTCTTCTGATACTTCTGTATATTTAATAATATGTAGGTAGCTGAATTCAATCTCAACATTGTTTTTAGCATCTTCCCTCACATGTGTTACATTCAGAGTTGTGCTCCAGTGACCCCTGCTGGGTCTGTTGGATTTAATGCATTTTTAGCAGTTGAACTTCTGAACTCCAAGAGCTTGTGTGAATGCTTTGTCCTCATGCCAGTGTTGGCAACATCTTTTATCCAATTTCAGACACAGAGGTGCAAACAAAATGCTGTGATGTATTAGAAGTAGAGAGGAAGAAAGAAAGAAGCCAATTTATCTTTTATTTACTGAGCTTTAACATCTGTAGCTTTCTGTTATTTTTCAGTTATGTGGATTCTTTGAGTATCAGCTTCATCTTCTTTTGGCTTACTTTCACTTCATACAGATAAAATATACTGATTTTTTTCAGTGGCTGAATTTTGCACTCTGACTATTTTAAATGTCATTTATTAGTCATAAGCTTTCACTCAAAAGCAAGTTAAGAACAGGATTTCTGTTATCCCTTGGTAGTTGACTGAACATTTAGGCTAACATTCTACTAGGACATATTGAATCCACTAAAACATTGCTCTGCCTGGGCTGGATAATTTCACTGAGATTTTATGTTCAAAATTCAGTTCTGGTGAAAGTCAGTGAATAATGATAAAACTTTGAATTTGATTTAGGAAACTAGATTTAGGGAGTATCATACTTCAAGAATCCAGAACAGTTCTGCTCTATACAATGTCCCCAGTAATAGAGTTACAGTTCTTGCCTTGAGAAAAATACCTGGGATTCAGTTGTAATTAATTTCAATGATTGGTTTTCCTCCTGTTACATGAAGCTTGATTTTCTTAATTTCATCCTCTGATTTGGTTTTATTTTCCAGGACATTAAATAATTACTCTGCTTGATTATAAGAGCATTATTAAATACTAATAGATTATTCTTAGGTTAATCCCTTTCCCAAGTCCCTTAGACATCTTCATCCCACTAAGTGCTTTTTTTTTAATTATTGAGTTTGCATTCTGTGGGCCAGTATTCCATTCTGTTATGAAGATCAGCAACTGTTGTGGTGAGTTGATAGCAATCACCAGGATCACTGTGCTTTCTGCTGCCTGTGGCAGAAGGGTTGCAACTGTGTGATCTTTAAGGTCCCTTCCGACCTAAACCATTTTATGATTTCATGACTTGTTCAGATTTTGTTTAGTGTTTTTGAGCTTCCTCTCATCTCTGTGGATTTTTAAAATTACATTCTTGATTGGCAAACCAGCCTTTCTATTTTATATGTTCACATTTATTTTTGTACATATTATACTTATTACAAAGTCATTTTATTATTCTACTTAACTATGCATAGTGAGTGATAAAGGAAAAATACGACAATTTGAGTAATGAATAATCTTTCATCTTTACTACATGTTTTCTTCATATTCTAAAATACTCTGTTAGAGTTCTTCTCTATTTCAGATACCATAACTGATTTTATTTTATTAAATATTTTTTCAAATATTTTTGACATATTTTCTTCTGCCTTCTACATTTCCACTGCAGAAGCCCTGTTCACTTCAGATTTCCAAACATTCACTTAAAAAAAAATCCATTTTGTTTCTTAGACTTACTACTTATAATCTGGTCTGTCTTTATTTTGTCTTCATAAAGACAAATTTTTTTTGTCATTCTTCTACACTCAAATTTTCTTCCACTGCAATATAACAAGAAGGTTGTTAAATTAATCTTTATTCCTTTTGCTGAGACTTTTTTATTTATTGAATTTAGAGTTCATCAAACCAGTCATTTAATTTTTTGTTTCTAGTCCTTTATTAGAAGCCAATATAAGATGTCTTGTCTTTTTTGCATCATAAAGTTGTCACCTTCGTATTTGATCAGTTACATATTTTATAAATTTCTTGGAATTTTGATTCCCTTACTCAGCCTGTAATTTAAAGTGTCTATAGAAGTAATCTAGGAAAGTATTATTCTTACTCTCTTAATGTTTTCATGGGTCTCTATTTTTGTTTGGGTAGTCATAGGCTTTATAAAACAAATACTTCTATAACTTTGTCTCTTTTCACTTTGATTAAATACAGCACAAAGAAGTGATTGTGCTCTGGGTCTGTGTGTACTATTTGCCCTGTGCATTTGTGTGCATACTCACATAACACTCAAACACATAATTAAGGTTGTGACAGAAAATATCACAGTAAACTGATGAGTGTTTTCTATGGTCTCAGGTTAAAAAGCACATTATACTGGTATTTTTGTCTATTTGTATTTAAAATAGATACTCATCTAAACTGGCTTTGTGTTATATAAGCAAGTATTGTGAGCACTTAAAATTCAGTGTTCCCTTGCTCTGTGAATGTTACAAATGCTTTCACTTCATCTGATGCTTTAGTTTTTTCAGTTCTTTAAGGTCAGGGCCTACTTGGAAGATGTCTCAATTCTCATAGAGCTTTTAGAAGAGACATCAGATTAAGAATTTCATTGAGAACTTTTTTTAACGAGGTTCTTCAGTGTTTGATTAAACTGTTTCTATGAAGTCCAGAACAAACATTATCTGGGTGTTTTTGTTTGGCTTTTTCCCCCAGGTTATTGAAGAGAAAAATGAGCATATACGGGAGCTTGAAGCACAGGTAGAATGTCTGAAAAGTGATCAAGAATGTTTAAAGAAAAAAAATGATGAGGAAGTAGAGCAGTTGAATGATGTAATTGATAAGCTTCAGCAGGAGCTGGCAATTATTGGACAAAAAGTACCAGCAGACGATGCTGGTTTTCAAGAAGATGCTGACAGTCCAAAACACAAACTTGAAGCAGTTCTGGCAGAAAAGGAAGCTTTGGAAATGCAAGTAGAAAACATAAGTGCAGAGGCGTCTCAAACAAAGAATGAGCTCGAGGAAACAAAGTTAAAAATGAGCCAGTTAGAGCAAGAAATAAGTATGTTAAAAAAAGAGCATGAAAAAATAACAGAGAAATATAAGTGGGCGCTGGTCCAAGGTGAGAAGTCAAAACCAGAAGACAGGAGCAATGGAAAAACTGAACAAATGGAAGGAGGTTTAGGTCAGGAAATAGATTTGCCAGATCAGTCCCAGCTTAGGACTTCAGATGAGGATGCAAGAATCACCATTAGCAAGATGGAGATACAACTGCAGCAGCTTCAGGCATCCATTAAGCAAAAAGATTCAGAACTGTGCCAGTGTAACAATGAAATAAAAGACATGAAAGAGCAAAGCAAAGCTGAAAAAGAGACACTTAAAAAGAGGATATTAGAACTAGAAAAGACACTAATGGAGAAAGTTGCTTCTGCACTTGTGAGTCAGGTTCAGCTAAATGCAGTTCAGGAGCAGAGAAGATTCATGCAGGAAATTCAGGAAGCTTCAAAATGTGTGGATGACGCAAGCAAGAATGCCCAAACAGAGGGTTTGAGTGATAGAACTGAAAATGAGGCAGAATCAAAATTATCACTCTTAACACAGAGGCTTAGTGAGATGGAAGACCAATTGGCAATGGTAAATTGTAGCTTGGAGCTAGAAAAAGAAAATGTAAAAGTTGCACAAAAGGAAGCTACAGTGAAAGAAGAGAGGTTCTTACAGCTTCAGCAATTGCTAGAAGAGGTTCAAGAAAAGCATAAAGAAGAGATTCAGAAATACATTAAGCGAGAAGAAATGCAGACTTATCAGGTAAATAGATGCCATTTTCTTTTGGCTTGTTTTCACTAAAACTGTTATTTTATGTAAAATATAATGAATGAAATGGTTCTTAATGAGAACAACTACAGGAATAGTGTAGCAGTTTCATTCTATATTATTCCTACAGTTAGAAAGAAGAAAAGGATGTTATTTTAGGGGAACCCCACTATCAGTTTCCATTTTTCATTAAAAACACCTTACCTTTTCATGAGTGTAAGGTGGTTTTGAATTTTGGACATGTAATTTCTTATTTTTAATTTGCCTTGACATAGAATGGAATGTAGTACATTTTTACATGGTGTGGAGGTGGAGAGATAAAAATATAAATGGTAAAAATCTGTGTAAGAGACATTTCAAAATGATAGGGGAAGTGGTACCAATTTGTCTATACAGGTTTTTTGGAGATGGAGGTTGTTTATTTATATATGTTTTGATCTTGATTTATGTTTTCCCATCTCAGTTCCAAATATATTTCCCTTCAGTAGTTTTTCCAGTATCCATTTGTCCAGATTTCCATGCACCAGTGGTTTATTGCCTCTCAGTTTAGAGCAATCAGTCAAAATTGACTGTGATTGATAGTCCAAAAATAGACTTGATGTCTCTGAATTTGAGAGTTTCAGCTGTCATGGAACTGACTACTGGACAAGAAAAGGTTCTAAGGTCTTTCCAAGTACAAATTTAATGAATGCCATAAGTGCCTTGTAAGTTAAACAACATTATCAGACCTCTTTCCCCGCTCTCTGTTGACCTTTCTCCCTGTGCTTTCTGTGCGGTGGATTCAGTTTATGCTTGCAGTTTAGTAAACTGTAAGATAGTCTTTCCTCCCATGGGCTTAGTCTAATTTTTTTGAGGCTGTGTTAACCCAAATAACATACATTTGTTTTCCTCTTTGGTCTTTTCACTTTGTAAGTTGGTGTGAAAGTGAACAGTGCTGTTAAAACTTGATTCTTTACCATTTTCCATGTTTTGTGTTGCCATAGGTAGAAGCACAGGTCATGGAAAGTCAAAAAGAAAAAGTGCTTATTACTGAACTTGAGCAAGTGAAAGAAGAGGCAGCTGCTGCTAAGGAAGAACTGAACAGTTACAGAGAAAAGGCAGAAAAACTTCAGCAAGAACTAGCAGTAAGAGCCAGAGTGTTCCATATTGTATTTAAATCAAATAATTGTACAGGACTTCCTGTTCAAATATGCATGTTATAATTTGGGGGTTTTTTAAACTTTTACTGAGAATGCCACCAAGAAAAATAGCCACTCAGTGCCTACTGTGAGTGGAATAGAGCTGAGGCTGTAGATCAAGTATTCAGAAATATTGCCTAAGTACTTAGTTTTACTCCAGTGCAACAGTGGATCTAGGGCTGTATTTCTTAGGAGATAATATTTGCTACCATGTGTCATAACTGCTTTAAAATAGGACAAAACTGAGCTGTAATGGTTTAGAGGGTTGCTTGGATTTTAGCTGTTTTAAGTATTTGGAAAGATTGCAGTTTACATATTTACCATATTTACAGGTAAAAGAAGCAAGTCTGATACATCTTCAGGAAGACCTGTGCAAAGTCAAAGACAACCTGGTTCAAGCAGAAGAGAGGCTTGCAAGTCACATAAGAAAGGACAAAGAAATGGTGAAAACTGAAAGCAAGAAGGATGCAGAAACATTGTGTGATTTGTCAGCCAGTGAGCCTACTCTAACTGGAAGCAGCTCCTCGTCACAAGCAGACAAGACAGTGGAAATCTCACCAGTCCTTGTTAAAAATGCAGAAAGTCAAATTGATTTGCAAAATGGATGCTCTTCAGAAGAGATTGCAGAGATTGTAAGAGAATTTACTGAAAAAATTGACCAAATGCAGGAACTCCATGCTGCTGAAATCATGGACATGGAGACAAGGCATATCTCTGAATCTGAAGCATTAAAGAGAGAGAAGTTTGTTGCAGTACAAGTGTTGACTGAAGAATGCAATGCTTTAAAGGAAGTCATAGAAACTCTACAGGCCAAAGAAGTATGTGCTTTATTTTATAATTACTGAAATGTCTCAGTTCATGCTTTCGCTCTTGTTACAGAAATTCCCATTTAAAATCTGTTAATTGTGAACCACCACATGCTCAGTAAAAAACCTTTAAGTGTTTTAATGTTTCCATGGCCCTCAGAGAGATTGTGAACCCCTTTCTCAGCATTTAAGTTTATGAGAATGCTCAACTATGAGGTGCTCCCTTGTGCTTCTGCCTTGAACCTGCCCTGTTCTATGGAATGGGCACAAGTGTAGGTCTGTCACCCTGTGAAATGCCAACTCTCTCATATTCAGTTTTATTAATTTGATTGCAGAGGAAATGGAACAAAGAGGTTTTTGTTTCTTGCTCCCTAAAAGTCTCTTCTTTACTGAGAGTGGGTGCAGGGTGTTTAAAGATTTGTTTATTTTCTTTTCTAAATGCAGAGAATCCCAGTTTCTGGATTAGCACATTCTCCACCACAGCAAGCTAGAGATGGAGGTTCTAGTGGTAAGAAGTTTGTTTTTACTGATTTCCAATAGCATTATAAATTAAATCTGCTTTTTCAATACTAAGTTTAAGTTAAAGAGTTTGTATTCTAAGAAATCAGAACAGCTACTGCCCAGATTGAAGCAGAAGCCTGTTGCACCAGCAAAGGTTCTGGGCATGCCATGTCTATTAATTTGGTACAGAAGGAAAATATCCAGAGCAGAGATGGGTTTTACTTGAGGCATCAGATGCTAATTTTTTTTCCTTCCCATTGGAGTTTCTTTATCCTTCCTCGCTATTACCTTATCTCTTCAGCATAGCTTCATCATCTCCTGATAGTATTTAAAGCTACAGCTCCCTAGCAGTGGGAGATGATGGCAGGTATTGACTTCTCCAAGTGCAGTAAAATTATTAAATTGATCCTTTTCATAGGCAAAGCTAAGCACATTAAGAGTGGGTCATTTGGCAGAAGTGTTTATGCAAGTAGCTGTTTGTCCTGTAAAACTAAACTATGATTTTTAAGTTTGGTTGTGGGTTTATTTTTTTAGTTTTGTTTTTTCTGTTACTACTTTGAAAGTGTAAAAACCCCTATAAAACAGGTAGTCTCGAGGCTTAGAATGAACCCTTACATACAACTGTGACATACAACTACCTGTTAAAACAACAGATAAAAAATATTTTTTGATGCCTGTTCTTCAAAGCTTCACAGTAATCCAGCTTTCATGTTTTTCTCTCCTTTTATTTTAGACTCCAGTTCAGACTGGAGTCAAGGAATGTACCTTGCTCAGACCCAGGGATCCGACACGATATCTGAAGGAATAGATGAAGGTGAAACTTCAACAGATTTACTTCCAAAAAAAATTAAGGTAAAATAGTCTCAATCTTTCTGGTTAAGGAGCAAGAGTGATACTACTGGAAGTTGAGATTAGCTTCTGCTTGATCATTGATAACAGGGCCATTTAGATAAGTTTTAGTGTTGGCTATTTTAATACATTTTCTAACAATTACGTGCATTTTTGCATTTTAAATTAGTCTGAATATGAGTTTTATATCTGTAGGCTTCTTCTCAGCTATGATTATGAGAAACAAAACTACTGTTACAATTTATTGCAATTTTGTGGCGTTAACAATAATGTCATGATCATCTATTAAACCATTTTATAGATTCTATTTTTATAGCTGTGTTATGAAAGTGAATGTGTTTATTATAAACAGTAAGAGTATCATGCTTTAATTACATTTTTTCAAAAGTATTTTGTGACAAAGCCCTAGCTTCATAGTTATTTCAAAAAATGAATGGCCAAGCTCACCTAGTAGCTTCCCAGGCTTCCCAGAAACTTTGTTTCTAAGATGTCAGTTTCCATTAGTAGCTATTTTAAAAATAAAAAATTGATTTGACAAATGTACACTGGAAATTTTTATTTGAAACTGAGGAAAAATACAGCTATTTAGTAAGTTTCTGTCTGACAGATATAAAGGACTGGGTGACACTTCTGTCCATGATATGAGGAAGCATAGTTTCCTTATGCCAATCAAATTAGAAGTACCAGTTTTCCAATACATGTGAAATAAGATTACAATTATTGTTGTTGTTATTGTTATATGTTGTTATTACTGGCAATACTGATTTCTTCTTGCTTTTATTGTAGGGTTTGCTGAGAGCAGTCCATCATGAAGGCATACAGGTTCTGTCTCTTACTGAATTCCCATATGGTGAAAAAGATCTGTCACCTCATAAGCAAGAGCCAGAATCTTGGCTAGAAGAAAGAAAAGCTTTTCTAAGCACCATCTCATCTTTGAAAGACCTAATTGCAAAAATGCAAGTTCAGAGAGAAGCTGAGGTATAAATAATATCATAAGATTCTATTTGAATAAAAAATAATTTATTATAATCTTCTAAGATACATTCACTGTTCAGGTTTAAGTGCTTAAATATTCTGTTACAAGGCAAAATACTTTTAAAATATTCCATAAACTGTATATTGCATTTCATGGTAGTAGTCTATCTTAAATTACAGCTTGTATTTGTTCTCCTGTGCGTTGATAACTTTGGTATAGATCCACCTTTTAAGAAGAATTCTATTTTGAAAGCATGTTCCAATAGCAGTTTAAGTAGAATTTTTAATGCTGTGATTTATTGGCTTATTAATTAGTAATCTGTTACAATTTTTACTTGTTAAATTAGCCCAGTTAGACTCTTGGATATATGAAGGTAGTTTCTATTACTTCAGCATTTCCTTTAACATGCAAAATGGGCAGATGTCCACAGAACTTCATGTCATTTAAAATTAAATCTTTTTCATACACAATATCTGCACACTACCAAATAGCTCTGTGACAGCCTAGGGAGAGATATGTAATATATGAAAAGTTAAAAGAATAGTGTAATATAGTAACATAAGTAGTAACTACACAGGGCTAAGTTTTCAGTTACAAAAAGCTAAATTGCCTCCATTTAAAAAAGCTAAAACTTTTGCATTTGTGAATGCAGAAAAATGTGTAATGTGTACAGTAAATGCATCCATTTGGGTGGATGAAATTTACACATTTATTAAGCAAAGCTAAATATTCCATTGCAAACACACACTTTACTTAGAATTACAATGATGTAATCTTTCAATTTGGCTCTTTAAATTGTTTTAATACCACTGCAGTTCTATGCAAGTACTGAATCCCCTGAAGGTGTCTCAGACTGGCGAGGAGAACTTCTGCAAGCCATTCAGCAGCTTTTTGTGAGGGAACAAAATGTTCTTCTTGCTGCATTTCAAACTGAACTTGCAGAAACGGGCACAAGAGATGCAGTGATGTTGATGCATCAGTTAGAGCACAGACTACAAGAGCAGGTAATATAAACCATACTGTACTCAAAATGTTTGTCTACATTAGATTTTCATTTCAAATTTATAAATCCATTGTAAATATATGTATTAATAGTAGTTTTGACAGTCTAAGGATGAAAACAAAGTCAGAGTTGCAGAAAGAACTGGTGTTAAAAAAAAAAAATTATGTGGCATGGGAAAGAAGCTTTTGGGTGCACAAGTTATATACAACCTTCAGAGATCAATTTGAATTAAGCACAGTTGTCCTGAGCTTGATTTCATTAAGTTAATTAGAATTATGTTACACAGTCTAAAAGAAAAGGTAGCTTGTTTATACAAAATAATTAGTGAGAAGAGAATGTGATAAGGCTGCCGTGGGACAAAGAGAGGTCAGTTATTTCCTCTGGAGTATGGAAGGATTAGTGAGAAAAATTGCAGTTTGCCAGAGAAGTGATTGCCCTTTTCAGTCTGTAATTTTGGTGCCTAGTTGAGAACTAGAAAAATAACAAGTAGTTCTTCCAAGTATTATAATACTGACTTCATTGAAAATGTTTTGAGTATATATGCACTATGGATATTTAAATAAATGTGATCTCAACACCACAGATACTCTCATAAAATCTGGAGTTTGACTTTGAAATGTTTCTAATGCTACTAGGCTACTAATCAGAGAGCAGCAATGGACTGTCTTCAGAATGCAGACAGAAGAAGTTTGCTGATGGAGATTCAAGTATTACATGCTCAGATGAACAGTAAGAAAAGTAACCCAAAGAGAGAACAAGAGACTGATTCAAAAAGCCAAGGTGACTTCTGTGGTAATATATGTCTGTTTCCAAATGCTTTTGAGACAGTGTTCATAATGTTGTAAGTGACAAAAATGGTGGCTTTCTTTGCTCTCTGATTTTGATATGCGTGTTTTGAACATGCATACTTTTCATCTTCTTCAATCTTATTTGACTATTTTTGCAAAAATTAGGATTAATCTATGTTCTTATTACTTGTATGAAACTGAAAGTGATACAAAGTTATGTTCAATTCCTATAAAAATCAAGCTTGAATTTTAAGGCTCTTTTCCATGTATATGCTTCACTGTTTAGGTTCAGCAGCTTTGAAATTATCTAAGTTGGATAGTCAGTCATAATGCAGAAACTAAGAAGCAATTAGAATGAAGAGCAAAAGGTTCAGAGAACAGGTATACTTTAAAATTAAGTAAAGCTCACTGACAGTGTTTAGTTACACGTATTAGGTCACAAGTATAGATATGTTATATACCTAACTTGAGTTATATTAGTCATTATCCAAATTATGCATGTTGATATTGTTGCACACGTTTTACAACCTTTAAGAAATCCAGGAGTTAAAGTGATTCCTTGAAAGTATGAAAGGTATTCAACTATAAAAGTCATGGGTTTGCTTTTATTGTGCTAATGAAAGAATATATTATTTTAAAGTATCACTCTTAATAATAGCCTTGTGGTTATGCTCTGGCTAGGGGAAGCTTTACCCAAACACAGTGGTTCTTTAATGAAATAATTTCTGTATTCATGGTGCTCTCATTAGAAATGCTGGAGTGTAACATGCAGCAGAAGCAGTTGCAAATTCTGGAGATGCACGTGGAGCTCCGGAGCATGAAGGACCGTGCAGCTGAGCTTCAGGAGCAGCTGAATTCAGAGAGAATGATGGGTGCAGAGCTGAAGAATGAACTTGCACAAGCCAAACTGGAGCTTGAAGCAACCCTTAAAGCACAGCACAAGCACTTCAAGGACCTAGAAACCATCAGGTGTGGCTTTCAGTGCCAAGCTGTCTGTGTTGACTGTGAAGATTATATTTCCTAATACTGATTTTATTACGGGACTTGATCTCATGTAGTATAATTGCTTCTCAGTATTGCTGTAAAACCTGCCTGACAAAAATAGACTTGTTACACTTGACAAAAAACATAATTCAATTCATAATTTGATTTAATACTTTATTAGATATTAAATTCCTTTTTAAACTTTGCCACATTAGACTAGTGTATACAAGCTAATAAATAGGTCATATTTATTAAAGGTTTTTAAAACTGAACATGGAGAAAAAATTGCAAAGTTATAATGACTTTGTAAGTGCTTTCATATGAAATACTCTTAAATGTTGCTTTGATAGCAGAGGCCAAAGATTTGGCACTTAGGAAAGCCATTATTATTTATGCCTGAACCAGAGGGATGCACTCATGAACAGTATCTTAATGTACAGCTCAGAGATAACAAATTAAGCTGGAGTTTAAATTATGATTCCTTTAGAGATTATTTTATACCCTTTACAGACCATCAGAAGCAAGTTTCTTTTGCAAATAGATGCAAAGCTGATTTGCAAAAACTGAAGATTCAGGTCATAGATTTTTCCTTTTCCCCCAATATATATTTTTCTCTCTTGAGAAATATGGCAGCAAGATGCACTTCCATGGCATTCTTTAAGATTTTGGCCTGTGCCTGGATTAGGTTGAACACTACCTGCCTCTGAGCCCCCCCACAGTGGCAGCCACAAAGGTAGCAGGATGGACACACTTTTTGTAGTTCTTTGCAACTTGTCTGGGTTTAAGTTAGTCTTGTCTTTCTAAATAGGCTTCACTGTTGCTGTACTGGACTAGCAGTGTTTTCAGTGCACGGGATGGAAAACATACCAAGTAACTGACCCTATCATGATAGGATTAGAACCACTGCCTGATGTAAAGTTTGCCAATTTCTCTTTTAGGACTGAAGTTAAAGAAAAAGCAGCTGAGCTAGATGTTCTTAAGGATACAATGGCCAATGAACAGAAAAAATCAAGAGAGCTACAGTGGGCTTTGGAAAAGGAAAAAGCTAAAATGGAACGCAGTGAGGAAAGAGGAAGAGAAGAGCTTGAGGTATTCCATAATCCCAAGTGTCCTAGGACATTAAGGAGCATGAAAATATTACTTTGGTTAACATTCAATCTCAGCTTACATTTTTGTCCAGTGCATGCTTCTTCATGTTCTGTCTTCAGCTGTAGTACTATACCATGTAGAGCTGAAGGAAAATGTATAGAAGCTGTGTGGCAAAATAATAAAAAGGCTTGACACACATTACCTTTAAATCAATAGGAGTTTTACTGTGCTTTTCAGGCCCAAGATTAAAAGATTATATAATTATAATATAATATAATATAACATAATTATATAATAATAATATTATATAATTCAAGGGGACAGGACGCTACTGATATGGCTACACCCAGCCCCCTCCACAGCCTAACTCACACAGTATTTAAAAATATGGTTTAAGAAGACATTTTGTTTGTTGCTATTTTAAAAGTCAGCAGTTTCACCTCATGAAAATCAAACAAGGGAGTTTACTTTAGGAGAAAATGCTTCCTTAGTATCTTCCTTGGTACCTCTGCAGTATTTGCTAGAGTGAAGGCAAGAGCAGGTGTCTTGGTATAAGACAAAACAATAACTTCAATAGCACAGATTTATTTACATCTTGAAATCCAAAGTTGAAAAATCATTTTCAGATTTTTAGAAAGTAAGCAGCTGGCTGTCTTCAACTTCAGAACTACAATTGTTTGTATCTTACTATAAAGTATGTGTTACACAGATTCTTTTATGAAGTAATCTGATTTTAGAATAAAGACATCTGTAATGTATTTTAGTATCAGATGTAACTGCAACATTCAGAGTTTTGTAGCATTAATTGTGAATAGCAAAACCTGTTAAATCAGCATGTGTAGAGGTGGCATATTTGCAATTTGCAAAAGATAATGGCGAGCGTGCACAAATGGCTTTGATCAATGCTTCTGTTTTCTTTTGAAAGGACTTAAAAATTTCTCTTGAAGATGAAAAACAAAAGAACTTAGAGTTAAGTAAACTTCTGGAGCAAGAGAAAGAGCTGTCAAGTGATCTGCAGCAGAAAATTGAATCCCAAGAAGCACTCAGTGCTGCCCAGCTGTCACGTGAGCGAGGCCGGAATTCTGAGTTGCAGGTGCTTCTTGAATCAGAGAAGGTTCGAGCTCTCGAAATAAGCAGTGCCCTAGAAAGGGAAAAAGAGCTATGTGCTCAGCTTCAAAGTGCTGAAGATAAGGGGCAAGCTGGAACACCTAATCCATCTGAGGAATTGCTAAAAGAGCTACAGAAGCAAATGGATGAAAAGCATGACCGTATAGTGGAGTTAGTAAGTGAGATGGAGAAGTATAAACTGGAATCTGTGCAAGTGAGACAGCAAATGGAAAAAGAAAGGCAGATCCAGAGGAAAGCATTACAAGCAGAACAAGATGCTAACATAATAGTACAGAAGAAACTCCATGAACTGGAGTCCAAAGTAGAAGACCTTCAGTGGCAACTTGGAGAAAAGAAGCAAGAAGTTCATAAATTAGGGAATGAAACAAAGAAGTTGCAGGAAATAATCCAAGATCTGCAGAAAAAAGAGCAGGAGAATGAAGAAAGAAAGGAAGCCGAAAGGGCACCAAGCCACAACCCAAATGAGGTACAGGTACAGGACTGAAAGTAATCTGAAGTAATGAAATATGCAATTTAGCTTCCATTCTTTTGCTTAATTATGTGTCACTGTGCCTTGACTCAATCTATAAAATAGCCTGCAGATTACAAAACATGGGCACCAGAGAATGGAAAAGGGAAAGCATTCCAGTTTAATTCTGAAAACTATTCCTGAGAGAGAAGTTACAAAAGTGTATGAGGAGGAGCACGAGCAGTAGAAATGCATGTGAATGTGTACACACACTTTGTGTCTCAGTAAAGGAAAAGAACATTCCTTGCAACCGGTTGCAAGAATGAGCTGTTCCTACTCAGAAATGCCCCAGGTCACTGCTCTTAATCTTTAGTTCATAAACTAAGATTATAATGATCTTCCAACAGCTTCAGTAAATAAATAAGTAATCAAACAAGCATATGCATGAATATGTATATGTTAGCAAGCAAAATAGAAGAAAGAAATCAAGGTAAAAACTCAATTTAAGAATTGTCCTGATTTTTAGATAAATGAAAGTGGTAACTCTGTTGCCTCTAAGTTTTTCACTGCCATAAAAGGTCAGGAAAGTTTTAAGTTATTTTAAATTTACTTACAGAATTTCTTTAGAAATTTTCCTGTGAAAGGCAAGCGTTGCTTCATGAGTGATTTGTGGATAGTTGCAGAGATGATTGACAGGAGACTTCCTTGCCTCTTTTCTTACCATGTTTTTGCCCATCCTGACATCATTCTTACCAGTTATCTGTATGTGGAGCCAGGAGGGAAATTTTTCTTTCCATCTAATTTGGTGTCTGGTTTTTATCTTCTGAAGTATTGGAAACTACCTACAGCTAGAGGCAGGATGTTGAGTGTATTGATAACTGTGACAGCAGCAGCCTTCCTGCCACACTCAGTTTGTGCCCCTTGTTCTTCTGCACAGAGGGTTCTGTTAGCACTGTGGTCAGCAGTCTTCCCTTGGGTCAGGTTAGCAGCAGCCCTTGGGGTTTTTCCCCTCCTCATCAGCACATCAGTCTGATCTGCATTTCAGGATCTGCTTGGAATTTCAAATAATGAGTCTCCTGCTGTTTCCTGTGACATTTGCAACACTGACTTTTTTCATTGGTTCCACACTCCAGGGCAAACAGCCAAAGGCAGTGCCATAGACTCAGGTTTCTTTGTGAGGGATCTTCCATGGCAGTGTTGGGAGGTTGTAACTGAGGAACACCTCTTCAGTGCATTGTTTTGCTTGTGGTAACATCAGTGGTGTGGTTGCCTGTGACTGTGGACTGACCTCCATTACTGTAGTGGTCTCTTCCAGCCCTGTTCTTCTGACTATGAACTGGCTACCAAAATATATGGGCCCAGTTGTTCAAATTCCATGCTCCTTTTCCACTGGTAAAGGAGCTGCTGATGGAAGAACCAGAAATGCTTGGTTATTTCCTGCTGACTGAGTTTTTTGACTGGATTCACACTGTAGCTCCATTATATATATATATATATATATATATATATATATATAAAATACATATTTCTTTCCAGACTACCTGGGATACACCCAATGACAGAACAAGAAATTGGGTTCTCCAGCAAAAAATGGAAGGAGCTGAGACAAATGAGCTGACTTATCGCACGCTGACAGGAGATCTCTCTGCTGCTACTGAAATTCTGGAAAAAGTCAGACAAAAGCTGCAAAATGCATCTCCAAAGCTGAAGCAGTTGGCTTGGAAAGCTGCTAGCAGGTTAGACCAGTCTTCAGCTATTTGGTTTTGTTAATAGCAACCAGCAAGCTAATATACTGGGCTTGAATCATAATTCACACCCTAGAGGATTTAATTGAGTTTGGGGTTCTTAATTTTATTATGTATGCTATGTTATGTTACTTGGATATACTGATAGTATCACAGATTATCAAGTGCTGCTCTAAATCTTATATTTTAACACGGTCCTTTTTAAGGCACAGCAATATTGTTTTTTCTCTGAAAAGTGACAAGGTTCATCTGGGTATAGTGTAGGTAGATGAATTTAAAATAGTAATTAAACAATTCATCATGTATAAGGGGATGAAATTACTGTTCTGAATCATCCTCCTCGGGGGGAAGAAATAATTACGGTCAAGTGAAACTGATCTTGATTCTTATTTTTGGAGGGTTACTATCTCCATAAGATTAAAAAATATCATGTTATCAGGTCCATGGGAGGTTTGAATCTGTTTTTATTTTGCTGTATGGTCATTTAATATTAGACATTCCTTCTGAATGCAGAATGCAGTGTATCTGGGAAATTCCCTAGGATTTTGATCACACAGATTCAACAGATTTGTGGAAAGCAGAACCACTATTTTCAGTCTGCTTCATGTAGAACATCCCTGTCTACAAATGAGTGGAAACTGTTCTATACAGTTTTTTTTTTTAAACCAAGCCAATTTTGTTTAGAGTCACTGAGCAGTCTTGAAAATGTTGCTCTGTCTCCAGTAACTGCTGAAGTGACTTGCTGTAGATCCCGTGCACAGGAATGCCTGGAAATCCTGTTAGTCTGGCTCGTGGTGTCAGAGTTGATCTGGTGTTGAAACAGTCCCTTGTGATTCAGATTGCAGTTCGAAACAGCAGATGATCAAGACTTCGTTGCAGTACAAAATGCTATTGAAGAAGTGATTTCAGAACTGAAAATACTGCCTGGATTGTCCAGTCTGGAAGAGGTGAGAGTCAAAGTTGTAACTTTGATTGGGAGAGTTTGGATAAAAAGCTGTGAGCAGAAACTGCAACGAGTTGTAAGCCTGTAATTATTCAGGTCTTTATAGAGGAAAATTTCAGTGAGTGTCCTGACAGGAGTTTGTAAGGTGTAAAACCTCCTTTTCTTTTATTTTTTTTTTAATTTTTAATACTTTAAAAGTGATTTTTCAAGATTCAAATCAAAACTTTTCCAGTTTCATTTTAAATTTCTGCTTCTCTTGGCTTTTTCTTTTAAGAAAATGTATTTTCCTTTCAGCAGTAAAATGAAACAGAGGAAACTTTTCTCAGTACTTCCTGATATTAAAATCAACATTTAATATTTACTGTATTGTGTTGGCACAACACATTTACTTAAACTGCTCTGTATTTACCAAAGGAAAGGCCATGGAACATTGAGTAATGTGCACCTATGTAAAAAAAACAAGTGAGGTAATCTGTTGCAAAGAATTCAGCAATATTTGTTTTTTAAGTGAGCTTGATTTGGTGCTTACCTATATTTTAAGGAAGGGTTTTCAATGTAAAAAAAAACCTTTGAGGCTTTTCTTTTCCTCTAAGTTAGATAAGCATAAAGATAGTAGAAAGCTTTGCAAATTGTTACAGCTGGTACAATTGAGCTTGTCTGAAAATACTCTGTTGTATAGGGTAAGCATAGACATGAAAGTGACATTAGTGTGTAGTTTACATGTGCACTCAGGGTTTTTATATACATGTTGATACAAAGCTATTGTAATTATCTGTGAGAGTTTTTCACTATATGCCAGTTATTTTCAAATTGGAAACTTGGATTGATAGAAGTTGAGTTTGGTTTTCTTTCTTCCTCGTAGCTGAAGCTGGTGCTGCCACCAGGGACTCCGTCCAGCTCACTCACTGAGAGGCTGCTGAGGCAAAATGCTGAGCTGACGGGCTTTGTCAGCAGACTCAGTGAAGAGAAGAATAATTTGAGGAATGCTGTTATGAAACTGGAGGAAGAACTGAGAAGATACCAACACAGACAACCTTCTGCAGACTATGTATGTCCTTGGTGATGCTGATGTAATGAGTTATGTATAGAGACATAAAAGCATAATTTCTTGTTCTGGTCACCCAGTTGAGAGTGATCAAGCTGTCTTTCTTCTACAGAGTAAAAGACTTCCCTCTACAGAGTAAATGGGTGTGAGTTATTCTTGTTCAGTGGTC
This sequence comes from Petroica traversi, assembly GCA_025920805.1. Taxonomy (NCBI): domain Eukaryota; kingdom Metazoa; phylum Chordata; class Aves; order Passeriformes; family Petroicidae; genus Petroica; species Petroica traversi. The sequence goes on from JAHLSL010000022.1 coordinate 21,862,757, forward strand.
TGTATGTCTCAACTCACTCTGTTAAGTGTAAAACTTCCTGATTTTACCCAGCTTCTTTTTGTTAACTACTTTTTTTTTAAATGCCTTGTGCCATTATTTTTTGTCGGTATCTCGTCACCATGGTAAGCAGCAAATAGATCCAGATAGCCTTCAAGATCATGAAGCTAGTATGATCCAGTTGAGGGGAATTTTTTTCTGGAGAAGCTGTATATTTTTTGGGGACATTGATCAGGCTCCTGAAGTCACTGCTTTTACGGTGTCAGAGCACAAGGGGAGCTCAGATCCAACCAATGGGTAGTTTTTCTCATTAATTTCATGAGCTCTCTACCAAACCAATGACTAGAATGACAACACCTAAGCTTTTCCAAATTATGCCATTCAAATACAGTTTTCTTTGTCTTCAGTCTTCTAGGCACTCATCAGATGTTGGAGTTAATATTGATACCCTTGTTGCCTCTGAGAGGGAAATGTGGAACAGAGAAAGGCTGTCGCTGCAGAAATCTTTGAAACAAGCGGATGCAGAACTCTCCAAGCTGAGGGCAGAGCTCAGGAGTGAGGCTTTCCTCAGAGAGCTGGGATCAGATACTGAAAATGCTGTTTTAAGGGTAGGAAGATTTTTTTTCCCACATACCAAGTACAGCTGCTTTTAAAATTTTGACTTGGACTTATTTTTCATTGTGTTCACTCTGCTTTATTCTGAGTAAAAAGATACTAATTCAGTTTTAACATTTTCAACCTCAGATGAAATCTTGGAGATGTTGTCCTTTTGTGTGTGCTCTATTTCTTTCTGTTTAGGTGATCCTCAATATATGAAGTTCCACTTGACAAGTGTAAGCAGCAGCATAGTCTTCTCCATAGCAATGAGAAATAAATAATCACAGAAATGCTATAGAAGTGATGACGTCAAAAGTCTTGGAACTGTTGTTGTTCTTGGAGCTTATGGCGCCTTTTGTCTTTTTCTCTTGTTGCAGAGAATTTATGGCAAATACCTACGAGCAGAGAGCTTTCGGAAAGCTCTCATATACCAGAAAAAATACTTGCTGCTGTTACTGGGAGGATTCCAGGAGTGTGAAGAAGCCACACTGGCCCTCATAGCACGGATGGGGGGACAACCTTCCTACACAGACCTTGAAATCATCACCCATCATTCAAAGGGTTTTACACGATTTCGCTCTGCAGTCAGAGTGTCCATTGCAATTTCAAGGTAAACGGGAGGAAGTTAAATTTCAAACAGATAGGACTTTGCAGTTTAAGATTTACTTTTCTAGCTCTCTAGTGAAAATCTAGAAATTGTCGTATTCCATCCTGTTTAAATGGTATATATTTGGTAGTCATGAATATAGAGGATACTTGTAGGGTGACAGGGTGAGCACAGTGTAGGTAAAATCTGTGATAGGAATAAGCAGTCTTGTTGTAGTTGAAAAGGGCTCAGTATCTGATAATCACAGATGGAGTACACTGGGTAAAGTCGTATTATTAAAAAACATTATGACCAATTCTAAGGGTTGCACTTATTTACACAGGATTTTTTTTCTGCAACTTATTTTCCTTTAAAGATTAAATTCTTACATATAAATATAATACAGATATAGGAAATAATTTTCTCCATCTGAGTAGTCCTTTGAATTTCACCAGGCTAAGGATCAGCAGGAATTGTTGAGGAAGAAAAAGTGAAGTTTATTACTGCATAGTACTGCCATGTTGCTAACAAACCTTCACAAAAGTTTGAACCCCCAAGCACTTCTGCTTATTATTGCTCTGAGCTTTGTGGGTAAATTCAAGGAACTATTCATGTACCTGTTATGAGACTTTCACTCACAGTGCCCTGCAGCTGCAGTTTTGGGGCTGTGACAGGGTGAAAAAGTATATTTAGTAGGGTTTTAAAATGCTGGTGTGCTGTTGCTTCAGTGCTTGAGCTATTTACTGTCCACTTGGACCTGTACAGCACCTCTGGAATTACAGTGAAGCTGAAAGCAGGTTTGGACAAAAGATGGTCCTTCTTAGGGACGTGCAAAAGGATGTTTTGTATTTGATACTCAAGTTTTACACATCCATCTGTTAATTTTGCTTGCTGGTCAAGAAATTCTAATACTTTCTAGAATACAAAAAGCATATTACTTTTATCAGACTGTTTCATTTATGCTGAAGCTGTTTGTTTTTTGTTTTTTTTTTAATTTGACGTGCAGGATGAAGTTCCTGGTTCGTCGATGGCACAGAGTTACAGGCTCTGGTATTCTGACTATCAATAGGGATATCTTTAGCCAGAACACAGGTAAGTCATAGTCCAGTAATGACAAAAAATAGTATTTGCCAGTCACAAATGGAGATGGGTTTTAATTTGTATTATCCTCATGTGGAATGAATGGGGGCTATTCCCTCTCATTTGCTATAACTGTTTGGATTAACCTATTTCTCACTTTCCATGCTCAGCACAAACTCTCACTTATTTGCTTTCTCTTCAGTTTCGTTTTGCTCCATCATGGGTGATACTTAAAAATAAAAGGAAATTTTCCCTATGGAGCATGTTCATTAAAGCAGCTTTAGCTGCATCATTGGAGTTTTTGTAGGAGATCTGCAACTGGTCTTTTTCTTAGAACAAAAGCTTGTCATTCTTTTGTTACAAGTTTAAGTCTGGGAAATAACAGTTTTCTGTTTGCTTTCTTGTAGGAGTCTAAGGAGAATCAGAAGCTTCTTTATTATTTACTGACTGTTTAGGTCTGCACTAAAACCTTTACTCAAATCTGTTAGAGTTTCTCTCACTGACGTCAGTGAGGCCAGGATTTCACCTCTGCTTTTCCCTGAGGGAGTCTGAAAGTGGCCTACACTTGTTAAATGCCATTTTTATGATATGCCAACAGAAAACTCATATTTGAGATGCTCAGTAAAGTGTAAAAGGTGTTACTTCTTTTAGTTTTCCTGCTTTTTGTATTTGTAATATTCTGGGTATTTTGTATTTCTAGGTAATGAATTACGGCCTGATTCATTCTCTGGAGGCATGGATCTTTATGGAGAACAGAGGCATTCCTATAGATCCAGGTCAGGCATGGAGTCTCCTAGATCTCCTATAAACTTTCAACATAAGTACGTTTGGCATTTTTTTATTATTATCTTTCAGGCACTGTTTAAATAACTGAAAGCATCAGTGTTTACTGCTAAGGTTTGTAACCTTTGATGCTGTAAGATTTAACTTTTTTTGTAAGAATATGTAAAAAAACGATGTCTCAGGCATTCAGTGTGATGATTTGTCATGACCATAACAGTTTACATGGAAAAAAATCTTTAATCTATTTTAGCCACTGTGGTCTTTTACTTAGAAAGAGTAATGACAAGAGGCAGAATCCTGGAAAGATGGCAGTGTCCTGGTTGACACAAGCTTCTTAATAGAAAACCAAACTTCAATCTACAGTGGATTCTGCTGCAGTCTCACTAGGAATTTGCTGGTCAGTCTTTGTCTCAAAAAAATGCATCAATCTTGTGCAGTAGAAAGAAAAGGCAAGGAGGAGGAGTGGTTTCTCTGGCTTGGGCAGTAAGTGGCAGGGAGGTTAAATGGGTTTGATGTGCTGGCTACCAGATGGATAAGCTAAGGGACATGCAGACCATAAGGTATCCCTACCTACAGTATTTTGCTGTGCTGCTATTTTTACTCGAGATTTCCCTTTTTGAAATGGTGTGTGTTGCTGTGCCCCCAGGTTCCACGGGATGCATGCTGATTTGAACCCAGTGTCCTTCACCTGTCCCCAGCTGCAGAACTACGATCCCGAGAGGGCTCTGACAGATTACATCAACCGCCTGGAGGCGCTGCAGAAGCGGCTGGGCAGCGTGCAGTCAGGTAGGGCTCAGCACCCTCCCCTGGCCAGCACAGGGCCCTCTTCCATTTTATCCATTTTCAGCCTTAAACAAGAGGCATTTCTGAGCTGTAGCAAAAAGCTTACTTAAAAGAAGACCATAAAATTCTTTGAAAAGGGATACAAGCACGCTTTAATTATGGATTTTGAGATTATTATGAGGTAACTTTACTTCCCTAATAAATGCGCAGCAGGGATGCAGTTGGCATCCTGCTAAGAGTTTAAGTTATATGGAAAAAAGGTACCCAGAAGATTGGGATGTGGAAGATGAAATTTTTCCTCCTGCCACTTCGATTACAGAAATTACAGCCAATTTGTCCCATTGATGATGACAATTTCTGTACTGCAAGAGGAATACATCAAGAAAATTGTCAGAACAGTGGGATGAAATTTAGCGAACTTCAGTTTTGAAGTCATTGTGTTTGACTTCCCTATCACTTGGGAAGTTTTGTTCTTAAAAGCTTTATCTTTAGAAGTCTCTCTATGATTTCTTATGTAAAATCTTCCACACTTACTCAGCTGAATGTACGTACTTGTTCCAAGTAATCCTGATGACAGTTTTTCTCCATCTTACAGGCTCAACTTCATACACTCAGTTGCACATGGGTATAAGAAGATAATAAGCCCTTCAACATGTCCATCACTGGCAGAGATGCTAACAGATTGCCTTCTGTAAATCTGTGCTCTATCCGTGCTTTTGTATAATGTGTACATTGTGGGACCAATATGAACACAGCTATACGATTGTATACAGTTCCATCCTGGCACACCCACAGAGACTGGGATTTATGTATGTAGGCACTTTGTGTTTAAGAAAAAAAAAATCTGAACAAAAAAAAAAAAAAATCCCCAAACAACCCCCCCTGAAAATCCCCCCCAAACCCAAAACAAAACCCCCCACCGTTAAATTACATGTATATTTGTGGAATGCTAATTTAAATGATTAACTTATGAAGTGTGTATTTATCAAAAGGGTGCGAAGATGAAACTTGTGTATTAATTAAATACCCTGAGCTACATTCAGCAAAGTTTACTTGCACTTTTTCTGGCAAGGCTACTGAAGTTACATTGACTCTCGTAATATTTGCTACTGGCAGTGCAGACAGAATATCACTTGTAGAGAACTATTTTTGTAATGGTAGAAGTTTTGAATTTTATGGGTATTTTGTCAAAGTACTGAAATAAACATGACTTCATGCTTCTAACTGTGCTCAAGAACTACTCTCTTATTCACATCGAACAGGTTGCTCCTGCCTGAGTTCCTCCTGCTTGTAGTGACTGCAGCTTGACTTTTCACAGATTCCAAAGCACTTCTATCAGAGAGAGGGATGGGGACAACCCTGGCTTCTGCAGACCCTGGTTACATCTGACAGGGCTGGGAGGGAAAAACCTGCATTTCTCACCTGCCCCGACTGATAGAAGCACGAGGTTTTACAACAGTTACACTGAATTTAGGAAGGACCAGACAAAACCCTTGTTATACTGCTGAAGGAGCCAGGGCTCACTCCAGGAGAGTTACAAATTTACTGATGGAAACTTTTCAAAAAGAAGTGACAGGGTTAACATGAAGAAACTTCCCCAAGAGGTTTGTTTACAAATTTAATTTGAAATTCCTGTGAGCCAGAGCCCATTACCATTTATCATCAGCACTCTTGAACCAAACACCATTTAACAATCCTGCATGAGTCAGTACAAACCCAGACAACATTCAGCTATTTCACTTAATTTGTGACCCTTTTACACACAAACATGTTATTTACAAAATTCATGTTGTTGGTATCTTCATATTGTTACTCTCACACTTTACATCAAGCTTCCAGAGATCACAATTTTCAAAAATTTTTTATAGAATTATTTGTTGCTTTCTGAACATAAGCATTTTACAACTATTTCACATTAGACAGTTAAATGGCTCATTCTTGAAAAGACTTACCTGTGAACATTTTGAACTCTGCCTACCACTTAGCTGTACAGTAACATTTTCTTAAATCAGCCAAGACCGTCACTCACTTGGAACAGTATCAGAAATGCCAGAGGAAGGGCACCAAGTACAGCCTCCTGTAGTGCCTGTTCCCTGATGGGTTTGTTGTAATTGGGTTCAGAGGCATGGTAGGCAGCCTTGCCCCTTGGTCATATGGGGAAAGTAATCTTAAATTATATTTCAAAAGCAAGGAGTTCCACTTGTAGAAATTACTTTTTTCTTCATTAAAGATCTGGCATGCACCTTAGAAGTAGTTACATCAATAGAAAAGACACTTTTGCTTTAAAAATGCAATGAGAAAATTGTAGAACAAGCAATTATACACAGCAGCAGTTAATAGTGTGGGCAAAAAAAAATAGATGCAAAACTTTTGCATTTGGTAGACTACTGTCGCTTTCCTAACAGGAGATGCATCAGCTTCCATTTGCCACTCTGCCACAATTTTATTCAAAAGTCTGTTAGTTCACACAACTTTAGAAAGTACCGTTTTAGTGGCAGAGTTTACAGTGACCGCCTCTTGTATCTGATAATAGGGTTATTAGGTGTGTGTATCATTGTTGTATAATTTATAGTTGGAAAGTAGTCATTGATGAGATCAAATTCATACAAACGAAGCAAAGTAGACCAAATAGTCTTAATCTGAACATAAGCAAAGTTTTCTCCAATGCAGCGATGACGGCCTAGAAGGAAAGCCATAAAAGGCAGTTAGAATATTTTACTGGATCCCCTTTGACAATCAGCTCACTTTAGAAGTTTTATGCAGATAGTAGTTGCCCCTTTCTCAGCAATCTGAGGCTCTGATGTTGCACATACCCCATTCTATAACTCCATCCAAGTCTTATTTTTCTAAGTTGACACTGCATAAAACAGATGGGAATGAGATTGTGCTGTTCTGTCCCCACTAGAAAGCATTCATTTATGTATCAAGAAAAAAACATTTGCAACACTGAGAAATGAGATCAGCTCCATCACAGCAGTATTTGCAAACTCTTTGGGAAGCTGGGACTCAGCAGACTTTTGCTCTGCCTTCAACTGAACTTGTATTACCAGGTTTATCCTTGACTTGAAAAGATGTGAGTCAAGCATCACTCACTCTAACCTAAAGATGTTTTGATAACTGCTGTGAGAGATACATACAGCTATGACTAATGCAGAACTATTAATTCTTTTAACAGCACTTTCACAGTAAGAAAACTTTTAGGCAGAAACAGAAAAATCTGTCCTCTGAAGCTGCAGTGTGGAGAGGTGCTGTAGGAGATGGCTGGTGTGAGCTACCTCTACACAGCCCCTCACAGGAAGGTGATGCATTCTCTTACTCACCAGCACCAAATGGAATGTATGCAAACTTCTCTCCAGCTGCTGGGTTATCTTGGAGGTATCTGTCAGGCTTGAAGTCTAGAGCATCATTCCAGGAGTCTCTGAGTCTGTGGTTAACAGTGGGAGATACACACACTTGATGGCCAGGGGGAATATTGTATCCAGCAACAGTCTACAAGAGAAAAGACCTCATGCATGACAAAATATCTCCGTATTTCTTTTTAAAGTGTTACCTGAAGTGTTATATCATAAGGCTTAAATTTCAAGACATTTTGGCCAAGTGCATTTAAAATTAACAGCCTAACACTTCTCTCTTACTTGTACAGGACACAGTGCTCAAGTAGTTGCAGGAACTTTCCAGCTGTTTTAATAAGGCTGACAGTTCTACAGAAGGAGGTTTAAAAAAAAAAAAAAAAAGAACTTAAAATTTATTGAAAGCTTTTGTCATTGAAGGGACATTGTTTTAAAAAAAAAGTGGAATTTTTTTATATGGTACTGTATTTGTACAAACAGCAACTTTTCTTTCAGATTTATCTAACTTGTATTAAATCTATGCCAAATTTTACCCTGACAACAATTAAAAATACCTGGCAAACAACAAAGCTTTAAATGGTGGCACCAAACTAAGCTAAAGTACGGTAGCTACAAGAATGGGTCAGTTTTGCTGAAGAAAATTGCACATAGTTGTTCCTAGGTCCCAGAGCCTGCTCTTCTCCCAGGCAGAACAATCCCTGTTCCCTCAGCCTCTCACCACCAGTGCTGTACCAGTGGCTTGTTTCACTTCATCAGTCTCTTGCTTGCTGGGGGCTGCAGGAGTCTGAAACTGGACACAACTCCACATGAAGGCAAAAAATACCAAGTTCAAGGAATTAACTGCTTTCCTCAATGCTGGCTCTGCTACCACTGACAGAACCCCAGATTGCCACAGCTTTCCTCCCTGCCAGCAAACAGGGCTCACTGGTGTTCCCTTCTGCCAGCTGAGATACCTCTGTCCTGGCCTGTGCTGCTGCAGTGAAATCAGCTCCAAAAAGTGTCCTCACCTGGGGAGTTCTGGCCATTCTCATCATGGTCATTATAGGAGGTCTGAGCCTTAAAGTTTCTTTTAGACAGCGATCCAGCAAACTGAGATCCTTGAGCTGAAAACAAAGAGAAAATTATGTATCAAAATATAGCCAAGTTAATTCAACACAAACAAAAGGCTATTTTATACAATTTTAAAAAATCAAAGAGTAAGCAGCTTATATTTACATGTACTTTATTAGCTACACTGATTATTTCCTTTCCATTTGACTCAATTAAAAAGGAAAAAAAAATCACTGACCAGTGCAATCAAATACAACTAGTGTATTAGTGATTTGTCTCATGAGTATTTTCTGTTGCCTAATTAAAGAACGAGGTCACACTGCATTGCTTTCCTCAGTGGAAATATGAGGATCTTCCTCTTCTACAGAACTAACATTTATTAAATAAACATAGGAATTGCAATTTCCCTATTGAACATCAATTAAAAAAACAGTATCAAGCTGAAAATCTACTTGGACAGGAAGAGAAGAGGAAATGTACTGGCAAACAGTGTTATCAAAGAATGACTGTGCCAATGATTATTTTAACACAAAAGGATGTGACTGTATTTTACGTTCAATGAGCTTTTAGGTTTGCTTTTTTTTAAATAAGCATCTAAAAGCATAAAAATACCCCTCGGGGCTAATGTAACATACACACCTGGTCATAAGTTAAGGGTGGCAAGTCCTCCCCACACACTGCTTTCTGTTCTGCAAAGCACTGTTCCTGTGTGGCCTTGTCCCTGGCGAGGAAGAAGCCGAGCCAGGCGCTGGTGGTGGATGACGTGTGCTGCCCTGCCAGCAGCAGCCCGATCAGCATCCCCGCGATCTCATCGTCCGTCAGCGCGCGCCCGTCCCTGCGGCACAGCCAGCCAAACACAGCGTCCTTTGGTCACCTGTCCTTACTTGGCACTGCTATTCAGGCAGCAGCATTTACAATTGCTTTAATGCACCCCTTAACTCCTTCTACTCTTTCACTGCCTACCCTAAATGGAGAGGCAAGAAATATAACGGTGGGGAGAAGGCAGAACAGAGGGTGAGAGACTCTTTAGGAGCCTTAAAGAAAATTATTCCTCAATAGCCAGCAAAGAGAAAGGAAGCAACCTCAGCCATCTCATGACCACGGATGAAAATCTCAGAAATCTGAATAACCGTTCACAACCATTTTTAAGAATACAACTAGGAGAAATCGCACGCAACAAGATAAATTCAGAACGTGAGGGAGTGTTTCTTGGGTTTTGGTACATAGTTCTAACTAAAGAGCTCAAAGCTAAAGTAAATCTTCAAACAAGTCTTTAAACTCTTGGCTTACTTGTACGAAGCATCAAGGAGAGTTTGGAGCATGTCATCCTCCTTTTCCTCAGACTTTCGACGTTTCTGGATAACCTTGTAGAAAATATTCTTTATTTCTCTGTGTGCTCGATCTCGACGCCTGTGATTCAAAACACTTCCATTAGCAACATTATACAACGTAACACAAAATGCTTATGAGGATTCATTGGGATGTCTACAAGAGCTTACAAAGAAAAAGTGGTGGGGATGGGGGGACAATCCAAACAACAATGATGTTTTGATAAAAGCTTAAGTTGCTTCCTGTGTTAGTGCTGGTACCTGAAGCTGGGCAGAGGGAGCCAGCCCGGCAGCAGCCAGGCAGCGTGAGTGAAACCCCCGTCCAGGTCTGCGTAGAGCTGAGCCACCTTCTCATCCAGCAAGCCTCGGATTTCCTTCCCGTGTAAGCAGTGGCTTGCTGTCAAGATGATCAGTTCTGAAAGGGCTTCAAACAGGTCTGAGGAAAGATTTGAAAAACATTACTGAAATGTGTCTCAACAGATGTCTCTTTGATCAATTTTTTAATTAGATCACTGATACCTTTTTTCTAAGGTATTTCTTTCTAGAAAATTTTCTAGCAGAGTTAGTATTCTTCCAAAGCAAGCCATGCATCACAAGCTCAATCCTTAATAAATATAAGTTAAGTCATACAAAGATTTAATGCTGAAATCCAAATCCATGGGAAACCAGTTAGTTTTACTGCTCACTGAATTATTTTTATATAGTAGTTCTTAGACACTTAAATATCAATTTATACATTACCATATTATTAACTATATTACATACAAACAATATACATCCAAAATAATTAAATATATTAAAATGTGACATGTATTATATAAATTTTCTGCATTTAAATGTAAGTATGTATGTTTAAATAATATCTGACACACTTATGCAACTGTGAGCTTGCAACAGTGATGTTGGGCAAGTTGGGAATGAGGGAAATAAATTTCACTTCTGTCATTAACATAACCAAATCAGCTTCAAAGATGCAGTTTTTCACTGTAGAAACTCCCAGAGCCACGATCTTTAGCACAGGCTCTCTAGGGAGTCAGAGCAGCTTTTCCCAGGGACTAGGAAGTGGTTACACTGAACTGACTGATACCATCCAAAACAAGCACAAGTGCACTATGAGCTGACTATGAAAGTAAAACTAAGATAATTCATTCCTTTCAGTGATTTTCTGAGCAGCTTTGTTCTCCAGTAGCTTTACACTTGATTAAACCAAAATCTGTATTTTCTTTCTTCTGATGTTCAGTACACTTGTACCTATGTAATTTTTAATTTCTTTAATATTGCAGTACATCTTTTACAAAAATATACTATATTTGCCTTAATTACTTCCCAAAAAGTTGGAGGAAAAATGCATTTGATCTTCCTTACTTTTCTCTCCACTCTCTCCCCATGCTTTGAAATACTCCTTTGTTTCTTCTTCAATCACAGATACATGCTGTCTAAACTGGGCAATGTTTAGCCCAGTCTTGAGCATCTTCTTCTGTTCCAAAAATATCTATAAGAACCAAGACAGAAAAAGCAATCAGTACAAGGATCATCATATTAATGTGATAAAACTTACTAGAATTTGTACTATAAGAACATCCAGAAATAAACAGGGGTTATGATTAGGACTACTGGGTACAGGAGATACTCAGTTTTAACTAATAGTTAATACTCTGATTTTCACCTTCTTTGTCTTTCAAGCAATAGTTCAGAAACATCCAAGTAAAAAAAACAGCTCAAAGGAGCTGCAGTTCTCTCTTTTGCAGTACCAAACAAAAATTATTTTAGTATCTTCATTAAGCTTTATCCCTGAAAATACAAGATGCGTGCAAAGTTGAACTGTGGAATGCCCTTTAGATATATCATCACAAAGATAACCAGCCCCATCTTTGCAAAGTCTGGATTTAGCCTGTGTCTCCTTGTTATGCGGCCTCCTCACTTTCTCTCCCTCTCCAGTGTTCTGAAGGACAGGCAGAAGGAACTGCCAGAAGGACCCTGGACTAGAGATGCCCCTTTCTTATACAGGGCTCTCTGATCTCACTGCCCGGGAAGTCAGACACAGAAGCAGGAGGCAAACTGCTTCCCATGGAAAGAGTGAATTTCACATCCTTCTCACCGCTTCTTCTTTTTCTGTTTTCATTGCTAACAAACCTACAGGTGAAAAGCCCTTCATTAGACAAGAACCATTCAATGCATCGACAGAACATCAGCTCAGAAAATTACTCTTTTGATTTTTAAGCCCTAATTATGAATGAGGCATCTGTCCTATAGCTCTGCACTGTACCATGAGTAATACACACCAAAAAGTCTTCCCACCAAGGGCTCTGCATGTACAATACAGAACAAAAGGCATTAAAAGAGAGGGTACTTGAGAGAAGCTTCTGTTTTGATAATGCAGTGAGGACCCTAGCAGTCTGTCAGAGGGCACACATGCCACAGAGCAAAGGGACAAGCATATTTTCCCTTGCAATATGCTAGCCAGTCTCCAGCTTGATTGAGACAGGAGTGGCACATAGGAGTGAACACATGCTCTGCAACTTCAGCTCCTCTCAACAAAAAGCTATCTGCCAGAGGCTTGAGGGAGGAGGCAGAGAGTGAAGATAAGTGATATACTGACTATTGATATTAGCAAACAATTACCAGAATCACTGGTAAATAAGCAAGTTACTCATTTTGTAGAATAAAGGGTGGTCCTTCTAAACACATGACTGAAAGTCACAGAATTAATAGATACTTAGCAGCTTAAGCAGAAAGAAGGGGATCTCAAAAGAAACTTCAGGATGACCCATCTGTTCTAGAATGCCAGTGAAATTTTCCATGGCTCTCTAAATGCCTTCCCATTAGATGTCTGAAATGAAATTGTGGTGGTGACACTATGCAAAAAAAACCAGCTCACCTCTAGCAGAAGGCATTCTGGCCACAACTGGCTGTGCTACCTCTCTAGTTTCATAGAGGGAAAATACAGATAATCAGTGTCAGAGATAATTTAAATGTCAATAGCAATCTCCCTACATCTCCTCACTGGGAAAAAGAGTAATTTTTGTGGGGAAGAAAAGGATTTTCTGAGGAACTTGAATCTGAAGAGATAATAAGAAAGAAGTCCTTTTGGTATCAAAGGTATGAATAAGTAGACATATCTACAGACACCCAAGGCTTACTGAGTAATATGAAAAGATTCATCTCTTGACTAAAGCAGAACTCGAGCACTCTAGAGAAAAAGAAAATCTAGGGTAACTCTAGAAAAAGACCTAATTTCAGAAAAAAGCAAGAAAAAGCTGAATTTGGTGGGCCAATGAGGTAGACATTAATCATCCCTATGTGCCTGAAGTACATGGTTGTAAGAAATGCCTGTTTCCATGGAGCTCACAGAAAATTCTATAAAACTGATGGGATGAGATTAGATCACATCAAAGAACTAGCTCTTGCATGAAGACAGACATTCAAATCCATCCACAAAACTAAGGGCATGAAAGCAGAAGTCAAACCATCTGTAACAAGTGGGCAGACTGTCATAGAATCAAGGGCAAACCATGACCTTTAAGTTTCAAGCAGACATCCCATGACAGTCAGAATCCACAGAACAAGCAGAACACAGTGAAAATCTGGCCAATTTAGCAGTCTGTGATTCACAGACACTTTTCTGAAACTAGAATATACCAGAGAAGAACATGAGATGTACTGCAAAGAATCATGCACCTTCCATGCTCAAGCAGCTGCAAGTGATTCACAACTCCACCCTGACTTTTGGAAGAAGACCTCTGACTCTCTAAACTTGTAGAAACAAGTCTGTTAGAATAGCCCCACTAATGGAAAAGATCTCTTAGGACACAAGAAATTATCTCCTACTTGTTATCCAGGATGCAGTCCTACTGGTTTCATTCTCATAAGGATTAGAGGAGCTATGCAAATCTCTCAAGTGGCAAAGAACTCACCATTCACCCAACCAATCTTCTCCCCAAATTGCTATCCACAATTTAGCAGTTCCTGACAAAGGAGGAGACAACCAAGTTCTCCTTTACTGACTTAGAAAGTAGCAAGTTGTAGTTAGTTAACTGAGTATGAGATTTCCCAACGGCTTGGGTAAGAACAACATGCTTATTCTGTGGATCATGGCAAAAAGCCAGTGTGGAGGCAAAGAGAGTACAAAGTGATTACTGCCCCTAAGCCATATCATTAACAGGGCAGCAATCACAACACGTAGGCAGGGATGAATGAAGGGCATGCTGAGGAAAAAAAATTGATGGTCGCAGAAGCTAGTCAAACAACTACATTTATACAAACAAAGTAAGGCCAAAATTGAAAATCCAAAAATAAAGTATATCACAATGCTGTTTCTTTCACCCAACTACTCTGCCATATAAGATGAACTGAACACGGAGTGCCAGTGGAGCAAGTGTGGCCACAGAAAAGTTGGCTTCTGCAGTTTGAGAGTCTGACATGACAGGCCATGCTCACAAACAAGAAAGCAGCCAATGCTTAGCTCGGATACAATGCCACATGACACAGCCCCTGTGCTCCGCTGCAGACTGTATTCTGCAAACATACACAAAATTATTTGTGTCTGAGCAACACACACCTTTTAGTTCAAACTGTTAAATTATTACTCCCATGTCTAAATTTGGCACGGCATAAATATAAAGTTATCACTCTTGGGGCTTTCTCAGAAGAAAGACCTGAAGTTGCTTGGAAGGGATAAGTGAGCTGCAGTCAGTGGCTTTCTCCAAGGGAAGAAAAATGTGACTCACTAGTTTTTCCTCTATGAGGAGATTAGATGGTTTCAAGAACAAAAGATAAGAGTGACAAATGGCCAGGTGGCAAAGACAGCAACCTGAGCATGCCCAGTCTTGGTTATCCAGATCAGACTATTCGCCTCCTGCAACACACCACAGTTTGTACAAACACAACCCCATCACACAGAGCCAAGAGCTCAGGGCTGCCTACTCAGCATTCAAACTGCACTGCTCTTCTACTCATCTGGTATTTAAAATACAAACCGGGTTAGGGACGTCATAGGCAACTCCCCTGCCAAAAACCGGCGTGGTTAACCGGGAGTACACATCCTCTGCATTCAGATCTTCATTTTTGCTATTGAACAGCAGAGCAGCAGCATCACTCCCCAGCAAGTACGTGAATGTCTTGCCAACCATGGTGAAACTGAACACAGGTCCATACTACGAGAGAGAATAAAAAACACCACCAATTTATTTTAAATAAGAACACAAATCATTAAATCCCTACCTCTCTGTACAGTCTTTCATAAATTACTTTTTTTCCTAAGAAGTATCCAGAGATTTAATAAAGATATTTTAAACCACATTTACATTCTGTTCTCGATGTACATAACTAGGGCTATCTAATGTTATAACGAACACATGTGAATGTGCACATTTTAAAACCATTTATTTCAGAAAACATAAATAAAAGATCAGTCACACTAAAAAAAATCGAGCAGAGAGATTGCAGCACATATTGACCCCAGTAATCTATAATCACTGTCTCAAGAACTTCTGGATTTGGAGTTATGCATAGGTAATTAGGGGCAAACAAGATTTTAAAAAGTCATTCCCAGCTGACCTTCATGCGCCAGATTTGTCCTTCTTTAAGCTAGCCAAGCTAAGATTTAAACTTATAACTCTAAATAGTTTTCAACAATGTGAAACAGCTTGATAAATCTAATTTAATTGGAATTAAGGCTCTACTGATTTAGTTACCTCCTTCTGGGCTCTTACAGTAGAAAAACTACTGAGGTTTTATACACCAGCTCTTTTAACATCAGAGAGGACTTAAAATTCATCAAGTTGCCTACAGAGGTGGTCAGCTACATTCCAGCCTGGTCACAGATTGGTAAAGAATGGGATCAAAATTACAGCAAGAAACCAATTAATGAAAATGGCTTTTAAATTAAGTTGTGATTCAGCTATGATTATTACCCAAATGCACAAGCACATTTTTCACAAGTGAATCACAAGAGAGAGCTCAGAAAATACTACTGCTACATGAAGAGATCTCAGAGGCACCTGTGCACATTCCATAACTGAGGCAGTAAATGAGAATTAACTGATTTTAAACAGGCCTCAGAGAGGGAACTTAATAGATACACAAAAATATATCTGTATATGCTCAGCCAGTCATGCGGGAAAACATACCTTGTCATAAGCATTTTCCAAAAATTCAATGGGACTTTTTCCAAATGCAATTGCATGACCAAGGAAAGGGATCCCTGATGAAATAAAAGGTGGGTAGTTCTGTAGAAGAAACACAAAAAATATTACTGAATTTTCTTCAGAGATTATGACAGAAGAATGGGCTAACAGAATATCCTGAGCTGGAAAGGACCCATATGGATTGAAATCCAACTCCCGGCCCTGCCCAGGACCATCCCCAAGGGTCACAGCATGTGCCTGAGAGAGTTGTCCAAATGCATCCTGAACTCTTCCAGGCTTGGCGTTCTGACCACTTTCCTGGCATATGCCAATGCCCAAAAGTAATAAAATCATGTCCATGTACATAAAAACTAACCACAGAGGAAGTTTTAGATGTGCTCGCTTAAATTCTTTTGTGAAAAGGCCAGCTTTAAAAAAATACTCAGTTGCTCAGATAGAACTAAATTTAAAAGCAGCAAGATTTAAAATAAAGTGAATATGATTAAGATTCTTCCTATGCTGCCTCTGAATGTGAAGCACAAAGATACTGAAAATAAGGCAGTCATAAACGAAACAGTGCTGGAGGATTTGTTAAACAGCCCACCCTCAAAGCAACTTCAGGTTAGCACTGGGTTTCATTCATTAGCGGGCACCTTCTTCCAGCCCCACCGATGAACCAGGACCGGGAACGCCCTTGGGTTCCGCCAGCCCCGAGCGCCGCTGCCTCCGGGGGCTGAGGGC
>JAHLSL010000022.1:21879576-21902348 GCA_025920805.1 Petroica traversi
CGGCCCCCTCAGGGCTCGGGGCTGAGCCCGCCCGGCCCCTCAGGGCTCGGCCCCCTCAGAGCCCGGCCCCCTCAGAGCTCGGCCCCTCAGGGTTCGGTGCGGGGTTTGAAACGCTGCGTGTCCTGCAGCGCCCGGAGAACGCGGTTCCCAGCACGGTGAGCCCCCGCTGACAGCCCAGGGCGCTGGTTTGTAAGGCTGCACAGCACGCGGAGAGCCGGGACAGATTATTTGTGTATCATTCCAGATGCTCCAATTGTTTAATGTCAGAAAATCCGGTATTGTTTCTGAAATTAGTTTCCACTAAGATCTAAGGCTTTAAAATCAAGTATGCATTTGGAAACTGAGAGAGCTCATCATAGCGGAAGTCAGATTGTTGTCCATATACAATTTTTTTACTCAACAGGAGTTAATCTTAATGCATTTCCGGAAAAGTCCGGTTTGGATAGGTCTTTTTAAGGCAATATTTGTTCATCCAGAGAGTCCAGTCAGTTTCTACTTAAAGAAAGGTTTAAATATGTAAGACGTTTGATCATTACATGCAATGAGACATTTCAGCAGTATGCAGTTGCAAAGATTACCTGTAATGCTTTTAAATAAATGTTTGCAAAGTTCAGAAACCTAAATTCTCATAAATTGCCTACTTCATCTGAAATAAGCTATTTGTTGTCATCAGTTCTGAGTACTTCTAGTTTTGTCAACTGGAAAAGGTGCACGGGCAAAAGCATAAGCTTCTTAGTGATTGAACATTCTTGTAGTTATTTGAAGTGTACTATCCTCTGGTAAACCCTGTGTCAAGGTCTCACATATGCACAGGGTTACTAGATGAGGGGAGGCAGCAGAGAAGGCTTGTGAAAGCTCAGATGTGCATGGAATCAATGTTGAGTACTTTCAAACTCTTCATGTCAGCTATGGGATTTAGTAAAGTTGTCAGTTTGCTGCCTACAAGCTCTGAAGCTTTTCAACGCTTTTCAATGTCAAAGTAAATTTATCAGTGCTGTAGTGATTGAGAAAGAGTTCCTTAATATTTACAAGCTATGACAATTCTTTTGGGAGACATGAGAACTATCACTGGTTGTTGTTGACATTCTGCACTGCCAATTTATGAAGTAAGGGCATTTCTGGTGGCATTAGTGTCAATCTGTTTCTTCCAAGGGACAGGATTTCCAGATTAATTACCTATAAATGAAGGGCTTTATTTCATTTTTATGTCATTATTAATTATATTTAAATTTATATAGAATAGTAATGATTTTGTACATTGTATCTTTACCCTACAGCAATAACCATTAAGGTAAAGCAGAGCTTTTGCAAACAATGTATGTCACTTCTGTTGAACCTGTATTTCTTTTTTTCTGTTGTAGCCCAGCTTTAAACTGCATCCAGCTGTAAGCTGACAAAGGTTGGGAAACCCCACCTCCCTGGAGCAATGCAGGACCAAGCAGCAGGACATCACCCCAGCACCAAGGCTTCCATTTGGTCAAGCTGCTCACTGGGGTCAGGGGGGGGCAGTTACTGCACTTGGTAAAATTGTGTCTGTTTTTCAGTTACAAGTTCTCGATTACTCTTTTGCCTTACAGGGCCTGGCTGAGGGTTCTACTCTCCAATCTTTGTCAGCTGTACCAGTTCTTGCTTTTGAAGAAGGTGCTTGTTACGTGGACTGCAGGTGGTGAGCTGGGCATCTCATGCTTACAAAAGGGGCAAGCATCAGCTTTGCCCATCTTGCAGTGCATTTTCATTTTTTCTTTTTTCTTGGTTAGTGATATGAGGGTTTTTACTAATGGTCTGTCTCAGTGGTGTTGGATTTCTGTTTCCATTTTTTGTTTCCCCACTTCCAGAAGAAAGGAGAGCTCACACCTGCCTTGCCCCAGCAGGGCAGCACAAGCTCCTACGTACCCAGTGCCAGAGGCCTCTGGGACTCCAGAGTTGGGCTCTTGCTGCTCAGTGGCTCCACTGATGTGCAAGATCTGCAAACCTCTGCTTTGCCACAGTGAACAGTTCCTAATTTACCTGGTGAATTCCTGAGCAGTTTCCAAGGTGCACTACCTAATTTAGAGTCATCATGGGACTCTCCCTCTGCTCCTCTCTGATGCTCTTACATACCTTACAGAGATGAGCCTGTTACAAACTACTGCTCTTTGGTAATAACACCTGCTTGGTGTAACATTTGATGGCACTTTAGTGCTGACTACAAAAATAGAAACACCAAATGTGACTTGTTGCAAACAATTTATTAGGAAGAAATAAATAAGAATTTAGCAGAAAGGACTATACAGCAATAAGGCATATTGATATTATAATATATAGGCAACTGACACACCTTCCTAACATTTTCCTCTAGTTTTCTAAGAAAGTGCTATATAGAGAAACGTTTTTCTGATACCAGTGCCTAGTGATAGCAGGGATGCACAATGAAGGATCTGACTGTTGCATTTTCACTTTATTTAAAGTATAACAATCCATGAAAATTTACTGTTATTTAGGCCTTTGAAGTTTAAGTAGAAAATTACAGCTTGCTAAGAAGAATACAAACATTTTTAACAGCTTACTACTTTAATTTCTTAAACTGCACTTACTAGTAAGGTATGAGTAAAGTTACTATACTACAGCATAGTTCTTCACATTCATTTTAGCTTTTATTTGAAAACTTAGAGGCAAGTGCTAGTTTTTATTTTTTTATAAAAGCTTTTTTTTTTTTACAAAATATTGCACACTGTTTTAGCATGCAGTTTACACGGAAGAAATAGTCAAGTGCACTTAAAACCCTGAAATACAACCAGAAACTTCAAAGATTTGTATTACAGATACTATTTTAATGTACAAGGATATGTTTCAGACTGCATAGGATCCCACCTCACACTTGGGACCCAACTTGTTGAGCCCCAACCCTGACTCTCCAAAGAGTAGGCAGAATGCTTACAAATTGTATCTGACTTCCTTGTCATCTTCATTCCTGCATCCTGCACTGAAGAAACTGAATTAATCAGTAGGAAAATTAATTTAAGACAAATAACTTAGTACCTCCTGTATGAGTTTTTGTTACTGCATATGTGTTGCAATCCAGGGTAGGATTTATTAAACTTTCTGAAGTCCTCTGAGTAAGGTTCATCTGTAAATCCCTGTCTCCCTCTCCTCCACACATACATTTTATATTGCACAACAAAAGTAAAAATCCATTTTACAAAACAAGCATGCTAAACATTCAATATGGCTTCTGAATGATTTAAAGTATTTCCCTTTTGGCATCCTCATGCAGTATTTTAGAATAAATATGAATACAAAGTATGAGAAAGTTAAGAGTAAAAATAAAGCGAGCTAAAATGCTTGTCAGAAACCAAATAAAAAACAAGAGTTTATCAAAAGTACTTGCTCAAAGGTCTAACTGGTCTTTTAAGCATATTTATCAATAAATTCTTAAAAATACACAGTGTCCACAAAATACTGCAACATACACCATCTCCTTGATGTTCCACACAATGACATGAAAGGTAAATAGGTTAACTGAGACTTGCTTAATGGCACTGGTAGTCCCATATTTGTCTGGGAACAAAACTTTTACTGAATTCATGCTTGTCCAACTCGGTAAACCATTTACATTTCATCAGCTTTATTGGTTAAACTCAAGCCCTACAATAGTTAATATATCAAACACAAAAATATTTATAAAAATAATAGATATGTTGTATAGTTTTTTTAAAAAAATAAACCATGCAGCTTCTGTACAAAGTTAAAAAAACTGTACAAATTTTCTATTGTGTAAAATTCATGTACATGGAAGTCCTGTTACGAAGAGGAACAAGTTGTTTTTTGCTCAGCCATCAGATGCCATCTCGTAACTATTGTTCATTTCCATCACTCGTTTCTTTCAGCTGGCATTAGCTGGCCATTTAATTTCATCAGGAGTTTTACAACGAGTCCTGCCTATGTAAAGGGATGCAAATAAATTCTATCAGCATTTCAGAACTGTGACAATCAAGTACATGACAAAAGCAATTCTCAGCTTTATCCAGTCTCAAACTCCATTACTTCTGATCACAAAGTTACTGTCTCCGACTCTCTGATTCTCATTATATTGGGAATTAATCCTAGAGAATGAGGGATTTGCCTTATGCAAGAAACAGTTTCAATTAAATGAAAGAATTATGCTAATTATTATAGATGCTTTTAATGTAATTTGACTTCTGAAGGCTTTACAATGCTAAGAAAACAAGTGTTCTTAAATATTAATAATAAAGTTTTAAAATAATTTCGGGGGGGGGCGGTTGGCTTAGGCTTCTTTTATACTGTGCAAGGGTGGTCAATCTCAGGAGAGAAGAGGCCTGTGTATCTAACTTAGGGAAAAAACAATTGAATGTAAAGGATGAAAAATGATAGTGCTTACCTGTTTGGTATGCACAATAAAGCTCATTTTGTTTTCCAGACTGTGGATTTGAAAACATGTATCTCCATCTCCCAACTGCCACATAAAGCAACCGTACTTCAGGCTGAGGAGTAAAGCCTATGATCAAATGTAGAAACAGTCACTCAGAAAATGTCCTCCACACTGGCAAACTGAACTTCCCTTCATTCACAAAGACAGGATTCATACTTAAACCATGATGTTCCACAACACAATTGTAGTTCAAAAAGTAGTAAAGTGAAAAAATATAAGACTTTGTTAGTGACTTACAAAGATCTTAAAATCTTGGAAATTTTCAGTCAAGTTTAACTAAACAATTGGATGTGAAATTACTTCTTACTAGAAGATTTTCAGAGAAAAGGATTAAGTTTATAGTTATCACTGACAGTTCACTTAAACTGACCTTTGTTTCCATGTTGAGGAGGTGCAGCCCTTTTACGTTTACTCCTACGTACACTTTGATGACTTTATGGCTACTTGAACTTGCTTTGGTGAATATCTGTCCTGTGAAAAAAGCTGCTCCATAAGTAGGAATTTCCCAGCAATTCTGCAAGAACATGCGCTGAAGGTGATGCATCTCCTTACTGACACCTTCACTGGTGCTGAGATTCTATAAATAAAGAAACAATGGCAATCAACAAGTCCTTCCAAACAGTTCTGATGGTTTGAAGAAAATCCACAGTTCAGTGCAATCCCTACTAAGTGAGTACATCCAAAGTGCCTTCCTGTCAACCATCTTCCTACAGCTAAATTAAACAGAGCCATGGAAGAGCTCAAGTGCTAGAAGAGACTGAGGCAAAACCCAGATACCTGTATGAGCCTCAGAAATCTGAGCCCAGACATGCAACCTCTGAAGGGCCCCACAGCTTTGCCTCTCTCAGAAGTAATTGGGACTTGGGATCAGCAGCTATGCACCCATCTGATATGAAATGCAACAATCCTTAAAACTAAGTATTCTTCCTCCTTTAAAGGGTCCAATCCAGTGAGACACAGTAAGATGAGCAAGTACCTCCTTCCAAAAACATGGACTGTTTTTTCTTTTCTAAGCAAAAGAGAGGTGCAGATCTCTTTTCATTAGTGGAGCCTTCATTCAGAATGAGACAGGCTTCTGCTCCTTCCTCTTGAGTATAGTGCAGCAGTCAGAACAAACTATTGCTGGAGTGCTCCTCAAACTAGAATGATATCAACCAGTCTAACAAATAAAAAATTTGTTGGGCCATGGACAAGATCAGAAGGCACAGACACGAGAGAGAACACAAATCTTCAACAGTTAGGGGGCCATGACTGTGGGTGTGGTAGACAGGATCAGCCTCTCTGGATCCACACCCTGCATTACAGCTTACCTGAATTCTACACAGCCATTTCTAGCAGGTAAAATCGTCAGAACAGAAGACCGCAACTGCTTTCCTGTTCCCCCATGCCCCACACCCCAAAATAATGTTCCAAAAGCAGAAGGCAAGAAAGATTTGATGACAGAGTAGAGATGACTTTGCTACACCATAGTCTTAGACCACCATCACCCCCTCCTTCATCTCTATTAGAAAGAATAGGAATGATCTGCTAATTTCTGACAAAAAAGCTGTGGGCACCAAAAGAAAGTTTATGATTGCATAATCTCATCTCAAAAAGAGGAGCAAATTTCAAAAACATTCTCTGGGTGTCTCTGCAGTGTTTCCTGGCAGCTATCTTTAGTGATGCACATCAGCTGGTAAAGTTCTCTTTCTGACATACCTCACTTCTTCCACAATTACCTCTGAAGTAATTTAATCTGACCTCATTTGGGACCCACAGCCCTCAGATGCATTTTTACAGAAGCAGTTCAAATCCTAAAGATTTAAAATTTTTGCTCAATTAACTGCTCTAATCAGAGAAGTTTGTGTGTGTGTGTGTGTGTGTGTGCATGAGCGCATCAGCAGCACTCCCAGATCCCTAAGATACAGGCTATGCTGACAAAAGGACTTTGGGGATTTATTGCTACAAGCAGACATGAAAGTTTAAATCAGAGTAGCTTTTCTCACACCTACGCCTGAATTGGAAGTTTGCCCAATACACAGCTAACACTGAAGGTAAATGAACAGATAACAAATATATTTACTTCTAACAAAGAGATCATCTGTAACTGTACAAGAAATATATTCCAATAACCCATCCCAAAAATTCAGATCATACACATTTTTAGCTTTTTATACCAGTATTTCTGTTCATTAATTGACAACCAAACAGTTAAAAATGTTTAAGAACAAGATTTTCTGCTACCTGCTTATTTATCTTACCTTGTATTCATGAAGTATCCTGTTTGTCCAATGAGGAGCTTTACTTTTTAGTTTAGTTATTGGTACAATAGATTTAAGATTTTCTTCACTAAGAGAAAAACAAAGAGGAACAGGTTTTCTTCACTAAATAAATAAGAAAAAAGAGCAATGTCTGCCACAATGCACCTTCAAGTCACATATTGAACTAGAAAGTCAGTTCTTACTCTATCTTGCTTCATCAGATGAGATGGTTTCCTAAGATACAGTGCAATTCTCAGTTAATGAAGATCCAGCTTTACCTTATACACTCTGTGTCACACATCATGGACATGGCATGGAGAAGAAATGCCAGCAGAACACACGACTCATACTTAGTTAGAGAGCAGTTTGGTGAATTCCAGGTTGGAAGCCAAAATTATATACAAAATGCCATTTTCATCAGCTTATCACATACTCAGAAAATGTGACAGACTGTAGATACTCTTCCCTCCACTCCTGCAGTCAGCACTAGCAAGAACTCGGCCCAATTAATTTCCACATTAAAGTTATATATTACATGACATGAAAGAGAAGCTACTTTACATCAACTGCCTTTTTTAAAAAAACCCAAAATGCTGGAAACAAAAAAAACTAAAAGGAAGAATGCAAGGCTTTACTAGTTTGCTTTTATGCACAATTAAGACAGTCTCAAGACCTATTTAGATGTAACCAATTTAAACTGTATTTGGCAGTAACTGCAGATATGATCTACCAAGCTAAAACCCTGCATAGGAAAGTGCATCAGCTCTTTCAGATACTCTCACCCAACAACAGCCTGGATATAATTTTGGGCTTACCAATCTTTTAACAAAAAATTATGTCAACTACAAAAAAAAAGCAGATTATAAAACTCTTTATCTATATGAAGAAGAACTATGTGAACATGCATGGAAAGCATGCCCAAATGGCTTTTTATCTAGCCCAAACTATCTTTGCAGGTAGTCCTGTCTGTAGAGCCAAGCATTTCCACTGAGCAGGATGAACTTGGAACCACAGCACTGATCTGCCTCAATGTGAGAGGAACACCAGCCTGCAGCTGCTGGGAGTCAGCAGGGAGTAGTTTCATACAAAACTCAGCTGCACTGAAGTGCACACTCATGCAGGTGGGCAGTCCCACTTACACTCCACTCTCCATATGCTCCATCTGCCTGTGTAACTGCAGGACAATACTTTCAAAAACCTGCCAGGCCAAGGCAGCTCATCTGATGCTGTGAGTAAGAGGAGAAGCATAGCAGCATTCCAGAACAGCATAGCTGCTTTTCCATGAATGAAGTGAGGTGGAGATGGCAGGGGGTGAAGGTGCACACAGTAGAGAACTGGAATCTTCATGGACTTAGATACTGCTGTAGAAATGTACGTGGGAAAAACAAGCCATCCCAAAATAACTCAGCTACTGTTGTGCTGGCAAGTAGAGACAAGGGGAGAGAAAAATACCATCTGGCTGAGTCCTACTGGTGCTATGGTTTTGACCAATTTAGTACAGCATTTCTCCTACAAATGACAGAAGAAAAATTATATTGCTACATGTTCTGTCCAAAGAGGGGAAGTCAATCTCAGACATTGGTCTGCCAATAGTAACATTGCTGAAAGGCTCAGTCCTGTCAGAACCCCTCAAATGAATGCTGTTGTTTATTTTGGTATTACTGTATCTCAGGACATTTACACACTACAGAACCTCTGTCCAGTATTACAATAATTAAGATTAATACATTTTCACGCATGATATCCAACTTCTATTAATGCTACAAGGGTTACTCTGAACTACAGCTCAGTGATGGAGAAAACCAGGACACATACCTATAGTTTGAGAGTTCCATAGTAAGTGCTACCTAAAAATACTTAATCTAACCCATAATTTTAATTTTAAACACATACTTACTTTAGAAAGCCCTGTTTATGTTTCTTGCTCTCATAATTTCCATAGACTATTTGTAGAAGCAGACTTGCCAGTGTAATCAGCTTTGCATCAGGTGATGTATAGAAACCTTTCAGTAAGTTATATCTGGCCTCATCAAAAAGTATAAGAATAGCCAATGGATCTTCAATCTGCTCAAAAGATTTAAATAACATGATTTCTTTGTAAAAAGGAAAATGACCTTAGAAACTATAAATACAATTTCTCGCTGATTCAGAGACAGAAGACAAAGGTGTGATCATGACTGAAGCATACATTTTAGTGCTTTGTAATAGAAAAAATTACATATTTTCATTTATTTACTTCAACATTTCACTGATCTAATACACAAATGAAAGGCAACTAGCACACCATGCCCAATCAAAAAGTTCACAGAAATACTGGTATCTGTGGATTTTTTCCCCATGAATTAATTTTGAATAATATGTTTGAATTATCCCATTGAAATCAACCAATTAAACAACTGAAGAGCAATAGCACAAGGAAGAGAATCAGGCAGGTGGCTTTTAGCTGCATGACAGACAGACTGACACACAGACATCGGATTAACCCAGCTGAGAGGGTGAGAGAGAGAACAAAGAGATGGCAGGAAGGCAAGAGAGACAGAGGGAAGAATGTGAAGACTCAAACCATCACAGAAAAGGAGATGTTTAAATAAGTTTGAAAATTACTACAGTCACTGCACACACTGAGTGTTGACAGTCAAAGTGTTCTGAGTCTGACCATGATTTTGTTCACTTCCAAGTGCTGACCTTTTTTTCTATTTCCAGTGGAAGTCTCACATCCCTTCTCAGGAAAAGCTGTGAAGTTTCCCTTTGAGGATCCAAGTTTGTCAGTTCAGTGAATATTTCAGGCCAGTCTCGAATATGCTGCAGAGGCTTGTGATATGGCTTCAGCTGGAGACCTGAAAAATAACAGGTTTGTTTCTAAACAGACAAACAGAATAACCCAGAACATACAGACACACACACATACACATAAATGATTAAATGCTGCGCCAAACCCAGAGTGTCAGAAACTGAGGTCTCATTAACAAACATTTTCCCTATGTTTTCTAAACTGCTACATAGGAAAAGTTTTGAAAATATGGATTTATTGAAAATAAATGCAATAGTGTTCAAACTTTGTTATTTTCTGTTTCTCAGGAATGAAGTGCTATTGTAAAATTTAATGGAGTTCCAAGATTGACCTTAAAATACAATAATAAAACATGAGAGACTATTGTCTCTATTATTATAGCAGAAATACAAAGTCAAATGATCTTATCCCTGACAGAAAAATACAGATATAACTTATCTTATAAATGTATTTGCCATTTTGTATATATATATAAAAACCATAAACTTTTCAGAACAGACATTCTTCTTTTTAATCAGTAAAATGTCTTGATTTTTAACAGGCTAAAGTCAATCAATGTTTTATGTTCTCCTGTGTATATGGCAGCTGAAAAATTAATACAGAGCTTTCAGCTACAGTCCTACTAGGTACTAGAGTCTGTAACTTTGGCTCTCTCTGTCCTTGGATTATTGCTTGGCTTTTTCTAGGAGTGAGGTTCTAGGAGGCTGCATCTGCCTCATTCTCACTGCTCTGGCTTTCACACTGTGGCATTTCACATCATATGAAAAACTTAAATAGATACGTTATAGTGCAACATCTTCCACTGAGAACAATCTGTTCATTTAACTTACCCATCTTACATTCAAATACAAAAAAGCATCATCTGTCCTACAAGTAAGAAACCTTCAGTCCTTACAGTTGTATGTAAACTGCAACATACTTTATAATTAAATTGTCCATTAGTTGTTTGAAGCCATAAATGAGAAGCTCATTTTCAAATCTAAGCTAATTATCTAGAGCTTGCTTTTATCTATTACTTGCTTTTACAATGTATCACTGAACTCTTCCTCTCAAATGCAAGGCTAATACCTCAATGATTCCATGAAAACTTTACATAGAATTAAGAAAAGGCAACAGCAGCAAGACCTTTACCCTCAAACACTTCCTTTTCTTCACATTAACATCTATGTTTAGCTGAGGGTTACAGTAGTCATGTGGCATACAGCAAAGTAAAAAGGCAAATGGCATGACACCAGAAGAAAAAGATGAAAGAAGAATAAAGAAAATATTTCCTGCAATCATTAGAGTTATTAAAAAAAAAGTAACCATGCCACTGTAGTGAAGCATTGGCAACAGTAAATAAAAATTTAAATGAAAGGCTTCTGTGTTAATGACAATGTCAACACTGTATCCTACTAGACCTGAACTGAGTTTTGTAATCCACAACTGTCCCATAGCTATTGTGTTGCAGCAGTACTGTTGACCACATTATCTGAAAAAACCCAGACACACTCCTTGACTCTTCTGGCCTTCTCTTTATCTTTTTCTATATACCTCAAATAAAAACTATAATATCTTTTTTATTTTGATCAGGAACCCCAAAAAACATTGCAAATATAAACGTGACATTTTACATCAGAATTCCCTTCCATCAAATATATCTGAAAACTTGTTTTCAAAAATTATTCTGTTGCAAAACACAGGAAAATTCATATGATTAAAGGACCCAATGAAAAAACATTAATCATCTTACTTTAATTAGTAGTTTTAAACAGACTAAACATTAAAACAACAACATGCATCTAAATTCAGATACTCTGTGAAGAAACACAGATAAACTACTAGTAAGGCCTATGACAGCCAAGGTGCCCTGTAACAGAAAGGCCTGGAACAGCCTGGAACAGCCTCTCCTTCCTGGATGAAATACATTACAGGCGACAGAGTGACACAGCCAGACCTACTGAGGGTGCCCAAAGTAAAAGCTAAAACAGAAGCATAAAACAGAGCTGTCTCCACAGCTCTGAAAGCAGTTTGGAGACATCTGGCTGTACAGCCTGTCAAAGAGCATGTCTCCTACTCCTAAGATAGCATTACTTTTTCCTAAAGGCAAGCAGAAATAAACTGTGATAAACCCTCAAATAGAACCATTGTCCTTTTCACTTACTGAGGTTCTCAGAACAGATCCAGATGGTGAAGTACTGCTGAGTTTCTTGAGACAGGCGCATGCCCTCCATGATTTGCTGGACAGTGGTGTTGTTCCCGTGCTTCAGCTCAACAGAGCGATACGACCCATCCATACGATAAATCCGTGCCTTTTCATACTACATAAAAATGGGAACACGTTAAACAAACTATTTGTAAAAATCTTTTCTCTTGGTGCTTCCAGAGAGAAAAGTAGTTTTACCATAATTCAGTAACATCTATAATGTTGGGGAAAAGAACATTGCACAACTCCTGCATATTTAGTATTTACTAAAATTGTTTGTTTCATGTCCTGCGCAAGTTCTTATGCTGTGCTTTTTACAACAGTAACTCCAAGAAAGATCTTGCTGGTATTTTGAGGACTTCTGTTGAACTCAATGGCAAGTTGGTCTTTAGAAATTCCCTGAAGGATCTGGGATCAGCTGCCTGTGCACATCCCAAAACGTTCACCTTGCTATTATTGGCAGGTTATGAATTTTTCCCCCAATAAAAAAGACTTATTTTTAGAGGGAAGCACCACCCTTTACTCAGAATATGCTACAAGAATACAATCTCACTAAATCTTACAGAGCTCCTGTAATAAAATCTAAATAAATCTAATAAATAATAAATAATTTTCTCCTTCAAACTCCCATAGCTTTTACTGAATTGCATGTGAGCACACAGTATACCTCCTGAAACACATACATAAACATAAATCAGGTGCTTTAAGCACACATACACAAGTCATAAATCAATGAAATGTCTTGTTTTCATTTCTATAACAGGTTAGATGTTTCAGCTGCTTGAATAAAAACACTTCAGGAATTTGTTATTTCCCTTCCCCAAATCTACTAAGTCATCAAGAACTGAGTTCCTAAAAACTTTTGAAAACAAAAGATGGATGCCTTGGAAAATGACAACTGACTGAAAATGAGGATGGAATAGAAAACATCGGTCTATTTTTGCTGTAGTAGTCACTATCATTTCTACCGTAGTAATTTATATGGGGATTTTCTTTATTGTATTAATTAAATAGTAATAAGTGACAACATAACATCATGCATTACTCTCTGAAATCTACTTAAAATGTGTCCATTAGTCTTTAGAGTCATGAGACACACACACCTTCATATGATCTACAGCATAATAAGACCCCTAAAATAAAGGCAAATTCCTTCCTTAATTATTTTGGAAGATCATTCATGCAGAGTGAACATAATTGAAAACATCTCGAAAAACTGACAGGTTTAGTACCACCTACTTACAGGGATACAGGTTGCATCTGAAGTCAAAGAAAGGAAACAAGTGGGTTTATATCATTTGGCTAATTTTAAATCTATTTCAGGATAAGAGGAATTGCATTGTAAATTTTGTTTCCTATCCTGGCTAAATCTCCACTGGCTGCTATGGAAGCCTACACTGAATAAATGACGAAAAGCCTATTTCACAAAAGCCTCCATTTGGCCAGCTGAATGCTCCTGTTTGTCAACATATAAGATGAGAATGCATAAAGAAAGCTGATGGTTGCATGATCAAAAACAGACATAAAATCAGTAGCTGATGTGATGGTCCTACAAATAAATTGGAGGATCATGTTTACATGTGCTTCTTGAGCCATGAAACAGAATAGAAACATTTAAAGAGACAAAATGTCAGTTTGCCAATATTTACACTAAGAATTTCAATACGTTGCACATTCCCAGTAACAGCTGGAAGTGACTCTAGCTCTTTTACAAGATTAAGTGTAAATTAAATCTAAATTTTAAACTATTTAGAAAATAAACTCATACAGGTTTATTTATGGCCTCCTTCAGTAGTTTTGCAGCTTCTTCCCATTCATTTTGTTTGTTCTCTTCACAGACATTCAGGGGAGATCTTCCTTGTTGATCAGTAATGTGCTACAAACATAAACAGAAACACTGATTCTATACTGACTTCACTGGAGACAGGTAAATATTTACACATTTTTAAGATAATTAAAATCCTTGATACCAGAGTTCAAACATTTAATTGATACACAATAGGAAAAGTAGAGGAAATTAAAAATATTTAACCATTTTATAGTAATTAACAAGATCATTTGGTTTCTACATTGTGATCTGGACGTCAAAATATTTCTCATACATAAGCTAGAAACTCTTGCTAAAACTGCTATTTCTATACACAAACAGAACTTACTCTGTCAATTTCTGGATGATTTAGTAGAATTTGTACTATTTCAGCATGCCCACCTCCAGCAGCAAAATGAAGAGGAGAGCTAAGTTGACCATTCAAAAGATTTGGATTGCATTTCCCTTTCTCCAACAGCATTCGAGTGGCTTCCACTTTTCCATACCTGCAAATATGTTTAAATCAGAACAGACACAGCAAATATATAATTTTTTTCAGATGG
This sequence comes from Petroica traversi, assembly GCA_025920805.1. Lineage (NCBI taxonomy): Eukaryota > Metazoa > Chordata > Aves > Passeriformes > Petroicidae > Petroica > Petroica traversi. The sequence goes on from JAHLSL010000022.1 coordinate 21,893,592, forward strand.
TCCTACTTATGAAAAAGTTGTTTTCTCCACTGACGTTTTTAGCTTTTAAATTACAGCAGATACAATTGAACATAATCAAGTTTGTAGAAACTAATGTCAGTTCTACACTGCTTTGTTAATCACTAGTAGCCATTGATTGGATTAATTACAGACAAACTGAACCGTGCTTTAATTCAGCCGTGGCAGAACAGAGTCCAGTTTTGTCCAGAAAAAAAAAAAAAAATCTGTGTGAAAATCAGAGTTTGGCTTCTGATTGTCACACAGAAGGATCCTGAGAATTCTTAACCCCCATGCTTGCAACTGGTAACTCTTATGCATACTTGATGTATAAAGTATTTCAAACTTTCTGACAAACCCTAAAAAGCAATTAAGATTGTGAGTTTTTTTATAACCAAGTTTGATTTTCATGTTATTCATATCATCAGACAACCTGACCACTATATATACAAAAAACTAACTTCATATAGGTAAAACAAAACCATATTTTTGTCTGAGGAAAGCTTACAAGCACTTACAGATTAAATCACAGAATTATAGTCAGACATGCTGAGCTCTGTAAATCACCTAGTCCAGCTTCCCACTCAAAGCTTGACCAGAACCAAAACATGCTCAGCTCAGCTACTGCGGTGCTGTAAAACTGCTCACAGGCTTTAGCCAGCAAAGAAAGTTACCATGTGAAAGTTACCATGGTAAAGTAGACCCAATGCCTCCGACAGGAATTAGAACAGATAGGAGAGATACAAGAGGCAATAAGTGATGACACAATCTCCACAACTGGTCTCCCTCAAAATCATTCAAATTAAAATTATCTCAAAACCTGAAGCTATCTTTCTCTTCAGAAGATTAAAACTAACATGTATTATAATCAAAGCATAAAAAGCCTAGAGTTTTTTTTTTATTATTTCTTCTATTGAAGGCTGATAAATTACATAAATGAAAGTGCTAAAGAATCATGATAGCTAGAATGTACTTAATTGGCAAAACTATCCTTGACTCACCAGCATGCATAATGGATTGGTGCCCAGTGGTCACTATCCAACTGATTAACAGAAAACTTTTTATCCAGAAGGTGGCTTAGTAAATCAGAGTCACCTTCACAAGCACTGCGGTGAAGAGGGAAATCATCTACCCACTGGTGTTCCCTGTAAATTAAAAGATGAAAGAGTACAAACACCATTCAGAAATATTACCATTTAAAAATTTTTTTAAAATTACTAACAGCACTAATCACAGATCTAAATGAAGAATAAGAGAGAAGTTCATGCAGCTAATATGTGCCAGTATTCATACAAATAGTTTTTTTTGTCATGCAGAAATCAAGCCACAGCTGTATTTATTAAAGTAAGAAATGCTTCCCTAATGTTTATAATTTACACCTTTCTTGATTCATCCTTTAACTGTTGTGTTTCAATACTTAAGAGATTTCAAATAGAATTTCATTTAAAATACGTACTTACACAGTGAAACCTAAAGTAATAGGAATCTCACTCTAAGTCTACCAAGTACTACTGTAATAAAACAAACCAAAATTATCCATCAATGAAAAAGGAATATAACATAATACTTGTCCTCTGTGACACTGCTCATGCTACGTTGCCACTTTTCTCTTTTAGGAATTTGAATCTTTGAGTAGTCTGGGGCTCCAAGGCCAAAGTATGGATTTATTACCACCTTGTCAACCTGTGAAGACACAATTTAAACACAATTGAAAAAGTATCTGAGATTTGGCTACACAATCCCCCATCTAGGCTGGGTATTCCCTTGAAACCAAAGTTACAATAGTAACATTTTATAATGAAAGAGAATTATGTTCAAATATGAGGATTTGAAAAACTAGTTCACAATTACTGCTAAATAAACAACTCTGATGTGAGCACACACACACTCCTATCAAATAAATGAAGGAACTCTAAAATGAGTATGCATGTATGTTTCACAAATACAAAATGAAAATATAGTTCTTACCCTATTGGTATACTGAAGGTCAGAGCCAAACAAAGGATTATAGATACACATATCTGCTTTCTCCAATGCCAGCATTTTACTCTTTATTTCCAGGGCAGTATAACCCATGTGCAATGAGCTCTCTGTTTGACCAGGTTCAATAGCATAGGCAGGGTTAATTACATTAGTTTTAATTCTCTCAAGAGGAGATGGTCTGAATAAAGCTGGGATGGAGTGAGACTGGGTGTGCCGTTCATCCAACCACCTGCAGGAGAAATTGGGCAAGTAATTACATTTCAGGTAGAAAAGGATCATTTTGGTCATGCTGTCCATCATTTGTTCGATTAAAGATTGCATATATGATAATCGCACATTTGAATTTAATAAAAAGAATTATAATGTGCACAGTCAATTTTATACGACTAAATTACTCCCTGAATGTGAAATTTATTAACCACACTATGTTAAACAGCTTTATTTGCTCAATTTCATGTGGAGCAAACTCTCAAAGAAAAGGAAATTATACACTAAGAGGAACACTGGTTATAACCACAAAACTTAACCACACCAACAAGTCACCATTTCATTTACTTTCAGTTTATTAATATTACTACTCTGAACAAATTTTGAAACTTGAAGCAGTTTTTTTAAAGGGTGAGTTTCAATATCTGTACTGACTTAAGACTTTCAACTCACATGTTTCATCAGGAAAAGACAGGAAAAGGCAACAAACCAGAAGACCCAATTTCCAAACTGCTAAGTCTCTTCCACCTGCTTTTTTATAGAGCTGTGTGAAGTTTATTCTCTTCTCAGTGCACTCCTACTGACAGTATTGAAGAGCTTTAGAGCTCTCTTATTCTGTGCTACTAGGGGAAGTCAATACTGTACACCTGCTGCATTTTTCCTGCCACATGTGCAATATAACACAGGGCTCAGGACAAGTTGTTCATCACGAGTTTTGGATAAATATATTTTTACAGAATTGGTAAATTGTTTAAGTGTTATAACAAGTGGTGCATTAAAGGTCTGAAGCCAGGTTTGTATTTAGGTTTCTGCACATGCTTTCTCACAAACTTGAGGTAAACTGTGCTTTTCTGCAATACAATAAATTCTGTTTAGTGACTGAGCCTGGAAATACAGAAGAAAGAGAAGTACGTGCTTTGGACATCCACTGACAGACCACTTGGATCTTGTCTGTCCCAGAGTCATATGTAAGGATGGCAGAAGGTAACCTGCAGTTCACTCCATATGCCTAGGCCTATTTTTAAGCCCTAGATCCAAGCTATAATGTCCTGCAAAAGCAGCATTCTCTTCACTTACTCATGGTCCTGGCAGAACAGTAAAATTGTAGTCATTGTGCTTTATATAAACACCCTCTAAGGTATTTTCAGGCAATTTCTCTAAAGATTTGGTAGATAAATTAGTTATGGCAGCTGGAATCTTTGAGAAGTATTGTTTCAGATTACGTACACAGAGAATAAAAAATATAAACTATTTTCTATTGTACCTCCAAGCCTTCTTGTGAGGCTTGAAACATTTCTAAAACAGAACTTAGAGCCTGAAGGCATCCAGCAAGAAGCAAATAAATGTAACTGGTATGATGGTATACATGGAAATACTACAACTCTACTAACAAACTGTAAAAACGCTACACACAGAACCTTTTAGGTAATAGCCTGTAGCATGACTTTTTACATTAGCCAGAAATTTCACATAACTGTATTACTGCAAGTAAGTTCACATAAGTGTGTCTGGTATTTCTTGGTTAAGGGTACAGTAAAAAAAATAGAGAAAGAAAAAACCACCAAAACAAAAAAAAAAATCTGTTCATGTATTCAAATTTCAAACTACTATAAATCTGGCTAAACAACTGATCACTGAATTTCTGAAAGTTAATTCCCTACTGCAAATTAATTTGTCTGTCTGGTGAAGATGCACTCCCTTTCTAGAGGGAGATTAAATTTAAAATCAAATCTTAATGGCATACAACTACAGGATACTTTTACTAAACTCTGGCAAATGCTCTTACAGATAACAATTATGTCATTTACAGAAGATTGAACATTATGATTTTACAAAACATTCACTGTAAGCATGAACTTCCACAAAGCTACTGGATTAAGATAAAAGCACCATTCTTGAGTGTGCAAAAAGACTTTTAGAAATATATTGTCAAGGTTTCCATTTCTGATAAACATGAAGAAAATACCACGATAATTTCCTTCTTAACCACAAGAATGCTATAAAAACTATGTGCTACACTGACAAATTATCTTTTAATATGTATTTATATTTTTATATAAAATATCAAACTTTTCATTTTAATGTCTTTTTACTGATGGTGTCTCTTACTTATCCAAGGCAATTAACATTTTTGCAGTAAGCGTAGCAAAATGTGTGCTGGATTCACTGCAGACTCTCATGATGTCTTGTAAACAGTAGAACACAGGGCATCCAGGACTGTATGTGTATTTCGTATTATCTAAAAAGGAAACACACTCTGAAGACACATCTGAAGAATCTTATTTTCCCTTTTGCATCTTTTGTAGTTACACATCCCTAATTAAGACTATATTCTAACTTTAGACTAGAGTGACTTAATTTTCTCCAAATTGATAGCAGTTACATACAATCCTTACATAGCACTTCACAAACCAACAGGTTAGCCTTAAAACCCCTAAGTATTGTCACACTGATGGCAGTGTGATCAGATTCATTTGAAGAATCAATGTTAAATGCTTCATGTTACCAGACAAAAAGGAAGATGACTCAGGACTAGGAGGGGTATGTATTGATACCTCCACAACGGTATCTATTTGATAGGTTTTATCAAGTCTTATAAGAAAGGCAGAAATTAAGATGTTTCCCCAAAAGCACACAGACATATTACTTCAGTATTCTTAAAAATACTTTCCTGTCAAGTAATTTACTTGACTTTTTAAAGAATTTATTTACTCCTTGGAGACTAACTAAGCATTTTCCTCTGAGAAGAGAACACTGAACTGAGTAGGATGTCTAATAGTTGCATTCAGCAAATTCTACACAAGTTAAGCCTGTGTTTTGAAATATAGCCAAGTGCACAAATACTTCTTAAACCAGAATTGTGCTATTGTTACAGAAACAAAGGCAATACATTAAAACAAAAGTTTCTTCCTTGATTTTAAATAACTTATTAAAATATATTACATTAATGTCATATTATATATATAAAATTAGACATATAGTTACATATCAATGAGATAGATATATACAACTTAAATATATCATACAAAACAATAAACCTTCAAGAGAACTTCTGCTAAGGCAGGTACAGCTCTGCAAATCATGCTCAGTGTTACCTTTTACAACAGTTGGAACAATGTAAAGAGATGCCTCCTGGCCTGCCTTCTCTCCTTCTAGAGGAAATTTCTTCATTAACACTACACGCTTCCCTAGCATAGCATTTAAAAACAAAAAACAAACAAACCACAAAACAATTAATCCTCAAAACAAAGAAAAATATCTAGAGTTGGCTATCTGAAAGCTTACCAGTCTCAATCTTCCTAATTTCTCGGAAGAAAAAATTATGAGCTATAATCTAAAGCAAGTGAAGACAATCTAAATACATATGAAAAACTAAAGAACATAAATATGGATATGCCCATTAACATGAAAAAATTACATGACTGTAGCCCTTTTTAACTTTTTCAACTTCACTGTATATTTTAGCAGAATACAAACTAAGCTGAGCATATTAATGCTTGGGCCATCTGAGTGAGCTGAATTAAAACTCTCCAAACCATGTAAGGAACAGAGTTTTTGCTTTTACAAGGCATTCCTCTATGTGTATAAATTCTGTTACCCTGTGTTGGCTGCATAATGAGCTCTGTTAAGTCCACTCAGCTGCAGTTACTGCCACCTACAACATTTTACCACGTAAACAACAGAGATGAAGTCCACAGCAAAGACCAGAAGTTCTTTAGTCATTGTACTTTATACCAATCTGGAAATGCAATAGGCTGGCTAAAACAAATTTGTCAGCACAAGTGTGAGGTTCTCTGCTAGATCAGCTATGTAACAAAAAGGAAAAAAAAATTTGCTCATCAAATTCCACCTGCAAGTGATACAATTATGCTAGAAATATTTTCATATAGATACTGTCTTCTGAACAACTGACTTTAGAATCCATCAGTTCTCTAATTCAAGTCAAGTTTTAGCTGAAGTTATGGATACAAAAGCCACTTCAATCTGGTTTACTGGGAGTTTAGCTGTAAATCTAAACTTGAGGAAAAGCAGCAGCACAGAACAAGATTCATATATTAAAAATCTTTTAGTAAGCATTTTATAGAGTTGGAAGGTAAAGAGAAACATAGGTAAATTAAAGCTTTAGCTGTATAGTTGGCTTATGATGAACCTCAAAACATATCTTCTTTTTTTTATACTAATTTCATGCTTTTGCACACCCTTGCCATGACAATTTAAAAAGCATTTTTATGGTGCTATCAGTAGTATATTAGATTAAAATATTATTACCTTTAATACCCTGATTGGCTGGTGAAATTGGTTTGGTAGCTTCCAATACATAATCCAAGATGCCCTGGGTTATCTCAGTGCCTCCTTGAAGTTTAGTTTCTAGCAGAACTTTCTTTCTTTTTTTCTTTTGGCCTTCAATGGGAACTTCAAGAAGTAAAATCTTTCAAACAATAATGAAACAAAAGAGGTTAAAGCACAGCTTAAAGAAGCATTGAACTTTAAAAAAATTATTATTATTATTATCATTATTATTTATTATGCCACTGTAAAAGTAGTAACTGAATTCAAGAAGTACTAAATACTTAGGAGCAGGATGGTGAAGTCAGAATTACCTCTGTAGCAGGTAAAGAGTAAAAGACAAGGCTACATTCTCTTCTATGGTATTATTACACATTTACTATATTATTTTAAAAGCCAAACAACAAATACATAAAGAAAATAAATAGTTTTACTTCATAGGATTTAGCTCGATATTCCCGAGAATTGAGGCTAGCAGTATTTTTTGGACGAATCACAGCAACATATGCATCTCCAATGGTTTCTGGGTTTCCCATCTCTGCTTCTTACTTTATCACTGGAAATAATGAATAAACAGGAAGAAAAGGTTCAGCTGAAAAAAATATCCAACAGCACACTAAACTTCAGGATGCACTGCTCATATCCACTAATGCTTTGCATTATTCATTTATTGTTCTTTAGCTGGAAAAATGCCAACGGCTGATATAATTCTGCTTCCTTTTCATGAAAGGGGAAAATAGGAGGTCATACAGATTTGACACAAATAAGCTTGTTCTCTAACCCATCTTTAAGACCAACGTATTTTTTTCCACTTTGTAACTACCTTCCCTATTTTGCAAACCAGACAAAAGGCCAAAGAAATTTTGAACTCTGGAAAATATATGAAATTGAAAAAGAAAGCCATTTGAAAGTGACAAGCACTGTAATTTAGAAAATGTGCTGTAACAAGTACTGCACTTTTATGAGTTCCACATGGATTTCAAGAAAATACCTGGTTTTCATCTCCCCCCTGCAAAATAGAACACAGTCTTGCCTACAGCCAAGTAACAAAGTTGATAAAAATAAACTATAATGATTCATTTACTTAGTTTTATTTCAGTGGGCCTGCAAACTGGTGCACAATTCATTCAAACAGAACATCTGAATGGAATATCTTTAGTTTCAGAAAAAAAAATGGATAGAGGCTTTTAGATTTAGAAAAAGCTTTGCTTACCCTTCTGTTTAAACCAAGGTGACAATTCCTATAATCACAAAATTGTGTGAAATTATATGGCAAACTCCTAAAGCTAAATCACATATCAGCTTCCAGAAAGAAGGTTATGTCTGACCATTTCCACCTTCCAGCTGATCATTTTCTTCATCTGCAAATGAACACTCTTTCATTCCACAGCATCAGTAAGCACATGCTTTTTGCAGATTAATTCCTCCACAGATTTCTAGCTTCTCCACCTCTTCTAGAAGAAATAGAGGTCTTCAGATTCCTATGCTCTTAGTCCAGTATTTTTCCTGGGATCAAGACTACCTGAAAATATATTGAAAAAACCTCAACATAAATAACAGCGTGGATATTTTCACTATTAGTAAGATAAATACATTAGTTAGAGAACTTAATGATGGTCTGTGAACAGTATAGTATTTGAAAAGCAGCAGCTAATGGTTTGCATTACAGTAAACATTAAATAAGCAACATGCTGACTTTGGAGAACTCACACCTTAGGATATTAAGAATTTTAAAAGGAAAAAGAAACAACCATCCCTTATGCACAGCTGTGAAAGGCCTGCTCCCTGCGTTTCCTTACACGTGCTTGGATACACAGGGCTGGGGTCATAGGCTTGTGTGGAGGGAACCTGCACTGCTACGGCCGGGTCACCTGGATGACAGGTGGTGGGACAGGTGAATAAGTAGTAGGTGAATTCCCTCTGCCATTGCAGTGCACTAAATCCAGTGCATAATGAGCATGTCTGTGAAAGCCACAGCGCTGAGACTTGCAATATGACTCCAGAAAACAAAAACTGAGGAAGAAGAAGGGTGGGGCTGTAAGGATGTGACAATAAACACAACCAACTTCGGAGGGCACCACCACGAAGTCATTCTGACGAAACCCAGGTGCTACAACGCGGCCCCATTCCAAAGGCTGCCTGTCTAAGACACACGCCTCACTCAGGCTGCTCCCAGCCGCGCCGACCCTCCCGCCTCCCGCAGGACCGGCCGGGACGAGGCGGAGGGCGGCTCCCTGCGGATTTTTTTTTTTTTTTTTTTTTTTTTTTTTTTTTTTTTTTTTT
>JAHLSL010000022.1:21907348-21995524 GCA_025920805.1 Petroica traversi
TGGCTTTAGCCGGGTCCCGCCGCTGGGCTCATGCTCGCCTTGTTCGTAGCTGGGAAATCCTGCCTGGAAGGCAGAAGGGAAGAAGTGTGAGTGGCCGGAGTGGGAGCGTGTGCTGCGGGGCGAGCTGTGACAGAGTGACCCGGCTTCCCGGCTCGGCAACGCCGTCAGAGCAGCCCTTGGATGAAATTAAATGCGCTTCATCTCGGGGGTGTGGGTCTCTTTTTTTTTTTTTTGTTTTTGTTTTTTTTTTTTTTTCCCCGTGTCTCAGTGGAAAAGATTTAGTCTTGATACCGTAGCAGTTTTATATAAGTAGCAGTATCCCTCTCCCAGGCATGTCTAAGCACATACTGGAAATTGGGCAACTTTTAAAAATTAGTCTTAATAATTAATGACTAGTCAGTCTACCTCTTATTTACAGTTCAGATAGTGTGCAGAGAATATACAGAGTCAGGAAACATGCTCGGCAGAGTAAAGCACTAATACTACAGCTTAAATTGTTTGCATGGATCCCTCCATTATGACTAAACGTCCTTGATTGCACCTTCTTTGAGAGCATTTCTGTGCTTACCAGTTCCAGAAATGGAGTTTTAGTTGCAGACATAACATCAATAAAGTGCTGTAATTTAAGTACTTTCACTAAAGAGAGAGATGTCTTTTGAGAGGATTTTAGCTGTAGAGGTTAGCAATGAGAAGAGACTTTGTCTTCCTTACACATATGGCTGTTTTATCCTTACTTTCATCTTTTTCATTTTCAGTATGAAGTGTGGTGGATTAATTTCTCTTTAATCTGTCTTGCGTACAGAGGAAAATTACTCTTCTTCCTTGCGGGGGAAAAAGGCTTTAGTCATAAGGAAAGCAACAGCATTTTTCAACTACTTAGAACATGTGACTTGTTTCATTAAGATGTCTACGTAGAAGTAAATTGGTAGATTTATAGCAATTTTTTTTCTTTTCTGAGTACATGGAAAGAGTAAATGGTTGTATTTACAAATCACAGAAGAGGCTTCTGCAAACTTTAATTCCAAGCCTCTCTGTTGTCCTGTACTCAGTCAATTCCTTCTTCAACAAATTTTACTTCAGTCCTTAATCAAAATAATATTTTAATAATACAGTCTCTTATTCCTGAATTACAATATTACTGTAAATCTACTAAAAAGCAGAACAATGTTGGTGGTGCTCTGTATTCATGTATATATGCATCAGCAGAGTATTAAAATTCACAATTAATTTTAAAAGAAAGAAAAAACATTACAACAGTAGCATCATAATAATAATAATATCAGTAGCCAAACCCCAAAAGTTAGGCAAGTAAGTTTTTTGCAGTCTGTTTTATTTTCACTTGCGCCATACACATCTAGATAGGACTAGGTACGTATGTATGTAAGTACATGATTAGGTTCATTGCACAAAATATGGAGTTTTTGGGACCTAGTTACATGTTGCATGTGAGTTTACATGTATCTGTTACATGTTCCTATCTGGCCTACATACTTCAGAAAATTAAAGAAAACTAAGCATGTAGATATGAAAAGGAATGCCTTTTAAAGCTGTCAGCTTTTATTCAATGGAACAACTATAAAAATCGTTTTAGAAAATGTCATTATGTCTTTGTTCACTATATAAAACCTTGTTGATGCTATGGTTGATTTATTCTGTCCTGGGCAGTTTATCACTCCTAGTCTGTGACATCTCTGCTGTGATTGCTTATCATCATGTTTCTTTTTGTTTCAGTAGTAGAGCTTTGTTTATTAATCATTAACTAGTTTGGCTAGCAGGTTTTGTGATATTTTGGATTTTTGTTTGTTTGGGGGTTTTTAAGATTTTTTTTTTTGTTATGTGTATTGGAGGAATGTTGTTTGTTTGGGGGGTTTTTTTTGTTTTTGTGGGGTTTTGTTTGTTGGATTTATTTTTGCTGTTCAGATGTCATGTAGTTACCGTTACCTGAGTAGTTCATTAACTTCACCTTGGAATCAGATAACTAGATGTTACTGTCTGCAGTTGTCACTGTTGAAGTTTTGTCAGCTTTGCTAGGGTGACTCATGCCAATAAAAAGGAAAATTGAGAAGCTGGAGGTTACCCATACGTGTGCTGAACCAGTTACGTTTCTAATCATATTACTGTGTTTGCATAATTGGTAATGATACATAGCAAAGAGAGATTTGTTTTGCTTGAAGAGCAGCCCAATGCAAATTCAGAAGTGTTCAAAATGACATGGAAAATTCCATTTTCAGTATCATTATCATCAGGCAAAACTTTTACTTCTTTTGCTTTCTCCTCCCAAAATACATACCACATACTTTTCCATGGAGCATTACAGAAGTCACAGTTATGTGTACATTTTAGAGGGAAAGGTTATTTCATGCAAGATTGTATTACATTTTACAGTAAAAGTTCAAGCCAGAGAAGTCTACCCTATGTTTAACAACTGCTGGTTTTCTTCATAACTGCTGAATATCTTCCAGAGTTGTTGGAAACAGGCAAGTTAGTCTTTGTTTGTGGCAGTGGAAGGCCAAGTGCAAGGTCCCCACCTGGGTCAGGGCAACTCCTGGTATTGATATAGGCTGTGGGGTGAAGGGATTGAGGGCAGCCCTGCCGAGGAGGACTTGGGAGTACTTCTGGATGCAAAACTGGATATAAGCTGTCAGTGTGCAGCTGCAGCCCAGAAAGCCAGTTGTATCCTGGGCTGTGTCAAAACAGCATGGCCAGCATGGGAGGGAGGGGATTCTGCCCCTCTGCTCTGCTCTGGTGAGAGAGACCCCACCTGGAACACTGCATCCCACCCTGGGACCTCTCAGACGGCAAAGACATGAACCTGCTGCAGCGGGTCTGGAGGAGGGGCACAAACATTTCTCCTATGAAGAAAGGCTGGGAGAGTTGGCATTGCTCGCCCTGGAGAAGAGAGGGGTCCAAGGGGATGCTGTTGCAACCTTTTGGTACATAAAGGGAACCCACAAGAAATGCTTTTTACTGGGGCCTGTTTTGACAGGACAAGGAGCAAGAGTTTTTAACTGTTTCACATAAGGCAAACACTTCTTTTGACCTAAAGCTTATTTGAAGTACTTCTAATATCCTTGAATTTTCTTTAAGGGGTTTTGTTGAAGTTGCTCAAGAGAGATTTTAATTTGGTAGTTCTCCTTAGATTTGTATTTTAAACTATCTGCCTTTGGAGGATCATTACAGCTAAAATATGGTAAGAGATTGTAATGGATTATGGAAGAGAGAAGAGGGTCTCTCTGCTGAATGCTTGGGATCCTTCCTAGCTCAGGTGGCTTTATGGAACAGCTGTGTTACATTGTTGCAAAGAAAAGTTACTCTTGCAACTTTTCCTTGTCAATTTTGTACTGACAAGGAAGGGGACAAGATGAATCCTCTAAAAGCAAGTTTTATATTTGAGCATAAACTTCTACTTAGAAATCAATGTTTGCACACCACCTTCAATATAGTAACATTATTCTTTTACAATAACTTAGTAGTTTATATATTACATCGTGACAACTGCATTTTTATTTCTGTATAAAATAGTTTTTATCTGCAGACTTCTGTGTTGGAGAAAATTTTATTCAATATCTTGGGGATTTTCTCTACTTATAGGAGTTTCCCAGTGGCTTGTGATTACCATTTTTTGCACATCTGAAGAACTTACAATAGACATGATATGGAAGACTCCCTGTGTTCTCTCTGCCTGGCTGAGTGCACTGACTTTAAGGGATAAGGAGCAATGGTGACAAGTTCTTGCCCAGTGCAGCAGAGGTGTCTCCTCTGTGACTGCTTTACCTTCTCAAATGCCCTTACATAATACTTAGGAGCCTCTACACATGAAACCAAACAGTATCAAGGATGATGGTTCATCTAGCTTAGTGCTGCCAAGGCTAAGTTCACCTGTACCCTGTATCAAATCTGCTCCCACAATGCAAATAAGATGGATCACTTGTCGTAGGAGACTCTTCTGAAGGGAACAGAAGCAATGTCCTTTGACCTTCCATTTCAGTGAAGATAGGGGATGAAAATCCGTGTGGCAGCAAAGACCAGTGGTTATCCATGTGTTAGAAACCACAGAAGCATCTGAGATTGGTCATACAGGAATTAGACTTCTTCCCCAAAGAAGATGGAGGTATAAAAAGTCTGACTGAAGTGCCTCTGCTGCAGTGCACACAGCATGGGCAACAAACAGGAGGAGCTGGAAGCCATTGTGCAGAAGGAAAACTATGATAAAATGCCATTATGGAGACATGGTCGCTGTGTGATGTCTCACAACTGGAGGGCTGCAGTGGATGGCTGTAAACTCTTCAGAAGGGATAGGCAAGCAAGGAGAGGCAGTGGAATAGGCCCATATTTTAGGGAGCGTTTGGATTGTGTAGAGCTTAATTATGGTGCCAATAGGGTTGTTTGTGGGTGAGAATCAGGATAAGGCCAACAGCGCAGTATCCTGGCTGGGAGTGTCTTACATCTCGCCAGGTAGCAGAGGCAGACAAAATATTCTCTGAACAGCTGGGAGAAGTTTTACAATCACTAGCCCTTGTTCTCCTGGGGTACTTCAACTCACCAGATGGAAATACAATGCAGTGGAGAGGAAACAGTCTAGAGGAAACAGTTCCCAGAGCATCTGGAAAAAAACTTCCTGACATAGTTGGTGAGAAAGCCAGCTGGGGAAGGTGCCCTGCTGGACTTACTGTTCGCAAACAGAGAAGCACTTGTGGGTGATGTGATGATTGGAGGATGTCTTGGGCATAATGATTGTGAAATTACAGAGTTTTCAACTTTTGGAGAAGTAAGGAGGGAGTCAACAGAGCTGGTACCTTGGACTTCTGGAGGGCAGACTGGTGTATTGAGGAGCCTGGCTGACAAACTTTTCTGAGGCATTCCTGGAAGGGAGAGAAGTCCAGGAAGGATAGGCATTGTTGAAGAAGGAAATCCTGTAAGTGCAGAAGCAGGGTGTCCCCATGTGCCTAAGAAGAGCTGTTGGGGAGGAAGACCAGCCTGACTGAACAGTGTTGTGGTTTGAAATCAGGAAAAATAGGAGAGTTTGTGGCCTCTGGAAGAAGGGGCCAACAACTCAGGAGGTCTACAGGGATATTGTGAGGTTATGCAGGGAGAAAATTAGAAGGGCCAGTTGAAGCTTAATCTGGCTACTGCTGTAAAAGTTGATTAAAGGTGTTACTGGTGTCACCAGTAACAAAGGGAAGGCCTAGGAGAATCCCCATCCTTTATTGGATAAGAGGGCAAACAAAGTGACAAAAGATAAGGAAAGAGGCTGAGGTACTTAATGCCTTCTTTTCTTCAGTTTTTAATAGCATGACCAGCTGTTCTCTGGGTACCCTGTCCCCTGAGCTGGAATAAAGAGACGAGGAGCATAATGAAGGCCCTGTAATCCAAAGGGAAAGGATCAGAGACTTTCTACGCCACTGACACACTCACAAGTCTGTGAGGCTGGGTGGGATCCATCCAAGGATTCTGATGGCAATGGCAGAAGTGCTCTCTGAGCCACTTTCCATGTGTAATGCTACATATATATGTACTAATGGCATATTTCTTGGCTGGTTTAAATAGTCTCTGATCAATTATGGTTAAATGTACGTAAACAGGAAACTGACTCTCTGCCCCAAGTACTTCACCTGATGATCACTTTTCTTAGAATTTACCATAGAAAATAATTAGATTTTTCTAATTTATAATTCTGCTTTTTAAACAAGACCTACTTGTTCTTTTAGCAGGTACTTTAAGAGATGGTAGGAACATTGTGTCCTGTTTGTGTGCAGAGTTTTGGCCCTGATTGTTAATTACTACAAATGAAATAACTTAGAGGAGAAAATTGCATTTGATGTATTTATAGGTTTGAATCCACTTAAGATTTCTGCTTCAGGGAAGTTCCATAGATGTTAGCTGGGATAAACAGTGCCCCCCTGCCCCGTTATTTCAAATTGATTTCTAATAGGAATTTTTGAAGGCAAAGTTACAAATGGTGTATTTCTATCAAAACTGTTGCGTAGAAACTCAAAACTGACTGTATTAAACAATAGTATATTTTCTTAGGAAGCTCAGGTGAAGCACTGATGACGACAATTGAAATAATTCATGTTACGAACCAATCTTTGGAGAAATAGCTGAAAAATTATGAGAAAAGATCATTATACACACTTGTCTATGTTCTTGCAAATAAAATACACTAAATACTGGTTCTATTGACATTTATTGTGGACTTAAGAATAGGAATTTTAGGACAGTTGTAGTTTATTAATGAATTCTCTTTCTGCTAAAGGTTTGATTGTCATTGTACTGCTGTGATATGCAGTTGTGTGTTCTTCTTTGTAATTCTATTAGTTACTGTGTGTATAAGACATGTGCAAGGCTGGATGCACACATCAAGACTAATTTTTGACAGTAGCAACCTGTAAATGCTGTTGCAATAGAATTTTCCCTGTACGTTTTTTTTTTCTTCCTTATTAAGAAAAAAAAAATTTCTTATTTCTTGCCTCTGTAAATTACTTGCAGAATTGCCATTTTTTAGCATTTTTAATTTTTCAATCCAGGTGGCTCTGTTGTGTTCTAGATCTCTAAGCAGCTGAGGGACAAGCAAATATATTCATCTCTACTGTGTTGAAAGACGGCAGACAGACGTGTAGAAATGTTCTGGCAGAGTAGAGTCCTGAAAATTGTTAATCTCTTAAATGAAAAATGGTGAATTTCATCAATGTTGTGAAGAAACTGTAGAAATGTGTACCTGCTAACCTATGAAGACTAAAGTTCCAGTTGTACTAATAATGCATTTTAAGAACTTCATTGACTAATGCAGGTTCGTTCATGTTTGCTAAATAGTTGAAATTGTCTCTATACCCATAAGTTGAGGATTTTAAAGCTCGAATCTTGAGACCCAGCTGTATAGCAGACTTCATGATAGCAGAGCACAATTCTTCAGCAATGATCTGGCACATTTATTCTGTAGAAATAGATCTACTGCATCATTTGACTAGCAAATAATCTAGGTCTATGAAGCACTGTGAATTAAATATTCTAAGGAAAAGCATTTGTTCTTTATGAAAGAATTCCTGTTACTTGCATTCTCTGAAAGTTTGTATATGGAAGTACACAGCCTGCAGTACTGAGACATAACTAATAGCTCTGTAGCTTATTGCAGTATAAATATACAATAGCTCTTAATTTAGGCCCTTTTCCCAGACTTCTTGAGAGTCACTGACACAGATACTTTGTGTGTTTAGTTCTCCATATTTAGAAGGATGTGTTGGAGAGAAATCTTTCATTGGAACTATTTCAGTGAGTCACCAAGTGCAAACTGCCCATTAAAAAAAAATACTGAAGAGGCTTTATTTGGTGTCTTACTTGTGTGTTGAAGTACAAGTTCTTCGTAATATCTCATTTACCAACCTGTTAATTAGTTAAAATTAAACTGCATGGAAGTCCTTTATCCTTTTCGGGACATGATAATTAGTATTCAGTAAAATTAAATAGTGCAGCTTTGCATTTATGATCTTAATTAACTACCTGGATGAGGTGGTGGAATGCATCGTCAGCAAGCTTGTTGATGACGCCAGGTTGTCTGGGCTGGAGGGCAGGGCTGCTCCTCTGAGAGACCTTGGCAGGCTGGAGAAATGGGCTGACAAGAACCTCATGGTTGGTGTTCAGCAGAACCTGAACACAGAATAACTCTGCACAGTAGTACAGGCTGGGACCCCATGGCTAGAGAGCAGCATGGCTTTGCTGGCTCACTGAGTCAGCGAGGTACCTTTGAGCAAGAATGAAGGCAGGCACTGGGAGAAGTGAGTATTTCTGTCAGCTTGACATTTGTGTGACGGCATCAAGAACAGTGTCTAGTTTTGTGCTCCTCAGTGTAGGAGAGATGCTGACATTCTGAAGCAGGCCTAGAGGAAGGCTGCCAGGATAATTAGGGTACAGAAGCACATAATGTAAAAAGAGAAGCTGGAAGAGCTGGGTGTCTTCAGTGTTCAAAGAAGACTCAGGCGGCGGATCTTGTTTTCAGTTAATGGGAGGGTACAGAAAAGACACAACAGACTCTTCTTGGAGGAGCTGGGTGATAGGGCTAGAGACAACTGAAGAAGTTCCAGCAAGGGATGTTTCAATTAGCCATTAGGAAAAATTTACATCATTGGGGTGGTCAGATGTTGGGATAAGTAGTCTGAAGAGGCTGTGGGATCTCTATACTTGCAGATACTCTGAATTTATTTGAGAATGGCATTGAGCAGCCTTTGAAGCTCTGAAGACTGACTCGAATAAAGGATAGTTGCTGTTGACCTCCAGAGGTTCCTTCCAGTGTAAAAAAGTGCTTGCTCCATGTCTCATGATTTGGTTGCACAACTGCTTTGTCCCTCCTCTGCATACAGCTGGTTCTGACCCAGCTGATGTGTTTGGCCTAGCGAGCTGTGGAGTCCTATAGAAAAGAGCTATATTGTTGTCTTGGATAAATTGTACCATATGGATACAACCCTGGTTTTTAACCTGATTTCTGGTAGTCCAAGGTTTTAGGTGATCGTTTTAATGCTTTGAATTTTCACATCTGCCATGAAATAGACTAATCTTTAATGAGATTTTTTTTTTCCAGAATGTTGTATGTTAAGGGTTTTTTTCTGTAATATGGCTTACTGTACAGAAGTAGTTCAATTACTTGTGCATTCTTTCAGGCAATGAAATAAATTAATAATTGTAATTGGAATACAGGCTTATTCTGGTTTTTATTTTTTTGTTGAGGTTGGGTATTTTTTGTGTGGTTGGTTTGTTTTGGTTTTCCCCCTCCCAAATTCATAAATTCTTGACTTTCTCATAAGTAACCTGCCTGAAGTTTACAATTACTTAGTAAAGGAATAGAAAGTTAAATTCACTTCTCTGGAATAGGAACTAGACAGGCAGCATATTCTAGTATAAAATACTTTGTTGTAAGCTTTAATTAAAAAGAGATCATTTGGAGGGTTTAGTCTTTTTACTCAGCATGTATTTACAATGTAAAGTGTGCAAACCTGAATAAAACAGTCACGTAATTTTACTGTAAATGTGATGTAAGTTTGCTCTTGATTCGGTCTTTATTTCATGGAAATCCCTCTTAAGGTCATTCAGAAATCCTATTGATTTTTTGCTGCATGTGTATATGAATAAGAAATCAGTATGGATAACCAGAGTTTTTAAATAAATTCTTAAGATGATTGGTTTACTTTTTTATCCCTCCCCCCCCTTCTTTGAACTATTTGCATAGTTTTCTAATAAGATAATGAGTCAAGTTTCTCTTTATTTAGTCACAATCCTGAAAATTATACTGAATTAATTTCAGTTTTGTTAGGTTGTGGTTTTAAGGTAGCCATGAAGAGTTACTTATAATTATGTCCTTTGTTATTTTGGAAATAGACAAAGGTTCTCAATTTTAGAATCTGCTCGTGAATGCAAGGGAAGAAATTGTAACCTCCAAAGTCATGTGTTTTTGGGAATAACCTTTGTATGAATAATACAGTTTCTAGCAAAACTGAACAGTATTTTCTAAGAGTCTTCACAATGTTTTAGCTTCTTCAAAGGAATGATGACATGCAGATCAAAGCAGGCCGGCTTAGTGCTAAATGGAGGTGTTCAAAAAAGTTTTTTTTGAAACACAAAACCTCAGTATGAACTTTGAACAGAAAAATATTCTTGAAACAGTCTACCCATGGCTTACTGTGAAACTAAATCCTTTTACATTCCTAAAAGCCAGACAGTCTACTCTAATCATGCCTTGCTTTAGCTATTGTATACTTTATTTTTCCCTGTACTGCCTTAGCCTGCTTACTGTAACTGTTTGATGATTCCTGTTCTCTTTCTAAACTGCCCACCCAGCTGCTGTATCCAAACAGCTGACGGCACACAAGAAATGTTCTGATGCATTAATTGTATGTTGGGGCCCCAGGTCCCTACAGCTGAGGGATAACAAATCATTTTTATTTAAATGTGCTACATTCTATGAAATGAAAATGGCTTTAAAATCTATGCACAGAGTCGAAGATATGAGAGCAGTATTCTGTTTTCAAAATTGATTGAGTGAGATATGAGGCTATAAAATGCAAAGTTTTGGGCTTTTTAGAGTACTGTTTGCCATTCTAATTGATTAAGGAAATAGGATTTCCATGTCATGCAGACACTTGATTGCATCCTGAAAAAATGAGCAAGCTTTTGCATAGGTGGATTATATGCCTTTTAGAGTAGGTGGTTCCATCATCCCTGCTTCCTGGAACATTCCAGCCTCATGCCTTTCTGTTGCAACACAATAGCTTTTCACACAAACCACGGTTGGAAAGGGGAGTCTCTTATATTTATTTCCTCTCTTTATAGAGGTATATTTTGATTACTGTATATTGTTAGTCATGGCTGGTTGTTAAGCTGTTAGATGCTTGCTTCAGAGATACTTCTTATTTTATAAGAAAGTCTTCCGTTTCTTTCATTTCTTGTCTATTGCTTTTTTCCCCTTCTATATTTTCTAGAGAGTAGTTTAGTGCAATTGGAACATGCTTCTTGCTCTGCAGGAAGTTGTATGAGTACATAGGGTGATAGCAGAGTAGATTTTTAAAGCTATCTGTGCCCATTGAAATTTTCAGAGACCTTAAAACATCTAATGAATATCTCACCCCTACTGATGAAGTATTGTTTCTTCATATCTAACAGCAATTGAAAAGTAGGTCCACTTGCAGGTTCCCCAGCAAGTTTAAAATCTATTATGAAATATGGTGCAGGAGGATTAGTGATACAGGGGGGGAGGGAAGTGCAAGTGGAGAGGGACTACAGTAGATGTATTTCTGATCACTCCTCCCTTCAAGACTATGTTCAAAAAACTTTGTGCCAGTTTGTTCTCACAGGAGTCCTGCTGAGCCCCTGCAGCTACACTAAACATTTTTCACAAATACCTGCTTTTTGACTGCCAGGGTAGGGGAGCTTAGATTTTTCCCTCTAGTAGATGAAAGCTCACCTTTGTGCTTTCACTGCCCATTTGAGAGGGATTTTAGTTGTCTTTCCACATCGGTCTTGCTTGCTTAGTCAGACACCTGAGTAGTTACCAGCTGCTGCTATTAACAATCATGTGGGGTTTTGCTTAGTGAAATTAAAACTGGACTCAGACAGGGTACCCGATTTTGTTGACAGTTTCGTAAAGGGCTGAAGTGAAGTTGCCATGTCAGTTATTTGTTGTGAGTTGGCATCCTGTTATAATTTGATACTGCTTTGTACACTGCCCAACCTGGGTTACTGCGAGCTTAGGTGCAGTTTGCAGCAGCCAGTGCTGCCTTTGGTATTGTGATGCCTGCTCTGTATCTGCAGTCTCCCTTTCCACCCAGCAACATCTTCTAGTCCATGCTCCATCCACTATCCCTTTCTGAGCACATGGCTGCTGTCAGAGTAATAGCTGATAAAATAATGCTGGACTACAAAAGAAATTTCATGAAAACTGTTTTGATTTTAACTAATGCAGTGGTTCTACCTTGCCTGTAGCACCCAGCCAACTGTGGGCTTTGCACAGTTTGCACATTGGTGATGTTTCTGCTTCTGTCTGCACTTCAGTATGAATAAACATTGTTTTGAAAGTATTTCCACTCCATACAGTATGCACTGGTGCAGTGTGCACTGTCCCTGCCTCCCTGTTGCTGCTGCCATGCTCTGGCTGTTTGGACCATTGGCATCCAGGAAGAAGACCCTGATCTGAGTTAGATCTATTCTGCTTCTCTCTGCAGTCACAAAAAAATCCCAGCAAGGGGTATTGAGGAAATATGGATGAACAAAAGGGGTGAATCAGAAACAAAAAGGGCAGTATCAGCTCTGGTGTCAATTGAAACCACCTTAGAAACTACAGAGTTTCACAAACTTAGTGTCATAAAAAGATACTGCTTGCTAAGTGCATGCTTCATAGTAACTATAAAAATAACCTTATAATTTCTGAAGCTTTTGGGGAAGTCTCACAGAGGTCTCACACTGGGCAGGGAAGTGGGCCCTGGGGAGAACAACCCAAGAAAAGAATAATTAGTGTAGGGGGAAAAGAAATGCACTTTTTTCTGGCAGAGAGTGGGGGTAGGGAATGTTCTCTTGTGGTGCCTTTTACTTTACAAGCAGGAAGAACTGTTCTTAAGTAAGTGCCTGTGTGTTACATTGGCACTGGAGCAGGTTTTTCATAAGGCAGGGATTCCTGAGCATCATAACTCTGCAGGCTGCTGAGACTGATACAGCTGGTTCCCCCAGCTTACGTCTCGTCTGCCACTGCTCGTCTTTGCTTCTGCAAATCTCTGCAACTGGCAGTGGGATTTTTCTTTTAACAAACTCTGTGTTATTGGACCTTACCCCAGTGGATTTCTGTCTCGTTTTCAGACAGCCAAATATAAGTTTGCCAGTATCTAGTAAATGCTGGATTGATGATTGAACTTTTCCTAGGCATGGGTCAGGCTGCATAAAAACTGCTGTATGAGTCACTGTAGAGGAAGCTGAATGGGCTTGTCAAACTGAAAGAGAGACATGGTGTCTTAACAGACAGCAGTAAACCTGCTCTTTTACATCAGCAGGCTGGATTCCATGGTCCCCAGTGGCCATGCACCATCTTGGGGTGGGTATCTGCTGTCCCTGTTTGGCAGCCAGGTTTGATGGACGTTAAAGCCTTCCCTTGTGTGAGGAGGCATGCCTAGCTGTGGAGGCAGCAGGAAGGGAGCACAGGTGCCAGTCCCAGCAGCACCACATGGCAGGGACAGCCCATGTGCAGATGTCCTCTGTGACTTTGTGAGCGGCATTCGGAAATAGCGCTGGCTGCGAGCCTCCTGTGCAGTGTCACTGACACCTCCTGCGTCAGGAGGGTGACCTGGATCTTTCCGTTCCAGGACCTCCCTGTCTAATGTAGCAGCAAATAAGGGACACAGAGGTCCTAAAAGTCACCTGACCTAACCAGAAGTACTGGATCCACAGGTGAGGTAGCTGTGCTTCAGCACTGTCAGTCATTCTTTTCTTATGACTGGAATCTCCATGAAGCAGATGTGGAAGGAACAGAGGCAGTGATGAACATAAACAACGTGAACTCCACATTGTGTATTTTGATAGTAGGTTGTGTTGTGAGCAAGCAGTGCTAGGAGCAAAGGGAATGTAAGTCTAGTGAATGCTCCTTTTCAGAATGCTTGCTTACTGGCACTGTCTGTAAAAGAAGGTAAGGCAGCAGCTTTCCACAAAAAAAACCCCAAACCGCAGAAACATCCTACAAAAATGTGGGTAATACACAAGGGTCAGTGAGTGGACAAGGCATGAGAGGATCCTGGGTACTGGACAGCAAGCCAAAGGCTTTTACTCAGGAGGGGAGCATTTACTGTATGACCATTAGCAATCTGGGACTGGACAGGCTTAAATCTGGTACCTCAGGTGATCTGATTCTGTGACCAACCAGCATAACTGCCAGTTACAATCTAAATCTTTTTATAGTGATTTGGGTTTTTTTAGACTGCAGTGTTCTGGTTTAAAGTATAAAAAGTAAAATATTTTCTGACTGTATAAATAGTGTTGAATGTTTAAATCTGTTTCTGAATAGAGACATTTTCGTCATATTGGGAAGACTGGTGAAACTTCTCAGGTATGCTTCAGCTATGCAGGAGTTTTCTGTGATGTGTCTCCTTGTTCTTCCCCAGGAAACGTGAAGTGAAGAGCAGTAAAGAGAGTGACAAGCTTTACAGACTACAGGAGAACATGGGAACAAGGAAATTGGTAGAAGAGGGGCAAGTTTGGGAAGAAACTTCCTTTTATTTGTTGTTGCAATGAATAGAGAGGAGTAAAGTAAAGCAAGGTCTTCATATGTGATACCTTGAACATTACCAGAGTAAGAGAGAAGACTCATAAGACTGCATATGCTTTCCTCTCTCTTTTGTAGCATCTGACTGTAGTCTTTCCTTGATAATCAGTTCAACATCTCTCAGAGAAAGAGATCTTTCATTAAGAAGATGGGGAGGGAAGTCTAAAATAATTCAACTTTCTTAAAAGATAGAATATCACTATTCTCTCTCAATGTAAAAAGTATTTGAGATGTGTTTTCGAGGTTTCCTGCATTCTGGCTGAATCAAGCAAGTAAAAGGACATTAGCGTAGTCACCATCCCTTTATCAAGTATCGTTTGCCAAAGTACTTGGTGATGAGAGCCAGGGTCTGATTTTGTAGGTCTAATCTCAGAACTGACAGTCTGTGTTGAATCTTGTGGAGAAGCTGTGGAAATTCTGTTTCAGGTTATTTTTTCAGAGCAAATACGATTTTCTTTGGAATTCTTTGTCATTAAAACTCTGCAACCCCCCTGCATTTTGTCATATTTAACCTTTCTCTGAAGAACTAACTTTGTGACAGATTACTGGAGGTGTGTTAATATGATGCAATTTTTAAAAGATTCCTGGACAGGCTTGTTGAACAGCAGATGCCTTAAGCAAGATGCTATTCCTGGAATATTAGTAGAAATTATGTAATATGATGTGTTAGCAGACATGTCGATAAATGTGGTGTCCTGAGGATCAGTCAATGTAATACTATAAGGGAAAGTCTGGTCTCACAAACTTACTGAAATTCTTTGAAGAAGTTGGCGAAATACATTTGTTATAATCTGGTTGAATTTTCAAGTGGCATATCCCATGATCCCTTTACTTAGAAGTGTTAAAAAATCCAAACAGCTTTGGGAAAGAGCAAAGGTCCATTTCATGCAGAAGTCACTGGTTTGAATATGGTTATGGATATGGATGGAAAAAAAGAGACATTTTCACAGAGATTGAAGGTTATTGTTAGAGTCCCAGAGAGATCAGTGCTAGGACCTCTGCTGCTGAATGTGAGGATAAATAATATGAAAATGATGGTAATTAGTGATACTACAAACAGTGCCCATTGGAGAAGGATTTTATGAGACACAATGGTAGATATAAAACTCAATATAGCTAAAGCTGAAAGATTCACATGGTGGGGGGGGAAGGGTCCTAAATTTATATAGAATGTTATTCTCTTAATTATTTCAGTTCAGAAACAGGATCTTGAGGTTTAATTAAAAACTCTGAAGAAAATTAGCTTAGTCCTTAGTATCACTCTAAAAAGTAAATGAAGTGTCAAAATAGAGGCTATGCTGCTATAATGTAAATATATTTTGAATGTCCTAAATTAAAAAGTTGTTAGTGGCATTGGAAATAGATCAGAAAAAGCAGAAACGATCCTAAAAATAGCACAGAATTCACTTCTTCAGAATTAGGGCTAATCAATCTGTAAAAGATTGGTATTACATAAGGGTGATCACCTATAGAAAGTGATATGACAGAAATCTCTAAAATCACAAGTGGAATGGAGAGAGCAACTATGAAAAGTTTCTTTGCTATCTACGTCTCAGTTCTTGCAGACCGTTAAAATGAAATTCAACAAATTGCAGTTAAAACCAGATATTTCTTCACAATGAATAATAAAACTGTGAAATTTCAGGATGCCATGGCTGTTAAAATTTTCCGTAGATTTGGGGAGGTTTTGAACAACATAGTGGAAGAAAAATGCAATACAGGTTATTGTAAACCTAGCATATCTACCTCAAAAATTCATCAAGTGGTAAATTGCTGGAGGCTGGGAGAGTGTTGTGTAAAAGTATCCATCTGTTCTTGCCCAGTTTTTATACTTTTCATTGGTTCACTCTGCTGTTAACTCTCTGGACAAGGAATAAAATGAGTAGACAAGGAATTATCTGATACAGCATAGCTATTATTATGTTTACAGCACTTGAAAAGAAAATGGGAAATGACAATGCATATATTGGTACAAATGAACTTTTAAAAGAACTGAAGTTAATATATTGTGTGTTTGTTTTTTTTATTTGTGAAGTCTAAAACAAATAGAAATTTGTCTGCAAACCAGATATGAAGCTGATTCATGAAAGCGCACATAAGTTGTATTAATTATTAAAATGTTGACATATAAATAGTAGAAGTCATAAATGATATAATTAGCTTATCTAGTTATCATTAATAATGTTTGAGTATGTATAAAATGAAAATCATCTTCAGCTTGCCTTAGCTAATGTCTTGAAACAGAATTGCTGTTAGGGATCAAATTCTTTTGAAGTAGGAATAAACTATTTTTTTTTCCCCGTTTAGAATATGAGATATTTATCCCTAAGCAAAATTCAGATTTATTTGTGAGGATTAACCCTTTTTTTTTTTTCCAAGTCAGTCTGAAATAACTTCCAAAACAGCAAAGGATTTTTACCAGTCTTTGTCAGACCTAATTTTTAATTTATGTTACAATCCTTCCAAATCTACAGAGCTGGAAAAAAAACTCTGTATGTTTTGGTTTTTTAGTTTTGTAAAGGCTTGTTTCATCTTTTTGTAATTCCTCTTTTTTAAGTTGTTCAGTGGAGCTATAAAGGGTGAAAGGTTTTACTTCCATAGGCTGTTGCAGAAGCCAGGTAATTTTTCAGATTTCCAAACTGAACATCAGCTGAACCCAGAATCTCAAGAACACATTGGCTCCAGGAATCTGTTACAACTTTTTAAGTATTGGACACTGTGGATGCAAACAGTAAGGAGACTCGTGAGTAAATATAAGTCATGAAGAATTCTGATTTCAGGGCAAGATCAATGACTTAAGTTGCTGGACTAAAGAAATTTCTTCCCTTAGTAGACTTCTCATTGTCTAATTAAGCTTTTTACTGCTCTTTCTGTAAGAAATAGGACTGACTGCTGTTGGGAAATATGGTTTCTCTCAAATTCTGTGTTTGCAGTCAAGAAAAACAGTTTGTCTGTAGTATTCAGAAGAAGCTAAATAAAACAGGAATGCAACTCCTGCAGGTCTTAAACATAGTTTAAACTCATTTTGGTGTTTCCACAGAATTCCTCTGGAGAGGATATCTGAGATTCTGCCAGAAGTGCAGCACCACTATGATCCTTTCTAATTAATTAAATCTCAATCTTCTTAAGCGCAGGGATAGGAGCCCTTACTGCCATCAAGGATTCTTTATTTCCCAGTACCTAAAAAGTTGCTCTCCTTCTTCTCTGGAAAATCATGGACTGTTTCACAAATCTGAGCACAGTTTTCATCTAGAATCTGCTGGTCTACATCTTAAATCTTTTGCTGTATCAAGTAGCCATTTACCTAGGTCAGATGTTGCTTTGACATAAAAGTTTCGGATCATCAAGTTTGGCTGAGATTTTATCTTGCCTCAGATACCTTTGAACAGCCTTCTTGTCTGTTTGCTTTTAGCTGTTAGCATAACCACAGGACTGTGTCCATAGAGATCTGGTCTGAATCTGGTTTAATCCACTCTCATGAAAATTTCTGTTAAGGTTGAAAATTGTTAAAATACTTCGAAGGATTAATAATTTGATTATATAGGCTGATTATGTGAAGTATGATGTAGCCTGTGTGCTAAACCAGTAAAACAAAACCATTCCTAACTTTCTATAACTGTACTGCAATTATTTAAAATGAAAATTTGCTGCAAACTGGTTAGCCTTAGTCAGTACAAATGCCACTGGATTTGTTGGAGCACAGATGCTCTTTTATTGTTATGACACATTTCTGCTTGAGCAGAGCGTTTTTTGTTTTCAGGCATAATAAGAAATTCAAATAGTGGATGCAATACTGAAATGTTCCAGCAGACACAAGATTTAAGAATCTGGTGACCTGTATGTTGTGGTTCAGAATATAAAAAATGGGGTTTATATAAAAGTTTTGCTATTTAAGAAAGGCTGTAAGAGACAAATGTAACAATATTTCTAAAACAATGACTAAAAAAAAATTACATCTTTGATTCTGTAATATTCTTTGGGCATGTGAGCTGAAACTTATGCCAGGCAGGAGCGAGCAGAAAACTCCTCAGCTGAGGCTCCCAAACTTCTCAGCAATATTAGCTGTGAAAAGAACAGAGAAAAAGTAAAATTAAAAATTCTTTTATTTCTGTCATAGAACATCTGCTTTCTTTGCTTTTGGCTTAGTTTATTAACATAAATACTAACTTTAAAGCACATTAAAACATTTGTTTTTCCTTAAGCTTGAATGCCAGGAAAGGTAGTAATATTAATTGCTAGTTTATATTTCTCTTTGCTTCTGAAGGAAACTTCATTGTCCTGACAGGAGGGAGCATTGTATTGACAAGTAGCATAGGTACATACTAATTTAGAAAGATTCAGCAGAAAAAAATAATCATAAGAGACTTATGCCTCAACCATTTCCTAGAAATAAAAAAAAAAAAAAAGCCAGAATAAGGAATGTTTGGTCAGGACAATCACAATTCACTTACTTGTGTAGGCCCATAAACACCTACTAGTTCTGCTTTATTTGTCTTGCATGACAATGGCCCATGGATGAGGGAAGTTTCATAGAGTCCTTTTTCCTTTCAACCTACTGCTAACTCTTTTCCTTTGTTTCCTGCATTTTTCTTGCTCCTGGCAATCCAGCCAGGCTTGTTACTTCTGCTGGTTTTTTTCCACTGTCTTATCTGGCTGCCAGCAGGAACAGTGAGAGCATAGGAGAAATGGCATGACTGCTGTTACTGTCTTCTCTGTCTGGCTTCAGCTTGACCCCTGGATGTGATCACAGAGAGGTTCCACTATCAGGCACCGTGTCTGTACAGTTACTTATGATCCAGTGTACAGTTGCTTCTGGTGAAAGCTTTGTGGAAATAGTTGAAGAACTTCTCAATTAAAGTGATAAAGATTTTACCACTTGGGTAAAACCGAATATTTTTTTCAGACTGGTTCCTGAAAATCTTTCTAATATTAAGCCTGTACAATACTGTGTTTCATGTAATTCTGATGCCAAATGGATCAGATTTTGCAAAGTAAATAACTCTGGTACCTTGCATTTCTCCTTCCTGCTTTTTTTGCCTTACATGGGAAAGGTCAGTTCTAGTTGGTTCTACAAAGAACAGCAGTCATTTGTATTGTAATAGTGTCTGCATCAGCTCCTAGGTATGTTGATTATGTTAGTAGGAGAAATGATAAAAGAAGTAATGGAGCTGCATGGCCAGCAGGTCAAGAGAGGTAACCTCCTCTGCTCAACTCCGCTCTTGTGAGACGCCACTTGGAGCACTGTGTTTAGCTCTGGGGTCCCCAGTACAAGAATCCACTTGTTGGAGTGGGTCCAGAGGACTGTGACAAGAATGGTCAGAGGTCTGAAATATCTCTCCTATGAAGAAATGCTGAAAGCGTTTGGATTGTTCAGTCCAGCATTTTTTAAAGGGGGTTCTGTAAAAAGGATACGGGCTTTTTACCAAGGCCAGTTTTGGCAATGCACTGAT
This sequence comes from Petroica traversi, assembly GCA_025920805.1. Lineage (NCBI taxonomy): Eukaryota > Metazoa > Chordata > Aves > Passeriformes > Petroicidae > Petroica > Petroica traversi. The sequence goes on from JAHLSL010000022.1 coordinate 21,926,585, forward strand.
TTTAAACAGAAGGAAGTAGATGTGGATTGGACATAAGGAAGAAATATTTTATGATGAGTGTGACGAGGCACTGAAACAGATTCTCTGAAGTTGTAGATGCCCCATGATTGGAAGTGTTCAAGTTCAGGGTGGACAGGTCTTTGAGCAGCCTGGTCTGCTGAAAGATGTCCCTGCCCATGACAGAAGGGTTGGACATTTCATCTTTAAAGAGTCTTTCCAGTACAAATCCTTTTGTGATTCAAGCTCAGGTAATATTGGATTTCTTCAAAACCTCAATTTCTCTCAGTTTTCTTTGGCTCGATACTCAACTTGAAGCCAAAATCGTTATCATACAACAGGGTTGTGTTTCATTGTAATCACAACTGGTGTCAAGAATCATCTGCCTAAATACAGTCTATATATGATATACTATTATTAAATTTTGTTATTCATGGCCTTTATGTGAATTGTTAAACTGTTTGTATGCAATGGAAAAACCAGCCAAATATTTCAGCAGAGGTGTTCTGGCAAAAGTTAAACATACTTCTTTGAGTTATGTGTTTGTTTAAATTAATTTTAGATTAGATCCAATATATCTTTCACCATTTCCCTGCCAAAGCCAGAATTTTGCCAGGGGGTATGTTAAACATTTTAGCAGAAGTTCAGAAGTTACAGTTCTCTGAGTTTTCTGGTGTAGATGCAAGTGATGATCCTTGTCTCTGCAGCTACCTGAATGGCTCATTCTTAGCTAGCAGTGATGACTCTTGAGGTTGTGGGGAGTCAGCACCATGATGAACAGGGTGCATACCTCTTGGGCTAAAAAAAGTTAAATAATTCCTCAAGTCATCTCTTAGAAATGTAAAATGCTTCTGAAATACTGTGTAGAAAACATATTTTGTTACAGGAATCCATCTCATTTTAGACGCACAATGATCTCCCAGAATCTGTGTTTAGACCTTAAATGAATGTGTTGCTTTGAAGGAGTGCTGACTAGTTAAATTACCTCTTTGTTAAAAGGAAATTGATTTGTTCATTCATCTGAAAAAAATCAAGATCTCTTTGAAAGATCAGCAGGGTCACATTGTCTTTTAGCATTACACAGAGCAAAACCAGCACGTAAGAATTCTTCCAGGAAACAATAAAAATATGTGCATGTTTCTTTCTGGTCTGCTACGTTTGTGAACAATGCTCGTCAACTGTCTCAGCTGAATGTACTTTCTTCACCTCCCACTTGAAAACATGGAAACAAGAGAGTCCTTTCATGTAAACAGATTATATTTTACAAAATTTCATCCATCGATATTTATGCTATTAATATACTGTGCTAAGTAGAGATTTAGTCTAGTGTTCAAAGTGTAACTTCCTTAAGTGTAAGTAGGGAACTCTGAAAAAATTGCATATACCTTGAAAGGATGTGCAGTGTTCTTTTTAGTGCTTTCAGTTATTTGGGTAAAACAGAGAAATTACAGTAAATGTTGGTTATTTTGTACAGAACATGCAATTTGTGAAACTATCACCAGTCTACAGATAGAGCACTGGTCCTCTCAGTAGTATTGCTATGAGCCAAGTCAGTGGCAGTATACTGTGATTGTTGCTTTCCTCTGACAGTCTCAAATACAGCATATTTTGTGAGATTGAACATTGAAAAATCTAGATTTATTTGTTTCCTCGCGTTTTCACTTTATTTGAAATACGTTGCTGATTATAAAACCAGTAGTTTTTATGTTGAAATGTACTGATACTCATTTTAGAGATTCATTATTTCCAAATGGGACTGAATGCTTTTAGAAAGGAACCATCCTGTGTGCCATCTTATTGAAGGTGCTTGACCTTGTGTAGCTATCCTTACATTTGAAAATTGCCCTTGTAGGCCTCTTTCATATTTACAAGATCTTACAAGTAAGAGTATGACCCTACCAACTGATACTCTTGCATATGAAAAAGCTTCCTCAAACTGAGAACCTTCTGCTTCAGGAAGTTGCTGAGGTTTCTAAATGTATAAGGGTTTTTCAGATTTTACTGTGAAGTGTCCTCGTGAGCATCCCTGTGTTGCCATCCTGTTTAGTTTTGCTTTCTGTGGATGTGCTTTGGCAGACATTAAATTTTGTTTTCAATTCTGTCAGTTTAACACCACTTAAAATGAAGCTGGCATTAAATCTTTTCTCCAGCAGGTTGGCTTTGGGCCCTTCTGCAGTTTCAAACTTGTTTGCTCATGCTTAGCAGAGCAAACATTTTTGAATAATACATCCTGGCACAGTCAAGGCCAGAGTCCAGGCATATTGTACCCTGTATAGAATGGTCAGTCAAGTTCCCCATGAAGTTTTCTATAGTTCTTTGTGTTGCCATCTTCTTCTCTCCTTTTGTCTTCTAGCAGTGCTCTGTACCACCACTGGTTGTCTTTACTGTCACTTTTTCTAGGCAGAAATACACAAATTTCTTCAGACTTTCTGCCCCCTACAGCATCAGTCTGTGAGTCCCATCTGCCCATTACTCTCTGAATTGTTGCTTTGTAACTCTTGGTGGTGGTTTCTCTAGTTTTGTCTATTGAATCTGGTTTCAGGGTGGACTCACATTTGTCTTAAGCAACAATCCAGCTCAGATCAGTTCATCTCACAGCTAAGCAAAGTGCGTTTGGATATATTTTGCAGAGAGGCTCCCGTTCCTCTGGGCATGATGTGTGTGAGAGGGTGGGGAGAAACCAGAAAAGCAACACGTTGACTGAAGTGTGTTCACATGCTGCCAGCATGGGAGGTATTGCACTGGTTAAGAACCTTTCCAGTCTCTGGTTCATATTCTTTAGCTTATCACTGATGCCAAGTGTCCTGTGAGTCATCAGCTGCTGTGCATCTTTATAGAGGTGCTGGGAGCCACTTGTTCACTTCTGCCTGATGAAAAGGTGATGCTATCAGCATTGGCCCGTGACACAGATGTCACTTTTATAGATCCATAATAAACTGACTGTATTTTATGCACTGTATCTAAAGTGTACTGTTACTTTAGTCACTGGAACTGTCTATAGTGAACTTTTTGTGCTAAAACAAGCAGTGTGCTTGGGATTAAAATGCCAGAACTATGTCTGTCTGTAGCTTGACTTAATCTAATAAAATTTCTTTCTGTGCTTCCTCTTCTGATCTAGATAGAGAAGGTTTTAGGGTGCTAGTGTGGGTAGATTAGGTACAAATCTTTTAGATTTGAGTATGTAAACTATGTAGCCTGCAGATTGAAGAGCTAGCCCTAAAAAAAGTTCTGCTGTATTTTATGCCTAGAACCTGAAAATACCATTAAGGAGAATATCTTCACTTGGAGGGTGGTTTGGCACTTGAACACAATCCCCAGAGAACTGGTCATGGCACCAAACCTGACAGAGTTTTAATAAACTTTTGGACAACACTCAGGTTCGTGGTGTGGATTCTTGAGGTTGTCCTGTGCAGGGCTGGGAGTGGGACTTCGATGATCCTTGTGGGTCCCTTCCAACTCCGAATGTTCCATGATTCTGTGATTTCTCTTCTATCACTGACTAAAGTATAGCAAATTAAATTATTAAGGCTTTGACAGGTAGTTGCATTGGGAACAACTCCGAAGTGTTATCTGAATTTCACAGAACTTTGAGGGTTTTGTTGTTATTTTTAAAATAATTTTCTACAGTCATGAAGCCCTGGAATGAATTTTTAAATGAATCTGCAATTACAGTTGAGACAATTCCAGAGTATAATTATAGAATGATAATTCTTTTGTTCCATCCTTCTGAATTGCTGTTCACTAAAGGAAAACAAAATGAATAAACTACAACAGATTGTTAGTTTTAACTTGTGCTGCTGGATTTTTTTTTTTCTCTGACTACCTGCAGGAATGCAGTCTTTGTCCAGCTATCAGGGGGTAGCTTTGATTTGGCTGCACAGTATCGTGTCTCTCCTGCCATGTGTGTATGTACCTACCCCACAGTGGATTTACCACATTTCATTTAAATGGTGCATGCAAGTATTGCAGGCAACACAATTAAAATTAATGTAGCAATTACTTTAGCTACATCTATGCAGAGTTTTTTCTTAAACTGCTTCTAGTCAATGCTGCAGTTGCCCCAGTTGCATCCCTTTAAGTGCATTAGTGCAAAGAAAACCAAAGCCATTCTAAAAATCCTTTTTTCTCTACAAACTACCATTATGAAAGAAATGTGTCTGAAAGAAAATACTCCACCTGGATGAAAGTCTTTATGGCTGAGTCAGTAAGCCAAAGTCTCAAATTAGTAAATTGAGCAATAACTTTAACCTTCAACTTGTGGGTACATATGCCAGCATAAAGAGATTGTAACCTAAGTTGCTAGACTCTCTATCCCACAAGCATATAAATGAGGAAATAATTAATTCTCTCACTAGCCCACACTATGTTTTATTCAAGTCAACTCTCAACATTATTGCCACTTTTCAACCTTGGTATTTAAAGCTCAGAGAATGTTACATTGGTGATCATTGTATGAAGGGTGAGATGTTGGCACAGCAATTACTTTTTTTTGTTCTGTATTTTGATGTGCAAAATGTGACAAGAGTTTGATAATGGTAAGTCCCATTCATAGAGGTTTAAAGTGGCAGAGACGCTTTCATTATTTCCTGTTGATGACTTAGAACTTTTGGCACAAAGCTTAGCATATTTCAGTGTCTAAAAAAACCTCTAAACACTACCACTCTTTTCTGTAACCAATTCTCAAGCTTTACAAGTGCATATGTTACTTCAGACTTTGCAGAAAAGTTCTCACAGATACGGGTATCCAAAGAGAACAATTTTTAATTAATTGAAATTTGACAAATCTTAATTCTTTATTTTAAACATGTAAAAATTAGATTTAGCCTAACTTTTTCTGCTGCATCTTAATTACAGGCATCTGAGCCATCCCTGTGTAAAATAGGCATGCACGTTTGAATGTTTCATTCTTAATTTTGTCCTCTTGATAAAGTGATTTTTTTTTTTGGTTTTTGGTTATTTTACTTTGTGTAGAGGGGAGAGAGTAAGAGAGGAAGAAGAGCGCTAACCAGGGCTTTTTCTGGGAGACAACCTGATATTCTGAGGGTTCTTGAAGATAACTTTTGACTTGCTTCATTTGTGTTAGTCTGCCCCAGAAGAGAGGATTAAAACGACCAACACCAAAATGTGACACTCACCCTAAGCATACAGGTCATGAGGCTTTCTTCTAAACCATGAAGTTCTTAGTGGTTCCCTTCTGCAAAAAATTATGATTTATAATGTAGGACAGACTCTGCAGTAAACATTTTAGAAACTCAGCTTTTAAAAATGAGCTGTTTAACTGCAGTATCCAAAGCAAATAAAATAGCTACCTTTTGAGCTAACTGTGCCTGAAACAGAAGGTACTTTTAGAATACAATTTCAAAGTATTTAATACTTTCATCAAAAGCCAGGTGCTTTTGAAAAACAAGTATTTTTGATATATTTTTTGTCCTTTTTGTGTAATCAATTTGTTGTCACTTGTCTTTTGAAGGGTTTAGAAGCCATGTAATGTATACTAAGTTTAGTTAATGTATTTTCTTTTAATAATATTAAGATTTAAGTATGAGAAGCTATGTAGTCTTACTTCTTTGAGCTTGGTTCACTTAGCTTTTTCACAAGAATGTTCTTACAGTTTACATGACAAACTGTTAAGAAGCATTTTTTGATGTTTTTAAACTGCAGTTTGTACTTAAACTTTTTAAGGTTAAACTGTGGAATTACAAGTGTTTCATTGTTAAAAAAAGACTACAAATTATTATTAACTTTAATCCTGATCTTTGCTCATTATATAAACAGTAAGTTTTTTTAGTGCAAGAAATCTATAGCATATTCTTCTCATAGTTTAACCTGAATATTTTGTATTGGTTTTGATAGATTTTTTAAGCAGTGTGAGGTAGTACAGTATCCCTTTTTCTCATTCCTCAAGGTTTAGAATAGCTGCTGTATCAACACATGCTAGTCTGACATTCAGTAAGAAATTCTGCTTCAGTATTAAAGCAATTAAAATGTAAATTGAGAAAGGTATGCCATCTCATGAAGAAATTGTGTTCAATGTGCAGTTCCTAAATGAGTGTTAGACATATGATGTTTCAAAAATACTTACCTGATCCCTCTGGTACAATGTTTTACCATTTTTAAAAATTTCTAGCAAACGCCTAGGAAGGAGGAGCTCTTAAAATCCTGTGAAGTCATTGCCATTCTTCTTCAGACTCTCTTCGATCATGATGTCCATGGAAAAATCAATAGTAATTGGGCAGCTGGTGCAACTTCTCTCAGAATCTCATTGCTTCCTTGCTCTACCCATGTCTTCTTTATCCACTCTTTTTTCATCTTGTACTCAATCTTCACGCTTCTATGACAGTGGCTGTCTCTTTGTTAAAATTTTATAGAGGTGTGATACCAAAGTGTTGCTAATAAGCCACAGCAATTATTGCTCATTGCTAAAGCAGAGAAGTGTGATGGCCCTGATGGAGTTTATAAGAACCTTTCCTTAAAGTTTACGGTGGGTTATGTAACCAGGTTTTGGGTTTTGTTAGGCTGGAACTTCTATTTGGCAATAGAGTAATAAATATACTTTCAAAATTTGAATTAGATGGATTATCTAATTCAGAAATAATTGGAATTCAGAAATAATACGGATATATTTTGCAAACATCACATTTAGTTTTTCCTGTGTTCTTTGGTGTAAAATGATATTTGTGGTTATGATAAATGTTACAAGGTTATGCAAAATGCTGTGATACAGTCTTTTCTGTTAGCACAGAGCTTGAAGATTCAGTGAATACATCTACCTACAAAAAAAATGTGTTTGTCCTGTAAAATTCTAGTCAAGTCTCATTTTTTTGAGATAAATTACTTGAAAATTGTCATGTTTGTGTGGTTGTGATGTGGACATGAAAAAATAGCCTAAGGATTTTACATGCTGGGTTTATTCAAAGAGCGAAGCAAGTCCAGTGACACTGGCACCATACATTACCCATGTGAGCCCAGGAGCTGCTGAAACTGCCTTGGCAGCACCTGAGTTCAGCCCACAGGAGCTCTCATGTGTGTGAGTGCTGTCAACATGAAGTGACAGGCTAAAGGAGTGAACCAAGTTTCCTTTCCCAGTTGCCTGGTTCAAGCATTCCTCATTAACTTTCTGTTCTCTGCGAGTGTAACAGGTCGGAAGCTCTTCATGGAAAGATAACTGCACTAAAAGGCATCAGACTGGGCCCCTTTCAGCCATTCTCAGATACAGAATGTTGTTGTATTGGCTGATATTTTGTCCTTTTTCTCCTTCAGTTGAAGTAGAGGCTCCTTTGGTGGTCCATGCAGTGGGGCTGTTTGCTGAAAGATTAACAACAGCAAATGGGCAGATCTTGAGTATTTTAAAGAAGGGCACTCATCAACAGCTTGAGAGAGGCAGCAGCTGTCACATCTTTGTTTCTTCTGGACTTCCAAACATGCTGGGAGCCAACTGTTAGAGCCAGAGTAGAGACAGCTTCTCCCTTGTCTTTCTGTGTTTCTGCTGATATGTTTGACTGCAATTCAGGAAACAAAAAATACTACAGTGTGGCCCACCAAATTTCCAAAGCATAAAAGGCTATTGCCTGTTGTAGTGTTAAAGATGAAAGACCTTGTGGATACTGTATGAAGGTTACAGATATTAATACAGTTTATCATATCATGTGTTTTAAGTAGAGAATTGTTTTCTGGGTTAATTTTGACCCTGTCACTTCTCTCCTTGCATTCTACCAGAGATCAGTTTCTGCTATCACATCAAATATAAGCTGTTTGCCATCACCTGAAGGGCCTTCATTGACTATCCCCATTCTATCAACTTTCATTTTATTTTGATAATGTGATGGTTATATTTACGTTAGCCTTTGCTAAATTTTCAATACCTCTGCATTCATTCTTGGGTTTGTGTGGAGTTCACTTGCATCTTTTCAAAGCCATATCACAGCTCTGTGTCATAATCCTTCTTAAAATTCTCCTTTTCCTTTGACTGAGATTAATTTTCTTTGGAGTCTGGTCCTTTTACACAAACAAGTTTTTTACTCTTTTTATTTCATTCACCTTTCTATATCATGTCTGTGTCATATTGGACACATAGGCTGTAAGCTTTTTTAAAGAAAGCAGATGTCATTGCTTTTTCCAGTGACTTACACAGTACAGTCTGCATATTCCTAAAGTTTCCGGATGATATGAGAATGCACATAATAGTTCAAGCAACGTGCCTACATCTTTTATATTAGTAGTTGCTGACAGCAGTGCAGCATTCTAATATATACATACTGCATCAAAAGTAAATAAAGTTTATTCTTGACAGAAAGGCAAGAATTAACAATTTTTGCCTTTTCTGCTCAAAAATGACTTGAGCTTTTTAGTTCACTCCCCAGAGACCCTCACTTCTCCCATGCATTTCCATACCCCTGCCTAAATCCATTCAAATCTCATCTTCAACTTCTCAACAGAACCACCCTGTCCCAGATTTCTCTCAGGTGCCTGGGGGCACCATCTTATCTCCTTCTACTCTCAGTGTTCTCATTCATCCCTACCCAGGTTTGTTTAATGTTCCAGTTTGGGCAAGAAGCAGCATGTTCTGCAGCTGATGCAAGCTATCAGTGTGCTAATTTCCAGAAATAAATGCATGGAAATTGGTGCTGTTACGTTCTAATTTAAAATTATTTGTGCCTTTCTTAGTGTTACAGGCATTAGTGGGATCTTCATTATTGATTTCCATGATGATTCTGATATCTTTTAGGCATTTCTTCTCATCTAATTTAGTTTATAGTCTTGAGAGCTACTGGTGGTAGATAGGATTGACAGATAATATAATACCACAAACTAATCTTGTTAAACTTAAGTGAAAGTCATTCTTTCAAGTTATTTTTGAGATCCTCTCTGTTGAACATAATATGAACTGCTGGTTGACTGAAAAGACTGTAGAACTTTTCTTGGGTTTGTAGACTAAAGCCTGAAACTACCCAGTATTTAGAGTAATGCAACTAATTTTGCATCTGAAAACACATTAATTTACAGTACTGAGAGCTGTGACATACTAATGTGAATATGCAATGACTTCTTGAAGAATATAGATATCTGCGTAGTATTTGTATGTTTATATTTTAAAATATATCGACAGAAAGATGCAAAATGCTGCAGTGTGTGATTGCAGTGTGTGCTGTAGTGTGATTGAAGAATCTAGGATTTTGTTTGTGTGTATAACTAGATATATGAAGGATGTTCATTTGCTTTTGGATGAGTGCCTACTTGGTTCTTCTTTAGATAACTTTGGTCTCAGACATCATGTTTAGTACATGGAGTCAGCTGAAACAGCAGTGTCATTGTTACCTCACAATAGCTCAAAATAAGGGTTGTCTTACTATAATTTTGTAGGAAAAGGATTGAATTGAAGGCCACAAGGCCACCTCCCTCCTTCTTGAACAGACACGATTACACTGATGAAATTAGCTGGTGAGACAACTGGTGACAACAGCTCTGGGGAAACAAAAGTGTGTTACTGCAGCTGTTCACCAGGTTTCCTCAAATCCTTTTAGTGTGTATTTTATCCACATCCTGATTCCCTTGTATTCTCTGCATCTCTAGACCGCTAGGAGTTCTCCAGTAACTATGTTGGAAAGCCAGTGTAGGAATAGTAGCTTTGAGATAGTCCCAACAAGTTGAATGTAAGGTACTGGGCAGCTCCTGCCCTGTCTGTTTTTATGTGCACAACACAGTGAGTCTCAATCCCCTAACCTGCTGTGCCTGGCATATTTGGATCCCTGTGTGTGCTTTGTGGGGTGAAAGGTCTGGCATGGAGCAGTCTGGATGGGATGATTCATGCACAAAAGGGACCTCCTAGAAGGTTCACTGTGCTACCAGCCCCAGCCCCTGCTGACTGCCCTGTCTGTCCCCTGACACAAACCAACATGTGCTCTTTCCAGCTGCACGTCCAGATAAGCTCCTGCTGTCCCATGTCATGAGCAGAGATGCTCTGTCTGCCCTGTGTTTTTGCAGCTCAATCTGCTGGGTGCCTCTGCCAGGTAAAGGTGAGAGGCTGGGGAGCAGAGCAGCTGGAAAACACTTTGAAGGTGCATTTGGTTTGTTTGCCAGGCATTGCATGGACCCATTCATTGTAGATCTAAGTGTAAGGGGCTGGTGTTTAAAAGAGTCTGCTTAGCAGAACTGTTAGATGGGGCCATGTTAATAATTCCTGTGTTCATGGGCCTTCATCTTACTGGCACAGAAGGGTTCTGTATCCAGCTACACAAGCACAGGTGCTTCAAGCATAATTTAACATGATTTTCCTTAATTATAAGTTAAACTGATGTCCGCTTTATTGCATGTTTCTGAAGAATTTTTTTCCTTGTGTAATAATTTTGCTTATCAACTCTGTTTTTGAGGTAATGTCTAATTTTTAATTCATTTCTCATTAATGGAAATTCAGCATTCATGCCAGTCTTCTAATGCAAGTCAATATTAGCCGTTTCTTTTCCCTGTGTTTAAAGAGTATAGATAGTGAAGATACTTGCAGAGGGAGGGAGATGGCACAATTTATGAGGGCAATGGTGTGTGAAGAATTAGGAATTTGTGTGCATTTACCTAGAAAGATTTCAGTAATTCATGACGACAGTTTATTGGCCCTGTGTACTTCCTCTTCACCTGCCTATTTACAGTGCTTTAGCTCTGCATTACTTCATCTAGGAAAAAGTGTTTTACAGAATAACTGGAATATTGTTTGTCTTTTTTAGGCTGTGAAGCATGTTACAGAACCATACAACAAGTGGATGAAGGGGAAAGGAAGAAGTGCCATTGATAGCTAGGATAGCAACATGGGAAATACAACCACCAAGTTCCGCAAAGCTCTTATAAATGGAGATGAAAACTTGGCCTGCCAAATCTATGAGAGCAACCCTCAACTAAAAGAAACTCTTGACCCAAATACTTCTTATGGAGAAACGTACCAGCACAATACTCCACTCCATTATGCTGCTAGGCATGGAATGAATCGTATCCTGGGGTAAGCAGCATTTGAAATTTGGCTTGGGTGTGAAAAACTGGCCTGGCAAATGCAAGAGTGTCAGCCAGGCTATAAACACCTGGTGTGTGTGTGTAGGTGTACAGATGATGTGCATTTCTATGTGTGCGTTGCTACACAGATTTGTAACAAGTTCGAGTAGGAACAGAAAACATGCAAATTAGTCTATAATCACAGGCTGATAGAAAAGTCTTTAATTTTATTTCAGTATTGGTTCCTTTCTTGTAACATTAGTCTTGGGCAGTTTTAGCTTGCTTCCTGAGGACTCCTATACTATTGTTCTTTGAAAATAGTGACTGTTCCACCATTCTTGATGTGTTTTCCTGTCTTAAAAGAATGTGTTTGCAAAGCTGTATGGATACTACTCTGATTGTAACTACTTCTGGATGGTACAACATATGTTTAATCTTGTGTTATTCAGGCAGCTTTTATTTTTTGTGTTGGATAAGAACAGTGAACATTAATATCTTGATAATAAGTAAGTGTGTTATTACTGCAGTCAACATGGACAGCAATCCCTAATATTAGCTATTTCCATTCTTCTTCTGTATTTTTGTCAGCACTCTTAGATCAATTAAAGATTAACATCTCACCCATGTCCAGATATTGCAGACACAAGCTGTTCTCATCTGGTATTTTGTGCTGGTAGTACCAGGCAGGCATTTTTAAACCTCTTCTTCTGTAAGCACTGTGAGAGAGAATTTCATAAATATCCTCTTCTTTATATTAGGAAATAGAACAGAAATAAATACTGTGTCATTGCTAATATTCTTTTTGTCTCTGCATTCATGTCCAAATGGGCCTGTAGTATTCATAAGGTTTGTTTTGTACCTTCTGTGCTGTAACCTAACTAGCTTTCTGGCCTCTCACCATAAATTTTTCCTCAGTGTTTTAGATTCATCTAACTGGTTTTTTACTGTATAATTTCTCATTTTACTCAATTTTTGCTAAATATTTTTCTCTTCTTCCACATGTACTCTGTATTTCTATTTTCAATTTGATGTTTTCATTTCATCACTGAAACTTTTGGTTTATTTTCCGCCATTCCTGATTCTTGAATTATAGAAAAGGGTTAACTAAAATGAATTTTAAATAGTGTCCAGTTTTTACTTACGCTTTCCATAAGATTTTTTTTCCTCTGAGATTCTCAAGTTATTTCTCTCAAGAAAATAGCTATTAAGAAATTATTGCAAGGACACATGAAATTGCATATATGAAAAGAAATAGTCGTAATTTCTGACTTCCGAGCAGGCATTAGTTAATTCATATTGCAACATTCTGATGGGATCTCAAATAACTGCTTTGTATTTTTTTTAAAAAGTAATTTAGAAATGCCATTTTGCTACTACCTACATAGGACCTTCAACATCTAAGTCTCACAGGACAGCTCTTTTTTTTCACACATTGCAAACAAATGATCAAAAGATTCATTCTTTCTCCTTGTATGAGTCTAGGCTTTGTAATACATTTTTTGTCCCTAAACATAGGGAAGGTGCCTTTATCTTCTGGAGTCTGGTTCTGAAAACCCAGACTGTTGGAACTGTAGCTGTTGTGAAGGGTAATTTACTGAAGTTTTTTTACTATTAACTGTTCTGATGTCTTTCTAAGGGCTTCTCTTTAAGATATGCTGCACATAATTGTAGCCTTTTTATCTAAATAAAGCAGTAAGGGTGAACAAATATAAGCTTTATATAGCTTATTATATAGCCTTATATAGCTGTTATATAAGTCGATAGAAGAAAGAGCACAGGTGCTTTGGAGTTAAGCCTCTTCTTTTTGACACAGAAAGTCCTGGATATGGCAGGGGTTAAATAAGTTGATTATTAAAAGGAATGCTTTGATTTACTGATAAAGTTCAGCACTTAAAAATAAATTATTTTTAATTTCTTTGTATTTTGAGATATTTTACAGTTATGAGATATCCATAGTAGTATCATATTTTATGTTTATCTCTTCATAAAACATTTTAAATATTGGGGAATCTGTAGCAACAGTAACTACAAGCTCTAACATATACTTGCATGCATACCATATAATTCCATTTTTCTTTATTGGCTGAGATTTGTATTATTGTAGGTGGATATGAACTGACGTGTTTACAGTTTACTGTGTGAGATTTGCTTAGAATAGAGCAGCATGATGCAGTTGTTGGTACACCTTTTTGCATTACAGAATGCATTGAGCGAGCTATTCTGGGATGTTTAGAAATATCCTTTCTGGCAGTGCTGAGGCAAAGGGACAGTGTCCCTGTTGGCACATGTATGGCTGATGTGACAGTCCAGAAGCACAGGGAAAGCACAGGCACTGAGCTGGCAGTGAAAGGGAGCTGGGGACATCCTGCACTGATCTCAGAAGGGAAGAAACAAGAAACTGGAGAAGAGGTGAAAGGGCCACGAAGCAAAACTCCCAGCCTGGACAAACTTGGTTAAATCCAGCATGAAGTCTACTGACAGAAACTTAATCCACCAAAAATTTCTCAATGATTTTGAGCTGCGCAGTTATTATGCAGCAAGTATCTGAGTCATCTGGCTCCTGCCCTTTTCATCCAACATTTACAGCCCAGAAATTGTATCAAGATGTAAAAATTTGAAAATTTGCTGTTATTTCTTTTCACAGGATTCAGCAAGAATTTGTTAAAATGCTAGGATTGTTTCCTGATCATTTTAGTGAGTATCATAGAAAACTTTAATATACTAGGAATGTTGAAATAAAAAACAGAACATAGTTGACATTCCATTAATGTATAACTTGGTCTGCAGCCCTGAATAATGTTTACCTGACATACCAGTTTGTTTTAACATAGCTTTTAATGTTTAAGAACCAAAAATTGCTGACCACAGCTATTTAGCACAAACAAGAGTTTTCGAAAACTTGATCTCAGGCCAGTAAGCTCATCAAGATAGAGCAGCCCCTGATCCGAGGCTGTCACAGGGTAACCCTCAAGCCCCAGCTGTGACACCTTCAGGAGGAGTTGACAGAAGGGCATTGTACTGGGTTCCTTGGGCAAGGTTTTGGTGGCAGGAGGTTGTCGGGGTGGCATCTGTGAGAAGAGATCAGTGTGCCCCACACCAGGCAGAAGTGGCTTCTGCCAGCTCCAAACCAGCCCCACCACTGGCCAAAGCTGAGACTGCCAGTGGTGCTGGTGGAACCTCTGTAATGTCACACTCAGGAGAGGATGAAAAATTGTGCACAGCATCTGTGAGAGCAAAATTAATGTGTGAAGGAAACAGCCCTGCGGAGACACCGAGCCAGAGAAGGAGAAGGAGTGGGGAGGAGGTGAGGGGAGCAGAGATTGCCCTGCAGCCCGTGGTACAGCCTGTGGTGAGGCAGGATGTCCTGCCACAGCCCCTGGACATCCACAGAGAGCAGAGATCCACCCATAGCCCCCGGAGTACCCTGCCCAGAACAGGTAGGTGTGTCCTGAAGGAGCCTGCAGCCCATGGAGAGCCCATCCTGGATTAGGCTCCTGCACAGCCTGAGGAGAGGAGCCCACACAGCAGCAGCATTTCTGGCAGCACCTGTGATCCTGTAGGGGACCCACACTGCAGCTGGGTGTTTCTGAAGGACTGCACCCTGTGGAAGAACCCACACTTAGCAATTCATGAAGCACTCACATATGTATTTTGAGAGCTGTGTACAACATGCACACTGGTCTTATTCCACTACAAATATTTATTATATTTCCCTATGAATTAAGGTCTTGACAGAAAAATCTTATTCAAGAAGATAGTTCGAATTTCGCTGCCTAAATGTGTATAAAACTACTACAGATAAAGCACACTGGAAACATCTTTTCTTTAGAAAATGCAGTCTTCAGATGCTCAAGCATATCTAATGCCCTCAGGCCTTTTTCTTGCCTAAGGTACATTTTAGACCCTCTGACTGCTTAGTTTGAAAGAATTGCTACCAATGTGGAAATTTACTCAACAGAGTCTGGCTGTTGGTGAGCTACTCCTGAGCTATGACAAGAGAACAGACTTTCCAGAGGCTGGTGGGGATGGAGTGACTGGAAATCACGAGGACTTGCTTGACGTTGAAAGGGAAAAGAACCCCTTAGATAAACTGTCATTTTGCAATATATGTGGTGTGACTTTCAGTTTTGCAGCTTTGCTGGGAAGCTTTTTGGATCAGTGACAGATTTTCCTCATTGTGTGTTTCATACTGCTACATCTGAGCAGTATGAAACACACTGAGTATTCAAGCCAAAAGTGGATTGTTGTAGCAGTTGCTGCTGGTCCTGGCCTGAAGAAGGGGGGAGGAGGAGGTGGCAGAAATGTGGAACTGTGGGGAGACAGGACAGGTTTGTGAAGCTGATTTTTTTCTAGAACGAGAAAAGCAAGTCTTTCTTGTTACAGAGATTCAGGAAGTTGAGGTGATTGCTGAAACTAAAGAAAAAAAATCGAACCCAAACCCACTTCTTTTAACATTCTTGATGACTGTCATTCAGTAATAGCGGTAAAGCAACTCTGGCAATGAAGGCATAGCTAAGCTAGTCAGAGAGAAACATTGGTAAATGTGCCTGGGATTTGTTTATAGGAAGTATCTCTTGTTTCATTGCTACAATTTGGGAAGTATATTTCACTTCAGAAGAACGACGGAAGATCAAAATAGTGGTGATTTCTTCTAGGCTGAAATAAATATTCATCTTGTGAAATTTCAGCTACAGTCCCCTTCTCTTCTGGCTGTTTAAGAAATTTCAGTAAGGACTGGTCTAAGCAATTGTAATGCACTCCAAAAAGTGTGTTGATACTACCAGTATGTTATGGAGGGTGAATTTGCCAGAAAACTCATTGACCTCAGAGGGAATGTCGCATTCGTCACATTCAGGAATGTCTCTTCCCATGCCAGGTTTTGTTGGCTTTTAATCCATTTGCAGTCATGTTGAAAATCAGTTTTGGATGGTTTTGAGGGACGTGTGTAGACTGTTTTTCCGAACAAGACTTCTCTACAAATCTAAGCAAAAGTATTGAAGAAAACCCTATTCTTTGCAGATCATCTGGCCTTAGTGAAGTGCCGTAGTTACTTGTTTTCTGAAAAGGTTGTAGCTGCTGTGAATATTAGATACTGTTTTTTTCTGGAAATGGAAATCAAGAAGAGGCTACTTCACTGTTTTGACAGACAGAAGTTCTGTAAATATTTAAACTTTGAGATCCAGATAGGCTTAAATCATTCATGCTGAAATCTTCAGAAAGGTGCTAAAATCATATTTTTTCTTTATCTAATTTCTGAACATCTATTCAGTGCTTTTACAGTAAGTCTCGTGTTCCTTTTTAAATTGCAGTAAGTCTCGTGTTCCTTTTTAAATTGCTTTCCTAACAGTACTTCTGATACAAATGTGAGCAAAAGAAAAATAATAAGGTTCATAACAGCTCTTTGTCTAATAAGGGCAAATGGGAAAAATACGGGTTATTAACCAAAAATGAAGGATCCAAGTGTAAGGAAATTTGTATCGAATGTAGGGATGTTTTCAAGTAGGTGGTTTAGAAAACTGCTGGTGGAGTTTTTTTCCCCCCTTTTTCTGTTTTTTTTGTTCTGCATGGTAAAATTATTTGAATTATTACATTTGCTTGGTGTTTTCAAGTCAGTTTTAAAGCTCATTTGGAAGAAAAATTAGGAAGGCATAATAGCTGCCTAAGCTTCTTTCCTAGAAGTAGGTGTTTTTAAGTTTTGGCTTCTGATTTTAATATAAAAGATAACCACTGAACTACATTCCCTTTCTTCCACATAACAAAATAATTCTGTTCTGGTTTAATAGCTTAAAGTATATGATACATTACTTCATCTGAATAACTTATTAGAATATCATTGTCTAGATCATTCACTTTGAACAACAAAAAGCAAGCTTGTTTTTAATTATCAACAATTATACGGAAAAATATTTCAAATATACTTCTATTTAAGATTAATTTTATTTAGAAAAGTATGTCTCCACTGGAATTATTCATACAAAGTCTCATTAATAGTCGATATAGACACACATAATAAATCTAGTTAGAATAATTAGTTAAGGCAACAGCACAAATCATGTACTATGGAGGTGACCATAAAGTATTTTAAATAAAGTATGTGCCAGAAGTGCCTGTTTCTTCCCATTGATTTTAAAGGGAATTTAAAAGAACTGGGTCAGCTGTAATTGTCTGCGCTGTAGGTCACCAGATTTGACAAGATGAATCTCATCCTACAATATACTAAATATGTAAAATTGAATAGTAAGCACCTGCAAAGCTGTAAATTGAACGCTTTTACAACATGAGACATGAATGCTGCTTTATGGGAGATACGGCTTGTGGTATAGTGCTAAATATTTTCCTGTTGTGGTGTGTAGTGAATGATCTGTGCAGGGTTTGGATCTGTCCAAGTGGGAGCATTGGTGTTTGTCCAGTTGCTTTGTTGTTTTTG
Source organism: Petroica traversi (assembly GCA_025920805.1). Lineage (NCBI taxonomy): Eukaryota > Metazoa > Chordata > Aves > Passeriformes > Petroicidae > Petroica > Petroica traversi. The sequence goes on from JAHLSL010000022.1 coordinate 21,943,983, forward strand.
CACTCAGATGCTGAATTGGTTCTGTAAGGTCCTTTTCAGATTAGTTATTTTGTGTGGTTGTGAGTCTTGGTCACCTTTCAGATTCCTTGGAATATGAAATTCTGAAGGAAGCTCTTGATTAGATGAAGGAGAATAATAAATGAAGAATATGATCTCACAAGGCTTTGTGGGCATGCTTATAAAGAAGCAAGAGGACCAAGTGAATTGAAGTGATCCTGATTCCAGTAGCAGAGCATCTGGCTGGGTGGTAGAAAATAGTAATTTATAAGGTCATTTTCATCATAGTCTAAAAAGCAGTCAAGATGATGGACAAACAGTAAAAATAGGAAGCCTTTAAAAGTGATCAAGTTTTTACAGTCACTAAATCCTGGAGAAAACTGCCAAAGGAAAAACAGAGGGGACACTTAGAGGAGCAGCTAGAGATGTCAAGTAGCAGGAGTAGCATTTGCTACGTTCCTCAAAGGCCCCCAGCTGGGCACTGTGTTCTAAAGTACAATAAGGCAAGCTGAAAACTCAGACCCTTATCTGGCTGACTTCCTTATTTTTCTTTCCCTAAAGTTCAAAATCTCAGTTAAAAGCAGTTCTCACTGAATAGATGTGTGTGGCCTCCCAAGGTATCTTCCCTGGTGTTACTCATGTCTTCCTCACAAAATGCAGAACAGGGGGTAGGCTTTATCCTAATCATAGTCTGACCTACAAACAAAGATCAAAAGCCAGTCAGCTGCTGTGTTTTCAGCTCTTAAAGCTGACTTTTTTTCTATCTGACTTCTGATTATTTTAACCTTAGTAGGTTAAAGATACATTATGCTTATGAGTTTGTTGCTCACAGCACAGCCTTTACGCTCAGTTACAGCTGCCACTCTTGAGTGTGTTATTGTTTCTTCTTGCTACTACGTTTTTTGAACCCAGAGGAAATTGTTCTAATTTTACTTTCCTTGATGGTAATCAGACATTTCAGAGTAAGACTGTTTTGTTAGCAGTTGGTGAGATGAGATCTATTAATGCAGTACACTATTAAAGGTTTTTTATTCTGTGTTGTCTGTTCTCCTTAGTAGAGCCATCATGAACATTTTACCACAGGCAAAGTGAAATTTTATTTGGGTTATAGAGGAGTACAGCTTTGGTCCTTGCCAACCAGAATGACCACATCTTATTTCAACTAATTTTGTTGCCAGGTAGAGTTTGTGACTCCATTGAGTTGATTGGTAAATACTGAGTCACTGTGTCAAATGGCTTCACTTCACCCTGGGGTTAGAGGAACATGTGGCTTCCTTATCAGAGAGATATGTTAGCTCAAATATTTCAGAAAGAACTCATAAATTTTTATACCTATATGAAAATCCAAGCAAAATACTCAGTGACACTGTAGATAGATGCAGTTTTCCTTTCAGCCAATGTACAGATTGTGGATGATTTGATTTTTTAAAATTTGCACCTTTTTTATTTCAGTTTAATGTAATAAAGTTACATAATTCGGACATTTAAGGAAAATAAAAATTAGTGTCATTTAAGATAAAACAACATACAAATTGAAAACATTTTTATGGAGGGAGAAATGAAAATTTCTGTAATACATTTATAGTTTTTAAGAAATAGAAATGATGCAAAGCTTTATAGTATTCACTGCATAATTTCTTTATTATTGCTGTAGGAATGATATCAACACTAGATAACATAAACTGCCAGGTGATTTACAAACTGATACAAAGGTAATTGTCCTGTGCAGAAATACAAATCTGTGGGTTTAAGAGGTGATAATGAACACACTCATTGGTAGTTCCATGTTTATTCTTTTATCACACGTTTGTTTGAGACGAATCTAAAAATAATAGTCAACAGTTATGTGAGAAGAGAATTCAGCATGGATGGACTCAGAAAAAAAACTGTGTTCAAAGAAAGGATTTGGAGACAAGGCTGGAAGGATCACGCCTGTGCTTAAGAATTGGTTCTAGCTGTCAGGAGATGTATATAAGAAAGGCCGGGGACAGAGATGCAAATCACACAGATTTTGGTGTGCAGAGAACTGTCACAAAAGCTGCTGGTAAGCAGCCAGCTTCAGTGGAAGCCACTTCTGATTTGGCACTCAGCTCTATTTCTGACTCAGAATATTGAAATAAAAGCCAGAAGAGGCATGGGATCTTGAAAACAGTATTCCTAACTGTCCAAACTTAAGTAACTCATAAATAAAAACAGTATTGTTCTGGTTACTAGAAGCTTACAGACGTAATTGATACATTTTCGCATCAGGAATTGTTTAATCTCTGGTGGTGCTACTGTTTCTCCTAACAGGTGTAGGAACCATAAATAAAGCATCATTTTTCGTTGGCCCTCAGTATAACATATGTAAGGATTAATGTAAGAAATGCTTAAGAATCTTAGTGAAACTTGAGAAGAAACTTTTAAGTACTAATAAATAACTTTCTAGCACTGTCTAATGAATAAAAATACTAATAATTATATTTACTAAATATTACTTTCAACATCAGGTAAAAAATAATACTCTTCACAAAATTATTTAAAACTGTAATGACTAAAAAGATTTCTGCAAGTGTTTACTAGTGCACTATGGTTGTTTTCTTACAGCATATTTGAGAGAAAAGTACTTCTAGTTGGTGAAATAATCATAGTTATTCAAGGTTGAGTGCATCAGTATTGGCCTACTTTGTTGGAAGCTGAATGACTCAATAATGGAATAATTAATTCATTGCAAATGAGTTTTAAATTACTGGGTAACATGGCTTGGCTCTTCTATATGATGTTGAAACTCATGGCTTACCCATACTTTTCTAAGTGTTCTTAAAATACTTCTATTAATACTCATAGCTCTCCTAAAGCTATGAGCTTTATGTTTATGCCTGCACTGGAGTTTGCAGTTTGGCTTTCCTTAGCAAGCTGTACTTACAATGGCTATCTAAGCCAAGAGTAGACAGGATGTTGTGAAAGGCAATCCTGTGCAGTTTACCCTGTTGCTGCAGCTCATCTTTTTCCAGTGCCTTACTTGTATTGCTTATAGCAACAGTGCAATTTTCTGTATTTTATGCAATATATGGGAGTGCTTTGCCTTCAAAAATTGTTACTTTCACTGTCTTTGAGCATATTCAGACATGCTTTGGCCTCCAGCTGTCAGAACCACTTTTATAATTTCACTTTACACCAGTTTTTAATTTTGGTTTATTTTTCCACACATGGGTACACTTTTGTATGTTTTTTTATGCATACATATAGAGCACAAAATCACAGAATGGTTTGGCTTGGAAGAGACCTTAAAGATCATCTAGTTCAAACTATTTGTATCTATAAATAGCTAAAATGTATATAACATTTGTTTAGAGAGAAAAAGAAACTGTAAATAGGGTGGTTTTCATGCCCCGAACACTAAATATTTTATCAAAACCTGAAGATATAGTTGTGTTGTTTGTTTTCCAAAGTGAGGACATGTCCCAGTTGTTTATTCAAGTTCCCAGCCTCGTGATCTTGAGTTTCTTGCTGCTTTTTATGCAAATACAGATAGTAGTAGGTGTGAATGTTACAGTCCTTTCCTTTTTGTCACTTTTTCAACACTTTTATGATGCTTTTGTCACCTCAAGTTTGGGTTCTGCAAAGTGCTACAGATTGAAGCAAAATCTGGAAACTGCAACTAGTGTAAAGTCTGTCTGCCTTGTGGTTAAGTGATATTTCACATAGGCAATGCATATTTTCTCTCCATCAGTACATTTCCAGGCAAAATTTAGCTTCTTATACCTCTGAAGTTGTGAGCCAAATTGCAGGGATCTACAGCACTGCTCTGTGAAAGTCTGATGCACCAAATACCACTGTTAAAAATGGAGCCCTGTTGAGTAATGAATGTGTGGATGTAAAATGTATTAATTTGCCCTTTTTTGGTGCCTAGTCATCTCTGAACTTTAACTCATGAGTTTGGCTGGGCTTTTCAGGATTGGATTGACTCCCCCTTTTGCTGAAGAGCTGATCATATCCAAGTGCCTCTATAGAATCTATCTTCTTGTCCCATCTTTTTCTCTCTCCTTCCCATTTTCTGTCTTTCTGTCTCTGACTTTCCCACCTTCCTTCCCCTCTTTCCTTTCTGTCTCTAGTTTCATACTATGTAAAGCTAATTCAAGCGAGCAAATTCACTTTGGGTAGCATTTGACTGGCTGGTCTTACCATTTAGTGTAATTGGCTCTGAAGCATTTTGCTTGTGTAGCTGAATCCCTTCCCTCTGGAAACAAACAAAAAACCTCAGGCAAATGAAATATGCTGTCACTTTTTTTGACAAGATCTTTAATCTCAAGTTTGGCATATTCATGTTTCCTAACAAATGAATCTGTCATGTCTGCTATCGTGGAATGAAAGAGAAATTTCTCTAAGGAACATTTTTGCTGCCAAAATAGGGCAATACAGAGGAGATTGTTGTGTGTTTTCCTCTCAATACTTTGTAGCCACGTATTTCAAAGAATGGTATTTTAATAATAAGATTTATTTTAAATTCAAACCACTCAGAGATTTTCAGGAGGAAGAAAGGACAGAAATCCAACTGATCAAAATGCTATCAAGACATTCTTCCACTGCAGGACCAGATCATCTGTGCCTTGTTTTTTCTACTGAAATACTTGTCCAGACTGTTTTCAATAATATTTGAAAAGGAAATTCCCATCCACCCTTTATAGTCTATTCCTTTATTAATAAAATAGTTTCAGGATTATTCTTTGTCCTGAACAAAGCACGGGTGAACTCTGAGAGAGAGAAAGGTGGGATGGGTGTAGGGACAACAGAAAGAGGAGATGGCATTTAGACTTGTAATGATAGCATAAGGCAATAACTGAGGTAAATAACTTTTATTTTCAGCTTGGGTTAGTTTGTCAAGTTCTTCTCACCATGGTTCACCAAGAGCAATATTATCTGATTTTGTTTGTAGGCGGCACCAGCTTTTAGGTGGCTGAGCTGCCTGAAAGTGATTGAAATTGTTTTCATTAGTCTTAGGGGTGTGGTCAGGGAGGGTGGAACCTGGTCCCCTGGACTAACTTAATGGGGTTCCAGAATAACTGGTTTTTTCTTATTTGCGAACTGTTTGGAGTCAGGGAACAGCCTGTGACTGTGCAGGCTTTATGTGTGAAGGGGTTTATGGGAACAGTGCAGGCATTTTTGCTGTAACTTCTTGAATGCATATGCCATGCTTCAGATTTAGCCTGGTATTCCCAGATTCCCCTTTCTGGGAACATGAGGGAACAATACCTGTTGTCCTTCCCTTCACAAGGAGTTCTTTCATCATTGCTGTCTCTCTGACCTCAGTCCTTCAAAGAGGTGATCTTTTCTCTCAGCAGTTACTTACCATTTACCCTCCCTTAAGAAAAAATGTTTTAGTATACCTCAAAAGGCTAAAGCACGTTCGGATTCACAGGGCTTGAATGATTCGTCTCAGTTCTATTTCAGATCTGGATTGTAACTTCCATAAATCCTTGCTGGCAAGAAGCAGCAGGGAGCTGCATTGTCTCAGGTGCTGTTAGGATTTAGAGCTGTGATTCTAAGAATCAGCTTGTTGTTTCCCTTTCATTCCTAATGTGATTCTTTTTTGCTGGTAATAGTTTGTGTTGTCCACTTTGAACTGCCTCTAAAACATTCAAGAGAACTCTTCAATTCTTGCCAGCTTCTGTCTCCTATATAGGGGATTGTTTACATTACACTGCACTTCCATGTGTTCTAGAGTGAAAAAGTCAGTAGTAATTTCAATATGTGCAGTGCTGGCAGGAAAACTGTTTCTAATATTTCAAGAAGTAATAAGTGCTGCATCGAAATCTGACAGCAATGGAGAATGAGTTTTTAAGAAATTGCTCTATCATTATCTGTTTGCAAACTACCAAATGCACTACTATCCAGGACAGAGCAGAAGAATAAAGCACCTATCTCATCAATCTTGTGCCTTAATAACATTTATCACATTGCAACACAGAATTGTAGAATAAACTTTCTCATACACTGACTAAGTAATTATGTATGGTACTTAGTGATATTTCAATAATTCATCCAGATCTTGGCTCTCGACTCCTAAGAGAAATGAAGGTGTCCAGTAGTAATTCTCTGTTAAAGAACATCTGTCACTAACGTGGGTAATCAAAACCTTTGGAAGAAGGAGAGCTGTCATCATCCACCCTTCCCATTTCAAAGAAATCAATGGAATTGTGTGAATTATTTTTCTTCTATTTTGTCCCCCATTGCAGGACTTTCCTTTTTGTGAGAGATGGAAACCCAAACAAACGGAATGTGCACAATGAGACATCTATGCACTTGCTGTGTATGGGACCTCAGATCATGATCTCAGAAGGAGCTCTCCACCCTCGCCTGACACGACCCTCAGAAGATGACTGCAGAAGAGCTGATTGTCTGCAGATGATCCTGAAGTGGAAGGGAGCAAAGCTGGATGAAGGACAATATGAACGAGCAGCCATTGATGCTGTTGATAACAAAAAAAATACACCTTTGCACTATGCTGCTGCCTCAGGGATGAAAACCTGTGTTGAGGTAAAAGTTCATATATAAGTTTATATATATTGCTATGAGTAACTGACATGCACAGTGTTCCACAAAACTTTTTTTTTTTGTGGGGGAAGGAATCTGGTATGGGATACTGAATTAACTTTTTACTTCTATTTTTCATTAATTGGAAATATTGCAAAGATAAACAGCCCTAAACATACCCTGTAGAGAAAAATGAAAAAAATTGAATACATATACATTAACTTCATGACTGTAACTCCTCAACATGAAGAATACTCATGTAGACATGTAAAAACTGCAGTTAATTACAAGACTGTAGTAATGGAGAAGACTCTTTAAAGGTAGGCATAGGAATCTCATATGTGTAAAGAGAAGTGAAATAACAACCTGAGAGAAAATAAGAGCTCTTTTTATTTTGCTGTGCAGCTGAGACTGGGAATGCTGTCCATGTTTCAAGAACAGATTTGATTTCTTTAATTAACAGTGTCCAGCTTTTTTAATGTTTGTAAAAGTAGTAGATAGTAATGAGTAATTGGGAATGACCTTAGAAGATCTTACATCAGATTTATTTTTAAACTATATCAAGTAATGAGAACTAGAATTTAATTGTGCTGGTAATTTAATATAAAGAACACAGGAACAGACATCTAACATTTTCAAAAACAGCTAACATCTTCCTAAGTCTGTCTATTTTGACATCAAGATTTGTGTTTTCAATGGCAACAATTAATTCACAGTTCAGCATTTGTATGTGAAATCTACGTTTTTTTCTTCTGTTTATAATTTCATGTTTATTCAAACTATGCTCAGTAATTTAGTGTTATCAGCAAAGTTCATCACCTCTTTTTTTCACATTTTCTTCTAAATAACAACTTCTTATCTTTAACAGTCAGGTCCCAGAACCTCTGGGACTTCAGTGGTCACCTCTCTCTGCAGTAAAAACTGATGATCTTTCCTGACGTTCTCTGGAGCTGTTTTTACTATTGATGTTACTTTTACTATCTTCTGATTTCTTACCATGGCAGGTTTAATCAGTAAGCTGCATATTAATAAATAGTTTAGAAGTTTCATATTTGCTTTTCATTAGGACTCAGTACCATCTGATGCTGGGTATTTATTTTAGTATTTGGATTATTGATTTTCTAGAACCTCTAGAGTCTCTTTTCTAGAGACTTCAACTAGAAAGACTTCCTTTTTTTTTGTCCTTCATGAAGAGTGGGTGGTGCATCCACAGAGAATCTGGACTCCAACAGTTCATACCACTTTTCTGCTCTGTGTTATATGAGATTGCTTTTGCACTTTGTCCAGCAACCAATTTTACAAAAACACAAAAAGATTTGCTGTGTGATGTTTTAAAATGATTTATTCTGGGTTGTTATGCACGTGGTATGCGGCTCAAAAAAAATGTCAGTGTCTTCTTTGTTGTGGTTTTGCATTTACCTTTCCCAGACTTTGTTCTTTATTATTCCTCATCTGGAGACAACTTCAGGGTCTTATTTTTCATATGATTCTGTCATGTGTGTCTGTCTTCACAGATTCTTCTGATGTTTCTGGAATTTATTTTCACTCTTCCTTAGTACCACTTTGTGAAAGTAGGCAGTGGATTTCTTGTCTTTTTATTGCTTCTGCAAGTTTAATGAATCTCTGGGAATTGTTAATAAGTGGTTCTTTGATAGTAACATTTTGAATTAGGTCTTGCAGACTACTCTTGACAAAGTCAGGATTTACTTCTCTCTCATGTTTGTTGACTGTTTTGTCTATTATCCAGTCACCTATGTAGTCTGAAATTTTAAGAGACATTTATTGGCTTACTTATTTTCTAAATATACTTGGAAGATGCAGTGACAGAAGTGCCCTTTATTTTTGTGGTTTCTTCCTTGCAGCATTTCTATTCTTAGTAACCATGTTATCTTTATTGCAATGGTTTTAGTCAGGTTGTCACCAAAGCTTTTCTTTGTTTGTTTGTTTGCTTCCAGAATTGTATTCCACTGGTGTTTCTTGATAGAGTTGGTTGGTTTATTTATCAGTTTGTTTGGGGTTTATTTAAAAAAATGTGTATAGCATCACCTTTCCAATACTGTGAACTTCTCTGTGGTTCTCACATTATATTTGCTGTTTGTATTCTGTCAAGTTTTCAGATACTGTATTAGAATTCTCATTTAAGTTTGTCATTTCAATTCCCCAGCCTCAGCTGTGCCACCCCTTGAACTGAATATTCTTCTTAATCTTCTGGTTTTTTGTTAGTCCTTTCTATAGAAGTTCAGATAGTGTCTTTTTTATTTCTAATATCGGACACTTCTTTCATTCTGTTAGTTCACAGATCATCCTTAGTTTTTTGAGTTTCTAATGAATGATGCCATTTTCTATGCTATTATTTAAGCCTCTGTCTCTCTGGTTCCCTGCTCAGTACTGAAAGGAGTTAAAAGGATGCTGATACTTAACCTCCAGTAACACAGCCTGAATCCCCCCCTTTACCTTCTCTTTTCTCTCCCTTATGTTGTTACAGCTCCTCAAGCTCCTGACCAGCAGTTTGTCTTCAATATGTCATTAGAAATTATTTACATACTTAGTGATTTTTGCCAGGGAGGCAAGTCACCCTGCAGACTGCTAGCTGAATTATACTCAGACACAGTTAACTGTATGCATAGTAACTGAATGACATCTAGATGTTGTCTGGCTCTCTTTCATCCAAAATCAGTCATGGTTATAAGGTTGATTTAGAGCCTCTTGTAGTGTGATTTATTTGTAAACAAATATCAGGCTGTCTCCTAGGTCTGTGTTACTACTGTTTTTGATTGTCAAGTTTTATTCTTTCAGGTTTGATAAAGAAATAATTGCAAAGGGCTATCTTGTTCTCCTGTTTTAGTGCTACTTATTTGATCCAACTTTCTGCTAAATTCTGCCTGTAGGCATTTAACTTACAGGTGTTTGGCCTATCCTTCCTCAAGATGATACTTTTGCTTTTAAATATATTTTTATTTACACTATTACACAATAGAAGACAAATGTGCATGTCATATGAGAAAATGGGAGATATCAGCAGTTAGCATTTAATGATCCCTGAAAAATATTGGTGAAAAACACTCACATAAAATGATTTGACATAAGATTGTTTCTGGTAGAGAAATGGTAAACAGAAGAAAAGTCTAGTAAAAGGTTTTCAACATATTTCAATATCTGGTATTTACAAGCTCAGACTTCTGATTTGCAAGGGGTTTGAGCAAGGAATCTTCTGCCTGTTTCTGCCTTCATGTCCCTAAATGGGGCTATGCAGTGGTGTTAGAGACAGACACAACAGTTCAAAAGTTTCAATTTCAAGAGCGTGAAGCAAATGGGCTCACACAGTAAGATCCAGGCAGACTGTAATGTTAGAAAGAATCACAGCTGCTGTAATGTTAGAAAGAATCACAGCTGCTGCAGAGTGAATTGAGGTTCTGGAGCTGGACTGCAGCTTTTACTGCAGAGTAAAATAAATTTGTTTTAAACTCATATAAGTTCATGGTTTGTGCTTCTTTACAAATTAGCATTCTATTTCTCAGTGTCTGTAACGTGATTCATTAGATGAATCCAGTTACTAGACTCCTAGTTCCCCATTTAATTATACAAACTGGGTTATGTTATCTTGACAATAAGTACTGTAATTGAGTAAACCATTTCTGGCTGTAATTTGCTTTCAGTTTGTCTTTGAAGAATTTACAGTCTGATCCACCCAGACTGCTATTTGCCAGAGTTAGGTAGTCTTAACTAAACATGGTTTCTGCATTAGAAACATAGTGTACACCCCCAAGTTCAAACTTCATGTATCCTACCATGGGTTTGAGCAACTTGGATCTGAGATATCCTAAATCCTCCAGTCTGTGGTCTGTAGTCCTTTTTATGCCTCCAACAGGAGCAGGAACAGGAGCACTACATGCTTTCACCTAGTCAGAATGAGATCAGTGAAGTATAAAAATTAAAACCTGAGTTTTGAAATACCCTGGATAGTGTTATTACAGACAGCATGATCTTAACTTGAAGGCAAGATAATATTTATAGATTTTATTTAGAAACAAGATGAATCATTTTAGTAATGATATAAAGGTGTCATAATTAATCAGCAGAATGATCCACTTGAGCCTTTAAAATCTGTGGCATTTGCTGTCCTTGCTTATATCAGGTCAGTTTATAGCAGCAGACGAAGTTAACAAGGTAAGAGAACAGGATAAGGATTTGATAGTTAAAGACTGCATTTTGGGAGGGTTATTGGCAAGAGACAAGGTTTATGAAATGGCACAATACTGGATCATATTAGAATTGCTAGAATTAGCATTATTTCATTTTAGTTTTTTCATGTCCTCAAAAACAAAATAGAGCTGCCAGTAGTATTTTGTGCTCCCTGTATCCTCTCATCTCTCCTACCTAAGGAATCTATTTTCTGTCAGCACAAGTGTACAAATGGTGGAGTTGTACCCATGTAGAAAGAATATTTAAAGGTGTTTCTAGATCCATCTTGACACATGCTTGAGGGCCTCAGACCCCTCATTTTCTATGGGGCACTTACCATATCAGTAAAGCAGAATTTTAGTCTTTAAAACCTAACAAACATAGTGTGTAGTATTGCCTTGTAACATATTTCTTGGGTTTGTGGTTCTGTGAAATTACTGTGAATATAGGTATAATTATGCATGAAAGAAAGCAGTAATTTGTAATAACAATAGTGAATCCTTGTTTTCTAAAGACTATTATTATTATTATTATTATTATTTTCTTTTTTTCTTTTTCCTTGGTTTTTTTTTTTTTTGTTCTTAACTCACATGCCTTTTCTTTAGGGTGTTATTAGAGTTGCTAATTAATAACTGCTTACTTTGCTGTTTTACTTTTCAGCTTCTAGTAAAACATGGTGGAGATTTGTTTGCAGAAAATGAAAATAAAGATACCCCATGTGACTGTGCAGAGAAACAGCACCACAAAGAGCTGGCTCTTAACCTGGAATCTCGAATGGTATTTTCGCGTGATCCTGAAGCTGAAAGCATAGAAGCTGAGTATGCTGCTTTAGACAAAAAAGAGGTCAGAGGATACTTTAAATCTGAAGTCTTTTACACATTTATATTAGTAGCAGTTACATTGTGACAGAAGTCTGCAAGTATTTCAGTAGGCACTGTACTTTGTACTTTGTATTTGTAAACAATTTTAACACAGCTCTATAATTTTCAAGTTAAGCTCTGAGAACATAACAAATGCATTGTCAAAAGTAAACAGAAATTTTATTCTTATCTTAATTATGTGGACTGTCTTGCAAGCTGTGAGGCTGGAAGAGATACAGTGAGGCCAGTAAGCTGGGAAACAGCTTCTCTAAACCAAACATTATTTACATTTTTTTATTTCTTAAGGTGCCTTTTTGTCTCAAAAATGAGGACGAAATAAATTCTGAAATGGAGAAAATCTGTGAAATATAGTAGGGAAACTGTTCCATTAGGTCTTCCTGGACTGAGACTGGGTTGAATATTACAAAAAAAAACTGAAAACTGACTAGTGAAGGACTTCGACATAGTGTATTTACTTTCTTGTTTTATAACATGATGTCTGAAGCTACTGCATACCAGAGTTTGTATGAAAAACAGGTAATAACAAGTGCTGTTATTTCCAAGTAAATTTTTTGAAGGAGAGAGACAATTCACTGACAAAAAATATTGACTTGAATTCTGTTACGCTTTATAGGTGACTGTGATTCCATAAGGATAATTTGACCAAAAAGATCCTAAGTACAAGTTCCCTCCCCATTCATGATCAGATTTTAGTTAACTATAATTCTAAATAAAACCACATAGATAAATTACATTATTCAGTAAATATGACAAATTAATTCTGTCAAAATTAAAGGACAATAGATTTCTCTATGGTTTCTCCCTTCAGAAATAGCAATGTTTGGCCTTTTACTGGCTTAGCCCACTAATGATGTTTAAAAGAAAATACATGAGTAGACTTAGATCACATTAACTGTTCCCCTTGAAAATGCCACTCATGGTCACCTTTATTGAGAGTAAGATAGTCTTTGTAGTGTCCTTTTAATTTTTTTACCATTTTTATTGAATAGATTCAAATATAAACAGCCTTAATTAGATTGTTATTCCTAGATGAGATATTTAGAGATGAGGTTTAATGTACTTCCTACGTTTTAATTTCTCTGTATATTCCCATATAAAGGCATCCAAATTGTTAGAAGATGGTTGGAAATTACATTTTCTGTCTTTGCAGAAACACTTTAAAAGGCTGCAGCCATTTCTTGCCACAATTGCAGTTTACCACTCCTTTGATTATGCAAGTAGAACTATTAGGAAGGTTGTGTTTTCAGCTGGATCATAGCAATGTTTTTGCTTAAAAGATGAAAAAGTTTTAAAGAGTGGTAATATGTAACTTTTTTATTTAAGTTGAATAATTGCTGTCGTCATATTTATATCAAGGGTTTGCTGACATACACACCAGCACAGTTAAGAAGAAGGGGGAACCTACAAATCAAATCAAGAGCCACTTGAACAGGCTTTTCTGCAAAAGATGATGTTGACTCATGCCTGTTTAAGGCAGATGCTGAGCAAAACCAGCTTAAAGTTACAAGGGACTCTGCAGATGGACATCTCACATACCAGGGCAGCTTTCCCATGTGTTCTAAATGTTCACAAGCCAAAAGATGTCAGCCTGGAATTTGGTACACCAGTTGATGACCTTATGGATTTACATAAAGCAGTTCTGTCTTCATGTGCTGGTTTCTCCCTCTTTTGTTATGACTTTCCAGTGGAATAATTTCTCTAACTTCTCGTTTATCTCTAAGAGAACAAGTGCTGGCACAAGGGAGATGCCAAGAGCATGTAGCCAGGATAAGTTAATTTTTCAGTCTTAACTCTCAGAGTGGCCAAAACCAGTTGAAAAAACAGTTTTAGAAAGATTTGCTCTGAGCTGCAATCCAAATGACTGCATGTCCTCATCCTCCAGGTCTGTACACAAATGTCTGGCATGGGCAGTGACAGCTGCACTTACTGCTGGCTATGGTGATGCCTCTGTCAAAGGCCCCAGAGCTCAGATGCTTCACCAAAATTGCCTCTCAAGGATGATCCTCTACTTTTTTTCTCTCAGTTTCACTTTTATATATTATTAAAGACTGAGGGACGGAGCGTACAAAATTCTTGTTTAGCATAGTATTCAGCTTGTAGTTGTTGCCATTCAACATCTTTCCAAAAGAGGAAATATTCATTCATGAATAATTAAAAAACTTTGAACGCTAAGAAAAGCATTTTCAAAGGAACTGCATCTTTTGAATGAGGTTGCAGGAAAAGATAAAACATATGAAAACCGTGAATAGGATTTCTTCCCAGGCAAAACAGCCAAATGGGCTTAACTCCAGTGTTTATGATCTGCACAGAAGTATCTGTGCAAATACCTCCCCTTCCAAACCTGCCACGTTTACAGGGGAACGCAATCCTTTTTTTCTTGATTCTTTGCTCTAACTTTGTTGAATAATCTCAAAAAAAATCTTCGTTACATAAAATGGAAATCTATCTTTTAAATCTAATTGAAGATACACTAAATAATATGACAGTAAGTGATTGTTCTTAAGCTGCTTTTGTAGATTTTGGTTGTTCTTTTGCACAGTCTTTTACATTGCTGTTTACTGTAGCAAGAGAGCATATTTGTCTTGGTGATACATCACTGGGAGTCCTCAGACTGAAAGGGTCCTTCCTTTCACTCAAATCATGTAATGTTTTCAATTTACATAAGAAACACCTGGAAAAGAGCAGAATGTCCGAGTAGATCATTCAGAAGAGTTTTGGCTCTTGGTCAGATGAAATACCTTATGTAATAGCAAAATATATAATTTCTTCATTCCTTTTACTTATGTGCCACGGAATACTGTAAGAATATACTGCTAGTGAGTGTATCACAGATTTACTGAGTGTATAATAATTGGAATGGTTGTCATATAAATATATAAGTAATGCAAATACTGTAAGTGCAAAGGGTTACCTTAAATTATTAAAATTTATTTTCTCTACAGATAGAAAATGGTTTATTAGGTGAAAAGGGAGAAGGGGATTACAGTTAATTAACATATATGTCCTCTAATATACATCTAGTGCATATAATTTTACTTGAATGAGTTAAATGAAGTATAAATAATTTTTAATATATTACTTAATTAACTATAGAACTCCATCCACCCATAAAGAAGGATGTTTACATGAAGTGTTTTGACACCATTTAATTATAGTCATCACTGTAGCAAAGACTTATTTTGCCCCTGTCTATTTTAATGGTGCTTTAAAAGAGAAGAAAGTAGATTGAAATGAACTGTTAAAATAATCAACTTACATGCTAAAAGTACTTTCAGAAGAAAAAAAAAAGTGTGATTTTTGATATCTAAATGTTACTAGTAAAAACTGGAAAAGAAAATAATTTCAAAGAAGGGCTCTTGAGAATACAGAAGTGTTGGAATGTGTAGTGAGAAGCTCCGCAATGCATTAAAGTAGTAACTAGTAGTATATTCAAAATCAGTATATAGTTAAATGATGCTAATATTGATCATCTTTTTCACAGCAGTTATTGGTAAAGAGCTCCTCCATAAATGGCCATTAAAGGAGGTCTCTGAGCATCATAAGTGTAATCCAAATCTTTTACAGCACATGGCATTGCAGAAATAAGTCATTGGTGTTTGAAGTAGTTAAAAATAAACCTCTGTGACGTTACATACTGGATGTACATCCTCACAACTAAAGACTGCATCTTCGCAAATCTCTACAAGTCTGTCTTGTACACATAAACATTTTTAAGGTTCCCATTGTGTAAAGTCTTCACTGTGGAATTTCCAAGCTACTTAATAGTGTCAGTATAAATTTTCTTTTCTTTCAGCTTCTTCTGTGGGCTTATATCTTATTTTATGAAACAAATGTCTGACGTTTCAAACACATTCTTAGGAAATATTTCCCTCATTACTTAAAAAGATAAAATTAGGAATTTTTTTAAAACTGCAGATCCAAAACTCCCTGCTGGGTTGTTTGGAATGCTCCAGCTGAGATAATACAGTAGTCTGCTTCTGAAGGGGAGGTACTTTCCAGTGTTTGACCTAGAACCAATCAGTTAAATATAATTCTGAACATATCTGCATTTCAGGATAAAATACCAGGTCCTAAAATATATTTATCTGTTGCAAGTTTAACAGAAAAGATATTTTTTATGATGTATGTAGTCTTCAGAAACTGAGTACTGTTGTGCTGACACAGTTGATTGCTTTACAGTTACAATTCAAAATGGAGTTCAGGTTCAATCATGACTATTTTGCCTCTATTTTTTGCTGTACATACAGCACAGTTATAATCACTCTGGTGCACAATTGTCTGTATCCCTGTCTCACTGAAATGTTTTTTAAAAATTAGCTATTTTGTAATAAATTAAGAAGGTCAGTCAAATTCCAAGTGGCCCAGATTTATTTCAGTGCAAGCCATTAACGTTCAGATTGTCCTTTACTGAGTCATGCATGATCAGCACTGGAAGGACATACAGAAACTGCCTGAACTTGAGCAATCAAGATACAGGTCAGGACACTCACAGGTCATTTTTCTTCTGCTTTGCTTGCTTTTTCAAAAAGAGCAGTGACCCAGTGCAGATCTGTGGAGCGTTACTCCTGATGATGACATTTCTAGTACAGAGAAGCACCTGTTTATTTCACTGATTAGCTAACAGGAAACATCCTTGTGGGAGTCAGTTATGGTTTTAGATGCATTGTGAGTTTATTATGATGTCTGGAATACAGGAAGCAAGTTACATTTTTAGGGTAGGTGTCTCAAAAGAACAAAATTGTTTAAAAACCCAGGGTATTCATTCTCCCCTTCACTTCTGCCTTTTGCTTGTAATTCTCAATGGGACAGCAGACTTTTAGTTAGATTGTAACCTTTTGAGGCCAGAACCAGTCTTTTGCTTTCTGCTATGTGTGTGTGCATACATGTGTGTCCTTATAACCTAGCACTGGCGAGTCCTGGACTATGATCTACATAAAACCAAAATACAGATAGCAAATAATGATGCCTAGCCTTAATTGTCACCACTGGTCACCACTGCTGCTGTGTCCTTCCATCTCTGAATTGCTGCAGACAGTTGCCATTTGGTGGCCAGGTTCCTAATTAGTTCTGAGCATGTAATATTTTATGTCAGATGCTTTAAATATTTTGTTAGCTACCCTTTATATAAATAAATAAATAAATAAAACAAGTGCATGAAAGAATAGTGTTTTTTGCATATCCTTTTTATATCCATTCTCTTTGCAGACCCTCCTATTTTTTTTTTTTCTCTTTCTACCTATGGGGCACTTTCTCTGTGCAACACTAACAAATACATTATTTGCTGTCTTCTTTTCTTAGTTTTAAAAAGAAGTCTGCAAACATATGTGTGTATCTCTACTCTCTTGGTTGGAGCTAATTCAGAATCCTAAAATTACTTCTTTTTGTCTTTCTGATTTGATTTTTTTTAATGCTGTGATGAGGGGATTGAGCTCCAGACCAGGAAGGAAGTTGGTTGAACATAGCCCTCTGTAGGGCTATGAGAGTTGGCCACTGTTTCTCAAAAGGAGTTTTGACATCTCCATGTGCAATACATCCCCAGCCTTGGAGACATCCAAAAGCCATCTGGACATGGTCCTGGGCAGCTGGCTCTAAGTGACCCTGATTGAGGAGCAAATGACGTTCCCAGGTCCCTTCCAACCTCAGTGTTTCTATGAACATCTAATTGCATGTCTCATCTGTCCTATTCAGGACTGACTTCACTTCTGAAAGGGTGGATATTGCCTCAGAAGACCCAGATACTGGATTCTGCTCACAAAACTCATTGTCTGATGTCTCAAAGTATCCTCCTCCAGACCAATTCAGAGTTACCAGTCTCAGTTAAAGTGTCAGAGAATCTGTATGCAATGTATGTTAACCTGTCCTTTGTCTGGCTCTTCTCTCAATCTTTAGTTCAAAGCTATTCATGCACTCTCATACCTATTCCACGATATCTCAGACAAATCACTGGATCAAAGCTTATCTGGATTCTGTGAAATCAATCTTTTTTTTTGGGAGATAGAGTCAGTGTTAGGCTAGCTTACCATCTGAAGATGACTTCCAGCTATTATGTAGAACTTTAGAGAGTTCTCCTTTATACCTGGAAGAAATACTTTTAGATTCTGAAGTTTCCAAAAATCATCCTACAAATACTACAAAATGACATTGTTTCTAAATAGCTTTGCATGGTCATTGGTGTGCACAGTGAATAGATTTTGTCCCCTACTGCCTCACAGTTGAGATGGTGATCAGAAACAGTGCTTTGAATGCTTTCTTTTTAATATTGCATTAGAGACTAACTTGAAAATAATAGATATAAATTATCTTTCTTCTTCTTCTTCTTCTTCTTCTTAAAGCCATATGAGGGGCTAAGACTTCAGGACCTGCGCAGGCTGAAGGATATGCTGATTGTGGAATCTGCTGACATGCTTCAAGCCCCGCTCTTTACTGCAGAAGCTCTACTTCGGGCACATGGTAATCCCAAACCTTAAAGTCTAAAGAAACTGCCTTCAGCAAATTCAAAACCACAGTTTCATGTTTGCATTTTATTTCTAAGTAAAAGAGAAGTATTGGTTAATCAAATAGCAGGAAACAGACCACACAGTACTTCAGAAAGAAGTACAGCTGCAGTATGTCAGAAAACATTGAGGCAGACATGGAAGCTGATAGAAAAGTGATTCAAACTAGGAATTATAATGGAAGACTGTTGAACTTAAGCAGTGTGGAAAAACAGAACTGCCCTGTTTTGGTGAGAGACACCGGAGTAAAACTTCAATGGTTTTATATGTCAAATAAGTCAAATTCATCAAACCTATTTTTGTCAGACCACTGGTTTTCCACCACTATTTGCCTGTAAAATCAGATAAAAATTTTTTGTTTGGTTGGGGATTTTGGGGGTTTTTTTTGTTGCAATAAAAGCAGTCTGACCATTGTAGTAAGTGGTTGGAAATTGCCTTGGGGTTTAAATTATATGAGTATATGTCCTTTAAAGGATTTTTCATAGTTACACTTTTAATATAGGGTGTGCTTTTCCATGTGCATATCTGTAACTAGTTTATTTTCACTGAAATAAGTCTGTACTCCTGTTCAAAACTGGGGCTGTCAGAAAGGGGATATACTGAATTCAGTGTGTTTACACTGGAGAAAAGTATCTCTGAAACTCAGTGTAAGCTTTAGGCTTTGATTCAATGATTCAAAACTTATGCTTACTGAAGCATCTGCATTGTTACTTTATGCCAAAGGACCTACTCAGGCAGTTAATGGTTTGCGTGCTCATCACTGTGTTGCTGGATTAAGCTTCCATACCCTATTGTTTTTGTGGAAATATTCCTTGTGGAAATCAGTGGGAGAGATAAAAGTGAAATAAACATTATTTTAAACCCACAGCTTTTGGTATGCTTTCATGAGAAGTTGTGGTACCTGAAACTCATCTCTTTTACATTATTTCCCATAGCTAGTATTTGTGTTCCTTTTAGCACTGAATTAAGTGAGCATGAGCTTCTGCCAGTGTGATATTTAAGGCACAGTCCTTGTATGTATTTTTTTATGATAATTCTTTTTTAAATTCTTATATTGTATTTATAATATGTGCAATATTTGAATGCTATGTTGTATTCCCAGAATAGTCTCAATAAAGCTAAAAATTATAAATACTTGACTGAGTAGGCTCCATAACCTGTGCAGATATTTTGAAGAGGAAAATTATGGCGATACTTCAATTGATTGAAAATCAGTGAGGTTGATGTGAACTGTGGAGAAATGTCTGCCAGCATCTAACAAGCAGGAATTGAAAGTTGAGAAGAAATCAGTCTGTGTTGGAAAGGTCATTCTACTGATGTTGCCTTAGTGATGTTCTGGTAACTTAATGCAATTGGCCAGTGCACAGAAAGAAGCACGGACAATTAGCAAGTCATGAGAAAGTCAATTATTTTGCCTGCAGCTATATTGGTTCAGCTTAGTAAAGGAAATAACTCAGGTGTTTACAGAGGTTTGGACAATTGACATCAAATGACAAATTGTAATTTTTTTTTTGTGTTAAATCTTGAAATTCACAAAAGAATAATGTGAAATCTTGACTTAATTCACTCAAGATATGAAAAGCATGTTTTAAATTCTTGGAAAGATCATTTATATACTGAGTTTAATAGTTTACAGTCATATAATATTTAATCCATCAGACTTTGCTTTATTTTACTGTACAAATATATCAATTTATTGACACAGGCTTTAAGAGTTAAGAGTGTATTTTCCATTTTTTCTTTTAAGTGAGAGATAGAAGTATGTAGAATTAAAGCCAAGATAAAAAAATGTTATTGTGCAATCACAAAAGCAGATAAATTTACAGTTTTTCTGCAAGTGTTTTTCAGCATTGTTTCTCTTCTAGTTCATTATACAGCAGTGGATTTCAGGATAAAAAATAGGCAATTCAACAAATATAACTTCCTTGTGTTTTACTAAAATTCATAAGTTGGTGAAGAGAACACAGTGGATCCATTTAGTGACGTGTCTTAGCCCTTGCTAATTTTAAAGATACAGTGCAACAAAGGTCAAGAAAATTTCTAGCAAATTTTATCTGTATCTTAATATCAGTCAGCCTCACTCTGAAAGGTTATAAACTCAGGGTAGTATGAAAAATTTTATAAAATTTGTAATTTTTTAAGTGTAAATGTGTTCAGGGTCCATATCTTTAAACAAATGAAATTAAACTAACCTGTGATAGTCTTTAGCTTAGATAAGACAACAGATAAAATTGAATCCATATTAAATGATTACTTTTTTCACAGATAGGGAAAAAATGAAAATTCAGTGGTGAGAGGGCTGGTATATTTTCATTTGTCTGAGAAAGTCAGTAGAGTTCTGGTTTTCAGTTGAGTATTCTAACTACTACAATTGCTATACATAAATAACAAAAATAATTTTAAGACATATTCAGGGAAAGGAGATGCTTGTGATGTAATTATTTACAAAGTGCATTGCATTACGTATTATCTTGGAACATGTTCTCTGAAATGTAATGTCTAAAGTTCCATTCAATCACACTTTATTACAGTTATTTATTTTTAAATATCTTTTTCAGTGTTCTTTAGACGGCGCAGTTACAAAATACACTTTAAACGTGGTCAGGCGTGTAATTTCCTGTCTCTGTGTGTGTCCTCCTGCAGACTGGGACAGGGAGAAGCTGCTGGAAGCCTGGATGTGCAACCCCGAGAGCTGCTGCCAGCGCTCGGGGGTGCAGATGCCCACGCCGCCCCCGAGCGGGTACAACGCGTGGGACACGCTGCCCTCGCCGCGCACCCCGCGCACCACGCGCTCCTCCCTCACCTCCCCCGACGAGATCAGCCCCTCGCCCGGAGACCTGGACACGGCTGTGGTAAATCTGTAAATGCACCTTCAGCCAGCAGGGCAAAGCAGCGGATTGCTGCACCTGGGCATGCAAGGGAGCTGCCAAAAATACCTTTGTAAAAGAATGAAATGTTCCTCTTTGCTAAAGTGGTGGAACAGAGAAGTTGACACCTTAAACATTCTATACAATAAAACAGTTGAGCATCTGGCAAATACAAAACATTCTGGTTTTACCTTGGCTGTCGCTCACAAACTCTCGTTTTAGACAGCTGCAGTCACATCAGTGCATTTGGCTCTTTTGAACTTCTTATCTCATCCCTATCAAGATGTTCACTTTCATTGTATCCATTTCCCCGAATGTACTCAGTTCTGTGAACCCTGCCTTTTGAAAATTTTTTCTTTAGAAAACAAAATTGTCTTTGTCTGCATTTTGAAATGTCAGCCCACTAGTGTACTGTAAGCTTATAATTACTTTTACTATGTGTGGGCTGCATCAAGCAGTTTACAAAGCTATTGCAAATTTGAAATATGAAAGTGCCTTTCATTAAAATCAGTGTGGCTCTTTTGGAAGACAGAGTTCTCTTTTTAATAATCCACAGCTGCAGCATTATAAACAATTGCTCCATGATCTAAGCATTTTTTGTGGAATATTACATGCAGTCTTGCAAATGGATCATCCCCAAATTTCATATTAAAATTAAGATTTTGCATTTCTGCATAGAAATATTTTATTTTATTGTAAAATGCTGTAAGAGAAGCTATAGAAAAGGTGTATTGTTATTATACATTTGTTTGCATTAGCAGTTAAATACTGTCCATGAATATTCCCTAATTAAAACATTGAACAGAAGACTTCATGTCTTCAGTTTTACATTGTGTGTTTTGTTTTTCATGGGTGGTCCATAAGCCAGGAATGAAGGTTTGGATAATGATTGCCATTATAGATCTATAGATCATTATAGATCTTAATCCAAATCCAGAGTTACATATTTCGTGTTCCTGTTTAAGAATTTTACCTGAACTACCAAATCTCATTTTGCCAGGAAAATGAAAACTAAAAGGAATAGATAAAACCACAAGGTATAAAGCTCCTTTACATGTTTTGCATTTGCATCCTATTTTATAAACAGTTCTAGTAAATGTTTTTATTTGATTTTTTGAAATTATGGCTTCATTAAATTCCTTACTTAAAAGATACATTTTAAACAAAATTTATAGCTCCTGTTAATAGAGATTATTTTTAATGCATTGCCAATTTTTAAAATATTTAATTTTGGCAAGAAAATAAGGTTAAGTGACTGAAGCAACAATATATATCCTCACTGAGTTTTACTCAAAAAAAAAAGGCCATTTTTTTTGTTTGATTTTGATTTGGCTGTAATATAAATGCTTTTAAAGTGACATACCACAGGCTAACTTTCTGCAATTGTCCTATGTATGTATAATACCTAATGCATTGAAAGTTGAAATATGTTTTCACGGCATCTGTGTTTCAATCAAAAGAAAAATCCTTTTGTATTTCTTGAAGAACATTAATATGTATTTCCACACATAACCATAAGCAGTGAGTATTTTCATCCCCACTCTTAACTATTTCAGAGTAAGGGTCTCAGTATTTGGTGTTACTTTTTCTTTACTACAAACTTCTGTGAGATTCAGCTATTATATCTTCTGTTGGAATACTGTAGCGTAACTTACTCATTTTGAGCAAAAATCTCAAAGTCTTAAAAAAAAAAAGTATATCTAGGTTATTACTTAAAATATTAGCTGCTGCTGCACACTCAAACTGTTCCACCTCGATTTAAACCTGACTGTGTGAGATGCTAAACATTTCCTGTAGCCTCTATCATCTCCAAACTCATTTCTGTCTGGCAGTGAAGCTGATGAAAAACGCAGCTCCCTCTTGTATCCAGAACTCCTAACTCTGAGATTCCAGCACTCTGCAGAGTGAAGCACTTCCTGAGCTCAAGGACGCTGCAAAAGGCAGCCCAAAATATGCTCTTAGCATAGGGAGTTATAGAAACAGATACAGAAACAGAGAAACAGAGTTACCCATTCTTTCCCATAGCTTAAATATCATATTTTTTCTGGATACAGTAAGATTTTTCTTTTCCCTACTGAGCGCTTCTTTAAATTTCTGCTGAGATTTTCCAAAATAACTCATTCTGCTAACAATACAAAAAGCTTTAGGGTATTTCTTAATCAGAAGCATTTTTGTCATTTACAGTGTGACATATGCATGTGTAATATTTCTGTGTTTGAAGACCCAGTGGATATGCCTTGTGGACATGACTTCTGCAGAGCTTGCTGGGAGGCGTGAGTATATGCACTTCTCTATCATTTGAGAAACTTTCATACTTGTCTTTTTGAGAAGGAAGGGTCAGAGACCATAAACAGCCAATGTTGAAGTACTGTTTCAAAGACTTGTTGGTTTGAACCTATTGAATATTTTAGTTGTCACTCAAATAACTGTTACAAACTGGTTTAGGCTTACGTAATGTTTGTTTTGGTTCTGAATAAGCAAAATTCTTAATCAAATGTTTTAAGCTTGTGTGTAAGTAGATAAGCCTACTCTTGATTTGTTCAGTGTGTGTGTGGTGTTGGCAGCATTGGGGTTTACAGTTTCTAAATTAAGCACATGGTTAATTCCATCTCTGAGTTTAGCACACTAAACTTAGGCATAGTGAATCCACTTTCAATCAGAAAAGCAATTAAAATTCTTTCTTTATGTTGAGGGTTAATAACTGAGGGGTGGATTTCACTTAGAAGCTCTATTAGTCTAATGCTCTTGTTACTGCATAGGTCAGAGTAGTCATGCTAGTGAAGATCTCAGACGTGGATAATTATGGTAGTATAAATATTAATCATATTTCCCAGGAATAATTATATCTGTATGCAGTGCTTTGTATTCATCTGTGTCCCTGTATTCAGGAGATTGTACTACTTGATCTCTACCCCTCTAGTGCCTTGTTACAGCACCATTTCAGCACAGCCATTCCTGCTGCACATCAGCCCCATTTGTATGAACCCATTGGCCTAGTACTAAGGAAGAGCACTTACTTTTCCATGTGAGCTTTCCAAAGGCAGCTCTTTTCAGTGGCAAGAAAATTGTTATTTGTGCTTCTCTGGCCTTGCAAATCCCTGGGCAGGATTCAGGAGTTACCAAGAGATTGCTGGTTTGACATGGTGCTTCTAATTTGGCTGCTGGACTGTGTGTCTGTTGTGCAGGACACAGCTCAGAGCCACAGTTGAGTGGCAGGCGTTTGTGGTGGCACATCCAGGGTGGAATTCCTGAGCCAGTCATTCCTAAGTCACTTGGAGCATAGCTGTTGAGGAAGATGAAATAGAAAAGCCTTATAGATATGATTACCTTGCAAAAGATGCTGAAAATATGGAAAGTATAATCGAAATTGAGATGAAGACAAGGTTTGAGTTAAAGAGTAACTAAGAAACAATGGCAGAGCTGACTGAAGGTAATCCTCCTTCTTGATAGAACAATACCCTCTGCCTAGGCAGGTCCAAAGGTCAGAACAAACCCTGCTTGCCTGGTAGAAGATTCCCAAAAGCAGTTTTTTAAGGTTTAAAATATAAGCCCATATGGTAATGTAATGATTCTTATAGGTTGCATGCAAACATTGTAGAGTTTGTAGCTTGTTTCAGATTGGTTAAAGAGAATTAGAATATTCAACAGAGAAGATGATTTATTGTATTGTAAACGGCAAATCGCTCTTTTTTTGCTCTCTCTTTTTACCTCTTTTTCTTTCTCTGGCCTGCTTTGAGCTGCGTCTTGCAGCCCAGCAGGCCTCTCACACCCACGCTCTTTCACAATAAATTCCCATGCTCTAAACCCATCTTTAGAGATCTCTCATTTCTATTTTACCCTCATAACCAAATTCCACAGAGTTAAATCCTACACATAGCCAGGACTGGGTTATCCATATCTAAGATATGAATCTAGGATGAGATGAATTGACAAGTATCTCTACCTTAACTACTAAAGGATCTCAGGGGGCTACCTTAGAATAACTGCCTCTCCTGTTTAAAGTTAGAATGGTGTCAACCTTGATGTCACATTAATAAACAGCTTTGAAACTAAACAGCAACTGTTAAAGTCCAGATTTCAGCAAGTTTTTGAGCTTGTTCTGTCATGCATTCTGGTGGTCAGGGACCACCTGAAGGTGGTCACCTAAAAGGTCACCATTTAGACATTTGTGTCCAAAAACACACCTGGTTTTATTAGCACAGTTGTAGATATTAATTGATAAATAAATTTGTTAATTAATTGATAATTAAATTAATAATTTCCTAGATTAATTACACTTACATGTTCTGTTTCTGATTTAAGGTAGAAGTTATGCTCAGTTTAATTAAACATTGCAGAGCTGTCTGATGTGGCAAGGATGGAAACCACAAACATAGGTTAAATATTGCTGATGATGCTCACGTTTGAATCATGACAGTGTTCTTTTTTTTAATCATGCTGTTCATCAAATTTGTAGCTCTTTTGAGCAGAGAGGGATAGTTCTTATTCTCTGTTTAAAAAGTGATCATTGTGAATACTTGTGAACATAGTGTAAAGTAGTCAACAGCCTTTTAACTTTTACTTTTTATTCACAAATACTGACTGGCAAAATTCTGGCAGATTTCTGAATCTGAAAATTCAGGAGGGTGAAGCTCACAACATATTTTGCCCAGCATATGATTGTTTCCAGCTTGTGCCTGTAGACATCATCGAAAGTGTGGTTTCCAAGGAGATGGACAAGAGATACCTTCAATTTGACATTAAGGTAAATTATCAAACTGTTCTTGTATTCTTGATCTCTATTTCACTTTATAAAAAGGAGCTTAAAGCTTCTGTTTGAAATGCTGCAATATATCTGTAATTTTCCAAGAGGAAATATATAAACATATATGTACAAATATGTTTAGGCTCCTATATAGCATAATATCAATGTTTGCTCTTCCATGGAGAAAAAAGAAAGAACATTTTATATAATCTTTAGGCAGAAATGCCATATTTCCATAGTATGTTACCTAATGCAGTATTAATAAAATCATTTGATCACTCATTTTTGTAGCAGGTGATAGAAAGGTTTTAATCAGAGTTTGTGTTTGCAATCTGAAATTTTAGAAGTTTTCAGACTATTTTTACTGCATTCAGAAATAATATGTTTCCTTTTAAAAAAACTTACTAGTACAATGCTTGACATGACTCCTGTATATGGGAAGAGAAGTAGGAAAAGCTTGATTTGGTTTTCCTGGATTTTTTAATGTATTTGTTTCCATCATTGCAATTTGTTTTTAAAAGCAATCTTTTAATTCAGCTTTCTTCTTTTTTACTAGTGTAGAAATGAACTACTCTTTGAGAAATGTGCTACTTTATCAGTGGTGGCAGGGCAGAGGTAGAGAAATATTTTTTCATTTACAGTACAGTACTTTCTCTGTGACAAGTCTCCTTAATACACAGTGAGATGCAAATTAAATTACCAGATCTGACTCATCTTTTGCATCTTTTATTTCAAGTGACTGGCAATCAGCATAGGTTTGAAGCAAAATAGTGGAAGTTCCTTTTTTCCCCTCATTTGTTAGATACAGTTTTTACAAAAGAAGGCCTGTTACATTAACCAGAAAAGATGGGAAATAAATTACTGAGTTAGTCTAGTTCTGATTTCTGGTTTATTGTGTGATTTGTGTTTAATCAGTAAGGTTTTCATTCTTTCCAACTGAAAGAATCAGTTCTGTTAATGAGTGTACTGCCAGTGCATATATAGTAGATATTTACAGTAAGCCACATAACAAAGGAATCAACTTGCAGAGATTGAACATTTTGTTTGGAATGTAAGTAATTTCATTCTTAGTATAAATCTAAAGTACTGTTATTACTAAAAAAAAACGTGGAAATTAAATTATTCCCTTTCTAGAACCGTATTTAAAAGTCTATCTTTGTAGCTACAAGACCATCCTTATAGTTTTTGGCTTGTTCCTTCAAAGGAAGATTATGAATACGGATTGTTTTATATCAGGGATGAAATCTGATTTTATGTGGTAAAGTATTTTCATTTTTTTCTATTTTTTTCCCCACAGGCCTTTGTTGAAAATAATCCTGCTATTAAATGGTGTCCTATACCTGGCTGTGAAAGAGCAGTAAGGCTAACAAGACAGGGGACAAATTCAACAGGATCAGATACACTTAGCTTCCCTATGCTGAAAGCCCCTGCAGTAGATTGTGGAAAAGGACATCTTTTCTGCTGGTTAGTACTGGAAACTTACCTGCATCTACATAAACTCACAGTCACTGCTGTTCCAGGAACTCATTAAAAAGTCCCACATGGCACCAAGAGTCCAACAGAAATTAGTATGGAATGATATTTGACTGTACTGTCCTCTGTCCATGCACTAAATAACCTCATCTGCACAAATATTGTAGTATTTTGGGGCACTGCAAAGATTTATAATCCAGTAGTCATTATTGGCTCTGTTAGGTGCAAAACAACAGCATGGAGTGTTGAGATGTTCTGTTCTGAGGGGACAGAGAAGAAGTGGGGTATTGGAACAGGGATTTTTGTGTCTGGACAGTTGTATAATTGAAACATGGCACATTCTAAGTCGTAGTGTAGAAAACCAGCAATGCTTTGCTCTTTCCAAACTTTGCCAGAATCACATCAACGAAGCTGGAGTTTAAATGGGGCCATGAAGGACCATTTCCTTCACACATAGCTATTCTGTTTGCAGGATCACTCCAATCTTTGTTTCACTTTATGTTCAGCACTTTTTCTTTCTGTTATCTTCTCCTGAGTTTTAAGATGAATACAAGCTCAAGGAATAAAAAGCCAGATATTTTTAAAACATCCCTCAGATTGCCAATCTTCAGCACTTCCTAGAAAAAAGACATAAGTGCATCAACAAAAGTAAAAAGGATATGGCATACTTTTCCTTGATGTTATCAGACTGACAATTTGTGGCTGTTATAGTGGGACGTCTTTATGTACCTGGAAAATGAAAAAGGGTCAACCAAAGGACAGATGTTCAGACAAGCTCAGCAATTCTAATCATTTTTCAGTGGAAACCATGATACAAGGACATTCTAATTAAGAATTATGATATTTCGAATCAAGCAGATGATTTAAAGATGCTTCTGATTTTAGTTCTTTTCCCATATGAATGAAAGGAATAAGGGAAAAAAAAAAGAAAATAGACCTAATGAAACAACCACAAAAGCCAGAAAACGGAACTTCTTGGGAAGAGATTATTTACAATGGATGGAGAAGTCAGAAAATAACAAATCCCATGGAAACAATCCTGCAAATGTTTCCTACCAGTGAACATACAACAAAACTTAGTACTATTCCACAAGAATGTACCATCCTCTCATCCTTGCTTCTGATGACAGATATAATCAATTTTTCCATTAACTGAAGGAACCTCAGACTACTTCAGGGACATACTGACCTGAACCTTCAGACAGTGGCAGCTTCTGCTTCCTTTATATGGACTGAATGTACTATCTCCCCATAATGTTCTCTGAGGGTGAAAATGTCCTCTGAGTGACTAATTTTTAGGAGAAATGGGGTTTTTACGTTTCTTGATAATATTTCTCTATATTCTTTTTACATTAATGCTTTGAAATACTGCTCAAAGGTACAGTTAAGGTCTTGAAAAATACCTCATGTTAGCAACAAAATGTCCAAGAAGGCCTTTCCAAAGCCTCTTTTTATCTTTCCCACAAAAGTGAAAAGAGAGTTTCAGCAATGGCAAGTTCTGCTAGCAACCAAAGCATCCTGCAGTACCTCAAATAAGAACCATTTGCTAAGGACACCACACTAGTCTTACAGTACAAAAACTGTGCATGAATGAGTTCCTCTAAAGAAAAAGTGTATTCTCAGTTCAAGAGTTTTCATCATTACTGTGTGTTTAAAGGGAGCTTGATTTGTCTCTAAATTTCAATCAGCACATCCCACAGTCCCATATTTCTGTCAGTTCTGCAAGTTTTACCTCAGTAATGTAAAGCTTAGACATTGTAATAGCAATTGATACTGCATTTAGTAAAAGATTCTACAGAATTTTTGTGTTAGAAAATCAAACCCTAGACAGTCACTTTTTTCAGATCTATAGCTTTCCTGCTCATAAAAGCAAGAAAATTCTGTGAGTCTATGGAACAATTTCTTGGATTTTTTCTTTTTGATTTAGGAGTAGGAATGTTCCTCTTCAATACAGAGTTCCCTAGAATTTACTCAGTTTTCATTACCCACCAATAGCAGCATCTTCAACAAAATGTAATCAGTTGTGGCAAATACAAAATTCTATTCCCTTTCAGAAATAGCATTCTGAATTATTTAAACATAGTATACATTAAAACTGTGCCCAAATCCTACACCAGTTTATTATCAGATCCATTCAACATATTAGAACCCCCTTCATGCAGTTTCAGCAGCACAAGGAATTGCAGCAAGCAGACACTTGTGGAAAATAGTCTTAGCAGGCAGTGCATACTTAGTCTATTACCATCAGTCCTCACTTATTTCATCCTAGATATGGACAAGGGGCAGAGGCTCATTCTGCAGGGGCAAAACTCTTCATATGCACCTGGGAAGCCACTTACAAGTTGCAACAGTGTTTTCCTGTTTTGATTCAAAATATATTATCATGAGAGGGAAAAAATCCAAAGTAAATTCTTCTTTTGTGATGTTTTTAGCCCTTCCATGAATTTTAACTTGTTGTGTTGAAACTTGCCACAATTTTAATAAGTATGTACAGTGCCTTCAAATAAATCATCCTGCTGGGTATTGAGCAAGCGTCTGGGGAGGCTCATGCTGTTAATTGGCACATCTGCTGTTCCTTTCATTCACTGCTGGCAGGAAGTCTATCCAAAATACAGCTTCCATAAAAACTTTCATGAACAGCAGGCTCAATGCTCTTTCTCTAGGAAAATGACATCCCAGCATAAAAATCCTTGTTTTGAGGTGGGCTGAGAGAAGAGCTTCTTCCACGAGAAGTTGTTCTTGAACAATTGTTGTGGCTGTCATGTATAGATAGATATAAAGATTTAGGTATAGATATGACTGAACTTCATTAAAAATCCACAAATGTACAAATTTGAAAATATCAAAGACACAAGTCCCTCCTCCCAGCCCTCATAAAAGATTCACTAATCAATCAGCTTTTAACTTAAAACTGAGCTTGTCAATGTTAAAACTTCGCTAGTTTCAGTCCTTTCTGGCAACAAACACTGTGAGAGAGTCTTGGCACTCTTGAAGTCAATGATTTAAGTGTCCCACAGATGTGAAAGGTGTTAATTTTCAACCAAGGCTGAAATCACCATATTACAAACCAGTTATTCTTTCCAGTACAATCTTTCCCAGCTAAGATCTTGAGTCCAAAGCAGAGATGCATGGGTGCTGAATTTAAGCTTTTTTGTTAGCACTAACTAGCTAAGGAGGAAAAAAGTTCTAAACTGTTCCCACAACCTTTTCTTTGTTCCTGAATTCCTGAATTCTTGCTTAAAATGTGGACAAGAGCAATCAGAAGAGTCTTGCTGTCTCTTCTGAACCTGCACTGCAAGAGAGCAGTTCACCACTGGATCTGCAGCAATAATCTTGTGTATGCTCTGATGCAGCTGGTGCCCAACTGAAGTGATTTTCTTTGAGATGGCAGATGTCTGAGGCTATTTGCTGCCATTACAGTAGGAAAAAAGGAGTTATTACAAATCCAGAGTGCATATTGACACATCCACACTGAAGCACCATCTGGAAGCCATGTATCTGCTGCCACTGTGTAGTAGTGATTGCCATCCTTAATCCTTGTAGGAACTTCAGGAGAAGCTCAGGAGACTCATTACTCCACTGTGTCCATGTAAATAAGTTCAAGTCCCCATTTGTGAGACTCTGGTGGAAGGAGTAAACAACCATAAATACTTAATGCTGGTGTTGAAGGGCTTCGCAGTTGTTCTAGATGTAAAGCTTGAGTCTAGTTAAAGGTTGATTATTGCAACTGAACAGATGCAAGTAATTCTACATAAAATACATTTCTGCTATAGCAAACCACCTACTTTTGGATAAACTCTGTAGTCTGACTTACCATTATCACAGAAACTACACTAGCACTTTTGTGGCACTAAAATAGTACCCAGGTACAAGAACGAACTGCAAGCCAGCTGATTTATTTCAGATTGTAATTTTATGAAGCTTCCTTCCTTCCCTGTCTCATTTAAATTCTTTATTAATAATGGTCATCTATGCTTGTGAGCAAGTAGTCTAAGTGTATTTTAAAACGATGTTATTTATCTGGCTTTTGTTTTAGCTGGCTTTTGTTTTCGTGACTTAATTAAATTCTGAGCTTTTTTTTTTTTTTTTTAGCTTGAACCAATTTTGACTCTAATTCTAAATCTCTAAGTTATAAGTAATTGTGTATACACCTTCTTTTTCAGGGAATGTCTTGGCGAAGCACACGAACCCTGTGACTGCCAGACCTGGAAGGACTGGCTACAGAAAATATCTGAAATGAAACCAGAAGAACGTAAGAGCCATGCAGGGCTGACAGGGAGGCATGGGTGTTTTGCTGCCATTTCGATCTTTTGGTTTTAGACAGAAATTTTTTAGTTGCATTAAGTAAAAACTGGTTTCAACATTGGTTGAAAAATAGGGTAAAAGGTGAGGAGAACTATACTCCTGAATGAGGGGCTGCTTACACTTTAACTGCAGCACTATGGTAGACTGTTCTTTATAAAACATTCCTCCCCACCAATACATGTGTGGTTCACTCAGGGTATGCAAAACTCCTTCCTTTTCTTTTAAAGCTTTGTTTAATTAATTAGTCAATTTATTCCTGCATATAACTTCATTTACCCTGTCCTATTTTGATTTTTAGCCCATTCTGCTCCTATGATTGAGTAGTGTTCCATGAAGACTTTTATGTGCTTTAGAATTAATTTAAGCCAATACATGATAATAATAGTGAGGTTGAGGGTGAACTGCAAGACAGTTGTAGGAAACAGCTTAATGATATTTAATATTGACTAAAAAAAAACTAATAAAGGTTGGGTTTACACAGGACAGACATTTTCTTAGTCTACGTTAACAAAAAAAGGTGACAGCAATTTGAATATGTACTAACTTACCTTGGTTACCACAGTTCAGAGCCTTTCCAGAGTATGTTATAAATACTTTGGAATGCATAGAAAATTCTACAAAGAGGGATAATGCACCCTTCTCTATCAAACTATGCCTGTTTTTTTTATACATATATATTTGCCCATTTGTATATTGTAATTGTCATATATATGGTATATAAATTTATATAAAAATAGATGTTTGGAACTACATTGAAATAATACGTGTATTAATATTATATATGTATAAGTTAGAAAGTGTAATAAAAAAATTTATGTGAGAAATACAAATAGTGAAAACCTCCAAAATTTTGTCAAGAAATAGGGAAACTTGCATCATTCCTAATGTGATTCTCACAAAAGATCACACAAGTGCAATTTCAACCTCTCTGTTTTTGCATGCCCCATAACCTCCTGCCACCCTCCAAAAGTTGTGGGAGTGAGTGAAGCCTATGAGGACGCTGCCAACTGCCTGTGGTTACTGACCAACTCCAAACCTTGCGCCAACTGCAAGTCTCCAATCCAGAAGAATGAGGGCTGCAACCACATGCAGTGTGCAAAGGTAAGGAGAAGATTTCTTGAGGGAATCAGCTTTGTATGTCCTGTATATATTTTAGGATCCCAGAAGTCCAAAACCTCTGAAGGGTCATGCCTGATAGCTGGTGGAACCTGTTGCAAGAATTAAAAATGAGCAAATGGCAGGTTACATGTATTTAGAAAATGTTTAATATTTTCTAAAAATCTGTTTGTCTGACTAGTGTACATTGTAATGATTGAAATTCCATAAACACTTAAGAATAATTACTGTTACAGTATGAAACTCGAGGAAACAGAAATAATTGATGGTTTAATTGTCATTAATAATGTAGAAGAAAAAGAACAGCTTTAATTGGCAGATGTAAGATTTTAAGAATGGCTTAGCTGTAATGAAGGTTTTGCCTTACCATATTTTTGTTTTGCATTATTTCTCTAACATAGCAACAAAGCAAGAGAAGTTTAGGTGGAAAACTGTAAACAGGAATTAATCAGTAGGAATGAAAAGGCAGTGAAGAGTGATTCCAAAGGAAATTTATTGATGACAGCAGCCAGAAAATTAGTCACAAGTTTGCACTGTGCTACCAAAATAGAAAAAATGTTTTTTGCCACGAGTTCAGTATCATTTGAAAATGTTTTTTCCTCTCAAGTTAGCTAAAAGAAGCACATTTAGAAAACTGTTTCTTTATGTCAGAAATATCTTATAATCAACTTTTACCTCTTTGAGGAGCATCATTAAAAATAAGAAAGTAGTGAACACTTGACATAGTTGGCCTACAATAAAAGGCTAACAGATTTAGAAAGTAATTCCATTTTTCTGAAAATATGCAGGTCTCTATTGCTATGCAGATCCCATTTTCTTTATATTGTCACATATTCTCTCACTGTGATATGAATTGAAGATTGGGGCTTTTTTTCTATCATTGGCAGCAGAGAACATTCTCGTACATTTTGATCTATGCCAAGTTTGCTGGTTTGGGGTTTTTTGGGTTTTTTGTCTTAAATGATTTTTTAAAAGAGCTCTTAAATTTTGTACTTCTAAAATCTGTATAAGGTATGTTTGTTGCAGCTGTTGCCACTGAGCTCAGTTGAACAAAGTGGCTTCAGGCTGGAGGAGAATCATAAAACCCTGTTTTCTGTACTTAAGCAGGCATTTTCTTACTGTTTTATGAGTGCAGCTTCTAACAAGGCAAGGTTTATGCAGTCCTGCTCTCTCACTCCACTGTCTATATTCGTTTTTTAGCCCTATGGGACTATGATTTCAATAAACAGGAGGTTCATAGATAATAAATTGCTGCAAGTTTCATGAAACTTGGTGGCTGTATGGTGCAGAGACTTCCTTTGTACCACCAAGAGAGAGGCTGAAATACCTACCCAGCTGTTACCTGCTCAGCAATTGCCTGTTCTGCTTGGCTCAGACCATGGCAAATAGAATTTGTTAAGCCCAGGTGGTGATGCTACAAGGCTCAGTGATCATGAGGACACATAAAACAGAACTCAGGAGTTAATCACACAATCACAGAATATGCTGAGTTGGAAGGGATCCACCAGGATTAACAAGTCCAACTCCTGGCCCTGTGCAGGACACCCAAGAGTCACACCAGTGCCTGAGAGAGTTGTCCAAACACTTCTGGAACTCTGGCAGGTTTGGTGCTATGAACACTTCCCTGGGAGCCTGTTCTAGGGCCCAGCCACACTCTGGGTGAAGAACCTTCCCCTGCCTTCAAGGGAGTGGACAGTTCCTCCCCATTTAGTGCAAACTGAGTATTCTTTGGAGTCCTGTGTGCAAGTGAAGCCCTGGCGTTACACGGGTACCCAGCTGTGTGCTGGACACCTGGAAAGAGGCTGTGAGAGAGCAGCAAAAGTTTTGCTGAAGTCCTGAAAGTCCAACCTGGCTTCCCTTGATCAGCTGGGTGGGTTACCCTGTCACAGGAGGAATCAGGTTGGACAAGCAGGACCTCCCCTCATGAAGTTGTGCTGGCTGTGACCAATGGATGTGTTGTCCTCCAGGTGTTTTTCAGCACCTCCCAGAGTTATCTTTTCCATGATTTTACCATGATTTTACCATGATTTTACTGAAGTGAGCCTGACATGCAGCAGTTTCCAGGGTTGTCCTTCTTGCCCTTCTTGAAAATGATTTTGGGTTTGGGAGGTTTGTAGAAACAGCTGATGTGATTTTGTATGTCTAATGGGACTGAAATATTGGGAGAAGGTCTGGGAACACTGCATGAATCTTGGGTTTTGAGGAGGCTTTTGGAGATATGAGAGATTAAAAGATAAATATAATGGAGTGGTCAGATGGGAGATAATTTGGGAGAGCTGAGATAGTTGCAGTAGGAGCATATATACATAAATTAAAAGGAAGTCAAGCTTTATTAGTTCAGTTGCTTGTGACACAGCTTGTTTCATGTGATCTTTTGAATATTTTGTAATAATTTTTTTCTTATAATGAATATGAATGGGTTTGAGTGGTAGGCATGTGATACTCAACACTTTTATACACAGTTGTTCTCATACTACGTTCTCAGCCCTACCTACCATTTTTTTATAAGCCAGCAGCTTTAAAAAATGTTTCAACACAAGAAGGAACAGCACAATAACAAGAAGGAATATTCTAGTCTGCATTGCTTTTTAAAAGAAAATCAGCACTACGGATTTTTGAGACAAAATTAGCAAAAGTACAAGGCATGAGTTAGATTTCATTCCTTCCTGTGATATATCTAAGTGATTGGATAAAATAACTACACAAAAAAGACACATCTGGTATGGAGTAAGTATTCCTGGAAATGTTAAACTTCTCAAAGAGAGAAGAAATGCAGTTTAATTTATCAAATGCCACTAATAATACTCAAAGTTTAATATTAATTAATGTAAATTTTCTTTCCTCCTCTGTAAGACAGATAAAATAAACAGGATTCACCAATTGTGAAGTCTTTTGCTCATCCATCCATAAATAGCTTCCAGTTATTTTAAAATTAACTAGCTGAGAACTCACTGCTGAAATGAGAACATTTAACACAGTTGGATCTTCTCTGATGCAGAGAAGCCTGCATAAGTCACCTTACACCTCCTTATAAGGTGTTACCTATTTTGAAAACATTTACTCAGTGCAGAAAAGGTTCACCTGGAAGTAATCACTCATCAAAGCTGATGTTCTGAGTTCTTTCTTGCCTTAATAGTTGTTAGCAATATTTTGTAGTAGGAACAACACATGAAAACAACACCAGTAATCATGGTTTTTTAAGTAATATTAGGGGAAAAAAGTCCCTCTTTCTCATGAATAGTCTCTGTGTTATTTAAAGAAATGGGACTGATTTTTTAACAATTACAAAAAACCAGGCCTGCTGTATTTACCATTTGATTTATTTCATCCACTTAAAACTTAACATGTAGATCCAACACAGTCTTATGATCCAAGGAACAAAAACGATGACTGAGATGGTTTGATATGGTTTGATAAACAGATCTCCTTAGTAAGTAAAATAGGAAAGAGGCTCCTCAAAATTTTTTTACACTCAGAATGCTGTTAATTAAGTTCTCCATAGAGGAATAATGATGCCTAACTGCAAATCTAAGACATTTCAACTTCTTTTTTTTTTTCTTTTTTTCCTTTTTCCTGTGTTTTTCTGAAGTGCAAATATGACTTTTGCTGGATATGCTTAGAAGAATGGAAGAAGCACAGCTCTTCCACTGGAGGCTACTACAGATGCACTCGCTATGAAGTTATTCAGCATGTAGAGGAGCAGTCCAAGGAGATGACAGTAGAGGTAAAAAATGAATGTGTGTGTTTGAAAAATAGCACTAAGGTTGCAATTCTCCATTCGGGATAAGTTTAATCAAAATTCTTCCAAACCAGAGTTCCAAATGGAAAAATACAACCTTAAACATATCAAAGAGACAGAAAGAAAACACTGCTTATTTGTGGCTACCTAAGATTCCTGCTTTTGACTTTGTTAACAACCACTGGTGACTTTACTCAAGTCATTTTACTTCTGTGTGTCATGGTTTCCTTTTGTGAAATGAGCATTCTGGTCCTGTAATTAGCTGCTGTGCACTACAAAAGACATCCTTAATTTTGGCTTTTGGAAAATTGCTTTAAATAGCAGGCACTGACAGTGTATCAATTCTTTGGCTGCAGTACTTCCAGCCATGCAAATTTCAAAAATTAATTTTGTCTCTTTACTTACATGGCGCTCAGCATTGTGTACATTATTTATAGTCTGAATAGAAACAGTTCATTATTTAATTATGTCTGATGGTGATTATTGTATTAAATGATAAGATTTATTTTGGTTTCTTTTGTTTCCCCATTATTTTCCAGGCTGAAAAGAAGCATAGAAGATTTCAAGAGCTTGATAGGTTTATGCACTATTATACAAGATTTAAGAACCATGAACTTAGCTACCAGGTGTGGATCAAGCCATTTTTACTGATGTTTGTTTCTGTTTTATTAATCCAGAAATAATTATCTTATAGTATGTTATTAATTTTCTTTTTCTAGTTAGAGCAGCGCCTTCTAAAAACAGCCAAAGAAAAGATGGAGCAGTTGAGTAGAGCTCTAAGTGGAAGTGAGTATTTGCTGTGATCTGTGCCTTTGCTTTGAAATCACATCAACACTGTTATGGCTAAATGTTCTCTTTTGAGTGGAGCTCACCTCAGTCTGCTGTGTGATGTCATCCCTCCAGTACTAGAATTTGTGAACATTGGATGAAAGTTAAATGTACAGTAAATCTTACCTATTCCAGAACCTCAAGGAGGAAGTAGCATTAGTAAGGTAGAAACTAATGTTCTGTGCTTATGACTGTTCTCACTGTCATTGAGAACTTGCTGCTCTTTACTTGCAAAATATTTATACATAAAAGTAATGCTGACATCAGCAGGGAAACACAATCCCAATGCTTGTTTCATATTGCAGCTGAGGGAGGCTGTCCTGATACCACATTCATTGAAGATGCAGTGCAAGAGCTTCTAAAAACTCGCCGCATTCTTAAGTGTTCTTATCCATATGGATTCTTTTTGGAGCCTAAAAGCACAAAGAAAGAAATATTTGAACTTATGCAGGTAATACATGGATATATTTTACTTTCCTAATGGCACTTTTTTTTAAATATTAATTATCAGTGTCTTTTTGGCATTTTTGTAGTATAAAACTGACCTACCTGTTTAGTATTTATCACCAAGTTTGGAAAAGTAGTAGCATGTTTTTTATATCACTTTGCAAAGGAGAAAGATAAGGACAGAAGGAAGGGGATAGTAAGAAAACTTCCTGTTAATCTGAGGGTAACATTTTAACTTCAGTCTTCATCTCCTTCTCTAGCTTCTCTTTCTAGCTTTCCCTTCTGATGTGCTTGACATCTGGGAGAAGGCAAAATTGGAGGAGTAGCTGGGGCTGCTGCCTCCTTTCCTGTCCCTTAAATCCATTGAAGGTGTTCAGTATTTCAGAGTGCAGGGA
The DNA here is from genome assembly GCA_025920805.1 of Petroica traversi. Lineage (NCBI taxonomy): Eukaryota > Metazoa > Chordata > Aves > Passeriformes > Petroicidae > Petroica > Petroica traversi. The sequence continues at coordinate 21,981,964 of JAHLSL010000022.1, forward strand.
AATCCTGCTCTAGGCTGGAGGACAGAATGTAGGTCAGTAAAAGAGTAGGCTATGGGGCAGAGATTTTGGGGTATTTTGGTATTTCGTAAGGTATTTTCAGGAAAGTGGATATAACTGTGCTCAGTATTTATAGAGAAGCACTCTTCCTGATTTGCATTTCCCTGTAAAACTGGTTTTTTCTGTATTTTTAACTATTGCAGACAGACCTGGAAATGGTCACTGAAGACCTTGCACAGAAAGTGAACAGGCCTTACCTTCGGACCCCTCGCCATAAAATCATCCGGGCAGCTTGTCTGGTGCAGCAGAAGCGCCAGGAGTTCCTGGCCTCTGTGGCCCGGGGTGTTGCTCCTGCAGACTCTCCAGAAGCACCCAGGCGCAGGTAACCCACCCTGAGCACTGCAAGAGTCAGAAAAAGTTCCTTTGATAGCTGCCAAAGGGGGTGAATCCACTGCTGTTCTCTGACAATGAGGTAGATGCTAGGTGTGATTGTTGTAAATCACTGTGATATTTTCTAGGACATTTGATCCTTGTGGAATTACAGCCTTTGAGCAAAAATGGAATTTTCTTTTTGAGGATCACTGCTCTGTGTGTTGCAACCTAAATTGCTTCCCCATTTGTGATATATTAATGATTAGATGTCATGGCTTCTGTTTCAGTTTTTTCCATCAAGATTGTCACTAAATCCCTGGTACACTTCAAAAATCTCTTAAGTATTTGCTCAACATATCAGGCAGTTCTGGAATAGTCAATAATTTAACTGTAGGGTTTACAAAATTAATTTTGGATTAAGAATTAAAGGGGAAGACTTGTTAAGTTAGGGAGCTACAGTTGCACTAGTTTTCGGATTTCAGTAGGTTTTGAAGCTCTGGAGATTGTTCATATTTGTTCTACTTCTAAATTTGATGGTATTTCTTTCCATTTTACAGCTTTGCTGGTGGAACATGGGACTGGGAGTATTTAGGATTTGCATCCCCCGAGGTAAACTATTTCTTTTTAATATTTTTAACTTAGTTCTGCATATGCTAGAAACACAGGTATGATCACAATCTGCATGAAGAGCTTCCTTGAGTCAAAGCATTTCAAGTTGGTTAAGCTTTCCATTTCATTTATTTCACAATAGAAGGAAATATATTCATAGCTAATTGGGCAATGACTCCACACAATGCCACTAACATGGATGTAGTTATCTAAGGTGGCATTAGACAAGCTATTTTGCATTCATCGTTTTCCAAGTACATAACCAGTTTTAAAATTAAATATAAATTGTTGTCTATGTGCTGGAGGACTTTAAAGTAATAAATGTATGAAATTGTGTAGGTCACTTTTGAGTGCAATATCAGCAGAATTTGACAAAAAGTCTTAAGAAATTTCCATCCTCTGTCACAATTGCAACAAAAACATACAGGCATACTCCTAAATATTGTTAAATATTATAAATATTTATTTTTATTGGTATATATTGAAGCAGGATGGAAACTGCATACTCAAATGACATTAATTTTTGCTACTTTACCAAGAATGAAAATTACCATTTTTAAAAATAATATTCTACAATCTGTATCTGGGAAAGAGTAAGTAGTTTTTGAGACTCTGCTCTGAAAAATGAGAAGCTTCCTATAAAGCTTTCCTTTATCATCCTAGTTTTTATTTAATGTTTTGAGAACATTAGATTAAAGCATTCAGTCAGGAAGGAAACTTCATTTCAACATTTCCTTGTTTGCTGTTTTCTTTCTAGCTAGTAATTTTTAAACATCCTAGAAAACTCCATGTACTTTTCCCATATATTTCCTTTGCTATTGTTGGTGAGCATCATGCTGGTGAGAACATGGCTCGCTTCTCTACAAAATATCAGCTGCTTCTCCTGCCCAGTTCCTTTAGTTCTTTTGAAATAATCCCACATCTGATAACATCAAACTCATTGTGATATTACTGTATCATCAGTGGAACTGGTTATAAGAAGAAGCTGGTAAGAAATGTGTTGAAAAGCTGTTTAGCAGGAGGTGCAATTGCAGCTGTGCTTAGATGATCTGCTTATGAGTTTTTATGATTTGCCTAAATGTGGCACTGTGTGATGCAATTTGGTTTCTTTGCTATGTAGCTATCACAAATACTTGCAACCACCTATGCTAAAGGAATTTTGTAGAATTAATAATGGTCATCTTTGTTTATTGTAGTGAATTTCACTGCAAAGTATTTTACATAGGGCTGTGCTTTTACTCTCTACTACTGACAAGTAGTAGAATGACTGTGTATCTAAGATTGTATAAAACAAAATCTTACTGGTTTTAGCAAGGAATGATGGTTGTTGTAGAACACTATGTGAAACCAAGATATTCCTATCCAAAAAAATTAAAACTTCTTTTGCTCACATGTAGAAAACTGTTCTATGTAATAAGAAATAAGGTTTCATGACTGGTAATTAAGATCTCTTTCTAAAGGTTAAATAGCACCCAAAAATTAAATGGCTATTGGTACAATCTATTATTTCATTGCAAAAAAATGAGACCTAAGATCTGGTTTGATGAATAAATCTTAGAGTTCAGTGTTCACTTCCCATGATTCCTTTTCTGATTCAGAGTGATATAATTATATATATATTTTAAATAATTCAGTTATATTGTTCTGTATCAAGGTTTGATTTTCTGTTGTTTGAGGCACCGCTTTGCATTCAGAAAATCCCTAAGATGCCTAACAGTTGGAAGAGTGTTTTAGAGAAGAATCACTTCATGTTTTCCTTGTTTCTTTTTGGTGTCCCACAGACTAACAGGCATATACTACTTACTGCTGTTGGACAGAATATTGGGCTAAATTGAGCTTTTGTCTGGTCCAATAGAGCTGCTTTTTAATGTTCTTATCATTTCCATGGATAAAAATCTGCCCACACACGATTTTGTGACTACTTCTTTTGTATTGCATATGTCATTATGAGTAAGAACTTGGTCTGAGAAAGTTCATGGAAGAAAACACGCTCTCACTACATTAATAATCTCATTGTGTCAGAGAAATAACACTTCTGGATTTAAGTTTTAGGTACTTTAGATGTTTATGATGAAGAGTTAATAAAGGAAAGGAAAACTAATGGAACTGTTACCTTTCCCAATTCATTTGGCCAAATGAATCCTTTGGATTACAGATTTTCCAACTTGCAGCTCACAGAAATAAAGAACAGTATTCTTTTCTGAAGAGAAGAGTGAGTAGCTGTGTGCATATTTTTATTGCCTTGTGTATATGAATAACTGAAATTAACACAAGGTGATACCTACACAGTCAGGCTCAGTGTCAGCTGGACATACCAGAAAAAGATACCTGGAAGTTTCCATTCAAGCATAAAATTACTTCCTCCATATTAGGAAATATATGTAAATCATATCCAAGTATTAAGGTAGTCTTTTCCATAAATGCTATATAAAGTATCTAAGCACACACTGTGTGAGAAAATGCAGGCTGCAGAAGTTCAAATCCATATGCTCATTAGCAGCACGAGTTAAGCAAAAGTAGAGGAGAATTGTAATTAATTCCAGACTGTCCAGTAGAAGAGTGTCAGATGTGTCTTAAGAAGTTCTGGAGCCATAGTGTCTTGGAGGAATATCAAGTCCCAGTGAATGTCTACCAGCTTTCTGTAGTCTTTTGAAGGCTATTTTCTACTGACAATTGCTGGCAGCAGAGATTCTGAGATAATCTATTGATATAATTCACATCAGTTGTTTTTATGTTCTAAAATCACTGGGTATGCATTTATTAAAAAGTGTGTCAATGTGTGCATATATAAAGTTTTGCATCAAAGATTTTAAACAATGAATGTGTTCTTGGAATTGTTAAAAAAGGAGATTGCAAGTATTAAAATGTTGGTAGTACAGCTAGTTTGTTTGTTTTTTTTCTTTTTGCTAATTCATGTTTTATAGATTTAGGATTACCTTGGATTTTTTTGTTATTTATGTTAAGCGTCGCATGATACAATTCATTTTTCTGAAAGCGGGTGATTTTATAATACACATATAAAATCACACATTTTTTATAAAAATGTGGTGCTTGTTACTCAGAAAAATAGTACTGCATGCTGCCCTGTGTTTTGTAACCTTTGGTTTATGCAGGAATATGCTGAATTTCAGTATCGGAGGAGGCACAGACAGCGTCGGCGGGGAGACATGCACAGCCTGCTGAGTAACACTCCCGACCCCGATGACCCCAGTGAGAGTACATTAGGTACGACCTCTCTGGGGCTGGCTTCTTCTTTTCCTGCTTCAGAATTGCTAGCAGTGACCACAGTGTTTGTTCTTCTCTGGATACACTTTGAAGAAGTTTCAAATACATTGCTGTATTTTCCAGGACACAACATAAAAGGCTTGTCTCTGCAGTTTTTTTATGTGATCTTAGAAGTGTTGTTGACTTCACTGTGGCTGCTGCTGTTCTAAAAGAGAAATGCATTGATCTTCCCACTAACAACTCCTCAGCTGTCCAGCGCAGGTTTGCTTTTCTGGAGAAATTTTGAAGGTCACTCGTACATGCACCAGGACTTCTACACCAATGCAAAGAAGCAGTTGTGCTAGAGTGATAGAGTGATAGAGTGAAGAGGCTACAGGCCTGTGGAAGAGAGTCACAAGGCTGTGTTCCACATCTCTGCTCAGAAGCTGTATTGGCAAAGGCAGCCAGGAAAGAAGTTGGCCTGAGCTGTGACTCGCAGAGTGCTGCTCCTCTGGGAGCTGGTAGCACAGTCCCTTAAGGTCTCTCTGTGACTTGGCTGTCTGGGCTGGCTCAGTACTGCCAGAACCTTAGCAAAGGTACAGAAACAGCTTGACTCCAAATCATTGGGTGAAACTGTTTCTGCAGAGCTGCCAGTCTGCATGCTCAGTCTTTTAGCCATGTTGCACAAACTCTCATTGCTGTGTCTCAGGAACATAACACACAGCTTGGCCTTTAAAACCAGAAGGAGAGACCCTTTATTGAGGAGAATCGATCACATGCATCCTTTATTTCAGAAAAAGTAATCAAAATTTTGGTGAACTTTGGTTCTTCTCCATTACAAATAAAATGTAAAAGCATCTTGTTAGTTCAAGGACTAGATTTTGACCAAACACTTGGATATAGTAGTGATGGTCAAGTGCACACTGATAAAGCACACAAGAGAATATTATTTTATATCGGTCCATCACATTTTGGAGTAGAAAATTCCATTTTCCTATGTAAAAAGATTTATATTTATTTTTATTACAGAGCAGTTTTTTTCTGGAAACAGCATCTTCTATTTTTTTTTTTTTGTTGGTTGTTTTAAGAAAACAGCAATGTCAATAATTGCTGAAGTATTCACTAATGGCTCTTCTCTTAATTGTAGTGCAATGTTACAGTAAAAATGATTATAATCTTAATATCACAGCTGAGGTTTTGTCTTTGAAAGAAGAGAGAAATGGGCAAACATGATTTGTAATCCACCTATAAATGCATCCTGTATTTGTGTCCACATGCAGTAATTTTCAGGGCTTTCCATAAATCATGAATGTGCCTTAGAAGCACTTTGCCCCTTCTGCCAATGCTCCCAATGGCATAGCCTATCCTTTCATAGAGAAGGGTACTGAGGGAAGAAAGGACAAATGAGGCAGGCAATCACTCCTAAAACAATGGGATTGGTGTTTCACCACTGTGTAAGAGCTGGCGTGGAAGGAGTGGTTTGAATTATTTCAGGGTGATAAAAGAGTAAAATTACACACTAGAATCCAAAAGGAAGGGAGAGATTGTGTCAGTAAATAATAGCAGAGGAGGCTTCCTCACTGGTTCTTCACCGCTTTTGTTTTGGTTGTCCAAACAGACACTCAGGAAGGTGGCAGCAGTAGAAGACATGGCACCTCCATGGTGAGTTCAGCTTCTATGGGTATTCTGCACAGCTCCTCGCTTCATGACTATACCCCTGTCAGTCGCTCTGAAAACCAGGATTCTCTTCAGGTATCTCCCCTAATCTCTTTTCCATTCTCTCTGCTTTGCTTGCTCTCCTCCGCTCTGCCTTTCTGTGTCATTTTGTCTCTGCAAATTTTCTTAATTCTTCAGTGAGAAAGGGAGAATCTAGGACAACAAATTACTCATTCACATCGGTAAGAATTGCTAAACAATCACTGACATAACAATATGCACCTTTTAAATAGTGTTGTCAGTTCTGTTGGTAAAAATTGATTCTGATAAAGGACGTGTAGGAATAATGAATGAATATCAGATTTGAGCCGAAATCACTTTTCATCCAAAATATGTAACAAGATTCAAGTTTTATTCTGAGAGCAACCTTATGTATTTCCACAGGCTCTGAGTTCTCTGGATGAAGATGACCCAAACATCCTGCTAGCTATTCAGCTGTCATTACAAGAATCTGGCTTGGCCATTGATGAAGAAACTAGAGACTTTCTAAACAATGAGGCATCTTTAGGAGCAATAGGTACCTCTTTACCGACAAGACTGGACTCTGCTCCCATAAGTATAGACAACCCAAGGGGTGCTTTGAGCAGCTCTGAGCTGCTGGAACTCGGTGACAGCCTGATGAGACTGGGTGCAGGCAGTGATCCCTTCTCAGCCGACCGTCTTCATTCGCACCCCTGCAGCGAGACAAGAAGTGGGTTATACTCAACATCCAGCGATGCTGATTCCAGCAGTCACGATCCCAATGCCAATGAAAATCTGCTTGGAAACATTATGGCCTGGTTTCATGACATGAACCCACAGAGTATTGCTCTGATCCCCTCAACAAGTACAGAAACAGATGAGGAGTCACAGCAACCCAGTACTGAAGATAGATCTGCAGGGCAACCAAATCTTACCGACACAGGGCTGGAGCCTCAGGAAGAGCATGCACTGTTTGAGGATGCACTCAAAAATGAAGGCAGAGGAACCCAGACAGAGGAAAGCACTTCTGAAGAAAATGTTATTCCAAGTGAAACAGTATCACAAATGGGTGATAACAGGGAGGTAACAAGCACCCTTGATGCTTCAGGAGAAAGCTCAAGTCAGACTCCTCAAACCTCAAGTGAATGGAGTGAACATGTGCATCTGGTATGAACAGAAACGAAATCTGGAGTAAAAGAATGGCGGTGACAGATGGTACAGTATGTGGAGTAAGCATTATGGAGGCTTTGATCCACATAATTGCAGCTCAGTTGTAACCACTGACGTAACAACGGATATTTAGGAGTTCTCTTGAATTGTAGTTCTTCATAATAATGTGAACCTTTCAAGGAATATCCTTTGCATTTAATTAGGTAGTATTTGCCTTTTTGCTCTCGAGAGAAAGGAATAAGTAGGTTGTATTCCACATTCCTAATACAATGCAGCATCTGTTTAGCCTTAGGTTGATGATCCTTAACTTGAAAGTACGGATTAAAGGCTTACACTGATTATTTTGGTTGGTTTTCCTAAGAAATAGTTTATTTCGTTTTTTAGAACTCATTATTTCACCAAAATAACATCTAGCAGTTCATTTGCATTTTGGTTTTGTTTTCCATAACTTTTCCTTACTTATTTTTCATTTTTGCTAGCAGTGTGAACGGAGGTATTTAATGCTTCTCTGTAGTACTGCTCCAGGAACAAGTTTTAGGGGATATTATTTCCCTTTAAAATCAAAGATTTTTTCATGTCTATTTACAGTCCAAATGTGCCAAACTGTGAAAAGTTAACTGGCAGTAGCCGAATGAAACAGTGCAGTGTTACTCTATCCAACTAATCCCACAATTCTTAGCAGTGAAAGAAACCACTGGGTAGCATTGCTTCTCTAAATTTAACTGGCATATGTTGCCACGGTGACTGCATTTAATTAAATGTAGCCTGTATCTTAAGTTAATGAAACCTAATGCTGCTGTTAAACAGTTATTTTAAATATTAAAATGCAGTGAGTTAGCAACAGCTATGCTGTATTTTAAGAGACACTTTAATGGAAGTGCAATCATAGTTCTTTGTTTTCATAATTCTACAAAGCATTTTATGCACTAACAGTGCAATTACTTTTAATGATAACATTTTATAAAAATATAGGAATACAGAATTTTCATATATTAGCCAGTCCCACAATTAAAAGTTCAGATAACACATCCTGCTCAACATGTTACGGTGCCTTTGCCTAACCCAACTGGATAGTTGCCACAGTTAAACAAGTAATTCAAATTCAGTGTTTGTTCTGGAGTAACTATGCTATTAATTGCAAAGACCTCCATAAAACCACCCATGGCCTTGCCTTTACAGTAAATAACTAAACGTTCAGTCAGTGTTTTTGCATATACAAAACACTACTAGGTATTTGTTCAATTGCACAATATTCATTTGCTGTGTGATTACTGTTTAGTGTAAGAAAAAAAATTTTAAAAAGAAAAAAACCACAAAAAAACCTTTTCCTAGTTGTTGTACCGTGAAAAACAAAAATACTGGTTTTAGATTTGCTTAAAAGCATCAATCTACAGTTAGTGAGATACAATGGTACAGTATGTAATTACAACTAGAATAAGTTGTTCAAATGGCTGTTTTAATTACATATAATCAAAACTTTTCATAACATGAGCAAATTACGTACACTCCATTTTAAGTTTTGCTTAACTGTTACCAGAGATTTGTTGATATGATATAAAAGTTTATTACTACTGAGTGTGTATAGGCAAGTGTCATGATAGCAAAGTTTATGTATTGATTACTGTGAGTTCAAGTGAGTGTTTTGGTAACTAATTCATGCAAATCCAGCTTTGGAACCTTGCAGTTACAAGGTTCGTATTAGTAAAAAATGAAATAAGAATATTTTACCCTTACCCCATAAAAATCTTGTCCATTTTCCAAGCATCTTTAGAGAGAATGAATTAGAATAGTCTAAATAATTTTCCAACTTTTCCTCTAGCTACCCTACTCCTGACATAATATTGAGCCTTTGAAAAATACCTATAGGTATAAAGTCCTTCAATTAAAAGGGTCCTTCATGAACTGTCATCATGAATTGGTCTGAAAGGTGTTTAACTCACATAGCTTCCTTGAATGGTAATTTCTGAATAGAAAGATTCTCACAAAAAGATTGTGTATTGCATTGAGATGTCTTGCAAAGTTGCAGTAAGATATGTAAGAGTGCTCTCTGTGAAGATAGTGAAGTTTGTGGGTTCTGGTTTTATGTAATTTGGTTAGGTTGTGCAGTATATCCATTGTTTCCGTGTTACTCTTATGAGCATGAAATTAGACTATAAAATTTGTATTTTCTTGGTACTTATTTTAACACCATAGTCATTGACTTTACAATTCAAAAATAAAAGTTTGGCAAGACTATTTTGTAAACCTGTTAATTTTATAATGTAAAAAAATTACTCTAACCTTGAATTGTTATTTGCACTTTCATAGTCTATACTTGATACATTCCCACTTTATATACAAGTAGGATACTACAACATGTAGATGTTTGGCCAAATGAATGCTGTTAATAATATGTAAAATTCTTTGATTAAACATTTATTACTTAAACTAATTCCGTTCCGTCTCATTACATCTTAGACTTACTGTAGCAGATCCTTGAGACTGCTGACAGACATTTTTAGGATATGTTCAGTCCTGTGCCTGATTAGTTGGACACCATCTAGTAAGTCGAATGTTTTGATTTATAAATACAAAGTACCTTCATAAAGCTTTGAAAAAAAAATCTAAAATAGAATTTGTCTTAATCACTGGAGCCATATTGTGCACATGTTCTCTCTAGAGTAATGCCTTGTCACTACAAACAGTGGTGCTAAAGAGGGGGGACTAAATTTTGTGAAAGATTCTGTTCATTGATGTTATTTAGTGCCACTTAATATGCACTCTCCATTGTTACCAGGAAATTCCAGTGTGCCTCTGTTACTTTATTAGCACTAAACTACTTTGTTCATTGTTACAGTAATGTCATCAACTTCCTCCACCAAGCATGCCAAGATCGCGGAATCACAGTCTGGTTTGGTTTGGAAGGGACCCTAAAGACCATATTGTTCCAAACCCCCTGCCATGCACAGGGACACCTTTCACCAGACCAAGCTGCTCAGAGCTCCATCCAACCCAGCCTTGAATAATTCCAGGAATGGAGCATTCCGAGCTTCTCTGGGCAACCTGTGCCAGTGCCTCAGCACCCTCACAGAAGGCATCCCACTGTAATGCTCAGGGAGGCTGGTAAGAATGGAAGCCAAAACATGGACACTGTGATAGCCAGCTTCTTTACAAGCAATTGTCTGGCTCAAAAGACAGCTTTAACTTTGAAAGAACCAAGAACTCATGGTCATTTTATGTGATCTCTGCCGTTGCCTTCCCTGCCCATGCTCCTCCTGAGGGCCAAAAACCAAAGACCTCACAAAATTTGGGGTGAATTCTTGGCTCTGCCTCAAGCTTGAATGAGTAATTAAGAGCCAGGAGCTGCAAAGACAGATGCATGTTACTTATGCAAGAAATAACTGTGCAACGCATCTCAAGAATACATCAGTTTGTGGCTCTGGGAATTAAGGGAATAAAAGCTGCTTTTCTCCCAAGAGAGCTGTTATGTACAGAACCTTAGAACAGAACCACATGGGAATGCAGAGTGCACCAGTCCCTCAGATTCGTACCCAGTTTCATGCATTTACAACACAAATATTTCTGGAGCTGCAGCTGACTGTGGAACAGTGACACACACATAATAAGAATCAAGGATTCTTCAGCTGTGAGCCAGCTGATTCTAGGACAGCAGTTAGAAGCTGGGAGGAAGCAATGCAATTAAATCCACTGCAGAACAATTCAACTACTGAAGCAGGAAATGAGCAGAGTGTGTGGATGTGCATCACTTCCGATAAAAAACACTCACCGAGAGCTCCTAAGAATTTTCACGGAGCAGGGAGGGGCTCTGATGACTCCAAAGGGCAGCCCTTTCTCTTATTGGGGTAAAAATAAAGTGAAAATACACATTAATTGGAAGAAAACATTTACTCTGCCACTTTAGCTGAGCTTACACAGTGCAAAATGTGCAAAATGCCTCAGCTGCATCAGACACTTCCAGTCAGGCCACAGACTGAGTCAACCCACTTGGGCTCCAAAGAGAAGTCAGGAGCACCAGGTTCAAGGAGAACCAGGAAACTGAAGAGGATGCTCAAAATTTGGGATCGACACAGTAAAGCTTGGGATCCTCTGGAGAGAGGGGTACTTTAAGAAGTCCTGGGCCCCACCTCTCCTTCTACCCATAACTTCCAGATATTCAGCAACTCTCAGAAGATTTCATCTATTGCCTAGCTAAGATTAAAGACATGCTGGGTTTAATTTCTGACAAAATATCCTAAGTTCTTCGTGTCATCTTCGGGTGAGGTGAGGTGGGGGTGGCCAGACAGCACTGACAGCAATCCATGCCTCTCTCTGGTCTTACACAAAGCCAACAGAGTAATCATTCCAGGAACACTGTAATCTCAAGGTGTCGTTTTACTGTGGTTCCATTGAAATGACAGAATCACATTTGTCAAGAAATACTGATCTAAACCTCTTTTTGACAACATAAAAATGGTTGATTAAACCATTTTTTAATTATCTTAAAATTATCACTTCAGATTAGGCTTCTTAAAACTTGAGCTTTATTGATTTGGGTTTTTTAAATCCAAGTTATTATTTAAAAGCAGAATAATCACAGTGGGTAAGTTATCAACAATATACAGCAGCATTTTAATTAAGAGTATACACATATATGAAAACCACACACATTCCACATTTGTGATAGAAAAGACTCTGTACATGGTTTCAGGAAGACAAGAGCTTAGAAGCCCGGAGTGAGAGAGATGGTAGAACTGGAGTTGAAAAACACAACTATCGCCAATTTTATTTGCTATCCATTAAAAAGATACCCTTTAAAAATTCACAAAGTAAAACCTTCACAAAGTATTAGATACTTCTCTGGACAGAAATGGACATTGCCACGCATTCCCAGCTATTCTCAGGCTAGTGATGCAATACCAATGAGATAGCAGTGAGCGGGCCCAGCAGTGGACGACTGCTGAGATGAGTGGTTGGGAACAAAAGCAGACAGAGGCTGCAAAAAAAAAGTTGTGGGAAGAGCTTAAGGGCTCTGAGAGATCACTGATGTGCAAGATAAAACTATAGAGCGATGCTTTAAAGAAGGAGAAAAAAAAATTTGCACCCGGTAAGTATAAACAGCTTCAGAAGAGATGAACACAAATCAGGATTTAAATCAAAGCTGAGGAATGAATTTGGCACCTGAGACAAGAAAGAAAAAGCTGGTATGAAAGAGGCAGGCAAGAGGTTAAACTCAGCTGCCCATGAGCCAGTACCAACCCAGACACACCCTGCATCCCCAGCATGCTGCATGAGGGGAGCATCTGTTAATAGATACCTGCAAATTATGGCTATTTGTGTCCACTGAGGACAAGACAAAGTCCATTTCATTTGCCCCAAAGAAGGTTTAAATAAACCCTAAGGATGGAAACTGAGAATGGGATCTTAGAGACTGCAAATCCTCATGCATGACTGGGCATTTCTTTCACAACATCAGACTAGAGAACCATCTACACAGGATGGCCCAGGGCCATGTGAGTGGCACTAGGTGAGGAACCACTGTTAGATCCATGGCTCCTACATTTGGCTCTCAAAGCTTCACAAAGGCACGTCTTCATTCCCTGGCCTTTTAAACTTCTTGATACATGACTGAGGTTCCATCCAAGAGAGGCAGTTCACAGAGTGGCTTGTGTTTGAAGGGGACCTTGGCCATCCAGTTCTAAACCATGCCTCCTTCCATTAGACCAGGTTGTTCAGAGCCCCACCCGACCTGACCTTGAACACTTTCAGGGATGGGGCATCCACCGCTTCTATGGCAGCCTGTTCCAGTGCCTCACCACCTTCAAAGCAGATGATTTTTTTCCCAATATCAAATTAAGGCCAAAACTGGTATATGTTGAGGGTAAGGTCCTCCAACACTTTCTCCTGAATCAGGACAATCATTGCAGTCCATCTCCTGTCCTCTGATTTTCTGTTGAGCCAGAAGAATGATAGCTGTAAATCCTTGGATGACAGCACCTGGCACCCCTGCAAACGGGAACAGAATCAGGAACGGCTTCTGCTGCAGAGAGTCAAGAATGTTAAGGGTTGGAAGCTACCTTAAAAATCCTCTAGTCCCAACCCCATGCCATGAACAGGGACACCTCTCGCTAGACCAGGTTGCTCAAGGCCTTTTCCAGCCTGGTTTTGAACACTGCCAGGGTTGGGGCATCCATGGCCTCCCTGGGAAACCTGTTTCGGTATCACCACACTCATGGTAGAAAATTTCTTCCTAATTCCTCATCTAAATTTTCCATCTTTCAATTTGTACCCATTCCCCCCTGTACCGTCACTGCTATTCCTAACGGAGAGTCCCTCTCTGGCTTTTCTGCAGGCCCCTTCACACACTGGAAGGTGCTGCCAGGTCTCCACAGGACCTTCCTTCTCAAGGCTGAACAGCCCCAGCTGCCCCATCGGGCTTCCCCGCTGCCCGCCCCGGTCCCTCGCTGTGAGTGCCGGCACACGGCTCTGTCTCGGGGCCTGGGACTCCGCTGTCTCGGTGCCCGGGCCCGCTCTGTGTCCCGGGGCCGCCGCCAGC
>JAHLSL010000022.1:21995924-22036597 GCA_025920805.1 Petroica traversi
GGGAGAGGGTGATGGAGCCGCCGGGGCCGGGCCCGGGGCGTTCGGGCCACCCCCCTGCATTCATCCCGTTCCCCACAGAGCAAGCAGGAGATCCACCGCCGCTCCGCCCGCCTCAGGAACACCAAGTACAAGTCTGCGCCCGCCGCCGAGAAGAAGGTTTCCACCAAGGGCAAGGGCAGGAGACACATCTTCAAGCTGAAGAACGTAGGTGGAGGGCGGAGCGCGGGTGCGCCGGGAGCCGGTGCCGGGCTGGGCGGAGCGGGGCCCGCGGGGACTGGGGAGAGAAGCGGGCACGGAGTTCAGCACTCGCTTCTCCACAGGGAATCCTGCAGATGAAAGCTTTGAGCTTTAAAGTAATAATGTTTGGTGGTTTTCTTAGGAGAAAATGTATGTGTGTGTTGTCTAAAAGGAAAAACAATGTCTGGAGCTTTACGGTTGATTTGTTTCAGTGCTGTTGATTTTCTATTTCTATGTTTGTTTCTTAGCCCATCAAGGCTCCAGAGTCCGTATCCACTATAATTACAGCAGAATCAATCTTTTATAAGGTATCGTTTATGCAAATCTATTTCTGAAAAAGATTATTCTGTTTCCAGTGTCAAGAATTATCATGGACAATGAAAGCACTAGGGATGTTGTCACAGAAACTGTTCTTCCTTGCCTAACAGTTGTGTAGAATTGTGGTTTGCCATAGTTATTGCCATTAAGTCTTGCAGAGTAGTTTACCTAAGTAGTTTAAATAGTTATCATTGTCCAATGTTTTTCTCTTCTAAGAAAAAAATGCATCTTTTTTTTTTTTAATTATTGTAGTCAGCATTTTTGAACTTAACTTGCACTATGCAGAGGTCAAGCAAAAGTGACTGTAGGTGATTATTTATGTGTGATGTTTCCTACCTTAGGCACAGAACCTACTGCCTGTAGAGGGGGTGGGTGCAGTGCCCCAGCATCTCAGCTGGCTCCCATTTCAGAGCTGGTACAAGCAGTCTCAAACACCCTGGAACGAGATCTCTTGGCAGTGGCAGTGAAGCAGGAGGGAGCCTTTTCACATTCATGCTTGAGAGCAGCTTTACCAGCATGCCAAGGTGTTTTAAAGTTCTGAAATTTGTTTTTGTTTCCCAGCAGTACAAGCAAACCGTGTTCTTTTCCTCTTTCCTCCCCAAAAAAGTCAGGACAGGCAGTGGGAGGCTGAATGGCCGTGGTGGCTTGAGATTCCATCTGCTCTCCAGGGATCTGATGCTTCACACCTGGCATCCCAGATGAATCTCCTGCTTGCTGTTGACCAGTTCAGAAAAGAATTACTGTCTTCTGTGCTTGTTTTTATCAGAAACTCCTAAGAATCATGTCAAAACTTTTATTTAACCTCCTTATGTAAAATGCTGCTATTTTGGTACTTTACAGTGTTGTTGCGAATGGTGCAATTTAAGCTAATTTAGAGTACTGATACTTAAGATATGAATCAGAATGTGAAATGAAGCTGAAAAAAATCAGACTGTTTGATTTCAGTGTCATTTATATGTCTCCTAGGGTGTGTACTACCAAATAGGAGATGTTGTTTCGGTGGTTGATGAGCAGGATGGAAGAACATACTACGCTCAGATCCGTGGGTTTATTCAGGACCAATACTGTGAAAAGAGTGCTGCACTGACCTGGCTCATTCCTACACAAGCTAGCCCCAAAGACTGTTTTGACCCAGCATCCTATATCATAGGTAACCTCTAAGCCTTCACTTCATACAACCACTTGGATGTGCCTGTGCTAATGCAGAGCTGTATTTTTTGAATTAACATTTTAGCTTCTCAAGGTATTTTATGCAAGTTACACGTTGTAGACTCTAATCCTGAGAATGTCTCATTTACTGTAATAACACTTTTTATTTATCTTGTGTATACAATACAATTACCACTATTGCAGTGTGTGATTATCTTGCACTGTGATTATCTGAGTGTTTGTGGGGACAATTAAGTTGTGAAGCTTTAAAGATCAAGTTATTGCTCTATAGATAGGTTTAAACTATAGTAACTTAGATTCTGATATACCAGTCCAAGTTGTTTCTTTTAAAGTGACCTGAATTACTTGATCTTTATCCTGGGTATTCAAAATATACGGATGCAAGTACTGGCATAGAGACTGTTTTGCTGCTAATGATAAAATTAGTAATTCAGAAAAGTCCTTCTGACAGGCAGGACACAGATAGAATATATTTATTCTGTTCTTCACTTAAATACCAGTATGCTTCAAATGGGATGGGGGGGAAGATCAGCCCAGCAAAACTAAAGCTAGAGGTTTCTTGCCTAATACGAGGCTGCCTTCCTAGGAAAGACATGGATTGCAAAGACAAATTATCTAAGGGAACCTTGGCTGTTGTGGCATATTTTTATGCAACATTCTTAATTTTATGCCTGTAAGTTTTGTCTTTGAAGTTTGTTGTTTTGTTTTTTTTTTTCCCTAGGACCAGAAGAAGATCTCCCAAGGAAAATGGAATATTTAGAATTTGTTTGTCATGCACCTTCGGAATATTTCAAATCTCGATCATCTCCCTTCCCTACTGTTCCTACAAGGCCAGAGAAGGGCTATATATGGACTCATGTGGGACCTACTCCTGCAATCTCCATTAAAGAAACTGTAGCCAATAATTTATAATTTTTTAAAGGAATACTTTGGACTAGTTATTTTGTGTGTATCCTCCAGTTTGCAAACCCCAAACCAGAAGTTTATAAATCATAAAATGTGCCGGTTTACTTTACAGATTATAGTATTTATTTATTTTAGATATATCAGATCTTTGAAGTGGAAGTTTTCATTCCAGTTGATGCATCTTCTCAGTGCTCTGTTCTTCAGACATTATCACTCATCTTGGGACAAAACCACAAGTTTCATGTAATTTTTGACTTCTCTGAAAGTTGCCTTTAGTGTTCATTCTTACTTTTTAAGTTTTTTTCCAGAAGAGGAGGTTAAAAGACATAATCATCCAGCATTTTATATAACTGTTTGATTTAGTTAACTGTGACTGCTGTTTTTATTTCCTTGTTAAATAATTTAAGACTAGCTTCACCTAAACACTAAAATGGTCAGTGATGCAGTTAACAGTTTTCTGTTACATGGAGAGGAATGATGTACCTAGATTTCTCCAGATTAAAACCTCACCCACAAACAGGGACTCTTAACAGTCACCTTTCATGGGAATTTTGTTTATCTGAATCTGAAATGTGGGCCTATGTGTGTAGCTTTCTGCTAAACTTACTTATATAAGGGCATAAATTTCCTGGAAAATTGGATGCAAATTCAAGAATTAATGTTATTTGCCACCCTGGCATCTTCATGGCAGAAATGTATCTGCATTTCCTAAGCAAGCCAACACTGACATGTGATATGAGTTTCAGATTGGTAATATTTGCCTGTTAGCTTGATCTCTTAAAATTGATTTTAAATTGTTTTTTCAGTCTTTGCAATTAATGATGGTAAGAAAAAAATGATCAAGCAATTCAAATGAAAACAAAAATTTGGTAAGGGAGATAAAACATAATTTTATGTATTGACAGTCTCAGCATAATAAGGGAAATGTTTAAATAGCAGAATGGGAGAAATGCCACGTACTAAAATACCAATAAAGTTTTCTGCCCTAAACTTTTTACAAGCCAGTCAGCTCCAAACACTATGAGATGTGCTTGTATGGCTGAATTCCAATGGCTTAGTGATTCCTGCTCCATGGGAAGGATAAGAGCTGTAAGTAAGTGGCCTTAAATGTAAATGTACTGATCTTTTCAGTTTTTTTTAATTTGTATGAACGTATGTGACCATAGCACCCAGAAGCCCCAAATCACTTTTAAGATATTGTATGAAAGCATAAAAATGTTTCACTAGGTTTATGTTTTAACTTTATGAAAGGCTTTGATTTAAGATGTAACATATTTGAAAGTCTCAGGTATTGACAACTGTTAATACAGTGGGACCTGTGAGGGCAGGAACCAGATAGATTTGTTTCTGCCTGCAGCCCCTGTGCTGCCCTCTTCAAATACAAGAAAGAACAATCAGCTTTAAGGGAGTGGATGCTAAAGTTAAAGGATACTGTCAATTATTTAAAATGCTCAGAAATTAGCAGATTGCTAATACAGAGTTAAATCTTAATCCTCAGTTTTTTACAAAGATGAGATGTGTGCCTGTGTTCAGTGTGTTGCAGTGATTAGTCTCAAGGTTACCTCACTTCTCTTCATTCTGTCCTTTCAGTTCCTCTGAGTTTGTTTTTTTTTCTGATTTCTTTATTAACAATTACAAGAAAATAAAAATAGCAAATCTTATATTTACAGTAAGCAGAGTGACTCCTTGACTCAAATGTTTTCCTTTCATTCTCTGCAGTCCACAAGGTTTTCACTTGGGATCACTGTGAAGTCCCTGTGCTGCCTCGCCATAACCCCTGGACCTGTTCTCTTCTGGGGCTTCTGACCTTACCTGAATTATCAGAGTTGGAAAAGACCTTGATAAGGAAAGCTGAGCTGCTTTCCTTGTCAAATCCTCATAGGAATAAGCAGGAAAACAATGCTTACATTGGTTTACTTTTTTGAGTTCCTACAAGTTACACCAAATGCAAAGTCCTTGCTTGTCACTTGCCGTATTTGTCAATAAATTTTCATATAAAAGGGACAATTCATTTTTCATCAGAATTCAGCTTGCTATTATATTTCCAATTGTAGTCTAAACAGACAAAAAATAACTTTTTCTCAGACAGCTGTGGAACACATTTCTTTAGTAAACACTAAGTATTTTTATTTTAGTTTTTGTTATACTGGGAAGCATTAAAAATAATGCAAATGAACAAGAATTCTTATCATAAGGTCTCAAAAGAGTGGATCCACAGGCAGTGACTGTTACTAAAGTATTACAGCTTTATTTACAGGTATTTGAAGGGTTGCACAGTCCTGTTTTTCTTGTGTTCAGAACATCACCCAGTAGCACTGGGAAAATGACTGACTCTCCAGGCAGTTTCTCATGGATGAACAGAGTGGAAGAATGGGCCCTCCAAGAACAATGTCTCTGAAAATTCATCCTCTCTCTCATATTAGGAGAATGGAGGACAAAAGGAAGACCTGCAAAATGGACTCAACAGCAGAAGGGATATCAGAGGATCCTGTGGGGACAGGCTTTGATGCTGTGCAGCTGAGGGAGCTGAGTTCACCCCTTTCTGTCTTCTAGCTTGGCAATCCCCCATGCCAAAATATAGGTAGGTTTCATACTTGTATCACTGGACTGTGAGTGGATACACCTCTACTGAATGTATAGCCTTGTGCTGAGCTCCAGAGCTTTGTGACTACACCACAGTCATTTTCATTGAGGCATTTGAGTTCTAAAGATGGAACGTGTAGCCAAGAGCTGAAAGCCACAGAGCATGGATAAAATACTGAGTACCACACAGGCATGTGGCTTGTGCCCCGAGGCACACATTGCAGGAGATCTGTGGGAGGAGTAGCCCTCAACTTCCACCTGAACTTTACCAAAACAATACGTACTGGAAGCAGGGTTTACGTTTTGGCAATGACTTTGTTGGGAGCAGAATACTTTCTGGGAAAACGTGATACAAACTCAATGGATAAATAAGTGTGTGGCTCTTTGGGCTCCTAAAATGAGGCAGGGGGTCCTCTCTTGTTGCTGTGCTGTGCTACATGGCAATCATCTCAGTCATCCTGGCAGGGGCTGGGTTAGGCCCCTACAGCTTGGTGTCCAGGCCAATCCAGTATCTTTGCTTTTGTGTCAGCTTTAAAATTAACATAATACAAGAAGCAAAGAGTACATTTATTTTAGTTGGTGGTATATTGTATATTATTATTAATGAAGGCCTTAAATGGTCTTACTGAGCTGAGAACAAAAACATTAATTAGTGTAGTATTGAAGTTTCAACTGCTCTTTACAGTTACTGACTTAGAAAGACAAATTGTAATTTTATTCTGTTTTCACGCAGATAGAATGGGTACATCTGTTAGATAGGAGACTACATCCCTCCAAAATTATGGAAGATGAGCATTATGTTCCCAAGCAGAAATACTTTTACAACAGTTAACAGTTGTTAATAGTTCTTTCTGTGTGCTCTCTACTACAGAATCTCATCATTGCTGATAACAGAATTATGTATTTGGCAATTGTTTCTCTTTCACCCACACAGTCATGCTTACCTTCAGGAAGATTGCATTATTTTTTTTGCTCAGCCCTTCTAGTTGGTGATTTGTTATTGAATTTTGCTTACAGCTTCAGTGAGGTTATTTTTCTCTTCTAGTTTTGTAGCTTCAGTCCCAAGAACAACTTCATGGACAACATCTCCGGGTGGTTCATGGATCTTCATGAAACGCTTAAGTGCTTTGATGTCTGTTTAATGAAACAGAAGTATTACTGGAATCTACTTTTGATAGGAAGGTGGATTTTAATATGAAAATACCAAGATTATCCTGGGCAGGACATTTAGACTCAGAACAGTAAACTCAGGCATCTGCTTAAATATGGCAGTTTGAGCTCCTGCAAAATCTTCTGAACTCCTTCATTTAGGGAGAACAGAGCAGGGGTGATCCTCTTTTCTCGTGAAGCAGTCTAGGGGCAAGGTTGCTTTCAGTAGTTCCACCTGTCTTCCTCCACTCCATCTGTGTCCGTGGTCCTTGTGTCCACTTCCTTGCTGAAGACTGTCACACCTCTCTGCTTTTGTCAAAGCACCCCATTGTAAACTGGCTCTGTCAAGTGATCCAGGTTCAAAACACACACATATTTTTTCTCTTAATACAAATCTTCCCCTAGGAAAATTCAGTAGGAATGTTTATTTTTGTCTTCAGATGGTCAAACCCTTGGTAATCCTTTTCAGTGTATGCAATGTGCTACACAATTGATGTTCACCTTCTTTCTGATTAGGTTACATTTTTATAAAATTACATTGTAAGGCTGCTTGTGGCAGTGAATCTGAATGATGTAAGCAGAATTTGGGAACGTCTTCTCTCCCAAGCCTAGATTTCAGTAGGGCATTAAGAATTAAAGCAAAGAGTAACCTGTCCTTTTAATTTGTGTGCCCTTCTCAAGTATCTATTTCACAAATTGTAGGAATCCACATACAGAATTTTCCACTTACTCTCCCTAAGGAGTTTCTTGGAGCATTCTTAGGGTTCTTTTTCTAAACTGTGTCATAACAGACCACTACTAGACAAGGTAAAAGATTTTTCTCTTCTTCATGAGAAGCTGATTGCAAACTGTGGAGGAAATGGAAGTAGCTTTGGCATTTATTGTTGGCCAAAACAAAATCAAAAGCAACCACTTCATGCCTGCCTGGAGAGTCTGCAGAGCCTTACTATGGCTTAATTGTTCCTTTGGTAAGTGGAAATGGTATGTTGAAACTCAACATATCCATATAAGGCTATGCAATGAAATAAATACTGGGCCAGTGCCAGGGACAGATATTGCAATGTACTTCCTTGGTGGGCTTTCCAGTCAGGCTTAACCTGGGACTCCTGACTAAGTTGAGACTACCAGTAAAGAAACGTCCACCTCGGCTTCTAGTGACCAACAATATTTTTGTCACAAAGGTCAAAGGTAGAAAAAAGTAAAAATGTCTCTTTAGAAAATTATTGGCAAAGTCAGTGCAAGATCTGGGGAAAATCTGTTTTAAAAAAATCTCTTAATTTGGTTTTACCCACTCACATTCCTGCCATAAGGGAGTGGCACATGTGATGGTCTGTTTATTTCTGTCCCCAGATCTGCTCTGTCCTCCTTGATGCAATGGGAGGTAAATACACAACTTCTAACAGCACACATGGCAGGAACAGCAAGGGGTTTTTTGAAAGAATGCTTTCTGAAATCTCTGTTTCTTCCCTAATAATTTCTAACATTCCAATTCCTCTTAACAACAGGCTGATGTTTCATGGGGGATCATCACTGAAGAGTAATGAGCATTGGACCCTATAACACTGCTTTTTCTTTCATTTTATCTAACAAGACATTTAATCTGCCACATACAGTCAAGTTCTGTGAAGGTCTTTTGTAGTGTTTTATTACCAACCTTTGTTTATTACAGCCCTGAAAAGCTTACTCAACAGGGATTTTTGCTGTTGGTGCTGTTTGACTGTTCAGTCCCTGTCAAGGTCAGATGAATATATTGAACACCACATCTCTCTCTCCACAGCACTGGTGTTGCACACCTGCAGTGCTGGGGCACAGGCTCTGTGCTGGCCAGTACAAGGTATGGAGATCCTGACCAAGTCCTCACAAGGCCTCACCAGTAAGAGACTGGAAATACAAGGAGAGGGTGAGAGCTGGCACTGTTCAGCATGCAGTAGGGATGACTTAGTGGGGGAGGGAAACTTACTGGATAAAAGTATTTATCAAAATTATAGGGGTCCACAGCAAGACAATCCTCCTACTGAG
The DNA here is from genome assembly GCA_025920805.1 of Petroica traversi. NCBI lineage: Eukaryota > Metazoa > Chordata > Aves > Passeriformes > Petroicidae > Petroica > Petroica traversi. Next base: position 22,004,307 of record JAHLSL010000022.1, read on the forward strand.
TCCCTATAGCAGCATTCTGTTAATTTTGATGTTCTACTTTTCTCTCACCAAACCTAAATTCCCAAACAGGGAATTAATTCTGCAAATACTTAAAACAAGTCCAAAACAAGGCAAAACAAGCTCCCATACAATGCTGTCAATTGAGTATACCTTACAGACCTCAAAAGAGTTTTTTAATAGTTATTGTATGGAAATGCTATCCAATGAATATAGGTACACAGAAATAATCTGAAAGAGAGCACAGAAGGCAAAAATAAATGCTTCCTCAGCACTCATCTTGCATATACAAAAAGGTGTATCAAATGTTTGAGACATGTATATGTTTAGACAAAGCTCATGAATACACAGAAGCATTTTGCCAGCTACAGAAGTTCAGCAAAATTTAAATATCACCTGCTCCAGTACTTTCAGTATTCTGATGGAAATACACAGTCCATAATACATTGTAATAAGCACAGCTGTAGCACAAGCTTTGAAGACTTTAAATGTAGCAACGTGAGGAGTTGCCATATTACTTCATGCCTGAGAGAAACTTGAAATTAATTCATTATGTTTTGTTTCTGCATTTTTAATGTTTAGAAAACCTCACCCACTGCAAATTCTCACTCCGCCCAAGATTCCCACAAATAACTTTATTTGCAAAGACAACTCGCAAGGAACTCCAGGCAATAAAAGTTCACTGATGAGGAGGCCCTGATATTTACTTTCCCTGCCATGTGAAATATCTTTGAGTTAATGGATACTGTGAGCAAGACTTTCTCAAGCAGGGAACTTTCAGTGTATTGCCTTTGATTATGGCTACAGGAAGAAAATATCTGAAAAAATACAACATTAAAAAAATGATGACATCACAAACAGCTGTTCTACAGCACAAGAGCACATTTAGAGTATGTGACCTCTGATGAATCCTGAGCAGAAAATGGAGACTGGGGCATTATTTATTTTTCACAGAATCAGCTGCTGTGGGATGGCACTTTCTCAGTTGTTTTTCTAGGCTAATTCTTCCAACTGTTTATGATAATACACATACCCAAAGAACTAGGCTGTAATATTATTAATGAGAACATTTTCAGCTCTAGGAAGCTGAAAAACACATAGAGATCTCTCTAGAGTTAATTTGGTCTGTGATCCATCCTGACAGCCACAGGGACAGCAGGGATTCAGGCTGCCTCCCTCTGGTAGGATCAAATGGGAAGGGTCTGAATGCTCAGGCTCCCACGGTCTGACAAAGGCACAGAGGGTGTCTAAACACAGGCACCACACTGATCAAGCAATTAGGTAATTAGGATAACTTCAATATAGCTAAGAAAAAGAATGTTTTGCACACATTTGTGTATTCCAAACACCCACTTTTTTATGTCACCTTGAAACTGAGCTTTTTAAGCGACCTTCCTTATAACAATAAGCTCTATCTGTTATTAAGCCTTGTTTTCTATCTTGGATGAGAGCACAAGGAGTCTATCTCATTTCATGTTTTGAAACATCACTACCATCCATCATCACCACATCTTTGGTATAATATTTTGTTGTTTTTCCTGCCACTATGGGGTCTTTCATAAACAGCTGTGAGTGCATTTATAATTTTCCATCAGGTGCACAGATCATGAATATCAAGACAATAAAATGAGGAAACATTTTAGCCTGAAATACTAGCAAGCACTATTTTGTGGATATTCACAAAACCAAACACTTCCATAGGGAAGAATAGCAGTTTAAAATATAGTGAAGAACGTGGAAATAAATCAGATGTGACAAGCAATAATGTCCTTGGTTATGCAGTCCCAATCAGAATAGAATCACTGATCGTGCTAAGTGTTTTGAACAAATGACATTTCCTAAACTCAGGGAAAATCACATTTCAAAATTTTTTGTTTATTGACATTTTCTTGTTAACTAAGAAGAACCCTCTACAAAATCACACTACATGTTTCTTTAATTATCTGAGTGGGTTGTTCCAGTAGCATAGTCTCTCTTCTCAAGGTCAGAACACCAGGTTTGTAACACTTTGAATTCCATTACAATCTACAGAGAAAGAAACTTGGTCTTGACAAACAAAAGCTGTTCTTCATAAAATACAGTCAATGAGTTTCTTTGCATTTTGTTACAGTGTTCAAATTATAAAATCAGCTCTTGTTGCCATAGTTAGACCCACCTGGGTCACAAGACTGAAAATCTGCAGAGATGAAACTGCAGAAGTGCTTCAATTGCTGAGAACATATGCTGCTTACAAAATAATAATGAAAGCATGAAAATCTGAGATCAGTGTTATTGATACAAGCTTATTAGTTTCTGTAATGTGGCTTTTAATTTTTCAGCTGGTAACTGGAAAGGGTGACTTCCTTCAATAGTCACCTACAAAAAAATATCAACAAGAATAAAAAGATTGAATTTTCAACATTTCATAAATGTTACACAATTTATGTGGCAGATACATCTTGCAGTGCTTGAGGGGAAACATTTGCAAACCAAATTTACTCGTAGTATGACAGACTTAGAGCTGACAAATGTCAGTGCAGAACAGTGTCTGCACAGAACTAGTGCAATCCTACACATCTTATGACACCCCCCTTCTGCCACTCTGCAGGCTGAGGAAATGATGGGCTATCTCAAAAAGCTCTACACAGGTCCCATGTCTTCCCTCGGCCTCGGTTTGCAATTTCATGGTTTTTGATTGTTCCCTGTAAATGTCTGTTAAGGTGTGTGAATGGCTCAAGCTCCATCTCACAGAAGAAGAGCCCATGAAGAGGCTGTATAGGCTTTTTTTGGCATTCATATCACCATAGTAGGAAGCTGGAATAAGATATCCACCTAAAACCACTAAGAAATGAAATTAACATTTCTCATAAGAATTTCTCCCTCTGCCTGCCTGTTCCAACTGCTCAGGGAAGGAGCACCCTGGGAAGGCCCTGCAGTGGCTCCCAGCCATGGCCCTTAGGACAGACAGACCCTTGTGCTCCAGGGAGCAGGGGCCCCACATCCCTTATGGACAGAGAGGAGCAGCCCCGTGTGTCTCATGCCACCCCAGACCTCTGCCTGCTCCCCACTGCCCGAGTGCTGCTTTAGACCCACTGTCCTCACCAAGACATGGCTCAGTCTGCAGGACCTGCAGTGCTGGACAGCTGCTGGGAAAGGACAACGAGATCCAACCACCTAAACATGGGAAGAAGGACAGGAGTCAGTGTAGAGGCCAGTGTGAGGGAAGCCAAGATCTTTTTCTCCACAAGATCTGTAGAAAAAACGTTTCAGTAAGTTGACTTCATCTGGTTTTTTCCTACATCTGTATTTTACACCTGTCCTTAATGAAGGATATTCTGATCTTCTAAAAAATGTCTTTTAGACATTTAGAAAATTAGCAGGTTTTTAACTACTGGAAAAATGGCCATTAGAAAATGGAATAAGAGTTAGTTTTTGGCAAACACTAAAACTGTAAACCACCAAATAGCTCCTGTTGTAGCCTTTAAGTATCTAAACAAAGTCACGATGCTCCAGTTATAAAATTACTTAAGTAGTCCTTTGGCAATATACAAGCATTATATTAAAGTAATACGTATTATTAAGAAAGAATTTTATTTCCTGAAACTTGGCAATAATAAAGGAAGTGCAGATTAGCACTGAATCTGTAATTAGTTCATCTGAAGGACCCAATTACCTCCCAACAGACAACCAGCATAAAACCATGTGGATGGTTTAATCCTCTGGGTGCTAATGCTGGAATTATATAATTTGGCACTGATGGAATTTGTGGGTGGTTCAAAACATTTTGGGTTTTATTCTTTTTTCTACAAATCTGCTGATCTCTGGAAATAAGGGAAATTGCCCAATACTTGCAAGACCTTAGTAATTTTTGATGCACCAAAATCCAGTGTCAGTGTCCACACTGGGTCTCCACAAGATCTGTGTTGTGCTATAGCTGTGCCTCCATCAGGTACTAATTCCTGCAGAATCCTAAGAGCTGGTTTTGTGTAAACAATGAAGAAAGAGGTCATATTTTTGCACCTCAGAATCCCAGACTGACTTTGCCCATGAGATATCAGTCTTCACTAAAAAATTTCAACTAATTCAAGCTATTAAAGACTTTTGGAAGCTGGTGTGGGACAGCACCATGCCAAATCTGCCCTGGTTTCCTAATAGCAGCTGACAGGACTCTGCTGCTATAGGACATTACAAGGCCACATACATGGAAGTCTTACAAAAGCCTAGTCCTCTGTTAGAGGAAGTGGGAAAAATCAATCCTCTCTATCTTTTCTGTTAACTTGACTTACGCTTGTGACCTGAACACCAGCAAACTCATTTGGAATTTCTTTACCAGCTACTGCCAGAGCATCTGAAAGCATTTAATCTTAGACCTCTCTGCTGCACCACTGCAACAGCAGGCTAAACCTCAGTCAACAGATTTCCCTTTCATTGTGCCTAAGATTATTACTGTTTGGGCTATTTTAAAAACAGGAAAACTCAAGCAATTGAACCTTAAAGCCAAAATTCTCCAATGGTGGCTGTAAACGGGTTAATCCCAATGCCTATGAGAGATAAGTGAATCCTTACCTGTCAAATGACGTTGAAATTGTAATCCAGTCTCCCAACTTCATTCCACAGGATTAATTCTGCAAATATCTGATGAACTCATGCAAGAAACTCTCTTCTGCTTCTGGTCTCTTCAAAGTTCCTACACAGCTTATGGGCTGATGATTATTAACTTCTTGGAAAACAGGCTTCACTCCCACCCTACTGTATGAGGTTAGGAGGTATTAAAGAATAAACAAGGAGCCAGATCCTCATGCAGTGATACAGCATGCATGGATTTTACTGCTGTCACAATAACAAGGAGTTATTAAATAAATTAGGCAAGAAGTCAAATTATAAATTATATTACTGAGATTAAAAAGTCAGTTATACTCTTCAGTAATTTCTATATATATGTATACACACACAGACAGACACACACACACAGAGACACACAGAAATTGAGTAACATAGCTTGTGAAAAACATCAAGTTTATACAATGCTTTTGTTTTGAAACTGTATTTTAAAATATTTGTTTGCTGGAGAAATTGACTGTGTTTCCTTAATGCCACAAGAGAGGGGTGGAGAAACTCCCTGTAAGACATTAAATGCAAACATTGGTCCACACAAAATTTAGACTTGTTTGGTGCACTAACAGCTGAAGTACATTTCAAACCTAATATAATGATAAAATTCATGTGTTTTAACCAGGCTGTTAGCTGTCATGCTTGAAATATTGTCAAGCTCAGTTCTAGCTGGTGACATCTTAGATGAAACATAAGGCTAAGTAATTTAAGCCTCCACAGATGTTGCTTATCTTCTAAGTTAATTTCAAATGGGTTATGAAATCTTTTCCATTTTTTCTCTTTGAAAATGGAATGAAGTTCGATTCCTTAAGAAGTCAGACAATCAATCACCTTGTGAAATTTTTACTATGGACCAGAAATACTTTTTCCAAAAGAATAAATGTGATTTATGGCAGAATACCATTAACAGTAAAAGGATCCAATACAGTAGATGGGATTTAATGTGCCCTAATGTTCCCAGTTCTTGGAAAAGCAAGTCTGTAAGATTTTCATCATTAGGAATTACCAGATTCTCTCAACATTCAGACATATAAGCCTCTCAGCAGAGTTAATTACACCAATTAAACGAGGATTTAACAGAATTGATCTGCTACCCTTTTTTCACCCTAGAAACTCTTTCCAGTCAACACTCAGTCCAGAATGACAGATCACTTCAAAACAGGTACATTTTCCCAAAGCATGTTTGAATACAACACCAACTAACCAGCTGGAAGAAGATAGCTTCAAATATAAAATCCATTTTTAAGATAGATTATTGGATAGTAGTGGAAATCAGGTTCCTATTAACAAATTGAAATACTCCCTTCCACACTGGAAACAGCATTACTGTTTACGTAATTTATATTTAAAACTTGTTTCTTCAGAAATCCCTCAGCTATGGGGAAAGACTGGCAGGCAGTTGCAGAAAGATCAGTCACAGCTGATCTGTTGTTGGTAACAACAGAAGTGAAAGAAAAAAGCTACCCCAGGTTATCAAACCTTTATAAGAGCTGTAATATATACCCAGAAAACCTGACATCTTTTTCCCTTATGTGAGGTAGGAGTGACAGGAGAACTGATAGGGAGGCACAGGATTTGTTCATCTTTAAGTTGCTGCTTCAGAGAGTTCGTTTAGTTCTTGACTTGAGGGAGACCCAAAACCAGGTTCAAACACGACATACAGTGTCTGCCTGTGGTACCATCATGAGCCTCAGCAGTGAAATCCTACTGCCCCACCAGCATCATCCAGGTCACATTTGCAGGGGAATGTCTGAACTAACCCTGAGCTTGTTCACTGATGAAATTCCTTGCATGAAGGAAAGAGGAAAACCAGAGATTTGGAACTTAGGCTTCCTGGGTTTTAAGAACATTTTCCATGACAGTGTGGTACATCGCTTTTGTTGAGGACTGGTTAAAGACCTTGGCATTCAGGAAACCTTCCTTTTTAACTCTGCAATATAATACCTGGCATTGAATTACAGTATTCTAATTAAATGACTCTCAGTGTGAGAACAGAACAATAATATGGAATTGTCTTTGTTACCATCACAATTACCCTGCCACTGGTCCTTTCAGAGTTAAGTGCATTATAAGATTATCAGTACTAGGAAGGTTAAATAATTTACATTTTCAATGAATTTTGTACAGTCATTATCTAGACCCAAGCTGAAGAACAGATGCTGCTGCTAATTTTGGCTAATCTGGATGCTTTTGTAATAACTGACGAATTCTTTACCAAGCAAAAAAGATGAAATAAACCACAATGTTCTTGAAACAATTTTGACAAGGACAGAGCTAGAAGACCACCTTTTTATAGGGGCTCTGAGTGTAGAAAAGAACCCTTGACTGAAAAATCATTAAGCCAGTAGGTGCAAGAGTAACTGCAGGAACTGACCAATGACATTAACTGGGCTGAAGTTTCAAATGCAAGTATTTGAACTGAAGATAATGCAGTATTTCCTTGGGTTAGAGATGAAGACTAACCCTCCCCCTTTGAAGGGGAACCAAAATGCTGTGAAAGGGTCAAACAGACTCATGGGAAACATCTCTAGTTTTCTTTCCTGCCTCCTCCTTCCTTCCCCCTCCTTGTGTTAAGATCTGGTTATCTACATATCAGTTAAGGAACACAACTCTTTTAACAATCTCCATGGAAGACAACAGTTGGGAATAATTTCAGGATGTAACATTAGAAAGCTTCCAAGCATTCAAAATGTTTTTAGTGGTCTCCAGGAAGAAAAGACAGGGGTAAGAAGGTGCAGTTGTTGTGAAATGCAATTTGGTGGTGGTCTGATTAACAAACAGTGGCAGAAAATAAGATACAATTATCTTGGTCTGCTTTTTCCTGCTATAGCTAGAAAAATATATTCTGGAAGTATTAGTCTAGTTGCCTGCTAATATTAAGTAACACCCTCCTCTAAGCCCTCCAAAGGCCATGAGAGAATGGCTTTATAGAATGTTTTAAAAACATATCCCCCATTAATATAACAGTCTATTTGAACAGATTCTGTATGTTGTGAGGGAGTAAACAGGGACAGGAAATCACTGCTATATTTTGGCAAGCAAATTGACAAAAAACAAATTTAAAAGTTTATATGATAAACAACTGGACAGAACGTAACCAATGTTCTCTCAAAAAATTTAATATCAATCTAAAGAAAGACAATTTTCTTCAAAATAAAATGTGACATAATTTTACAGCGTGTAAGTTTAAAAGGAACTTATATTCAACTTCTGCATTAATAAATCCATATGAATATAAATAATCTGATTTAATCAATTCTGTCATTTCCAGTTACAGTTCAGCAATTACAAGCAAATACAAGTTACTAAGCTAGAGTCATTTTTTGTCCTGGTCTGAATGTTGCACCAATCTGTACTTTCCTCTTCTTAGGATTCTGAAAATTATCATACCTGGAAACAAAGGAAAAAAAAGACATTTGTAAATTCTTATGAAATGTATTTTTTCTATCTCTTCAGATGCATATTAATGCACCACAGAACTCCAGATATTTAAGTGTATTTTTATGGAAATGAAGAGTGTCTGTCTCCTCAGACGTGGGGAGCTGGAGGAGTTATCCCCCACAAACCTAACTCACAAAGCTCCCTCCCCTGCTTCGTTTTTTCATAGCTTTTTGATCTCCAAGTCCAAGGAGACACATTCTCCTTCTCAGTATGTTTATACTTCCACAGATTATTGCCTTTCCCAAACACAGCAGCGACAATGAACAAAGACCAAGGTCAAATTTCAGCAATTTGAAAATATAAAGAGCTACTACTAAGTGGAAGCAGGAAGGATCTAGCTCTAGAACTTAAAGGGCCCCTTTGTATTGCTATAGCTCTTGACATAATACAAGGGGGTTCTGGTCTATTATTTCTAGGTCCTACATGAATAAGAAGACAATTCTTTGGTAAAATAGCTTCCCTTTCCCACTATGTAACTTAATATTTCTTAACAAACTGCTGTCAGAACCTATTGGCTGTCTGCTGCTAGTCCCCACATTTATTTAAAACTATTGTGTTTCTAATGTGTAAGGAATGTGGTAAGACCAATCTCCACTGAATTCAAAATTACAAAAAAGTACTTACAGTTCAGTAAAATGCCTCCAGTCATCCTGGCTAATGGATGGTCTCATACCCTGAAGAGCAGTCATCAGATGAGACTGGGTAATAGTCAAAGTGGTCTTGGGAAGCACTGACTGATTAAGGGTGCTGTCCTCCTTGAAAAGAGAGCCATAAACAATGAAAAATTTCTACAGAAACACAGTGCCATCAACATCATTAACTATGGAACCTCCCCATTACAGCTACAGACAAATGTATTAAAAACAGAGTCACAACCTTCCCCCCTCCATGTTAATAAAAACCAGGAATAACTGTTGAATTATATGAATGTTAACATGTCTTATTTTCCTCAAACTAAGTATCACTTATCTTTGCTATTTTTGCTACATAATATTTAACTTTATTGCAGAAATTACTTATTGAAATACCAAGAAATGTGGGAAAACAACAGAGAAGTGTTAAGACTAAATAATTTTAAGAAGTGCCATACTCCATTCTTGCTTCTGTAATTGGCCTTGATAGCATTGATTTCTGTCCTCAGGTGCTCTGCTTGCTGCTCCTGGTTTTCCAGGGAGCCTTCTTGGGAAGCTGCTCTAAGCATTGCAGGTTGTGAGGATGCAACATCTCTCTGAGTGACGCTGGTGAAGTCATAAGTTATGGAGTTTGGACCGGACAAACACAAAGAGCTCTAAATGGATCACAAGAAGAAATACATGAACTCATTATGGATGCAAAGGAGCAACTCCATCATTAGGAATTAGCCTGCAATTCAACATCAGTTTGCCTCCACTGGCAAAATAGTACTTTCTCTCTCAAATATATTAAATACATATTTTTTTTAATAGGAAGATTTAAGTTAATATGCCAAAGTGTTTGGGCAAAAGGCCAAATCTGAGAATGAAGTGTTTCATGTCTGGAAAATATGAAGTATTTTTGTAATGGCCCATCTCAAAATGAATAAAGGTCTGCTAAGTCCATTGCTTTAATTACTTAGGAAGATCAGTGGTTCTGAAATCTGGATGAATTTATGTAGTTAGTTTTGGAATTTAAATATTCATCCCCTCCAAATTCTCTGTGCACTTGATAAGTAAGCACCTTTCAAATTCAACACCTTTAAGAGATCAAAGCCCTTGCAGAATCCTTGCTGAAGAACTTTTACAGTCAGAGGAAAACTAAGTCTTTAAAGTTACTTAAATCTAACACTATCACCCATAATGTAAGATAAAATACACCAAAGCACCTTAGCAGTCAGTAATTACTTCTCCAATGTCAAGATAAGTTACTTTTTGGCTTTAAGAATAAATGAAAGATAGTTTTGAAAAGAAGAGTCTAAGTAGTAATAGTTGTACAACAGATTGAAATTCATTCTGAAGATGAATTTCCCACAGGTCACACATAAACTCTGAAAGTGGGCACATAGAGCTCTGTAGGGAGCTCTTGGCAGCACACCCTGCTCTGCTGACCTGCCAGCCAAGAGAGATGAGCTGATCACTGTGCAGGTGCTGGGCAGGCAGCCTGCACATCCCTGCCTGCCCTGGCCAGAGAACATGCTGCTTTCTGTGCAACGTCATGATAAAACATCAGGAATTCTGCTTCGTAAAGACAGTGACGGAAGTGAAGGTTTAGTTCTCTTCCTTTTCACAATTCCATGGTTTGATTATTCTATTAATGCACATTTTATTGGAAACTGAAGAAGGTTCATTGATTCCTGAGACTCTAACTTAATTCTTCAAAAATGGATTGTCACTCTTTAGTAATAAAACTAAGTTAAAGGAAAAAAAACCCCAAAAAGTCAAAAACTGTTTTAGTGTTAAACTTTGGAAAGGAGCAAGGCATTTGACCAGAGAGTAAAATCTAATATGAATGCAATTTGCTTATAAGCAGATTTCTGGGATTTTGATTTTAAACTCCTGCAAGATTGCAGAGAAGTCCTTATTGTATTTTCTCAGATCACATCCATCCATCCCCTTCACCACTGTGGATCACTAAGTATAATCTGAAGCCAGTCTGAAGGTCAAAGCAGACATTGTATTTATAAACTGAACCAGGCATATTGTATGTTTTTTTCTGCTTCTCAACTAACAATATTTAGAAAATTCAAAACATTAAGTGAATAATTTACCAGTTCTGAAGGAGTTCCATTTCCCAGCTCTGACTCATAAGAGCTTCCAAAATAAAGACGATACATGTTGGACCTTGGATCTTCAGGAAGCAAGTCAGACATGTCTAAAGAAACAAGAGATTGCTCTAGCCCTGCTTCTCCATCTATTGCTGAATCATCTGAGCCACTGCTGTGGTTTAGGAAAACCATGGAAGAGAGACTGAAGTCACTATCAGAACTAGATCCAAAATCCTGTAACAAAGAACAGAACATTACAAATGTTAACTAATAACAAACTACAATTGGAAATAAAAGATTTAATATACAGTGCAAATGAGAATATCTATTTACATTTGACTCTAGCAGTAATCTGTCTTTCTCTAGGAGTCTATTTCCCAATATTTTCCTAAGAAAATCCAATACCTTTAAGAAGAACTTTCTGTCTTCATGCTAGAAAAATAGTTCTAAGAAATAATTTTAAGGTTTTATAGTTTCCAGTCTCACACTCCCAGAAACATCAGGTGTTGGGAAACTTCAGGTATACTTTGTGTTGTAGATCTGAACCACTCATGTCTCAACCTAACCCTCCAAGCAAATGACTATCTTGTGTAAAATGCTCTAGGAGACTGAAGTGAGTCTGCTTTTATAGTGCCTAACTGCTGTACTCATTTTCAGTCATTGCCAACACATTCTAAATGCCTATGTGGAAATCAGAATTGTTGTTTTAGACTGGTGTCTGCAAACCTCTTTGATTGTAAACCTCTATCAGACAAGAATTTCTGAGCACACTCTACCAATCACATGGATATTATCTGTAAATTATATACATGTACCACAGAAGTTCTAATATTTTCTTCCTGCACATAGGTGGACTGCCTTGTGCTCTCTCTGGGGTGTGTGCACACCACTCTGGAGACCTCTGCTCCATGTGAATGTGAATGAGAGGTGGCTGAACAGAGGCTAAAAGAGGAAGGATCTGTCAGTCACATGATGGATACAAACCCAGTGTGGGATCCTGTACTTTGGAATTTCAAGTACTAGCTGGTGCCTGGAATATGGGACAGAGGCCATTTCAGGTATTGCCATGTTCTTGCCACTCCTCTCCTGACCTCAGTCAAACCAAATCTGCTGCAACAACTCCCCAGAACCCACCAATTTCTCATTTCCTCCATCATCCAAAATGTGTCATCTCAAAACTGAATTTGCTATCTGCTCCTAAGAAACTCTGTGTGGGATCCCTCCTATCAATCTGTTAGTTGCTCCTCATAACTGTGATAAATACATTTGGGCTTACATATATTTATTTAACAATAACAACTACCATAACATGAGAAAAACTTGGTATTTAAGAAGTATTTAAACCAATTCATTACATTATTCTTGCATTTATCTGCAAACATTTTAAAACGTTAATCCTCTATATAAAAATATAAGAAACCATAATTCTGCTAAAAAACTTTATGGATACAATTATCTCTTTCAAATATATCAACATAAAAATAAAGAGGAGAGACTTCTTTTATATCAGTTTTACTTACCTGTGTTAAACCTAAATTTAAATTAGTATGGATTGCCTCTAATTGTGCATTGTATAACAAAGCTTTTAGGTCAGCCCCAGTGAACTGCTCTGTTTTTGCTGCCAGATCCTGAAAGTCCACATCATTTGCCAAGGACAAGGAATGACTGAGGGCTTTTAAGATTTCACAGCGTGAATTCTGGAAAAAAGAAAAAAAAAAGTCAGTAAAGCAACCTGTTATTTTCCTTGTCCTGAGTGCTAGATGGTGCTTTAGCCCTGTCACCAGCTAATTCCTCTCTGAGGGAGGAAGGACCTTTTTTCAAGAAGATACTGCCCTAATACTAGAAAGATACTACCCTAACCACATGTAGTATACAGAGAATTTATTTCTTTAATATATCCAGTCAATATCTGGGATTTTTATATATGAAATACATAAAAATATGAAGGTGAGCTCTGCTCCTCATATGTCCTTTTGTAAAGCAAAGTATGATGAAAGTGCAAAACTTCTGTTTACCTGAATGATCTTATTCTAAACCAGAAGTGTAAAATAGAAAAAAATAAAAAAGAGAGTATATCTGTGCTCTTAAGGCACAGGATCATCATATGTGTTTCAGAGTGAAATGATGTGATAGTTGTTAAATGTGTGAACTAATTTTCACACTAAATGTGTGAAAATGAACAGCAGTAATTTTTTCTCATAAAATGAGGAATCAGGGACACAGACAGTACAGCCTCAAAGGTCTGGCTATATTTTAAGCAAATGGCACTGGACTCATAGTTTGAAGAAAGATGGAGAACATTATATACTGCATCCAATTCTTTCCGCAGATTAGTTTCCTGCTTTTGAAAGATTTTTTAAATCAGCTAGATTCACAGGATATGACTTGATTCAGAATACTGTGGTAAATAGCCTTTCCCCAGTTTTATGCGAATTCATTGACATTAAAATCAGTGATTTTTTCCTGCTGTATAATTGGAGCTGGGCAATCAAGTCCACTTTTTCCAGGTTTGAAATGCTACTACAAATAAAGAAAAGGAGAATAAAACCCATTAGTTTGATTTTTTCCCTTGCCTCTCGTGTGAAGTTATTTGTTTCCTCACCTGATCAGGAGGTGGACAGTACAAGCATTTATCCAGTCGACCTGGCCTTAACAAAGCAGGGTCAATCAAATCCGGGCGACTGGTAGCAGCTAGCACATAAACCCCTTAGGAAAGTGCAGAAAGATGCCATTAACATCTGCCAGAATTCTGCATAAAAAGGAGCACACAGGAGAATTGGTACCTTGCAGGCCTTCCACTCCATCTAACTGAGTCAGCAGCTGGTTAACCACTCGGTCAGTGACTCCTGTGTTGTCATGACCTCGGCGAGGAGCAATGGAGTCAAACTCATCAAAGAAAACAATACAAGGCTTAGCTGCCTGAGCTCTAAAAGGGAAACAAAAAAAAAAAAGGCAATACTTATATTTTGTTTAAGTTTCATTCATAGGTAGAATTGCCCAGAAATATTAAAGGTAATTGCTTTTTACTTCAGAGAACAGAAGTTTATTTAAGTGTTTTTAATGACAGAATAGACAATCTCATTTCTGTAGAATTTAAGAGGTTCTGAAGGACTGGATTGCAACAGAATCGCTGCTCAATTTTATGACATACTTTGCACTCACTTTATCATTTCTATGTGCCCTACTGTCATTTTAACATGAAAGATCTAAAATCCCATCACTGCAGATGAGTTCTTGGCTTACAGACAGCTAACAAAAAGACTGCCTACATGATAAGATGAGAAGCAAAGGCTATGTAGGATATGTTTGCATTATGAGCACTGAGGGCCAGTGAGAGCAGATTTGTAAAAAAGAACTACTGGCATTGAGGACCTCGATACCAAGTTTAATATGACCCTATGTATTGAGTGTGCATTACTACTTGGAGTACAGTCAACTGTCTTCTAGAATCATCTGAAAGGAATTCAGGATGTGTTGTCCAAGAGGTGCTGCCCAAGTTCTGTGATAGAACCAGTGTGCGGTAGCTGGAGAGAACTGGGAGTTCAGCTTCAAATGCACATTCCTGACTGGAGCCAAAACGCGCAGTTCTTAAACAGTGAATGGCTGAACCTGCCAAGATACACCCATCTGGTTCAGCACAACTGATTATTTCTGATGCTTTTAGGATCTGATGCCATAACTTTCCTCAGACAACAAAATTATTTCTTTGTCCTTTAACCAATGAAATTAATTGAAAACATCACAAATCTTTACAAAACAAACCTGTTAAAGATATCTCGAACTGCTTGTTCACTTGCTCCAATGTATTTGCTGAGCAGTTCTGGTCCCTAAAAAATATAATCAGAAAAGAACACTCATGACATATTTCTTAGTTTTAATGTATAATTCAACATCAGCATATATTTTGTGTACTAGACTGAATTTTCTTGCAACCAAGGCAGTGTCAGCTCTGAACAGAAGAGACAAGGGGTCTAGATAAGCTAGAAGAATTTTTCAAGTATTCCAACTTGTTTAAAAGTAATCATTTCCACCATACCAGAACATGTGTTACAGCAAAGGTTTACACTGTATTTTAAAAATGTTTAAAATATTTTGCTCAATTTCATTGTCCAATAGAATCAAAATCTGGGGTCTTTTTTTTAAAAAAAAAGACAAACTAAGAACACCTAATCAAATTGTATAATTCTGTCTAATGAAGAAGCTTACAAAAAAACTTCTCAGGAATAAAACTGTGAAGTCCCAGAAATCAGATATCCAGAGGGATATCCAGAGATAGGCAAAATTTTAGATGTTTCTTACTTTCGTATTTTGCCCTCAGAAGCACATAGTTTCAGGTATTATGTAAAGTTATTTCATTCAGTCAATTAATCTTAAACTCTTGTTACCTTGATGCTGATGAAATTCATTCCACTCTCTCTCGCAACCACTCCTGCCAACAGTGTTTTCCCTGTTCCAGGTGCTCCATATAGCAAAACTCCTGATCTCTGTCGTATGGGCAGGCTTGCAAATAATTCTGGATACTGGAAAAGAGTTTTAATGCGATATATTCTAATTCTGTAATGTACTGTAACATCACTGACTAGTGATGATTTTTGTCTAAACAGAATGCATCTCATTTTTTATATCCCCAGTATTGTCCCAACAGCTCATCTGGACTGTTTTTAGTTTACTTGGGGCTGAATTAGGTTCCTAGGTTTAATAGGTACCTGAAATACAAACAAGTGGGATTTTCTACCAAGAGGAAACAGGACAGAATAGGGACTGACTAGAGTTTTAATCACTGAATGATATGATCAAATATACCATTCACTCATTTCTCTGAAGAGTCAATGCTCAAATGGTTCATCTCAACACTCAAGTTTTAAGCAAGGCAGAAATCCCAAAGTAAAATTAAGGGAGATTGATGGATTGGCATTTGTCCAAAAGAAAATATTCCTCTAGCAAAACCACATCAGAAAACAGCTGGAAATGTTGTCTTTACAGAGCCTAATCACAAGCCCTGCAACCGAGTGTGGCAATACTCCAACACTGTAAAGCAACATTTGTAGTAAAGCTCAGCCACTGCCTTTTGTATTTGGAAGAGAGAAGGGGAAGGAGAAAGTGTTTCCCAGTAGCTGAAGAATGTTGAGGACTGGAAAGCTACAAAAGTAGCTTAAAATCATGCCTATCATCTTTCTACCCAACACTGTGCCACACCTTAAAAAATAAACCTTCTCTACTAACGTTATGTACCAAATTCAAGCAATTAAAAGGAACTTAGTACCTTTGCAGGCAACATGATGGTATCCCTGAGCATTTGCTTCACATCTTTTAAGCCACCAATCCTATCCCAGCCAAGGTCTTTAGGTTTATGAAGGCTGACATTTCTCAGAGCTAATGGAGTAAAATCTTTTAGAGCTTTCTGAAAATCCACGGTTGACAGGTTCAAATCTGCTTTAAAAAAAAAAAATCCTGAAAAAACCCAAACACACAGACTGCCAGTAACAAACTCCTTTCAATATGTAACAATTAAAGAAATTTTGAACGTAAAATATAAAAACTGGGCATTTATTTCTGTACTATTCCACCAGTTCTGGATAAAGAAGTATGAAATAAGATATAACTATGAAAAAAAAGATTTTGTTGTGAACATACCACCATTATCTGATGCATTCTGGTTAGAAGCACAGGTATGAATGGCACGATCAACCAGCATAGTAAAGTCTCTAGCAACAAAACCTTCTGTTTCCTTTGCAATACACTGGAGGTCAAGATCAGAGAAGTCCTTTGGATCAGAATTCAGTTTCTTCTTTATTATGGAATACAACATTTCACATCTTTGCTTCTGAAAAACAGAATTGTGGAGCAAGCATGTATTGAGTTTACTATTTATATGGAGTTCAGGAATTCAAAGAGTTAACAGGCAGGACTTAGTAAAATTTCCTTAAATATTTGCATAACATCAACCCCTTAAATGACAAAACCTAAGCAATACAAAGTCTAGTTCTTCAGGTGCACTTAAATAAATTCTCCAGTTTTATAACTTCAAATATTCTAACCTCACCAGATCTACTTTAAATTCAACATTAATAATGAAACATCCCTCCCCAGATTCTGCTGTTTTACACCCATTTTTTCTGTTTCACAGGAAAAAGAACACATTTCATTTTGTCAGAATGAGCAGAGAATATGTTTGAGATAAAATATATTGTGCTAGATAAAAACACTTCAGGTAATTTTGTGTCTTTTGAGATCTTGACTTTTCCAGTAATGTCTCATCCTTATTTGAGTATTAATAACAATAAAAGCAGACTTGCAGGAAGTGGGAAAAAGTTAAATTGCATCTAACACAGCATCCCCCTTCAGTGGCTTTTAATTTCTGGCCTGTGACCAAAGACACCCAGACAGGAACAACTCAGGTTAAATATAAATGAGTCTTTAGGGAACGAGGGTTTCAAAGTATCTGCTTTCTCCTGCACGAAAGTTAATACTATTCATTCTTCTCTCTACCCATTTTTCTTTTCAAACTGGACTATGTTCCAGATGGAGGGACAGTATTAAAGTGGAAACAAACCTAAAACTGTCCCATAAAATTAACATTTACTTTTAATAACATTTTAAAAACGTACATTCTAGGGAAATCTCACTGAGCTGTGAAAAAACAATTAATTCTTAATTTCCTTTCTCTAACTTGATGACCTGTATGCTTTACAAAGCTGCTCCTTTTGCAACCCTTAGAGGGTACAAGGAGACATGCATCTCTCACCTTTGTTAGATGACCTGGCTTGTTTTACACTGAACTGAAATATCCTCTGAATGCACCCTTCTCTTACCACTGAAGAGTAGGGCCAACTGGGAGTTTTCACTGGATTACTGTTTTTTTTTTACTTTATAATGACAGATGTAAGTTCTGAGCTACTTAAGTGTCACAAAAGAACTCCTAAGATTTCCAGATTTTTTTTCTCATCTGCAGGTGTAACCCACTATTTTTCCAGCTGTTCCAGAATTATATTTGAGGCTGCTGGGAAGGCAAATAACATTTTTTATTTGAATTTACCTGATCTGGAGATCGGATACATTTGAAGCACTGAAATACATGAGTTCCTTGTGCTGAAACCAGGGATGGGTGAAGGGAATGTTCAGACTGACTTGTGGCAATTAATGCAATCAAACTCCCCATGGAAATAACTTCTTTCATCAGATCTTTCAAAACTAAACACAGAAGATATTGCTGAATGAATTGCAAAATAACAAAAGTAACCCTAACCCAGAGAGCAGCATTAGTGCACACAAAATATAATAGCTTTGTAGTATATTAATTTTACTCCCATGTTTAGCTGTTTTTCTAAACTAGGAAAAAAGAAAAGATGTATTATTTCTCTCTAGGACAGCACATTCCATTAAGAAAATGCCATCGGAAGTGCTTTTTAGAAGTTGATTTTGTAACATACTGATGACACCTACTTTTGTGTGCTATTACTCCCTCCATGCAAACAAAGAAGGAAAAATTGTAAAAATAAAAACAGATCCTAAGCCTAGAAAATAAGCACTCCAGGAAAAAGGTAATATATAGAAGTAAAAAAAAAATTAAGTATGCAAGATCTTCAAGAAAAAAATCTTTAAAACTTTAAAGTTTTTGTATGCATTATACCTTAAAGTAAAAGTAATAAGAAAACCCAACAATTCTGCATGTAACTTAAGACCACATTTTTAAGGAAGAAATTACAGAAATCTTTTCTGAACTTCAAAAGTATTTCAGCAAAAATTATGCCAACTCCCTCAAACTGAGGTAAGAAATGGAAGACATTTTTTGCTATGGCTTTATTAATCTTGATAATTTAGATTTAATTTGCAACTCAGCCTTGCCTAGACTTTCAGAAATAAAAGGGAACCACATATAGGATGTCAAACTACAACTGATCACCTTATTTGCAACACTGGTGGATTGTTACATTGTAAAACAAAACAGAAGTTCTACAATGTATTCCAAGCAGGATGATAAAGATGTTGTCGGTACTCCTAAAACAAGCTGGTTGTTGTCATCAGTAAGTATCAAATTGATGTATTGCTGTAATTATAAATAATAATTATGGAAAACAAAAAATAAACATCAGTAATTATCAGTTAAAGACTCATCTACAGTTCATAATCAATTGCAACATATTTGAGTGTATGAACAACATAAAAAATGAACGGAGAAGCCTCAGGCACTGGCAGTGGTACTGACAGCAGGCATTAGCAGCAGCAGTGTGGTGGACTTATGCTGGCAAGAACTACTCCAAGATCCAGAGTGCATTACTTTGATTCAGCTAGGGGTCCACAAATGCCTACATACCATAATTTGTGAATCTCTGCCTGAATATTACATGGTCCAGAGGCAAAAATGATACAGGCAGAATTGTTCAGGTAGGACAGTACAACTCAGGTGCAAGAAATTCTAAGTTACATTATATTTCTATCAGACAAAGGTAGCACAGTATTACCATGTGCAAGTCTATTGCTTTGAACAGTTTCAGGGCTGTTCTCATGCTCTGGTGTAGAAGGTACTCCGACAATGTGATCAAGATCATCCATCAAAAGAATGGATGGTTGTCTCCATGCTGCCTCTAAGAAAGCTTCTTCCACATTTTTCCTTATGTTTACTAATCTTTTTCCTAAAACAAAATACTATTAGAATAACACAACATATCAGGAAAAAAATCAGACTGACTACATCTTGCTCACAATGTTTTATTTTGTCTATCTTGACTTTACATCTATAAATCCAGATACCAAGTAAACTAGAGTCAATAATCACTAAAGAAGAGGCCACATCTTCAATCAAAAAAGAACTAGAAGGTGCCACACATTCTAAAATGAGATTAATCATCTTTCACTAACTGCTATAGAAGCCTGTAAGCCTAATTTACAGACAGTTAAAACCAGAGACACATCAGCAGCACTCTAAAATAGCTACTAAAGAATTCTGTAATTGGAAAAATTTTCCAGAGCAAGGGACCTAGCCCATTATCAATATTTTCCCTTTTCTCTGGTGCAAGGAGCTCCAGCTTAAGTAGTGAATTAAGCAAAAATAATACAGTGAGGCAATATAAGGGTTCTGTAAGAAAACAGTTGAGTATCTTCTGCCCTTGTAACAGCAAGACTATTTAGAAAAGTCAGTGAAATGCAAGAGCAGAAAAAAGCCTCCTTTGTGTTCTTCTGTCTTTGCATAAAATAACTATTTTGAACTCACAAAGCCTAAAGAGTTATCTGTAATCAGAGTATTAGACACCTATTGCCAAATACACTAGGTTAGTAAATATGCCCCCATAAATCAGGTTTCAGTTGGTCATTCGATCCTCCTTTGGTGCCTGTGTTATCCTTTCACTGAGTACAGGCAATCTTTAAAAAAAAGATAAAACATTTGTTTCAGCTAGCACAGCTGAAAAAACACACAGTTCCATTTTTGCAACTTCTTCCTATTTTGTAACAATTAGCAATAAGCATGGCAAGCATGATTTGAATTTGATGGTGGTGTGTGGGATAGAAACTCACAGAAGTGTGAAATAAACTTACAGCAGCTGTATTTTCATCAAACTGTTGAAGATACTAATTGTGGGGCACCAAATATCCTTGCAAAATCAGCAAAAATACTAGCAAAATTATTCAGACCAAATATAGTAACTTCATAACTGTACAGCAAACATTTGAGATTAAAAAAAACCTATTATCATACCTCTCAAGGCTTTACAATCAATTACTTCTACATGAGCATCCAGTCTAGTGAAAGCTTCTTTGCAGATGGCCTTTGCGAATGTTGACTTTCCACTTCCCTACAAAAACAAATGTGAGCTAAAGTAAATGGACAGAGCCAAATCTTTGTGTTTCTGTGTTTTTATCACAGTATGCACCAGACAACAAGCTGGGGAAGCTGCACACACACTGGGTTTATTCCTCAGTAGAAGTATATATTCTGCCTCTGTATCCCTTGGTAGGGACCAAAGCCCTGGAGTGAAACAAAGATAAATTCACAGCGGATACATCCAGTACAGTGTTCTGATTCCACTGAGTTCAGAGTTAAGACATCTATTAGGTTCAGTGACATATGGTATTAAATGGATCAGGAAGAGGCAGCAGGAAAATAACAGTATCAACTCCACTGCCATTTCATATTAGAATACAAGAGAAAATATATGCTTATTTTCATTCAAGTACTTCAAAGACAAGGGGTGCTTATCATAATATAAACACAAAATAGATTAAACCCCTACTGAAATTGCATTGGTAGCAATCTTTAAAACGTACATATATATGTGTGTATTTGTGTGTGTGTGATAATGTTTTACTGAATTACCTCTGTTCAGTTCACTGCTCTTTTTTTTCAGCTTGTTCTTTATTCTTTGGAACGTGCATAGCATCTAAGAAAACTAACACCAACCCTTTAGTAACTATGGGAAACAATGTGCAAGGGTTTGCAGGTAAAGCAGCAGTGTGTACCTTTCCTCCTGTGAGAAGCACTCCTCCACTTCGCAGGCCCACAGCAATAGCAGCCAGCTTTTGAGATAAAGGGCGCCCCAGAAGACTGTGGCTTATGTGTTCAAATACAGATGTTCCTAATTTGTCCACTCCTCTGTAGGGGAAAGGAAACATTAAATGGCATCAATGCACACTCTGTAGGTGGCAAAAGCTTGCACCATGGGGAAGTCAGAATGCTGACAGACTGCATTCTCAGCTGCCCTTCCCAGCACTGCCAGCACACTACCAACAACACTCCCAAGTCTCTCATGCCTCTTCTGCCCTATCCTTTCACGTTTGCTACACAGTACCACTGTTTTCCCTTGTACTTATGATGACAGCACTCTGCATTTCTGTCCTCAGCTGATGACTGGGATAGAACTTTTAGGAAATACAGCTCTTTGAGATCCTTACTATTAAATGTAAAGTTGAAGTTACTGGGGGAAAATGACGGCAGTCTGCAACTTAGGATCAATTCTGCTTTGTTTGAACACCCCAGCTAAAACCACCCCACTGTCCCTTGCTGCTATGTAGAAGTCTGTTCATACTACTTAGAACAGCAAAAACTGCTGAACTATCAGTACTTCTTCCAAAGTTCAGTTCTGGGTTTCCATGTTGAGAGTCTCAGTTCTGAGACTTTCCATCCTATTGGCAGGCATGCTGAAATGTTCAGTATGTCAGTACCTCTAGACACATGAAGTTTTCTATTCACTGCAGTATGACCATTTAAGGAACTAGGATAAAGTCTGAACCTCACACAAGCCAAAAGATGCACAGTTTTGCTTAGATCTGGCATAGTTGCCAAAAAGTCTGCATTTCCACCAATGTTATTTTTTCTAATTTTCATTCCCATTCTCTCCCATGTTTTTTTCTATGAAAATGTCTCACCCTAAATCGCTTAGTTTGTGGTATGGAAGATTCTTGTCTCTATCAGGCATAGGTGGCTGGTTGTCATCATCAGCTTTTTTTTTGAGGATGTAAAAGAACCTATAACAAAAGAGTTAGGTGATATATTTAGATGAAATATAACTAGAGAAGGTAGCTATGAAGTGACCAGCCATTTCTGGAATTGTTCAAAGACTGTGCTTTGCTGTGCTTGAAAGAAAAGTGCATCGGTGAAATGGAAGAGAGGCAACTACTTCAAAATACAATCTAGCATTGACAGTGATTAAATAATATAAGATCAGATTTTGGGCCAGGTACTGTCCATAACAGACTGTGCACCCACTGTCTCTTCCCCTTCCTTCAGCTTGTTCCTTCTCCTGTGCCATCCCCTGTCCTGCTGGCAGGAGAGCTTATGTGGCAGAATATTGAAACAGAACAGGAATCTGACTAAGTGACAAAACACTGGGCATGAATTTTTCCATCTTGTTCACCAGGGAGCCAGTGTGGAAAGCTGGACAGGCAAATGGGTTGCAGAAGTTCACAGGTAAGAAAGGCATTTTGCTCTTTAATCTTAGTACCAGTCACTTGAACAATTCCTAGAAGCCTTCTTATACTTTTCTACTAATAAAAGAAAGCTCATTTTATTATTTTTTAACAGCAATTCTAAATTTTGAAGACAAGTTCTATTCAAACACGTTTCAAATGCCAAAAACACCTTTAATGCTCCACAAAAACTTCACTGAATGTTTAAAAATGAAAGAAAACATTATCCCACTCCTATAACCATAACCCTGAAATAATGGACAGTGGTTCAACCACAATTACTAATGGAAGCAGTAATTCTAATATTAAATAGAAATCTTTATTCTCATGAGAAATGAAATATGGAAGAAACAGAAGGCACAGAAAGTGAATCAGAGAAAAGGCAGGGTAAGTGTGATAGGTTTGAATGGGGAATATGTCTCATCTTTACCAGACCAAGCTACTGATCCTGCCAGATGCACTGAGAAGTGCTGCAGCTACCAAGGCAAAGAACAACCAAGTATAAGAATGGTACATATACAATACAAGGATGCTCAAACTTGGACAGTACTGACTTTCCTCTCTTCGAACTGATTTTTCTGTGAGTTTGATGAGCAAACTCTATGAAACTCAGTGACAAGCATGGCATGCTTGGAATCTCAGCAGACCCTTAAGCTATAAAATAACATAAAGAATGCATACATAATTTAATGAATAGACTGACATTATTAACTTTAAAAGGGAAACTGAAATATATTATGTACAAAATGCAATATATTTTAAACAAGTACAATTTAAATTACTTGATACCTGATACTATGTGATATTTACTTGTATATTTGTCTTTTGCAGCAAACTGGGACTCAGTATAAAAATATTCTCAGATTTATTTTCTTCAGTGTGCACGGGATGTGCTGCACTAAGGACAAACTCCTCCATTCCTGTAAAAACACAATGAACAACTATTAAAACTCCAAATAAATTCAACTTTTGTCCCTCACAAGATAAGACAGATTAGAATATTACTACAATATAATCTAAAATGAAAGAACAAAAAAGCTAAATCATTATGAAAGGTATCCTTGCCTTCTTTAACAGACAGATGTATATAGTCTGTGCTTGTCATTATCCATGGGTGGTCATCAGAAGTGGAATCCTGCAGCCATGAACTAAATGCACATTTAACATCATCTTCATGTATATCTTTATGCTAAATAGGAAAAAGGTAAATAAAACAAAAGCAGGTGTTACTAAGTAAAAATATTTTCTTCCTATGCATGAGGCATTTGTTTCTCTTATGGTAGCAGAGAGACAGAAGAAGATATAAGAATTTTAGTCATTTACAAAACAGCATTTCATCAACAAACACCATTTCTGTCAACTGCTCTAGGGAAAGTATCTGTGCAGCCCTTGCTATGGCCACAGCTGAGTATTAGACCACCTCTAAAGATTTTTTCCTCAGAACACTGAGACGAGGGCAAGGAAAAGCTATTTTTGTTTTCCTTATCTGCCTTGCCAGATCCAAGGGCACTGCTCAGACCCTGGGTTTGAAGATAAGCGCTGATATCGACCTGAGCCTTATTTCAGGTGCTCACTACAGCCCTCTCTTCCCTGTATACCCTTTTCCTATAAAAAGAACCCTGGGCTTATCCAGTTCAGGGGCACAGCAACAAACTTCAACAGGCAGGAAGAGACCAAGTAACTTATCCCAGATCATCTAGATAAATGGAATAGGAAAAGGAACTGAGTCTGGAGCCCATATCTCCAGGCTAAGTTTCTAATCATAGACAACGTAATTTCCATGTAGAAAAGGGGGAATCAACAAAAATCCTGGAAGCAGTGTTCAGAAAGGAAAATACAAGTTACAGTAACAATTCTTTCTGCATTTATCTGGGGTTTTTTTTTCCAAGAACTAAAAAAACCGTTTAACTGAATTAGAAAAGGAGAAATCTGTATTTAAAATATACAAGAGCACACACAACTGCTTTTTTTTTTTTTAAACTATTTTAGCAGTTTAATGCCAGACTATCACAGAATTTTCTGAGTTGGAAGGGACCCTCAAGGATCATCGGTTCCAACTAATAAACCTTTTATCTCCAATATAAAAAAAAATAATGCAGTTCTTCTGTAAGTAAGAAACCAAGTTAGAATATTGGAGATGAAGAAGAAACTCGCCAAAGCCTTGCTATGGTGGCAAGTGCTGCATTTAAAGCTTTGAGGGGGAGCTAATAAACACATGGGAAATAATCAGGCCAAAGTCACACAGTATGGAGAAGGTGTCACACAAGTTACAAAGAAATATATCATTCCAAAGATACATCTGATGGACTGTGAGAACTGGTACTAAGCATGTTCCTACTGTCACAGATGCTCACTCAGAATATGTCTCCCTTAGAGGAAAACAGAGAGATTCAATGATATAGCTTCTAAATTCTTTTTTTTTTTTAATGAGGAAAAGAAAAAAATAAAGTAAAAGACTAAATAGCACATGCAAATTATGATAATTTCACTACAATTGTCTTGGCATTGCAATGTTGGAAAAATTTAATCATGTCTTCTCCCAAAAGACTTACACTGGATATTTACTCCTTAACTCTATGACTCTTTTTCTGCTTTGTTTGTGTTACAGGTTCAAAGGCATACACTTAATATTTGCTAGGTTTGAACCCATATTAATGCACTTCAAATGAAGGTCTGATGCAAAATTATTATTAGTTATTGTTGCTATTTTGACAGTGATTTTTTTTTACTTGAGACCTAACTTAAATAAAATGTGTATTTTCCCTACCAACGCCACGTCTCCTTCATGTCAACATCCTTTTTAATAAGAAAGACATCAGAAATTCTCAAAATTTGAGAATAAGGGAATATCCTATGATTTTAAATGTGCTATGCTTTAAAAGCGCTACATCCTTTAACAGCTTCAGGAAAACAACAAGTCAAACTCCACAAGTTCAATTTTCTCCATCCTCAGTGATATCTATGAGTTCCTTTACAATTAGCACTGTAACTATCCAGAGTTATCTACCAAGAGCAGCCCTAAATTTAAGGACTTGATGTCTACAGTACATTGATCAATATACAAATACTAGATAAGCTCTGTTTAAGTAGATCATAGCAACCTATTAACTTAAATTTACTTAGTCAAAAGAAAAAACAAGAAATTATTTTAAAAAAATTCCTTTGGGATTATTTCCATGGTCAACAAGAGACAACTTCCAGATAATCATCCAACAAGTTAAAACAAATAAATATATCGCCCCTCCCACCCATTTGACCAGAGCAACATTATCAATTTCCCAGTATATGAACAAGTATGTGACCAATAATATCAACTCACTAAGTTCTGTTTTGGTTGCAGTGTAAGAGACACAGGAATTTTAGGAATAGACTCAACTGACTTAATTCGGACTGTTGAATGTATTTGGATATGCAGTTTTTTTCTCAGATCATCTGGAATCTGAAATATTTAAAATAAAAGCAAAAAAAAAGGGAAGCATTAGAAAGCAAACTAGTTATAACATTGCATATATAATACATCATCAATTTCTTCATCGCTAATGGAATCTCAAGAGAATTAAGAAGGAATTTGTAACATTGGCAATGATATCCAAATCCTACTCTTACTTCTAGTTACCCCAATTGTGAAAGTGCTCACAACAGCTGGCCTTCTACTAACTTCTTTAATAAACCCAAAAGGTCAAAAGAGAAATTCTTAGAACATTGCAAGAATGTTCTTCGTATAGGAGAAAAACAACAATTTAATTTCATTTGTTGATTAAAATTAATTTTAAATGGGCAGGTAAATATTCATAGACCATTACAGGTTTGCAGCAGAGAGATAGAAAATCCAGTCTCCCTAAATCATGCTAGTCAGTTTGCCCTTTTAAGGAAACTGCTTTTCAATTAATCTGTGTTATTGTAAAACCTACATCAATTTGAAAACATCTCATAAATAGTTATATCTCTAAGACTTTATGACTGCTGGCTTTTAGAAAATTGTTACGTCTGTCAAAAGATTTCGTGGCTGAGACCACTGCAGGCTCTTGCTCTCATTCTTAACACAGCAATGAGTGAGTGAATGGTGAGAAACGTATTATGTCAAAATAGTCAAATGGAGATTTGGAGCACATTGTTTTTGTTGATCCCGCACGTGCTTCCAGAAAAGAAAGAACATAGTCAGGCAGAAGTTCTACCAGAACAAGCTGAAACATCAGTATCTCCATACCAGGACTTGTGTCACCTTGCAAAATGGCATGAAAACTAGAACATCTTAATCTTTAAGATACACTTTAAAGAGAATATAAAAGGACTCACAAACATCATGTAGCACTAGGATATGTAATCTCATTACTTTACAGTTTGATGATCCCTAGGGTGCAAGGCACATTTCAAAGAATTAACTGATGAAGAGTCTTATTGTGCAGTGTTGAATGTATGTAAATAGGTATTTTCACTTTCTCATTAATACAATGGGTACCCACAGTTTGTGAAGCGTATATTCCCTTCAGAAATGCTGAAGCATTTTCCTCATTTGGTGTAAAAATGCTAAGTGTGCAGAAACCCAGAGTACACTGTACCTCTTGGAGGATGATGGTAAGTAATGTAGTCCACAATGAGTACAAAGCACAGCTCTAGCAAACAGTATTTGGTTCTAGTTAACTCGAGAGATTAACACAAAGTCTACAGCCCAAAACTGCACTTTAAGTAGCCAGTTCAGAACTATCCAACAGAATATACTATAAAATAAAAAGCCCAAAATATTGTGTGCTCAAACTGACCCAAACTCTTCCAACATGCAGGGTTTCCCCATCGTGGCCATACTCTATGACACTCTTTAGGTCTTCAAATCCATTCCAAACGATTTGAACAACAGATCCCTTACTGGACGCTTGACTGCTATTAGAATTAGAAGGATTTTTGTCTTGTGTACTAGTCAAATGATTTTGCTTTTCAGGTGGCAGATTTTGTTTGGCTTCTTGATGACGCTGTCTCGGGGAAAGCAGCTCATTAATTTTCCCGTAAGATAATACAGGATTTGGATCCAAATCAATATATTCTAAATTCCATGGAAAAACGTGAACAGCATTGCATCTCAGAAATTCATGAGTGGTGGACACATTCTGTACGCTGGGAGGCTGAGACTGACATACTCTAAAAATGGAATCCATGTGAATTAAGTTCAGCTTGTCTTTGAGGGTGCTCATTTCATCGTTATCACACGAAGACTTTTGTTTCTGCTCAGATGTATTAGAGAAAATGTTCCCTATGAAATTCCATATATTTGGGAGAACATTTGAGCCAAACGTCATGTTTGCATCAGCCTTACTCTGTTCAAGGACTTCAGGCTTTAAGTAAGGTTGTTTGGCAAAAGGATCCTTTAATGTTTCTTCTTGCTCCATGTTATTTTTCACAAAATTTTTGAGCAAGACGTCACTTTCTGTGGCAGGTGTGCTGGTGATATTCTCCTCAGGTCCGTGTGTTTTGGGACATATCAGAAGCTCCGTGCATGGCTCTAATCTCCCATATGGGGCTGCTGGCACAAGTGTACCTAAGTATGAGCAAAAGATGCCAATGAATGCATCCATTCCTGCAAAGCAGCTCACTGGAGGTGCCCCGAGAGCCTGGAGTGCTGCTTACCGATCCTGATGTAAACATGGGTGTGCTGCTCAACCCAGACAGGAAAGACAGCGCCTGGAAACACCACCCGAATCTGGTCAAGAAGATGCCTTTCAAGAGAGGAAGCGTGCAGCTCCTGGAGAAATGGGATACCATTATAAATTACACACTGTGTACATTTTTAACATTTGTTAAAGAAGAAAACTGTAAGTCTCTTTCTAATACACCATTTGAAATAGAAAATGCAACTAAACTCCACCACACTTAGTATTTCCTTCAAGGCTGAAAAGAATGGGGCATTGTGCAAAAAGCTGCTTGAGTCAGAATTTCTGTCAGTTGTAAGACAAGAACATGAACAACAGAAGGGGTTTTATTACCAGAATTTCCCAATCATCTGCTGTGAGTGGTTCCACTTCTACTTGTTGACAGGAGGACACATGGGAACAGGGTTCAAGAAATACCTGGCAAAAGTAACACCAAAATATTTAACTCCTTATTTTTAAATATATAAAAGCTCCATCAGTATTACAACTAGAAAACTGACATCTCCTTCATTATATGTTTTCACTACTTGGACACACACCATCCTAATAACACTAGGTAATTCATAAGCAAATGAATGCTCAGTAGATGGGAAATGGATCCCACTAGGCTTGGAGACATCAATAAACTGTGAATATGAAAAGCATCAAGAGTGACAAGAAACAATTTTTAATATACCTTGATCACATAACCATCCTTCCATTTTTTAATCTTTATTTTTAAATCCCTGGGATTTTAGAAAGTTGAGAAATTCACTGACTTTTGCATAAATTTAGACAAGGCAAAACCAGCTAAAAAATAAGGGAAAAGTACAATAGAAAAGCAAACCCAGCTCCTTACTGAATGGTTTCACAGGAAGCAGCCCCATTTCCAAAGAACAGTTTTAATGTTGTGTGTATCAGGAGGAATGGTGAAAGCCATTGTGGCTTAGGTCTTTCAGAATGCATTAAATATAGACTTCAAAAGTCAGTTTTTGCCAAAGGTTTCATTTGACAAAAAAATAACCATTTTCAAACAACATCTTGCAATTCATTTCCAAAGAAACGTCAATAATTTCTTTCCTGAGCTAAAACCAGTTACCTGTTCTCTGAGAGAATTATGTTCAGTCACCTTTTACAAAAGTTACAATCAGTTTTGAATTCCTCTATGTCCTTAGTCTGATGTAATAACTGAGAGGAATATATTTTCCCCAGCATAGCATATAGATCATACTACCATGAAACACAGCAAACACATAACTCCTGAATCCAAAACTATGGTGAAACTACCTAAGTATTCATGTATTTATTCTATTCTACAGATGACTATTCCCAGACAGCAGCTGGGCAAGGTTTTCTTATGTTTCCTTTGTCAATTGTTTTCCTGTTGAAGGCTATTAATTGCTAGAACTAAAAATGGTAGATGCCTGCCTGCTCAACTACTAAATTGGAAATTTCTGCAAACAGACCCAAAATTTCTAGAGAAAATACATTAAAAAAGTAAACAAGGTAAGATAATACACTGCTCAAAGAGTCATATTCTTTGATGCCTTGTATTATGCTGAACAAAATTTTGCATACAAGAGAATAGGCAAATATCAATACACTACACAATAACACTGGGAAAAGCAGGACTTTTGTATTCTTGCTTGTTTAAATGTCTACCTACTAACAGAAAAAAATCCTTAGATTTTGAAATTTTAGTAGTCTCATGTCAGAAAACTCAGTCTGCCTCCTGGCCATCTCCAACTTCTGCTCAATTAAGGTGTAGTTTATGAGAAGTTTAACAGTGCTCAAGATGTGAAAATACAAGAAGTAAATATAAATAAACAAAACAACACCAACAAAAATATATATATTTGTAAGAGGTGAATACAAATATTCAAAGAGAAAGGAGCATATGGTGAAGGGGTGAAAAAAGGGTGAAAATTAAAACACCAAGCAGGTTAAACAAGAATACGGACAAAGGCAGTAATTACTTTAAAACAACAGGAACTCCAAGCAAAATATTCCCATTCCCAATTTTTCAACTGCTTAAAAGTGTATTTTCTTAAACTTAATGTCAATGAAGATAGTTGCTCCAGCCCTGCAAAGACCTACCCACAAGCCTATCCTAACACTGTTTAGGAAATTGTTAATGGTTTAATGAGCAAACCTTTTCATGTTCGAGACATGTCATGACAGTTAACTTTTCTCATGAGCAGATGTAAATGAAGAAACTGTCTAAACACATGAAACAAGGTCAGAGCTAACTCATGAAGAGATACCTTTGCAATTATCTTCCAATATACTCTGTATTTAAACAGGAAACAAAGATAGCATTTCAAACCTGTTCTCCATCTGTGATGCCAAGTTTCTCTGCCAAATATCTGTTAATCTCTGCAATGTTTTCACCCTGGTGACCTCGGTGCCTGGTTTCCATCCAGCTCAAAAATACTGGCTGATTACCACAGGATACTTTCACAGCTTGGCCCTATGAGTTTCGAAGAAAGAAAATAAATTAATATAAAACCAGCTGAGATTATTAGACAACTTAAACCATATTTGATTAGAGCTCAAAAGAATTAAAGATATTATCTGGATTTTACACCTTGTTTGCACAGCTCTCAACACAGAAGTGCATGTTGGTTTCAATTCTTAAATAGCTCTTATTTCTATGGACTACTTTTAAGTAAGAAAAATAATTCTTTTTTCTTTCTTCGGCATTATAAGGTATCAACAAATATTTTACAAAAACGTGTAACTGCACATTTGTATTTCCCAAAGAGGAAAAGAAATAAACATATCTATACTTTGCCTTCACAAAAAACATAGCATTTACATGGTGTCCAAGAGTGCTTCCGTGACATATTTAAAATAAGTCAAAAATCACATTCACTCAGGCCAAAATGATGTTATCCATCTGTTTCAGAACTGCTCAGGTATTTTCATGTCAAACTGAAGAACTTATCTAATACCTTCTGCAATTAGATTCAGCTTTTTATTCCATTTATCCCCTTTTTAACATTTTTATTCATGAGAGGTATTTTAAGACGCTATTTCTATCAAGTTTTCAGAGATTCTATCTTTTCATTTAGCAGCTCAGGTTAAGCAAAAGCAGAAGTCCTCCATAACAAACAATGTACAGAATGAAACTACAGGACTTCAACTGCACTCCTTCTCCTCCCTCTTGCCAGTAGATCTGTAAAACACTCAAAAAGGGCAGCTGAAATGAAGCTCACATTTAATACTGCATTTTCTCCAATTCCACCAACCTCCTTCTACTACCCCAAAGGGAAAGAGCAGGTTTTTACAAGCCTACGTTTTTTTCCTGTTGTGAAATGCCCTTTTTGGCCTTGGGAAATCAGGAGGCCTGGCCGTGCCAGGAACGACTCCTGAGTTTTGCTCGCATCTTCCTCGTTTCATTCCTGCCATTTTCGCCTGTTCTGCTGGCTTTCTCAGTTCTGTGCTCATGGCACAGGAGGCACACAGTGTTTTTTCCTCCTGTTTCCACGTGTGAAATGTTATTTACAGTGTAAGGGGCACTCCCTGCAGGTGACCCCGCGTCCTCAGCAAGGCTTTGCGTGACCGAGTCCTTTTCTGTAGTGACACATTTTATTTGTGCGCACCAAGAATGAGGATTCTGCATGGATTTATCACCTCGCCTCCTATCCGAGCTATACATTTACACATTAATCGCTTCTTGCTTGCAGGTTACTGGGAAAACTGGTATGAAATAAGGCGTGTTGAGAGAGACGCAAATGCCCACAGTGCCAATCACGTTGGGGAAGAAAAATTCCAATCGTTCCCGCGTTTTATTAGGATTGATGACGATAATGGGCCGGGGAAGGAGGGGCGCCGCCGTTCGGGGCCCGGCGGGGGACGCTCAGGCAGCAGGGAGGATTACGCGAGCGCGGCCCCGCATCGCGTTGCTGTGGCGATGCAGAGCCCTCCTCCCCTGCCCGCAGCCGGGTCCCCTCACAGGGAGACATCGGGGAACCCCTCCTTCCCCGGCCCATTATCGTCATCAATCCTAATAAAACGCG
>JAHLSL010000022.1:22036997-22047559 GCA_025920805.1 Petroica traversi
CTGGGGGGTGAGGGGGCTGGGGAGGCGGGGCGGCCGGGCCTGCGCTGGAATCCCGCGGTTCCCGGGACGGCAGGGAGAGAAGGAGGCCCTGGGCCTCGCCGGCTGCGCGGCGGGAGCTTCTCGTTAGCGCAGCGGATTTGGGTTTATGTGTGCGCTTAGTGTATAGTGAGCTGTAGAGGCGCCTTATAGGGCTGGCGTGAGAAAGGATTGTAGAATCGATAAGCTGGAAAAGACCAATTTGTTCTATTTCCAGCCTCTTGTGAGGGAGTTGTGGAGAGCGATAAGGTCTCCCCGAGGCCTTTCTCTAGGCTGAGCCCCCCCGCTCAGTCAGCTGCTCCTCATCAGATCTCTGCAGACCCTTCACCAGCTCCGTTGTCCTTCCCTGGACACCTCCGGTACCTCCGTGTCTTGGAGAGAGAACCCAGGATTTGAGGTGTTCTGTCACCAGTGCCGGACAATGGTTACTCTTCGCACATTCACATAACAAACATCTCTTCCCCTATCACCACTCTCCTGTAAAATTTCAAACCCTCCATACTTCATGAAGTCTCAAAGCTATTAAGTTCTTTTACTCTTCCAAATGTACACGGTGGGGCAGAGGGACAGAGAGCCTTGTGCATCCACGGAGGGACAGTGGCCACCACAGGCATCCAGCCAGCACTGGGCACTGGGGGATACACGCAGGAGAATCAGTATGGATGTTCCAAGTGTGAAAACCACCTTATTCTAATCTCTTCTCCCTGGACAAGAAAGAGGTAGAAGAACAAACCTGCCAAAAAAAAAAAAATCACATAGTGAAAGCATCAGGTTCCTTCAATCCCTTGTTCCCAAAAGAATGCAGGGGGGAGTTTGCTGCTGCCACAAGAACAACTCACATGACTGCCTTTGGGGACTGTTTTTTATAGTGGAAGTTTGAGAGCTGATTTCCCAAACAGTTCCCACTTTGTCCAGAGTATTTTTTGAGAAATATATATAACTTATGCAGTCTAAATGTTTGGGGTTTGGGTTGTTTTTTTTTTAACTCAGAATTAATTTCCTTTGATGTCAGGGATGAGCTGCCTAATTGCCTGTTGTACATAGTGAACCATCGAAAAGCTTTGCTTAGAGTCTGTTACATGACAGACCCAAAGAAGAGAATGGTTGGTTTGGTTTTTAACCTGCTGGAAGAAGACCTTGCTTCTCTCAGCATCCAGATTTGATCTGTGTATCTTAAAAACTGCACACACAGGATCTGCCCCAGGGAATTGTGGTAATTGTTTTTTAACTCCCTGTGTGGAAAAAAGCAATTTTCCTCACCTGCACAA
This sequence comes from Petroica traversi, assembly GCA_025920805.1. NCBI lineage: Eukaryota > Metazoa > Chordata > Aves > Passeriformes > Petroicidae > Petroica > Petroica traversi. The sequence goes on from JAHLSL010000022.1 coordinate 22,038,302, forward strand.
CTTCTCTGCCCGTGAAGAAGACAGGTTTTCAGTGCATTTTTTCCTGTATTTTGACAGAAAATTTTAACTGGTTATTAGTATGTCTTGCATGGAATTTGGCCAGAGACTTAAGAGATTTTACTCAGCAATTCTGTGCAGGAAAGTCAAGTCTCATTTGTGTTTTATTATGCCTGAGAAGCTTGAATTCAGTGATACAGAGGCTCTTACTCAGTGATGAAGAGATCTAAAATAACCATGCACTTACTGCTCTGCAAAACAGAGGACATAGGGGTTTTCAGCACCCTGAGAGGATTTGGAGAATATTTGGAGAAAACAAGGAGAAAATGCCTGCCTTTTGCAATAAAGAATGGGAACATTTTTGAACAGTCTTTGTTTTTTGTTTTCTTTTTCAGGTTTACACTATCAACTTGGAATCTCGCTATTTACTGATACAAGGAGTTCCTGCATTAGGTGTTATGAAGGAATTAGTTGAACAATTTGCATTATATGGTGCCATTGAGGAATATCATCCTCTAGATGAATATCCAGCAGAGCAGTTTACTGAAGTGTATCTTATAAAGTTCAAAAAACTGCAGTGTGCAAGGTATTGGACAGGGCAATATCTGCCTCTTGCTGTCTTAATCTTTTACACCTTCTTTACTTGCAATGTGTAAAGTTTTGGAGAGTTGGAGTAAAATCCTCAGTTTTTCTGATACAATTTAATTCCCTTCAGGGTGGCCAAGAAAAAAATGGATGAACGAAGTTTCTTTGGTAGTTTGCTGCATGTGTGCTATGCTCCAGAATTTGAAACAGTCCAAGAAACTAGAGAGAAGTTGCAGGATAGAAGGAAGTATATAGCAAAAGCAACAAATCAAAGAGGTTTGTGTAAATTTCCTATAAAATTTTCATGTTCTTCAGGGGTGGGTGGGGTTTTGGTTAAAGTGCCTGTTAAAGAAAACACTTTTTACCTACCTCTTTTAAAGGTGCTGTAGTGGGTTGATGCCAGATGCCAGGCACCCACCAAAGCCTCTTACTCACTGCCCTCCACAAACAGGACAGAGGAGAGAAAATTTAATGAAGGATTCTTGGGTTGAGATAAGGACCAGGAGGGCAAAAGAAGCTCGACTTGGAGACATAAAGTGAATTTATTACTAACAAAATCAGAGCAGGATAATGAGAAGTAAAATAAGCCCTTCAAAACACCTTCTACCCACCACTCCCTCCTTCCAGCTCTACCTCCTACCCCAGCAGAGCAGGGGACAGGGAATGGGGGTTCTGGTCAGTTCATCACCTGTGGCTTCTCCCCCTGCTCAGGGAGAGGAGTCGTTCCCCTGCTGCCCCATGGGGTCCCTCCCACGAGAGACAGCTCTGTGAACCTCTCCAACGTGAGTTCATCTCCTGAGCAGCAGCTCCCTGTGCCCTGCTGAACGTGAGTCCATCCCAGCCTGCTGCAGCCTGGGTCACTCCTGGGTCACTCCCCACGGGGTGCAGTGCTCCAAGAACAGGCTGCTCCAGCCTGGGAGCAGGGCTCCTCTCTCCACAGCCTCCTCTCAGGCATCCAGGGGCTGTGGGTGGGTCCCTGCATCCCCATGGCCTCCGTGGGCTGCAGGGGCACAGCTGCTTCAGCACGGCCTGCAGGGGAATCTTGGCTCCAGCTCCTGGAGCACCTCCTCCCCCTCCTTCTTCACTGACCTTGGTCTCTGCAGGGCTGCTTCTCTCACATTGTTGCTCTGCTCTTCTCTGGCTGTAGCTACAACTGCAACCACTTTTTGTTTATCTTCCTTCTTAAATCTGTCATCACAGAGGTGTTACCACCATTTCTAATCGGCCCAGCCATGGCCATTGGCACATCCTTCTTTAGAGCCACCAGGGATTGGCTCTGCTGGGAGGAAGTTTCTGGCAGCTTCTCACAGAAGCCACCCCTGAACCCCACTGCTACAAAAAACCAGGCCAAGCAAACCCAATACAGATGCATTTCAAATATGTTTACAGGGAGGCATCTCTCAGTATTTAGAGAACCATATGCTTTCCAAAGTAATTTTTTGGCTTTGATTAAGACTAAAATAATGAAATGCTTAAGCTTTGATAATGAAGCATTTCCTTCACTTCTTGTTTTCTTTGAAACTGTTACAAGAAATTTAAAGCACTGGCAGGAAATTTTTGTTCCAGCCTCCTCATACCAAAGGGAAGGAAGATGACTATACCAGAACCTTAAAAAAATCTCTCCAGCCCACATCTTTGCACTGGGGGAATGTTAAGAATGGACTCTGTTTACAAAGGCTCCTGTCCTGCAGAGCTCACAGGCAGCACTGAAGGTTGGACAAGCTGAGGAATAAGCAAATTGCTGAGCACAAGCTTCTCCTTTCTTGTGCTCACATACTTGGGTATTATTCATTGTGTGAGGATATTTAAAGGGAGTAAACCCACTGATTTTTAACATCAAAACATCTATGTTTTTTCAGTGTTAGAAACCAGCAAAGTCACTAGACTGGAAAACTGGTATGAAAGTTGAATTTGTTATATTTGAAGCTTAAAAAAATCACAGAAAGGTAGTTGGGAATTAGATATCACTGCTATTGTTTCTGCATTTATATTGAAGTTTTTTTTCTTGCATGTTAGAACTAATAATGACATGAAATAGTAAAGGTGCTTTTTTGTTGTTGTTTTAAAGATTGCTTTGTGTTAAAGAAAGTAGAAGGCCCTAAGAAGACAGCCTCAAACAACTCTGAGCATGACTGTCCATGGAATACATCGGGATCACATCCAGCCAGTAACTGGGGTCCATCCTGCTTTACCAGTTATCCTGCAGTATCCCACAACACAGTGTATCCATCTGGGAATCAGAACCAGAGCCTGTTTACACCTCCACACTATGATAACAATTGTACTGAAAGTTCTGGGTGCTTTGGTCAAAACTCATCTTTAACTCCAAGTGTACAAGCAGGAGGACGTGCTCCACCAGCTCCCTTAATGCAGCACAGAGTGGTTCCAGTTTACAATGGGATTGACAGGTTTATGCCTCGTACAACTCACCTGCAGGAACGGAAGAGGAAGAGAGAAGAGGGCAACAAGTTTTCCCTCATGGGAACAAGTGAGGACAATACTGAAGTTGTTATTGGTCCACAACTACCAGAAATACCTAAAGTTGATATGGATGATGAATCTTTGAATACTTCAGCTACATTAATTCGAAATAAACTGAAAGAGGTATGGATTCTTAAGGTTCTGATAGTTCAAACATAGGTGCTTGTTATCCACAGAAATGGTGACTCTCTGATACCTTTATTCAGCATTTACTCATTATTTTTAGTTTATCTGCCACTTAAAGCTAGTGCTGTTATTATTTAACTTTTCTACAATCTCAAATATTGCAGGCAATTCTACTCCAGACCTCTTAACACTTGAGAAAGTGAAAATGTCAGTGAATGATCTTAAATGATTTTTACCAAACCACTTTTTCTTTCCTCACGTGTGGAGGCATGATAACTTTGCAGGAAGTCCTGCAAAGTCCAGTGTGCTACTTATAGCTGGTTTCTGAAAGGAAAATAGTGGAAGTCAGAGTTCAATGTAGTTTTGTTTCAACATTTCTTATGTCATTAAAAGCTGTACAGAATCACTAATTCCATGCTGAGAAGCATGTGTTAAGGTTTTATCAAAGATATTAGTCAATTAGCAAGTCAAACATTCCTGATAAAACATTTCATTTACAGTAAGTTACGAAAAAGCTCCCTTGACTAACTAGATTGATTTGAAAGTGCTTATCTTGTAAATAAGCACCCCATACATTAAATATATTTCAAAAATAGATGTCAAAATGCACATTTCTGCTTTCCCTTTGTTTCCTGAAATACCTGAGTCTAAAAAGGACATTAAACCTTGCTTGAAAACAGCTCTGGTAGGAAGAAGGAGATGACATATGTAATGCTCTATCACTGAGTATAAGAAGTTTGTGTAGTTAAATACAAAAATGGTAGTGCTAAGTCTTCTAAGTTTCACCTCTCTTGTGTTTAGTGCTGCCTTTGGTGTTACTTGTTTCCTCTAGTCAGCATGAAAATTCAATACAAGTATGATGATAGTAATAAATCCCTACTAATACTCAAATTTTAGAGATGTGGCCTTATTCTGAAATGAGCATTAAAAAGTAATGGTTACTAAATTTTTTCCCCTCCAATTTAGGTAGCAGATTCTGTTTCAACGTCTGTGGAAAAGACAGAGAGCAGCTCAGCCAAACCACCTGTAAAGCAAAGAAGAAGAATATAGATACTGCTGGCAGCATCTTCCAACAGTCCTTTTGTAAAGAATACTTAAAATATTTATTATTTTTATGTAAAAAATAAAATGTTCTTTATACTGTATTTCCCAGTGATTCCCTGTTTAAAACTGTATCAATTTCTTACTTGGAATTAAGAAAACAATAGACTGTATTATTGTCGCAGTGTTGTCCGAGTACCTCATACTGCAACATATTTCATAATGCACAGAAGAACTTTATTTAGGTAGAGTTACAGAAGGAAATTAATTTATTCAATAGCAAAGGAATACTGAAGCTTAGCAGCAACTTGAAACTATTACTATTTTTAATATAGCACGAAGAATGATGAAGAGGAAGACCCCTTTTAGCAATATTCAGCAATGGAGTTACAACTTGCAGTTACTATTTAGAGTTTCCCGGAAAATTTTCTGTTGAAATGACATACTGCTCTGTTAAAAAAAATAGAGAAAAAGTTAATTTTCAGTTAACTAAAGGATTTCTATTTAGTCAGGCGAGATACTGAACTGAAATGTGTATGCAATGAAGACAATATCTTGCTTTTTAGCTTAGAAAAGATAATTCCATAGCAGTAATGGTGTGATCACTGGCAGACACATCAGATCATTCAAAGCTGTAGTTGAAAGGGAAATTAAAATTTTAACTGCTCAGCAGTAGGAATGTGTGAGCAAGGAATGATCTGGCATGGAGGGTAAGAAAGCCCAGCTGCAGAATGAGATAAACTGGATTGAAACAGGAATTCTAGAGATTGGGATGGCCCTGTAAAAGACTGAAATTTTCCTTGGAGATGAGCTTAATATCTGCAGCACTGTGTTTCAACAACACTGGAGTGGGAATGCTCAGGGGCCACCTTTGGGCAGCAGAACAGGCACTGGAGGATGAACCCAACACTGGCCTAAGATGCCCCATGACTACATTCACAGGATGGGTGCAGGTGTCTGTAAGGAATTGCCTTGTGCAGATTTTTTTTTAACTCGAGGTTAACAGACCTTTATGTCTGGCAAACATGGTCCAAAGGCTTCTAAGAGAAGGTTTTCATCTCTGACTGCTGTTTCGAAGTCCGCAAAAGAAAGCTTGCCATCATGATCATAGTCCTGCAAAAGGAAGGGAACACTTCAGCAAAGGATTATTACTTGTAGTTTTGTCTAACAAGTGTTAAAAGAACATGGATTCTATTTTTAGTTTTATTTGAAAATTGGGGGTCATCAGTTTCTGCTCAGAAAAGATTTGTGTGACTTGCCTCTATAAAAGAAAAAAATGGTGGGGTTGAAAAATTGAAAAGTTGAGCTTAAATAAAAGGAGTTGGGATGCAAGACCTAGTTTTAAGTGAAAAATTTTGACCACCACCATGGAAGGGGAGAGTATGTATCTTGATTTGATTAAAATATTGACAGTTGCCAGCTGATCTGATATTCTAGATTAAGCACTGTAAGACAAGCTTCACATTAATAACCTTGAGTTTACTATTCTAATAGAATACGTAAATTGGATAAAGACATTTCATGATCAGTTGATAAAACACACTGCAGATGCCTGTACTGATGGAATAAATGCAGCTTACACTTTTGAGTTTTCCACTTCTGCTTGGACTTTTGCTTTGACTGGGCATACACAGATGTGTATGCACATATACACATGTTAGTTTACACATAAAAGTTTATAGTACATTCAAATACTAAATTAATAGTCTCATGTGAGAATACTGGACTGGAATTCATTACATTTGGATTGTATTTCTGGCTTTCCTCAGGAGACTTGCAGAATCCCACTGTAAAGACACTATTCTGTTACCTCACAGAAAGGTTTTAAGTATTGGTTAGTGAATGTTTGAAAGACACTCAAATATCACAGTAAGTACTTGCCATTTTCTTCAGTGCTATCTCTACCAAGTCCTTAACTCCCTCATCAGGCTCTTCATCTGTTGGTTGTATGAGAAGGCTGTTTTTCAGCATTTGAAACATTTCCTCTCTTGAAATGTATCCATCACCATTCAGATCATAAACGGCAAAACAGTCTTGAAATACAAATAAATTTCAAGTTGATTACAAACGATAATGACATACCATTCAAGCTGTTCCCTATAGACAGAAAATGTGACTTGTATGTTGTACAGCATTATCAGTTGAGCCAAATTTATCATATATATGCTGAAACACTCCTGGCAAACACTGGTGACAGACAACACTGTGCATCACTACACACTAGCATCTTCTGTAATCCTTACAGCAGAAGTGTGTATTTTACTGTTTGTGCTTGTACTGACACACTGAATTACATCCTGGCACACATCCTAATGCTGTGACATCCCTGACCACTTTCCAGATGAATTTATATAGTGCATTAGGGATGGCTAATGCTGTAACTTGGGGACTATGGCAACAACATGCTGTCATTCTCCTTGTTCTATTGGGATTTTTTCACCCCGCATGCCCTATTTTTTTCCCTGCTGCTTAAAATTCTAGAGTTCTTGCTATTTTTTCTCCTCCCCCTTTCTCTATGATTATTGTGGAGGTTCTCATTACCACCTTACAGTTTTTCCATCTATGCTTCCAAGCTGAAGAACTGCTGGAGCTAAGGCAACTGCTGCTGTGTCCCCACTGTGCCACTAAATCAATGTTGGCACTGGTCTTGCTTGGCTTGAGACTGTTAATTAGCCAAACCCACACTTGAGATACATCTGCTTCTTTCTAATTTTGTGTGTGAATACAAAAACATGTATTTTGTCAAAACTGTACACTGTAGAATAAACTTCAAAAGCAAGATTTTGTGAGCAACAAAATAAGGTGCTGGCTGTAGTAACAGCAGTTTATGCAGAAAAAAACTGTCTCAGAAAAGCCATTTCAGAGTTCAGTTTGATTGCATTAAACTATATGGAAGAAAAATTTAAAATTACCAAATACTTTATAAGAATAACTACTAAATTGTAACAAAACCAATGTGTTGTTATTAATTCAATCATTACTATTAAATATTAGCATACAGAACAATCTTACATTTCATCTTTTCTTCCAGTGTCCCCCGAAGTAACACTGCTAAGCCTTCCACCCATTCCACCACAGTGATGAAGCCACTGTTGTCTTTATTAAAAGTGCTGAACACTAGGAATTATATTAGACACATTTTAAATTTATATGACAGGGAAACACACAAAAAGGAATGTTTCCTTAAATTCAATAAAATCATAAATTATCTTTCTTCTTAAGATGTTTGTCTGCTTTCACCAAGGTATGGCTGCCCTTCTTGACTCCAACATGTAACAAGGAAAGGGATTCAGTTTACCAATCTTCCACTCCAGAATCCTGCCTGGTAAGACTTTTCATCTGATCTGTTGCATTCCTAACTTAAACAACTACAGGAAGTAGTTCTTCCATGCAGATGTAAAGCAAAGAAACCAATATCCCTTAAAATAAGGGATAATTCTGAATACAGATTAATATTGGAATTACTAGGTTATGTCTTGGAAAATCTTGGAGGAAGTAATCCTAGAAACAATATATATTAAATATACAAAGAAGAAATAACCTCCATCTGTCATGTACAAAATATTTTTCTTTTCCCTGCCCTAAGCAACTTTCAATCTCACAGCTTCACTATTCATACAGCCTGTAAAATTGTAATTCAAATCACTGACTAGCATCTATAATAATTTCTATTCTAGAATATTAATTAAGTTGGCTGAAGAACACCTCTTCATGCAGAGCCAAGCATTTTTTGACTTAGAAGACAATAGGTTTGCTTTTGCAAATTGAAATCAGCCCCTTTGCATGTAAGCATTAAAAAAAATTTTAAGAATGTGCAAGGTAATGTAAGGTATCTTCCAAGACACACTTGACTTGCTGCATAAAATTGCAACAAGTTTTTATTTTATGGTAAGTAGCTCTCCTGGTACACATGGAGCAAGTTGAACCGAGACTTGGCAGCCCAAGACTGAAAGAGCAGCAGACTCGTGCCTGCTCTGCATCCTCTTCTAGACACTTCTACGTCTGAGATCATTCCTTCAACTTTCTCAGTGACTGCAAACGTGTCCCTTGTCACCGATCTGTGAAATCACTGTATTTTCAAGGGGTAATTCGGCTCATTACTATCACTCCTTGCACTATCTGCCCAGGCCCTTCAGTGCCGCTCACAGCCTCTATTCCCAAAGCCATCCGCTGTAACATGATGCCTTTCTGGGACGTCCAGGCCTGAGCCAGAGCTCTCACCCACCTCTGGTGGAACCAAGAAAAAAAGTGGGAAGTGACGCTGCCCTCACCTCTCAGGACACTACAGAGGCTGCGACAGAAACAACCACAGGGCAGCACAGCTGCCCCTGGCTGGTCTGCCTGCAACTAGAGCGTGAGTTCTGCTGAACTAAGGGACAACTGTCCTGCACAAAGAAAGAAAAGAAGCCATTTTCTCAACAGCTCCTGAGCATAACTCCTCCTTTGCTGTCCTGGCTGGGACGAGCCGGAGCTGTTTGGTACGGACACTCTCGTCGGGTGGGCAGCATAATCCTAGCACTTCCATGGTGTTGAGAGCTGTGTCCGCCTCACCTCGGTCCAGCACCACGTTGTCCGTCATGCCGAAGGCGCTGTACAGCGTGTCTCGGAACAAGGTGCGGTCGAAGCCGGTCCCAGCAAAGTGGCTGCTGGCCCTGGCCACCAGCGTGTCGAAGAGCTTGATCAGACATTCCACTTCGCTTTTGTTAACTGTCCGGCCCAAAGACAAGCAAACACAAGCTGTAAACTAAGCTGGTAAAACACGAGGCAGGCACAGGGCCACGCCAGGGCCGTGACACCGATGTCCCCCCCGCCCCACCCGCTATTCCCAAGGGGGCTCCAGGAAAGTGCCTCCCACGGGAGGCGAACAGGGCAACAGCGGGGAGCGGCGCTGCTCCTGCAGCCCGGGGCAGACTCACAGTGCTTGGCGGAGCGGGTCAGCGACTCCACCAGCAGCTTCGTCCCCTTCCTGCTCATGGCGGCCGGGAGCCGCTGCCTCCGCTGCCCTGGTAACGCGGGGGGGCGGCCGCC
>JAHLSL010000022.1:22047959-22062772 GCA_025920805.1 Petroica traversi
GGGGGGGCGGCCGCCGCCTCCCGGAGCCGCCGGGCCGGCCACAAACACACACCGGCAGAACGGACATCGCGTCCCAACACGCATGTAAAATACTGCAGTTGTAAAAAATAAAATAACTGCATTTCTAAACATGTCGGGAGGGGGGGAAGAGCTAAAAGTTAAATACAACAGTGCTCGTTCATCTGCTGTCAGAAGGCAAAAATGTATTAAACCACTCTTATTTCGACACTGCTCGTTTTTTACGTTGTCCCTCTGCTGAAACTTGGAACGCAGGTGTAGGTGCCACCCAAAACCCCCGTCTCTGTATCTCGACCTCGGTATGGGCACATGGGAAAGCTGAAGGGCTGAGACCAGCCTCCATCTCTCCTTTAGGAAAAAGGACATGCAAGAGCTGCCTCAACGCATTTGTTATCGTACTGCAAACGGAAGCAAGAGGAGACTCGATGTATTTGTTAACGTACTCAAACTGCAGCACTTCTCTTTCAATCTAAAGCAGCTTTGTGGGGAACTGGCAAAGCCCATAAGCCCCTCAAGCAGCTACACCCCTTCCCAAGCATGCACTTGACAGATAGTTACAGTCACACAATTAAAATGACATGCCGGCTTAGGTATTTGGAAGACTGGGTCTCATTTTCAGTTTTATTTCTTTCTGTGGCAGGTGGTTGTGTGAAAGTCAAGGGATCACACAGGACAGAGCATTTATGCTATGGTTCATTACAAGTTCTTTTACCAAAACTGCAACACCACAACTTAAAAAGAAAACAGCCCCAACAAAACTAAACACAAACGTCAAATCAAACCCCTCTATTCACTGCAACTTGCCTTTATTTTAACCTAACAAGAGTGTCTAGAATTGGTAACATCAAGCCCAAGAGTATAAAACAGTTGACAAAAATATTACTACTGTTTAGATGCACATTGCTGCAACTCAATGGTTGTGTTGTATTTTCCCAAGAACTTGAAGACATTTTCTCCGTACTGATGCCAGAATGATTTTTGTCTTTTCTTTTATATAACTTTTACACAGTTCTCTGTATCCACAAGTATCAGTATTCATACTTACAACCTTTTACTTAGTTTAGTACTTAGGGTTTTATAACTATTCTACAGACCCTGAGACTCTACACCCCAGAACTGCAGAGCCAGCGAGACCAAACATTCCTACTATCTCAAGAACTCAAGGTCTCCCAGCAGAACAGATTCTGTAAACTAGAGATGAGCCCACCCCAATCCCATTACTGGGCTCCCTTGTTAGATATGCTGATGTGTAAAGTCTATAACTGGTGTGTGTGATTGACGGGGGTGTGCATTTTGCCACGCTGTCACCTGGGTGAAGTGGATGCATCAAACAGAATCCTGATTAAAATACCCCCAACCCCTCTACCCGTGTCCAGCTTCTTTTATAACACCAGGAAAAAGGCATCAGTACAATGGCAATACGAAATCATCTTTCTCCCATAGATTTTAATTTTGGTTTACAGACTAATAATCAATGTCTTAAAAGTCTTGAAATTCTTGGCAACACAACGTTTGAAATATCTGTATGCAATAGAGGTAAGTTCTAAGTTAGCACCTGTGCAATGGAAAAAAGGGGTGCATCAAAAATACAATCTGTATTTGACTACCTGGGATGGATGGGCATTTGTTAAAGCCTAACAGATGGCCCAGAAATCAATATTTCAATGGAGGATGTAGTGAGAATTTCATGTAAACTAAAATCAAAAGGTTGCTTGTGTTCTCTTATGTGCACATTTAATTTAAAAAAGCTTTTTTTCAGTTATCTAAAGCAACTAAACTAAAGTAAAACAGCTTTATGACTTAGGTCAACATTCTGTAGCCCTCAAGTACAAAAATATAAATACAAACTGTTTAAACAGTATCTTTAATGAGATTCTGGCAGTAGTTTTTTTACCTAACAAGACACGTCGCATAACAGATCTGCCACTGAACTTGCTTAGAGTAAAATCAGCTTCAATATGAAGCTGTTAAGGTATCAAAACCCTGCTTTTTACATGCTAAATAACTTCAGCAAGTGTGCACTTAAACACAGCAATGAACTTAACTATAACTAAATACATACATGAAAATCTGCATGAACTGGTTCATAGAACTGGTTACAACAAATGATTACCTGCAGTTTGTTAATTTAGAAATGGTACAAATCATGCAAAACAATTCTAAAGATAATGCAAAGAAAGCTACCAGTGTTTGCAAGAAGTTTTCAATTAAACCAAAATTACATTAAATGAAATATGCATATTTACTAGCAAAGATCTATCACTATTTCAAAAAAGCAGAGGTAAAATCTTCAGGTTTTGACTGTCAGTTATACTGCAAAATGTCATTGCTCTTGCTTAATGCAGAAGCACATGCTTGGAAGCTCAAAACTGCTCATTCAGAAAAGTCTGCTGACAATAGCTCTAGCTTCCCAGGAATGCAGAGATGCATGGATTAAAAATAGCAGAGATTTGCAAGAATCAAAGGCAAAGGCACCCTATTCAGGTAGCCAAAACTGCAGCATTCCCTTTCTTATAAGCATGGAGACGGTGATGGGGCAGATGATACACACTTCTACAAAGGCAGCCTTTTAAATGTCATCATTAATTTTCCATTCGCAGACCCCAGCTTGTAGTAGTTTATGCATAATATTAACCTGCAGGATGAACTTGGGATTTAATTTGTCTTGATTTACAAATAAAGACTATTACTAATGCTTTAAAAGACTATTTTTACTATCTAAAAAGTTTAACTTTTATATTCCAATATTTTACACCTCAGCTGGCCTACCATCTCATATTGTCTCAAACATCTAACACTGCTTACTGGAATTGTATAAAAGTTGTACCTCATGTATTAAGCAGCAGGCAATAACAATGGTCTTTCCCAGCACAGCTGCATCTAGCTGGCTTCTGAAAGATTAGGAACATTTCTAAAACACAGGAAAACTCATGCAGTTTGGTAAAGTTTGCTGTCATTTCACAGTTTAAGTTTCCTTTCGTCATTGCACTTCTGTTGATAGTCTCAGGTTGTTTAAAATATTATTCTGAATCCGAATTTGAACCAGCAGTCTTCTTTTTCTTCTTTTTACCATGTTTCTTGTGCTTCTTTCTCTTTTTTGTTTTATCCTATGATAGAAAAAAGTTATTGTATAATACAAAAGCCATCTATTACTTCTGCTAATGCAAAATGAGAACACAGAAAGAATATATTTTGAAAGACATTTCAAAAGAGATTTCTACAGAAGCCTATTGAGAAATCACAAAAAGAAATACTTTACCCAGCAATTTGCACTATTATGAGCAGTCTTCAATTAAAATTTATCTCCACCATGGTATGGCTATTTCATCACTCTTCCTGTTACATTTCCTAGTCTATTAAATTATTTTCAGAGTGTTATAGATTACTGAGAAAGTAATAAGGAAGTGCTTTGACCAGTAGTGACATCTTACATATTTGGGAATAACTAGGATGTTTACAGATTTTAAAGTAAGTCCTTAAATTCACTGTGTAAAATTAAATACTTCAACTGCTCTTGGCTAGACTATCGCTTGTACCTTGTTTAAAATAAAAAAATTATGATCTCAACTGTAAATATAAACATACTCCAATTAACCCTACTGGATTCAGTCCTGAAGGCGGTATGCTGATCACTAAAATACAGAAGCTGAGAGATTCAATCTTGTCTTTTTTGCAAGCAAAATTTCAAGTGAATTGTCAAATAGGTGTGGCATTATGTAAATTAAACAATCAGTATTAAAGCTTTGTTTTACACATATTCCTTACACATACAAATCTTTCATAAAAAAGACCATAAGCAATCACTAGAAGTGTTATGGCAAACTGTCCATATGAGTCTGCAAAGACAAGCAAGTTCCATGGAAGAATGTGTACTGAGTATCACTGATACTCCTATAGCTCTATTTTGAGGTGACTAATGTAGACTTCCCTTTGCCCAACTGAGATGCCTAACAAGGAACACTGCTGCTGACAGGGGAGATAGATACAAAGACATCTCAAGTGGGCATTTAGGATCCCAAACCCACTATACTCCCAACTGAGGAATCTTAGGTACATGTGATAAATCTGGATTCTAAATAAATCACTGCTGAACCTTCCTCTCACTTTTAGCAACAGATTGATGTAAAAAAACCGAGAAAAGTAAAAGGTTGCTGGCAGCTTTTTATATGGCTGGAGGAAGAGTTATAATGGTGTAGGTGTTGCAGCAATTATGTCCTAAGGCCCTTTCCATGGAGGCAGGGAAGGCTTACCAAGGAATTACACACTGCACTAATGAAGGAGCAGCACTGATGTCTGTCTCTGAGGCAAACTGCTCCCCTGTTGATACCACACAGGTATTAGCAGTTCTAGGAGGTTGATACAGAATAAAATATATTCTACAGTAAGTGTTAAAGTTGTATAAACCTCCAATCACATATAGGTAAAAGAGTGACAAATTCTTATTTAATTGAACAATTGAAAAAGTGACTTCAGCAAGTAGAGAAACCGTTCATTTAGATGTAACAATAGACTACTGCTATAAAAACACTAAACATTTGTATTAGTGAAAAATGTGAAACTTGAAATTAACTAAGTACGGAGTATTTATATCCTAAAACTACAGCATAAGTAAGAGGGATACTTGCTGTTTTCTCTTTTTCCTCACTGCTTTTCTTCCTTTTTGCTTGCACCTAAAGAAAATTAAACCAAATGTATTATTCACATTCTCAAGAAAATTAATTAAAAATTACTTGTAGGTGATAGAAGCTAAACAATCCTTAAAAGTTTATTTTAAAAGGAAAAATACAAACAATTTTGAGTGCACTGCACTCTTCAATTCACTCAGCTTCAACAATATATGAAATCTAAGCTAGTTCATTCATGAATCAGTAAGCTACAAGCACTGTAACATGTGGATTCACTGAGGATTCACACTGACCTCCTCTGTGTGATCTGATTCAGATACAGATTCTGATGATACAGGTCCATCGCCACGATCTGCTTTCTTCCTTTTCCTGTGGTGATTTTTACCTTCCTACACAAAATAATATATTTGTGAGTAAAGTCGGATCTTTCACATTTTGTAAAACTTCTGCTTCAAATTTAAGATTGAAATATCACTTCTAAGTCATGAAATATTTAAAAATATTATTGACATTAAACTAATTCCATCATAATCACCAAATTACCCTACCAAACTGTTAAAATCAACTTTTAGTGAAAATAATAATTTTCTGTATATTCCTTTTTCTTGTTACCAAGCAACTTTCCAGAATTGAGTGGAATAATAATAATAATAGTCTTTTATTTTAAATAATAACACATGGAGAAGTAAGCATTTGAAAATAAAATGTTTCACCACTTTTAAATAATGAGTAACTGAAGATGTCTCAATTTGTATATACAAACACTGCAGCTTCATACTCTTGCTTTGTTCACAAAAGAAAAAGCTCCCTCTGTATTCGTGTTTAACTAGGACAAGCTGTTCCTGCCAGCTGTACTTCCAACACATCATATTTATGCATATCAGTGCATTTAAAGGATAGTTTTTTTAAAATTCTGATGCTGTGTAAGATTGCTCTCATGAGCTACTTTTCTGCTCCCTGCACTTCCTTTTTTTCTGGACAAGGCAACATGTTCCTAAGAATGAAGGTTCTCTCACTCAGTTTTTAAGATGAAAAACTTCCCAAAAGAACTCATGAAAAGTACACAGGATGCAGCTCATCTGACACATCTGCAGGTAGGGGAAGAAAGACCTCTAGTCCCCAAATGCCCTTTGCTTTCAGATGTGTGAAAGTAGTGCTACAATGAGGGACTATGGTAGATACTTGGTCTTCAAAGAGAAGCCATTCAAAAGGATGAGATTGGAAATGGGCACTGTAAAATAGAAGTGAGAGCAAGGGGGGATAATCAGTACCTCTGCCTTAGGCAATGGGAGAATTTGTACATCAATGTCAATACTATTGCCCAGAGCAGGAGAGGCCAACATAAGAAAGAAAGGTAACTGGAGGGAAAGATTAGGGTGGACTCTGAAAGCATTTTTAGTATACCCACAGTGTACAAATAACTAAAATTGAAGTAGATTAGATTGTTTATATTAAAGATAATGGATGAATGTACAAAATGGTGTGGTGGTGGGGAAGAGAGAGCATTTTCATGCTTAGAGAAATGACAGAATAAGGTCATTTTTCTTAAACTCATACGTTTTTCTCTGCAATTCTTCAAAGCCGTCATAAGTACAGTATCTATAATTATGACTACATTTAGAAAAAGAGATCTTCTGCTTATATTTCTTCATTTACAGCAACAAGCCAAAACCCTACCAGGTATGTCACCGAAAATACCATCTCACTTATTTTTAACTCAATGTGACAGCTAAAGGTAAACGCCAAAACACTAGAATGCAACTGATCTACTACAGCAGGTTACATACAGTTTTAATTTACCTTTGTAACAAGAACAGATCCAGTGGTTTTCACTAACAATAATTACTAAACCAGGAGCTGAATCCAACTAAACGACTACTTCAAATTGGGTGCACTGAATACCTTCTGACTGTGTGGGTTTGGACAGAAAGTTTCCACAGATGTGAAGTGAGGCATTCAATATTAAAAAAGAGATCTCTATTATGTATACAACATGCAGTTATAAATGAAGGATTTCAAGAATAAAAATACCTTCTCTTTTTCAGAGTCTTCCTTTGACCTCTTCTTTTTTGTGCTATCCTAAATAGAAAGGAAAACAAACCATAACAAAATCAGTAACACAGAAAAATGCTAACATAACAGAACAAGTTGCCTCATGTATCTTCACTTTTTTGTTCAGTAAGGCCACTTATCTACATCGCTGTACTTCAGAAAAGGAAAAAGACAACTTCAGTTTAATATATTTGGGAATGGCTCAGTTCTCCAACAGGAAACTACTCAGATATTTAGAAAGGCAGTGTTCTGGCTACTGGTATCCTGCAATACCTGCATTTTCAGAGATGGCAATCAATTAAATTGTGTATTCAAATTGAAGAGTTAATGTAATACTAAAGCTAACCATTTGTGTAGCACAAAAGCTGCATATGTCTGAATTGAGAAAAATTACTACAAATCACTGGAATAAAGCATGTTCATTTTCTTGAGATCAAACGACTTCCACCAGGCATGTGAACAGTGGAGGCAGATTCCACAATGCACGTGGAAAATACAAGTGCAGCTCAGGCCCAGCGAGAATACACAGCTTTAAATATGGAAGATGAAAACCCATATTAATATGTTAAAGTCAGAAATCTTTATAGTTTTATAACACCAACCAAGAAGATTTGCCAAGAGCAACACATCTGCATATTTACCTTGCTGTCTGACTCAGATTCTGAAGTTGTGCTTGCTGAAGATTTCCTTGAGGAGCGATACTTCTTTTTCCTTCTTTTCTTCCCTTGCTTTTTATCCTATCCACAAATATTGTAGAAAAAGAAGGAAAAGCACAAACTTGAATTTATTCTCACTAGAATTAAAGGTTTACATTAAATGTAAAGAAAAGGAAACATCAAATTCCTACATGTTTTAATGTTCTCCTGAGGAATAAAGTACGCTACAATTGATTCTTTTAGTGGAGGACCTTCATAACTCTTCTGCATTGAAAAAATGCAAACTGGTGAAAAATCCAGGTTCTCTACATTCTGTTTATTTTTTAGATGTGTGCTGTAGAATCTGAATATCTGTAACAGATTTTTGCTAGAAAGTAAAAATGGTACTTTCGCATTTTTATGATTAGATAGGGGGTTCTCTTGGAAAAGCAATTCAGTGGTAAAATGGATCCAGTTTACAAGCCAGGACACAAAAACCTGTAGTGTTCATGCAGCAACTAGCTATATATGTCTAAAATTCACAACTTCATTATATATACCAAATTCATAAAAACTAAATGGTTTCGTCCAAACCAGCCCCTCAAAATATTCTAAAACGTTTTATCAAAGTCTGTGTTAAATAAACCTCATGAACAAAACATGATAGATTCCACTAAGTTAGCTCTTACCTCATCTTCTGAATCAGATGAACTGCTGGAAGAATCAGAGCTTGATGAAGAAGAGGAAGATGAAGACAACTTGACCAAACACAACAAAAAGTGAAGCTTGTGAGATGCAGCATTTTGTCTGGCAAATACTCAAAAGCCCATCCCAACACTCCCTTTAAAATATCTTCGTTTTCAAAGCATAACCAATACAATTTTACTTCTGAGAAGCTGGTCTTACATAGATTTTTCTTAAGTAAACTTCTAACCACTTTAACATTTTTCTTTTGGTAATGTCTATTTAATGCTCTTTTCCTCCCTTTAAATTTCCTTGTACTGAATGCATGCAAACCCTTTCTAAATAAAAGCAAGTTAATTTAACATCTAAAATCAAAATTGCAGCTATAGTTTCTCTTTCCAAGAGATATTAAATGACAAACAGGAGCAATCCCAAAGCAAAAAAAAGCTCAGAAAATTGAAAATTTTGCTCACCCTATTAGATTTCTTCTTTTCCTTTTTCTTTTTCTTAAAAATAGAATTAAAAAAAGCGTTACTTTAGCATAATTTTATTTTGGCATGCATTTAGGTTTATAAACTTCGATGCTGGCTTTTAAAATGTATTTATGAAATTCTGTGTTGACAGCATTGATGATAAACCCATGTCCAAACAGAATTTATACAACTGAAAACAATTTACCTCTTTCTTTTTGGAGGAACTCTCATTTCCACCCAGTAACTTTTCCCTGTGTTTTTCCAGTTCTTTTCTCCAATTCTGAAAACAAAACCAAACAGAAACAGTGATAAGGTCATTTCTGAACAGCTTTTATTTAAGCTCTTCTCTACTTGACATTATAATTTTAACAAAACCCAAAGAAAAGAAACAATATATAATGTTAACCAAAGCTGTAATACACTTTATTTTACTGAACATTAATATTCATCAAAATACAGTGTTAGTTCACACTTAATGTTCACATTATTTGGCTTTAAGAGACTGCAATTTATCTTGAAAGTCATCAATTATGGTATTTTTGCTTTTGTATCACAGTGTTCTTGCTAGAACACTGAAGAAAACCACGGTACTCTACCAGAAAAACTGTGATTTTGTCTTAGCTCTAAAAATCACCTGAAACAAAACTTCCAGACAACTTCTGGCCCTTCTTCAAGGTACGGGTGTCTCTAATGTCCCTTCTGGGCCTTGCTGGTGTCAGCAATAATTATATCAAATTACTGCACACGTCTTCATAGAAACACCCTTCTTTTGTTTGGCCAAGCACACCAAATGAATGAATAAGTCTCCTCCTGTTCCCCCTTTTCAATTCCCCACCTGGTCTCTAGGTTTACTTAAAATGTCCCCTTCAAGAGCTCTGAAACATCCAACCTGCCCCCATCAAACTGAAAGTCTGCTAGGTTCAATCTGCACTGTCAGACACATCATGTGCTCCCTTCTGTATTATTCTGATCCTCACAATGAGGCTGTATTGGTACTGTATTGGCAAAACAATGATGATCCACATGTTGTGCTGAGGGGACAGAAATATCAGGAATCAAGTAACCTGTGCAATGCAGGATGATCCACAGATCCCCATGTCAGCACACTGTGCTGCTGAGGGTTTCACAATTCCCTGCATCCCTTCCTACCCTGCTACCATACTGAAAGGCTGTCAGCTTCTACACGTGCCAATTTCACTTATTTCACATTAAGCAAAGAAAAAGTCAGGAAAGGAATGTGACAGAATACTAAACCAAACTCACCAAGCTAAAACTCTGAGTGCAGAACAATTGATCCTCTCAGAACAGCACCCCATGGCCCTCCAAATCCTGGTACAACTTCTTAGGCAAAAAGGTACAGCAAGACTGCTATGGGTATTGTGCCCTTCCAGTAACGGAGGAGGAGCATAATCTATTTCAGCCAGAAACTTACTCACAATTACTGCCTGAAACTTATCTCAAGTTATCAGAACCCAAGAAGGAACAGCAACAGTTAAATTCATTGTATACTAATTCCTCCCTTGTATATCCCAGGAGTTACATGTAAAACTTTCTAATACTGTGCTGATCTTCAGTAGGTACAGAACACACACATCAGAACAGCTGCATTTATATCAGGAAACCAGCACACATTGTAATCAGCTTAGGATGAAAGAAAAACAAGTACTTCCTAGTCCTGTCTGACTGAAAGCCATTCTTTGTGACATCTCCCATAATAATATTACATGTATATTCCTTACCAAGGACATCTGTTTCCAGTAATGCACTTTTTTTTTCACTATACTTGGGTTCTGTGACCTTAAACAAGTGAGTATTAGCACAACAGACTTTGGTTTATCATACCTGAAAATGCACTATTTAATTTATTGATATAAACACGTGCACCTGTATAAAAATATTTACATTTATGACAAGGTCAAGTTTTATTCACCAGCAATTTAAAAAACATTTTATATATCGTTCTTTCTCTGAACTGAAAATACCTCTTCACTGGTTAAGCTGTAAACTCAACTTCCAGTATAAATGAAACAAAATAGTTATGCATTAAAAGCTCAAGTGAAGTTAAATATTATGGCTGCTTGATACTGTAAATGATAACAGAAGTAGCATGTTAGATAGAAAGAATCATGTATTAACAGCTAATATCATTACCAACCTCATTCATCTTTTCTTCAAACTCAGCCAAAGCCCTGGATCCTTTCTTCTTCTTTTCTAGTTGCTCTTTCACTTCTTCCCTGTATGAAAAGGATGACAGATCACAATTTTTACTGTTAAAAATACCTTCTTCAATGTCTAACTTTTCTGTAGAGTTTTTCTGAAGTTTAGCCTTGGTTGAACTTCCAAGAGAAGAATGAAAGCATCTTAGATGTTACACATATGGTAACCTAACCCTAATAACTTAAGTATGGTAGTTAAATCCCTCCAAAAGATCTAAAGCTAACTTTGCAATTAGGTAAATTGTTCTCTAATGTCTCATAAGGGCAGTCAAAGGGATTGAACATAAAGTAAGCTGTTGATAGTATCTCAAAGTGATGGTTTTGCTGGGTAGGGTAAACTGGATTCTAAGAATGTATCATCGAAAGGTTTCTTTTAGAGATTAATTTGTTTAGAAGTTAAATATCTACAAGGTTGAGGTATTCCAATTTGTGAAAGAGATAAAATTACATTTTCCTCTTGAGAAATTGCTGCCAAAAATACAGACAATTGAGAAATACACATTTCAAAATGGAATTCTGTTGTTTTTGAAAGAGGAGACTGAATACATGGCCAGATACAAGAAACCTTTTAAAATCTCTTACTGGATGATCTGGGGAGGAGGTAGGCACCACTGACATTTTAGTAAGAGGGAACAAATCTTTTGCTTAAAAGGTCAAAATGGTAGACAGGCACTGCCACTTACCATGTTGGTCTTGGCCTGTTCAAGTAGTCTTGTATTGTGGGTCCTGAATTTGGGGCAGGACCTCGTGCCCTGGCCATAGCTATGGGATTCATATAAGCCTTGAATATGGAACAACAAAAAGAAATATAAAATTCGTCAGTTATACTTGGATACCAAAATATCTTGCTTGTTCTTCAGAGAAACTTTTTATCACTTCCTGAAAAAGAATTCTGATTTCTATTCTTGTTTCTAAGAATATAAAATATTTAGCTAAACTGAGTTGATTCAGTCTGGCAGAAAGACTCAGGTAAGTGCTTTCAGTTGGAGTTATATTGTGGCAGAAAGAACTGATCCACAGAAATACCATGTTTTTTACAATAATCCCCTTCCTTAAGCAATGATTTTGTAAACTAAGAATAGTGTCATGATTTCTGAAATATTCTTCCTTGGGATATAGAAAATGTAATTAAATTTTATCTCTCACTCTCTGGGACAACTGATCCTATGCCTTTAAAGTGCTGTTCAAAATTGCTGACAGGAGTTACTAAATTCTGCATTAAATTTCTTGCACTAAAACAAACAAGCAGTGGTACTTTGCTACAATTATACAAATATCAAAATTCTGTGAATTAGGGCTATTTTAATGAGGAAAAAACCCACAAAACCCAAATATATGTAACTCCAATGTTATGGGATATTCCATCTTTCAAACCCATGTATCCTCTTTATGCTATAAAGATTCAATTAAAATTTAGAATTCATAATCCACCTCAGCAGTTAATGGAAAAACTCTTACATCATTTTTTAATGTCAACAATATTCTGTTCCTGTGAAAAGGACGTGCATATATCTCCTTATCTCACTGGCTTTTATCACTATGTCATCCCAACACTTCAATTCTGCAGCACATAACACACTGTTCTCACTGTTCAGTTTGGCGACGAGGAAAAAGATCAAACAGCCAAAAAAATTACTTGCTTTGGTTGCCCAATCTGAGACAATTTTTTAAAGAGTACAACATTTTGAAGATTCAAAACAAAGGTTCGACCATCTGTGTAGCCCCCATATGCCCAACACTGCTTTTTACCAGGCATTCAGAAAGCACCGTGCAAGTGAGCATTTGTGAAAGCTGTCAGAAGCAGCAGCTGCTGCCTCCCCTCCTGTTGCCCCCACTGCAGAAGCAGTGACCACAGCAACCACAGCTGAGTTTCTGGACTGGACTGCAAGCAGGCTGGTGGCCCTCAGCTCTTGGGGATACATTTGGTCCTGGCAGAGGCACTCCAGGCTCTGCCTGGGGTGGGGCATCTGGCTGGAAGGAAGCACTGGCCACATAAGGTTGGCTCAGATCCACCAGTTGGACCATGCCGAAGCAATCCAAGAACTCCTTCAAGAGGGGCATTTTTGACTCAGGTTGACTTTGCAACTCTAAGGGTGACATCTGCTGCCCTTTCTTGGGGCTTTGCTTTGTTGCTTTAATTCACACAAAAAGGCTAACTAACATGGGCAAATTAACATGGAGGTGTGCCAACTGAAACAAGCAGCAGATGGATGTATGCACCCAAGTAGTTACACCACTTAGAAAGGCATTCACATGACAAATCTAAAAATGAATAAAACTTCTGTAATTGAGTTCAGCGTTGAGTGGAAATGGACCTCCTTTAGGAATGCAGGACAGCACTATTTGAACACTGTTTTCACTAAACAAGGGTAATTTCAATGTATTAGATCCGCTAGAAACTTGGTTTACTCCAGTGAGCAAACTGACTTTTTGTTACCATTCAAAAATTTGTATCTGAAAGCTCTTCTTATACAATTATTTTCAAAAAAATGAGGTCTCTTGCTGCTCTTAAATAGAAATGAGCTACCTTCCTACCTGAACTAACAAGTAATGAACATATCTCCTCTCCCCAACAAAATTCTCTACCTGCAGAAGAGACTACAGCTGTCAAATGTTGATTTTCTACTTGCTCAAACTGCCCCTGGATAACTGGCTAAGCAGCTTCCTCCATTCAGTGGCTTTCTTTAAGTTTACTCCAGCAAGTTCTTAATGACTGTCTACTGCTCTATATTCCAGGATTAGGAAATTTTTATCTTAAAACATATTTTTACAATTTCAACCAGGTTTATTTATGAAGAATTATTTCACCAGTGAACATTTCTGGAAAGTATTTACACTACTTTGCCAAACTGCATGTCACTGGCCAGAATAAGCATGGAAATGCACCCCCAGTGAAGAAAGTGATTGTCTGCACATTCATTTTCTTCTTTCAGCAGTTTGCTCAAGCAGATATTAACCAAAGTATTTGCTGCACAGCTTCCTTGCTCATGAGAAGTGTAAGGCATCTTCTGTCAGGCAGGGCTCTCTGGGCAAGTAGTACTATTACTGCCTAGCAAGTACCCTGTAGATGTGGAAAAAGCATCTTTACTTTCCATCTCCAAATAGTCAAAAATGATGGTGTAAGAAGAGACATGACAGAGAATAACAGTAGAAACCTCTGTGATCATAAATGAGGAGCAAAGGGTCCTATATTACAGCCTGTCTGTATTAGAAACCATGATGGCATAATGAACCTTATACAGGAACATAAAGATTTGTTGGCATTGGTAGGTATGTCCCAGATGTCCCATTAAAAGAAAATTAAGAGTAAATAAATACACACCTGAAAACCTTACAGTACATTTCGACCACAGATCCAGTCTTGGAGCATAATACAGTGTCAACACTTTCTTAGTAGAAAGAGATATTTTTTTACTCTATTTTTTTCACAGGTCAACAGAGCAATCAAAGGAACTTTGCCATTGATCTGTACAATATCTGAGTCCCTCATGTCTATTACTCTACTATTCCACCAAGGTATGCAAAGATGTGAAAGGATCTGAGTACGAACTCATAGCATATACGAGAAAGAAACAGAGAAAGAAAAAAAAAAATGACGTATTATAATTTGTGTTCAGTCATAAAATTCTGCAACAAACTTACAAGGTTTAAGTGATTACGAATAGAAGGTAAAAGGCTAACCTCATTAAACATTTAAAGAAAAATAGGAAGAAGGAAGAATGTGTTTCGGTTATGTATGAACTCAGGCTCTGCAGTCAGGTGTGCAGAAGCGCATTTTTTGCCTGCTGAGCGCTGGCTCCCGAGTCAGCAGAGGGCTGCGTAAAGCTCAAATCCAGATCTCTAAGGTACAGCTGTACGCCAAGTTTAAGGAAATGCGGCTTAGCAAGGATCAGAGCTACTTCAGCGAGTGCTGCAACTCCCATTGGGAACATTTTATTTTTGTACGGACCAGGCCAGCATCTTAATCACCTTCCCTCGACAGACCACAAAGCAGGCTGATGCTGCCGGATTTGACCAGGCAATCAGAGGTTCGGCCAGGGCGCCTGGAGCACGTACCGAGGGGGGGATAACCCACCCAACACGGGGCTCCGGCAGCTCCCGGGCGGCCCC
>JAHLSL010000022.1:22063172-22201409 GCA_025920805.1 Petroica traversi
GAGGGACTGAGGGGCTGAGGGGCTTTACCGCAGCGATGGTGCGGCGCTGGCAGCGGCGGGGAGACACAGAATCACAAAATGGGACGGGTCTCACCGGCCACGCTGGGTCGTCTGAACCTCCCTGTTAAGCAGGGTCGTGTTAGAGCACATGACAGAGGATTGTGTCCAGGCGGTTGTTGAGTGTCTCCAGTGAGGGACTCCACAACCTCTCTGGACAGTCTGTTCCAGTGCGTGGTCACCTGCACAGTGAAGTTCTTCCTCACATTCAGGAGGAACTTCCTGAGCATCAATTTCTGCCCGCTGCTTCGTGTGCCATTGCTTGGCACCACTGAGAAGAGCCTGGATTCATCCTCTTGGCACCGCCGTCTTCGATATTTATACACTTTATTGAGGTCCCCTCCTCAGTCTCTTATTGAGCTGAACAAGTCCAGCTCCCTCAGCCTTTTCTCATAAGAGAGATGCTCTTGTCCCTTCACCATCTCCGTCCTTCGCTGGACCCGCTCCAGGAGCTCTGTGTCTCCCTTCTCCGAGGAGCCACGGGCGGGGCGGCACCGGGACAGCGGCTGCGAGCGGGGCAGGGGGCGGCTCTGAGGGTGCCCTGGGAAATGTAAATGTGCCCTTGTGTCCTGGGCCGCTCCTCTGGAATCCGCCTCCCAGGAGAGGGCAGGGTTTCGCGGTGAGAGGTTTGTCTCCTCTTGATCCATCTAGTGGTCAGTGACCAGAGGGAACCGCAGAGCTCGCCTTTCCTTTTGCCTTCGGTAGACGCATAGGCTGAGGTATTATGGAATAGCAGCCTGTCCTGACATAGAATTCAGATAAATTGGGCCCTATTTCGGCGGGAGGGGGGAGATAAGAAAAAAAAAAAAAAAGTGTGTACTTAGCCCTCGTTAGCTATCTGTACTGCAGAATAAAATATTGTAATGTCGGCAGGGTTAATATTACATAAGGTTAATGGAAGTGCTAAGACAAGCCCGGGAGTTATTGGGATCCACTAACTCAGAATTTCAAATGTCCTTTTCTCAAAGCTTTACCATTAAAAATTACCCGTGTTAGTCACAGCTTTGTAAAAAGGGAGAAAAGTAATCACATGTTAATATGTTAATCATACCAAGCACAAATGAGTTTTGTTACTGAAATAGCTTTGCTGTCTTCATACTTGGGAAGAGCTGGAAAAATTGGTGAGCCCACGGGAATTTGTGATACCAAATTGCTTAGTAAAACCAAGAGCAGCCTGTGAGGAACTAGAAGGAAACTAAGAAAGTGACTATACTAGATTTGCAAGTAAAATTTTTCAGTTGCAAATTAAATTTAGTGTTCAAAATTGCAAGATAGTGCATAAGGGAAATTTTATTCCTCAGAAAACAGCTGGTATATTCTAAAACAAGGATGGCTACTTTGGAAACACACCAGGCAGGAGTTCTCCCTGAGCTGCCTGCAACGCTGGAGAAGTACATTGAAAACTAAAGGAATAATTTGCATCGAAATACATAGGAAATGAGATTAGGGGTATTACTAAGTCTATTATAATATCCATTTTGTGAAGCACAAAATGCTTCAGGTGAAGTCCTTGCCCCAAATGCACGTTCAGATTCGGACCACTCTGGAGTTACCCCCGAGCAATCCCGTTTCAGTGGCTGCCCCCGGCACTGCACGCGTGCAGGCTGTCCCAGAGCTGCGGCAGCCCCGGGAGGCTCAGGGCTGGCCCCAGGTTCGGAGCAGAGCTGTCTGTCTGTCTGTCTGTCTGTCTGTCTGTCTGTCTGTCTGTCCCGTGCTGGTACAGCCGTCGGGCTGCAGGGCTCAGGGGTTTCGGCTCAGCTGCAGCAGCGGGGTAATGCCCAGGCTGTGTCAAGTCTGCCCGGACAGAACGGCTCTGCAGAAATGCCTTGACTGAAGTTGAGCTACGAGAGTTTATTCATCCCACGCTTTGTGCTGTGAGGCTTTGAGCCTGGTGCCTGCAATAGAAACTTGCAGGGGTGCAGGGTCCCTCCCTATGCAGGCACTGGGGAGGAGGGAGTCCTCTGCTAGAAACTCCACAGTATTTTAATTAGCGCCAAAGTAGCTTTTCTTCCCCAGGCTGCAAAGGCTTGAAAATCCAGATAGACAAATCAGATTTCTAAAAATGGATGAAAATACTTAGGGAAGGGACTTCTGTGTGCTAGAAGACTAAAAGATGATCTTGTTTATCAAAGGGATGGGAGGTGGAGGAGCAACACAGCTGATGACTTCAAAATTAGAACTCATACAGATACTGTAAAAATCTGTTTTTCAGTAAATGGCAGGCAAATGATAGACAAAGACAATGCATTTAACATAATTTTAAAATGAACCCTTGTTTCTATGGTGCTAACAGATGTGACACCTAGTGTCATTTGATAATTTTGAGGCAAAGAGTAAAAACTTTTATGTGGGTAATGGGAAGAGTAACATTTGTTCTTTTTCCTACGAAGTCATTAGTATTTTGCTTACTGGATTTTTTTTTTTTAATATAAGTTTCTTTTTTATAATTGGGTCTTATGAACTCACCTTCTCACAGATGAGGGCTAGGAAGAAAATTCCCATGTGAAGAATTTGTTCCATAAATGTCAACAAACTGTTGGATTTTCTTCCATGGTATTTTGCTGTGAGCACTATCAGAGATAAGGCACCAGACAGTTTCCAGATCCCTATCGTAGCTTTTATGTAATGTTATGTATTTCCATGATTTCTCCCTTTTTCACAATTAGCTATGGCTAATATGAATATTTGTGAATCTGGCCTCACTTTGTGTCTGACCATGGCTGGACTGCCCTCTTAATCTTATAACATGCTTAAAAACTTTTTGGAATGTCACATCATGTAAAGGTAGCTTTTTATTTAAGTCTCTGTCACACCTGCCATTTATGCTTTAAAAAACTGTCATGGTCCCTTCAGGTTTCTGAGGGCAGCACAACATTTTGATTCTAAGTTAAAAATCTTTTGAAGCTTTAGGGCCTGGTTAGCTCTGCAGTAATTTCTGTCCCTCTGTCTGGTTTCATCTAGAAGCTGACATTTCTTTGAATGCTTGAGCTGATAGTTTTTAGATTTGTGGATCTGGTGGCTGGTTGGAGGCCACATTAGTAGAAGCTACTTGTAGCCTGCTCTAAAGAGAACTTAATGAACTTTACAATCAGCTGGAGTTGTATTTGAGGTGTTTCGGTGAGGATTTTTTGGTTGAAGTAAAACCAGAAAAAATGTCGCTCATTTTAGAGCCTGATGTGTCATTTTGTGTTGACTAAAAACACACTTTTATTGTTTCTATTTACCCAGACATTACTGTTCATATTTATAGCTGCGTAGATTTGGCACAGCCTGGTTTTTGGTAGTGAGGAAGGGCCCCTGAAGTGGCTTCTGTGAGAAGCTGCTAGAAACTTCCATCATGTCCAATGGGGCCAATCTCTGATGGCTCTGGAGATGGACAGGCTGCTGGCCCAATTAGAGAGGCTGGTAATGCCTCAGTGATTACATATTTAAGAAAAAAATGAAGGGCTGGGCAGTTTTTCCCCGAGGTGTAGTGCTGAGGTGCCCGCTGGGGCCATAGCGGTGTGGCCCGCAGGCCTTGCCTCCCTGGCTGCCCCAGGCAGCTGCACTGCAGACAGAAGGGCAGGGACATGGTGGTGGCTTCTCCTTCCCTGCACCCCCATGAACAGAGGTGTTTAATGGTGCCAGCCCTGCAGTGGCCACCACTGCCTGCTCGGGGGCAGCGGGGCCCCTGGCTGATGGCAGGAACACAGAGTGACTCCCCAGTGTGGAACCTGGGCCAGATTGACCTCTCGGCGCTGTGGAATCCTGCAGGAATCTTTGAGTTGTTGGCCATGGTACCTATGGGCAGCAGGTTTTTTTAGTCAGAGAATAGAAGGCAGTGAGGATGTGTGAGGGGAAAGAACATGGCAGCACCAAGGTCAGTGGAAAAGGAAGGGGAGGAGGTGCTCTGAGATTTCTCTGTGGGCCGTGGTGAGGACCATGGTGCAGCAGCTGTGCCCGGCAGCCCAGGAGGTCCACAGGGAATGCAGAGATCCACTCACAGCCCGTGAGAAAAGTACTCACACTGGAGCAGGGATGCTGGAGAAAGCTGAGATCCAGTGGGAGGCCTGAATGGAGAGAGAGGGCCCCTGCTTCCAGAAATAGAGAGGGCCCTTGTTTCCAAATGAGAGCAGCCTCTCCTGAGAGAACTGCACCCCATGGACGAGTGACCCACAGCACAAGTTTTGAAAAGACTGTTTGTCCATGGGAGGGGCTCACGTTGCAGCAGCTCTGGCAGGACTGCTGCTCAGGAGATTGGAGCCACGCTGGAGATCACAGAGACCTGTCTCCTGTGGGAGGGACCCCACAGCATAGGAGAAGAAAGACTCCTCTCCCTGAGCAAACAGAAGAAGATCTCCAGTGACAAAATGTCCAAAACCCCCATGCCCTGTCTCCCTGCGCTGTCAGAAGGAAAGAGGGAGGGGCTGGGAGGGAAAAAGGGACGTTTTAAAGGCTCATTTTACTTCTCATTATCCTCCTCGGACTCTGTTAATAATAAATTTATGTTATACCTTTAAGTTTCAACCCGTTTTGCCCTTAGAGTGTTTTCTCACAGTCTTTTTCTCAACTCATGAGTCTTTCATGGAATTTTTTTCCCTCTCTTCTGCCCAACTGAGGCAGAAAAGGGTAAGTGAACAGTTTTTGTGGGTGCCTGGTGTTTGGCCGGTGTCAAACCACGACAATAACCAATCAAAAAAATCAGTCAATCAATAAAGTGTGCTCAGCTGCTTAAAAGATGAAGGTGGAAACAGCAGAATACAAAAATACCATGCACATTTAGCACAACAGTTGGATCAAGTAATGTTTGGGAAAAATAGTGCATTGCATGGACAACTGAGAGCCATTATAGCTAAATTTAAGGACAGTTTGCCGAGACCAAAACAACGATTTCAGTAAACAAAGACCACTGCTGAATCATACAGAATCCCCAGCAATTGCAGACATGTTTTGCCTTTGAAAGAAAAAGTAAAATCTCAGATTATAATTCTTTAAATGGAATTCATCATAGGTAAGCAAAATACCTTGGAATGAGTAATTGGGATAAATGAGGGTAGATGTTTATAAAACTGGTATATTGTAAGGTGCTGGATGTGCTTATGTTTCTGTGTCTGGTCGTGTGTTTGTTGATTTTCTAGAATACACAGGATGTTGAGAAAAACACTTGGAAACATAAAAACTGGAAACCAATGTTGCTAATATTCTGTATTTAATATACAATACTTACTGCATTTGTATTCATTTTACATTTTTAGATAAAAGAAAAATATAGCTGGAAGGGTGAAGCAGTTTTAAATACAAAACTAATTTTTTGCCATTTTACTTTTCAGTAATTTGGGAACTAAAGAGAACTAGACACTGTGAAAATTTTTATTATAATGATTTTCATACTGAACCCTCAGCACCCAACAATAAATACACAACTTTGCTTTTCTTGCACTGCCAGCAGCAAAACGTTCAGTTCCAAAGGACTGTAATTCTGATATAATACATTATTGATAACTTTCTGTGTGCCTTAATTTAATTCTGCTGTATTGACACATTAGTTTTGCAGTCAACCATCTTTACAAACTTGTAAAAGCTAAAGAATATGTTAATACGTAAGGTGCATGCTCCGATGAACTTCAATGCAGTCAACGTAAAGTAGCCCCAGCTGAGGGTGTTCTTAGAGCAGAAAGCCCCATAGGGTGAAATTTGGGACACAGAGCAGGCATGCAGTTAGATCAAAGGGCTTTGTTTGAAAGCTTGCAAAGGGAGCTCTAGAGTTTCCAAAGTGTCTGTGTTACTTCCCAGCCATTCTGTACAGCAGAAATGTACTTTTTTCCCAATGTGTATATGTTAATCAGGAGCTGTGCAAGAAGAGGAGAGAGTCTGCAAGATTTCCTGTACAGCAATGGTGCAAGACTTCTAAATACCACAGTTCACATGCTGTAGCCCCTTGATGTCATATTGATGACTAAAAGGTAAACCAGTATATTTGAGTAACAATTCCAGAAACTGCTGTTACATTTTTCTGTACCTCTGCAGGCGATACTGTATTTCACACACAGGTGATTTTAATGCTGAATGCAAAGAATGTAAAGAACACTGACCAGTAACTACTAAGCACACAGAATAAAAAACAAAATGATGCACCTTTAAAAGAAACAGTAACACACGCACCTTTTCATGTTTGTACCCTGATTAAAAGAACATCATGAATTTCAAGTATGAAATGATACAGTGAAATCATGTCCTGTGGATAGGTATCGATGGTAGTCTAGGTAGTACAGTTTGTACTGTAGGTAACTTTCCATCTTGCAAAACAGAATCCTACTGCATATGTAGGTAAAGTGACTTGAAATGCTAAAACCTGACATACCAACTGTTGCACTGGTGTAGACTGATACAATGCTATAGAAATCAACAGGACTGTGCTGATTTTCACCAGCTGAGTATATGCCCTAAGGTGAATGAAGAAACTTATTCCAAACTGCTTTGCATGCTTTCCTTGAATTATCAAATCCTAGACAACTCCAGAGCAAATTATCTTTTATGACAAAAAAGTGAAAAGAGAGGAAAAGAAAATCTTAACAGCATTAGAGGCTGTTTTAATTTTCTGATTTTTCTTCTTTGTAAAATTATACTGAGAAATGAAGGTAGCGAGAGAAATTTTGATTAGCTAATGAATGTTGGTCTGGTGTAATATCAATTAATAAAGTTACTCTGGATGTGTCTCAGAAGCTGTCATCACTGTTCAAAGTATTCTGTAAACCTGAAACCACAAGTTTAATAATGCCTTTGAGAACATAACTTATCTTGCAGATTCTTAAACCAGTATCTCACGAGAGTTACAGACAGGCTTAACTTTCTATGATTTCTGTTATCTTCAGTGGGATTTGTCACATGTAAGGTAGGCACACATGGAGCAGTAAGAACTGAATCTCATTTCTGATACATTTCTGTACCAGCATCCTGCTTTTTTCCACATATTCCAATGCCACAAAGAAGTGCAATTCTGACCTTTTGTATATAAAAAAAGCAATGAATAGAAATTCTTAAGAGACATAATGTGACTAGAGTTAAGATTTTTATCACACATTACAATTTATATAGTATTCTTGCTGATTTACTAAGCTTAAGTATCTTTATATAGACCTGAGCTGCCTGACACTGAAATTTGTAGACTTAAAAGGCCAAATTCTTGGTTTAATTTAACTGTAGTCAGTGGAATTACAAGAGTAAATCATGCTAAATGATTTTAAATACTTTGAATCTCCAATCCCATTTCACGCAATTGTCCATGCACAAAACCCCCCCCAAAACAAACCACCACCTAACTTTGCTGCCTTTATGCTTTTGTTTAGGCAGCAATCTTACTTCAAGCCCAGATGGGCAACTTTATCACTGCAGAAAACTTTCTTCAGTTACAAGATGCTGCACAAGCTTGGCCCCTGGCTTAAGCATCTGGAATCAACAGATACCTGCTGGGCCTTCTACAAACAAACTAACGCCAAAGGCAGCCTATGCAATGTTTCCTAATTTTAGTTTTTCAGATAACATTCCCCCACTATGTGTAAAATTAGCTCTACAATAGCATTTCAAAGTAATCTGGTTATTCCTTTACATATTAAAACAAATAAAAATACTCTAACACATTAAAAAATACTAAATCTGAACACATATACTACTCTAGCTGCAAAACTCAATGTACAATATGAAGCTTATTTATGATTTTTTCAGACTGATCTATCTTCCTGCCTCTCTAAGAAGCTAGCTTCACTTCACAACCAAAATGTATACTAAATGCAAATAAACAATAAAGCAGCAAGACTCAACACTTTTTTTTTTTGCAACTACCCTTTCACAGGACTAATGTGTTTTCATATGAAATAATATACTAAATCATAATAGCAATAATTTAGATTAATGTCAAATAACTTGAAGATAAATGTGTCCACATTTTCAATAAACACAGACCCCATTTACTTGGTGTCTTGGTGCTGTAATTAACCATGAGTCCTCACAATTACAGTCAGTTACTAAAGGAAAGCCTTTTTCTGCAAAAGCTTTTTGTGAGCAACTACACTCACACCAGTAAGCCCTCTCTGCTCTGTGGCACTGTTCAGCTGAGGTACAGTAATCTGTGTCCTTGCAGACTTAGGCCTTCAGACTGAAGAGTACCAAGCTAGTGAGGAAGTACAAATACACACTGGAACACAGAAAGTAGAAGACAGTACAAATACACATTGGAACACAGAAAGTAGAAGACAGACACACAGACGAAAGCACCCTATGATGACTTTGGGAGTTATAAACATAATTTCCAAAGCATATAGTTCCAACTTGTAACACAGCATTTTGAGGGTATAATTTTTAACTAGAGCATTCAAAAACATTTTGCCTTTAAAGCTGTTCAAAGTAATGCAGTAATATACTACATTAACAGTAAAATTCATATGAGATTCAAGGGTAGATACAGACCACTTAAATGAATTGGAATGAAATGGACCATAAATACATTAATCTGCATGCTTGTGAAGAATTTACAAGGGAATTAAAGACTGCGAGGAATGAATGAATGTTCATCTGTGGGCTTGGTTTCAGTGCCAGAATTACACAGCTTTGTGCAGAAAACAGATTCTATTGGAAAAAATAAATGGCACTTTTATATTTTCTTGATCTAAAGTATTTTAAAATGTGTTTCTTGCCCTGGCAAAAGGGATTGCCTTGCCTATGAATTGTGCCTGGCTAAGGGTCCTGGAGACTCAGTCTGTGTTTCAGTTGGAACTGCTCTCATTCCTTACTGAAAAGCACCATCATAATGTAAACTTCATTTGCTCACATTGCTGTGACTCCAAATGGGTTGTAGGAAGGGAGTTCGATCTCCTGGCAAAGAGATTTTGAACACTGCAGAGAATGACAGTGAGGTTTATAACAGTGCTTAATGGAAGGCAGATGTCATGGATATTGAATTCAATTTGTTGGAACTAATCAGAGAACTTCACGCTCTCATGACCAGTAACAGGAATGGAGGCTGAGTCAGGAGAGGTTTAGGTTGAATATCAGAAAAAGATCCTTTACCTAGAGGAGAACTGAGCACTGGAACAGGCTCCCCAGGGAAGTGATCACAGCACCAAACCTGGCTCAGACAGAGTTCAGGAGGCATTTGAACAGCACACTTAGGCACATGGTGTGATTCTTGGAGTTGGACTTGATGACCCTGATAGGTCCCTTCCAACTCAGCATATGAGTCCCTTAATACTGAGTACCACAGAGTGATCAACATTTTCAGACAGTGCTGGCCTTCTCTCTTTTTGAGATGGTAAACTACAGAGTGATGCCCTATAGAAAGGAGAATGGCAGTGGTGAAGGTGAAATAAATCAAATGAAAACAAAATAAAGCTGGAACACCACAGGGCTCTCGACATCTAGGGAGAAAAAGCCTCTAATCTCATGACACTGCAGTCTTTCCATCATATTATGATAGGTAACTTCAGTTCAAAATGTGCACGGCAACCAATACTTTCACACAAGCACATCCCCACTGAGCTTACATAAGCCACCTTCTACAGCCTCACATCCACAAAGTTCTTGCCAGTGCCCAATTTCTGATGTGCATTTCCTTGTAGCTGCAATCCATGCTTACAGCCACTTTTCTTAAAACGGGCTCCAAGATAAAGTTCCTGCAAGAAATCATGGCAGGTTTCTGGTTTTGCTAGGAAAACACTTTTTTAGCTAGCATGCTGCAGACTCAGGCTACATTTTAATCCCAGTTTGGTGAAGTATCTGCTATCACAGATGAAAGATGATTGTTTGAGATACACATCATCCACTCAGAATACAACATCTTGTCTTTTCCCACAGAATGTCCAGAATTCATTATCATCCCTTTTGTGTAGTGGGAGTTTTCTTGGTGGGGTTCTTATATCACTACTGTTCAAAATTCAAAAAATAAGTCAGCTGTCATAGAAGCAGTAAACATACTGTTCCCTTTAGATCTAGGGAAAACCTTTCCTCAGGAGAATATTTTCGAATTTAAGGTCTTTTTGTGCCTGGTACTTGTGGCAGGGCTCTGTACTGTAAACTGCCACAACCAAAAGGGAAGAAATGAGCTTGATTACTTACATGAACACAACCTATCCTGAGAGCTGGGAACTGTTTCATAGTTGCTCCAGCCCATGCTGGGAGGAATCCTCTCTCTGGGAATAGTGATCTTGGGGAAGGTGAGGGGAAGTGGGATAAGCAGTGGGATGCTGGCATTCCTAGTCTTGTATCCCTCAAAAGCTTCTGTATAACAGAAGGATCATCCTGTGTTCTTGTAAAAATGAGCATCACAGACAGTTGCTCAGGGATCTTCTGTACTTAGTAAATTATCTGAATCCAAAGTTGTTTTGGCTGATCAGTTGAACATTATGTTCAATCTAATCTATTCTAGCTCATTGCTTTGCTGGAGTGAAAGTAGCACACGTTTTGCCATATTCTACTGTACTATTTCCCTGTTCCTAATGAGAAGCAAGGAAAAACTAGAGTACAAATCACTGGCTGGCCGAGACTAGAAACTGCAGAGTCACAAGGCAGTAATTTAGTTCACAGCTACTTCAGTGGCAGTGGAAGCACCAGCAGGGTCAGATACAAATTATAGGTAATTGTCGCTGCAGTGAGAGGAAGCAGGAAAGCTGGAAAACTGCTGAGGAATAGACTCCTCAGGGCTTCCTTCACAGTGTCACAGAAGGATAATCTGGGATAAGGAAAGAACTGATTGAGAGGCTGAGTGATCTACCACTGTAAGTATTTAACAACCACCAGAGAATTCTCTGTGGAGAACTGGAGGTTTCCCATCCCTGTGAAGTCTGCCTCTGTGCCAAGTTGCTCATGCTTAATGGAAGGACCAAAATTAGCCAGTCTGTGCCAACACTTACCCCTGCCACCCATGCACATAGTCTGAACACAAGAAAATGCCATGCAGGCCTCCTATTCTGCATTTCTGGAGGTAGCATAACAACAGTTACCAATAGCTCTCTTGTTGGCAGAGCAGCTCAGAAAGCTCATTCCTACTCTACAATCTACAGAAACTCTTTTCCCATGGCAGATGATTTTGTGCTATTATTTACACTGGGTGTTGGACAGACTTGCTGAGCTCTCAGACTTGCTCCTGGAAGGTGGTGAACCACCTGGACTGATCCAGCAAAACTTGCATGTGGATAACCTCATCAAAATCCAAGTGTACAAGACCTTGTGATTTTGGATGACCAAAGGATTTTCAATTTGCAGCAGGAATCAACTTCTAATGCACAACATTGCACACTAACAGATCCTGTCAGTGGCTCTCCTGCAGCAGATCTGTACATCCCCCATGTCTGCAGCTGAACTACAGGCACTGTCTCTGTGGACAGCATAATCTGTTCTCAAGCTGTCTCATACGACTTTTTTTTTTTAATATCTACCCAGAAAAAGCTCTAGCTTATGCAAAATTTTAAAAAATAGAGCTGTTGCTATGTTGAAGAACTGCAGTGGAACTCACGACTTGAGTTGGTATATCTGGAACTAAAATCCTGTTTCATGAGTCTTGCTTTATCATCTTATACTTATGAAAGTGAGTGACAGGAGAAAACAAAACAACTGAAAAGAAGTCTTCCCCCTATGTTTACATGTAACTTTTCCATGTAGTCAAACTCACTTGCCGACTCACCTACTCTCTGCCCATTTTTTCCTTTTCCATCACATCACATTTTTCCTCCTTGATCGAGCTACTCAAAATTGAACCTAACATTAAAGAACTGGGGTTTTACTTTTTTTTAAAAAAGGTTGAGAATTAGCCATGAGAATAACATGATGTATGTGTGAAACACGGAATAAAATGAGAGGCTCCACATTGCTGAACATTGATTTCAAAGCCTTTAGGAGTAATTGTGCAAAGGAATCTGTTAGTCTGTGAAAATTCATTTTCCATTCAGTGGCATAGACTGTCCTGACTGGATTTAACACAAGCATGTCAATGGGAGCAAGTATCCATGCAAACACTAGAAAATGTGGTTTTTTTCAGGCATGTGGATGGGTTTAAGGCGCAGAAAACATTGTGAAAGCGAACTTGGCTTCTCAAAAATGGACAGTGAACTTGAGAGCTTTACAACACATCCTTGTAGATACCAGAGTAAATCACAAGTTTAACATGATGTGTTTTCCCATCTCCTTTCAAACAGTACATGTTGCTTTAGTGCAAAGGAACATTTAAGTGGTAGTTCAAATAAATCCATGCCTGGATGCTTTTCTTCCATAAAACTTTTGACCAACTTTGCAAAGCAAGTGAAAAAAGTATCAGTTTCAGTGCATACTTAATACACATTGTTTGCACTTACATCTCTCACATTAAAAATATGCTCCTTTTAACTCATCCTGACAATATTTTCCAAGTAGCTCCTTAAAAATCTCCTTTTTAATCTTTACCAAGTGTCAGTTGTTTGCAGGTGCTTTTTTTTCCCTCTCCCTTTTGTTTTTGCTTTTTTTTTCTTTTTCAAAGAAGGCAGTATATTTAGTCTGATCCTTTCTGGAAACAAAACATGTGTTCTACCACAATCACCAACAATCAAAATCCTATAGCAAAACTTCTTCCTTTCTCTAGCCTTGCAAAAGTGTCATAAACATTGGGCTGGATATAACCCCTCAATATGTTCCAATACAGATAAAATATGTAATGTGAAGGGAAAAAGACCATATAGTTAAGGAGTTTTGATTTATCTTTGCTGTTTTGCACAACCTTTCAATGAAGGCTGGAAAACTGAGTATCGCAGAAGTGCCAACAGGACTTTTATGTCAAATCAAATTTTCCACTAACTTTACCCACAGCAACTTTGGGTTTTTCTGCCCAGAAAGCAAAAGGCTCATCGAAGAATGGCGATGGCTAATTTTAGTTTCCGATGAGTACATGAAGAACTAATGGTATCTACTTTGCCTGGAAAAATCACTTTTGAGAACAAGTTCCCACTTGATTCAGTTCTGTTTGGGTGTCTATCACTGAATTAAAAACATACACATATTTTTTCAGGAATACTTTTTAATAGGAAAATATATGAATTTCAAAATTTTGAGTGTTACAGCTAAAGTAATGATTTTCAGCTGGTTTTTCCAAGAGTCTAATGAGCCATTTTTAATATTATTTGTGTACACTACTCTTGAGTGGTTTTTATAGTTCTTATATTGTACATATATTGCATATCAGGATGCAATACTTGGTAAGTTTCAAACTAAAGGGAAGAAACAACACTTGGCAAAAGTAAATTTGTCAGTTCGTAGGTCTACATCTTTCTTCTTTTAATGGCCCAGTTAACTAGAATTGATGAGAAAGCTTCTTTTTGTTTTACATAAATTATTGAGAGTTGACGGTTACAGAGTCCAGTCCAGAAACTAGAATTATATTACAGCCATTATCTAGTAATTTGCAAGACACAGATAGATAATAAACAGCTCACACATAAAACCCAAATTTGAGTTGTACAGCCTGTTAGACTGATAAAGCTGTAGTCATGTTTTTGTACATCTGAACTGTACTTGCACAAAAAAAAAAGGATATGAAAATAGAACTTGGCAGCTTAAACATGAAATCCCATTTAATTTTCTAGAGATTGTTTCTGAATTTTTCTTCATTGAAAGTAACCTGTATACTCAAGGGTTAGTAACCCAAAGGAAATAAAAGTGATAGCTTATTGATAGTCAGTTATCGAATATTTCACCTCTCCGTGAAAGTAAAAACATATTTCTTAATTTTCCCCCCACTAACGCAGTTTGGAAAAATGTTTTTTCTAACATACTAATTTCAAGAAAATAATTTACACATTTAAAAAAGTGTGAAATCCTGTTAACATCAAAAAATACCTTGATATTTAGAAGCCGTTTTGAAGCAATAAAATAAATATGTTAGTTTCCTAAGCTTGCAATCAATTCAAGCTTCAAGCATAAAACAACAAAATCACTCGAATAACCTAGTATCTTCTAATTCGTATTGTATATAAATGTCAATCTATTCCTGAACCTACTGTATAAGAAAAATACTAGCCAAGTGGTTCTATAAAACAGAGTTCTTAGAATAAACTTCCTCATTATTCAAATGGAACATAATTAATTTATGTGGCCTTTTAAACCAAACTGTGTGGTTTCTGGATCACGTATGTATTTGACAACTGATGTGTTCTCAGTTGTGAGTCAGGTAAGTGCTCCAAGTTTGCTGGCTAAAAGACCAAAACAGCACGTTTTCTCTTTATTTCCCATATTAAAGTTGGTCTAATACCTAACAGCAGAAAGAATTGTATGTATAATAAAACACGCTTCTCAAAGTCAGTGAGTGAACCTGTGAAAAGCAGCAAGGCACAACATTTTCTTCTTATGCACCAAAACAACCACTGAGTATAAAAACCAAATAAAGAGTTATCATGCTGGAAACCCTCCCCTTTGCAGAAGATATTCAAACATTGCAATTTAGTGATTCCTTTCATTAAAAAGGCTTTGTACACATAGCACTAAATTTCAATTTTTTGCAAGCATGACGCTCTCATTTTTTGGTGTGTTTTAGGACAGAAGCGACAGGAAAAGATGCTCTATTATTGATCACTGTGGTCTAATAGGCTGAAAAAAAAAACTGGAGTGTGGGCACAGCCTACACAGAAATGTGCACAAATCCTATTTTTAGAATTTTACTAACCACACAGAAGGGAACACAGGTGTACACAAAACTAAGCCTAAGCAAGGAGGTGCACAAAGTTCTTATCACTGGTTAGGCCATGGGACTAAAAGAAGCAACATTTAGCAATAGGAATGTAGGGGACATTGATACTGTGTAGCTATGGAAAATTTGCAAGAATCTTGCTGGAAATAGCACCTGTGAGCATCACTGAAACTGTTCACATAAAGGAGCTGAAGGAGACGAAGGGGAAGGATGTTGTGAGCATGGACAGGGGGAAGAGAAAAGGACTGCACCAGATGGATTGCTGTAGTTCAGCAATTAGCACTTCACTAGCTGGCTGTGGTGATTTTCTTCCTTGGCTATTAGGTCTGTTTTTTCTGCAGAATTATGTAGTAGTGATTATAAAAAAAAAAAGGATGGTGGGAGATAGACATTTCTCTTTTCATTACTTAGAACACCCTGTTCTCTGCCAAGAAGAGCACAGTGACTGGCTGTGGGTGTTCTAGGAGCTATACTTAATACATCTTTTGTTATTCAGCATTTTTTAGCTGCTGTTGAACCACTCCTGTAGAAGAGAACACATACAGGCTTAGATATCACTAAGAAGAATTGCACTCTGACATCTTACTTAAAGGTGTACAAAGAGTTTTCATCACAGCACTTTCTTCTTCACCTACACAATTCCTACACCCTACACACATGGCAGTAATGAGTAAAGGTACTAAAATATTAGAGCTATACCAGTAAGAAGAGCAAGGGCATGGGTTTGAGCACAGTCCCCCAGCTGTTTGTGCTAATTATAAATATGATTCCTGGCATGGTATCAGCCAACAACAGTGCTTTGCCCAGCCAGAGAACAGGCTTTCTCAGTTTACCAGTGTAAGTGAAGCCCCACATGGTTTGGCAGAGAAGACTGGAATATGATTAAGCCTATGGCATGTCAAATGGAATTTCTTCCTAAAGAGATTTGGAAAAGGAGGTAATTTGAAAAATTGTTGGTCCTTTGAATCCAGGTCCTTGCTACCAGGAGGACCCTGTTATAGAAATATTTTCCCTAACCTTGCCAAGATAAAACTTAGCTTTCTTGGTTTTGTTCCTGCCATTCCCACTGGGAAGATGTTCCAGAATGTGACCATTAATGCAGCCCTTTGCAAACTGTTCTCCTGAATACTCTCATTTATAACCTGATCCTACAATATTAGACAACATACAGCACCATGTTGCAGAAGCTCTGCTTCTGACTCCATAAGCCAGCCCCTGTTTTTCTCTGCTGCTTTTTTAGCTCTTTGATACTATGATTGGGAAATACTGCTCCAGTAGTTAAATTCCTTGTGATTTCCACATTCGTATTAGTTTTTGGGCCAACACCAACCTTTGGCTTAAAGTATTCTCTCCCCTCCTTTCCATTTTTACCCTAATAATGTATCTGCATTCAGCAACCCTACTCTCTATTCTTTAGCTTTGCTAAGCTTAACAGAACAGATTCTTACATGGAACAGATGCACATTTTTATCTGAGAGTTTTAAGCCTAATTTGGAAAGTATCATCTCCTCCTCTACATTTTCACCCTATATTAGTTGGTGGAGAGCTCTGGGAGAGTTCCCTGAGCAGTTGCTGGGAAGCCACACCAGCTGAATGCCCTGATAAGGTATGTATGAAAGACAGCTCAGCACTAGGTAAAACGTGGAATGTTTCCAAAAGTGCTAAATTCCATAGAAAACTTTCCTAATTGCTACTGTTGCAAGAGTCTCCTGACTTTTGGCTCTGTTTGTTGTTCTACTTAGTGTTTAAAAATTGTTAGCAAAATTTTCAGTCTGGCCCACCCTTCTCTGTGAATGTTAAAAATCATTCGCACTTGGGTCCACTGACCCATCCAGGAATAGGGTTGGGACAACACCAGTGCAGTGGGTCTGCAGTTCCCTTTGGGTGCAGGAACAGAGAGAATGACAAAGGCAAGGCCAAGATGAGGAGGTCTGCAGCTGTGACAGCTCCCTGGCCTTCACTTGCTGCTCAAAGAGCTTCTGAAACTCTGCTGTTCCACACCTGTGGTATCTCTGTGTGCAGATGCCTCGTGCATGCTCTTGCCAGGCCTAATTTGCAACTTGCCTGTTCATGCTGCTGAAGGTTTGCATGGGCTCATTCTGGGCATGAAGAAAAGCACAGGCCACTGCATGCAGGCATGCAAGTGGTCCTTTTAAAATCTGGCTTGTTTGAAGTAGACCTAATTTAAGCATACATCACACAATTAAGGGTCTAACAGTAACAAAAAGCTTTATCCAGGAGACAGAGAAGATCCACTATTGCAGCAGTGGACCATAACCCAGACAGTGCAGATTCCTGAAATGGAGTTAATAGTGAAGTTTGCCATAGGAGATGGCTACAAATTGCCCTGTCACACCTGGAAAAGTTATATTGCCCAACTCACTGCTAAGGACCTGCTTCTGCCAAGCATGCCATGGACGAGGATATAATGCTGGCTCACCACCTAGACAAGATGAAATAGAGACGAGCAAGAGAGAAGCCTAAGGGACTGTCACAGGAGTAAGCAAAGCTGGCTGTCTCACTTAGCATCAGTTATACTCATTGGACCAGTATTTTCCCCCAAGTCATGTCCAGGTAAATGCACTGAAGCTAGGGAACAGCTTTTATGGATTTAAAATATTTCTTTTTCCCAGTACAGTATTAAAAAAATAAAAGTTTCTTTTCAAAATACTGAAAATATATTTTAGGTAAGGTAAAAATACTAAATATAAAAATTTCAGGTAATATTTAAAATAACTGTGCTATAAAGGCAAGTAAATTGCTTAATTATTTTGACATTCAATAATGACACATTAACCTTAGTGGAGAGGCTTGTGCCAGTATCCCCACATGGTGGTTTAGGAGAGAAGGTCAGGCATTTCTGCATAGAAAACAAACCTGCTTAGTAAGTGACGTGTGAGGGATTTTGAGCATTAATGTTCATGCACTTTGTGATGCATGGGGGGTGTTGCAGGTAAGGCAGCATAGTATGCAGTGTACAATGCAGCACAAATACTTCTCTGTGCTTGTTACAGGTATAGGATTCTCTGCATTTCTGTTTTTTGCTGACAATGAGAACAGGTTGAAGGTGAAAATCTGTATCGATTTTCACTGGCTCTGCTCATGCCTCTGAGCTGGACATCAGAAAATTACTTGGAATGAGATGAAGAAAATATGCTTGCAGCTGTTTCCATGGGGGAATGATGGGTTAGACGATGGACTAGAACGTGTCTACATTTCAACACAAACAGACCATTTGGAAATTGAAACAGAACAGGACAGATTTTTGAAACGTGCACACAAACATAGCTAGATAATTAACTCGTTTGTGTATGAAAAAACCTAAAAGCTGAAACATTTATTATGATCATCATCATCACTGTTATTTTTATAGAGCAATAAAATGATAAATTAATTCATCCATGTTTTCAAGTGGGGAAGCACCTGCATTTATGCTATGAATGAACAGTAGCTGGATGTAATAACACATGTATCAGATCACATGTATCTCTGCAGGTTGCAGAGAGCTGGTATTTCAATGCCATTCTCTAAACATCACAGAATAATAATAATAAAGTACCAAATCATGCTTCAGCAGCTAGAGAGAGAGAGATTGCATCATGTTTTGGCAGTGACTCGATCATCAAACACTGGCAGCATTCAATAGTAGAAGGATAAAATGGCAGCAAAACCGGTCAGCAGCTTCTCTTCGTCTGGAGTTTTCCCAGGTAGATAAACAAAACAAAAACAAAACAAACATAAAGCTGCAACAGGAGCAGGTCAAAGCCCTGGCCCTTGCATTGCTCTGATAAAAGTAAACTAGATTGAATTCCATGGATAAGCACATCACAATCCCAAAATAAAAGATAAGTGCATAAAACCTCCAAATAATGATCTCGCTAGGACAGCTACGTGGTTTGTATGGACAGTGGCCTTGTCAGCTACATGTCTTGTTCATTTATGGTTCATCTTCAGTCAGCACTTATGATGCATTCACCTCACTGGAGTTTTGGCTGGATGGCATGTGACAGTCCAGATTCTCCTTGAATTTCTCCAGATCATGGAAATATGGGTGAGAGAGGGCAACATATGCAGATATTCTCTTGGCTGGGTTGAACGCTAAGCATTTCTGAAAGTATGAAAAGAAGTTGGTTTTAAATAAAATGTACAGTTAACAGTGCTATCATTGCATGCATACATTAATGCACACCACCTTCAGTTTATGATCAGTATTAGACACATCAGGGTCTCAGAAAGTGGTGCACAATCATCCATATTAAAACAAATGCAGTCACAGTGTAAGAGTATGGCTGCCTCAAAATTATGTGCTGTTGTTTCACAGATTAACATGAATTGTCTTATCTATTTTTTACCTTTTTTTTAGTAAGTCCATTAAATGGATACTTCATTGTTTCTTGGCAAGTTGCATGCACAGTGGGAACTATCAGTCATGTGAGGGAGGGAACAACAAATAGAAACTCACGAGAAGCAAGTCTTTGCCTACTTCATCGATATCTGGTACAAATTTTTCAATAGGTTGTGCGGGTCTGGAAGTAAAAGCATTTCTTGGAAGGGCAACATCAGTAGGCCAGTCCTCTTCTTCTGGGAGTCCAATTACACTGTGAAATGAAAAACATAATGTTAGATCTGAACATTTATGCAGTTTTAATATCGATTACACTGAGT
Organism: Petroica traversi; assembly: GCA_025920805.1. Lineage (NCBI taxonomy): Eukaryota > Metazoa > Chordata > Aves > Passeriformes > Petroicidae > Petroica > Petroica traversi. Next base: position 22,082,572 of record JAHLSL010000022.1, read on the forward strand.
GGCATTTTTAAAGTATTTTTGTTTAAATTAGCTTAAATGTTTAATTGTACGGTAGTGCAATGATCTCTGTGAAAAGAATCTGATAAACATAGGTCCTCAGTGTGCTTGGTAGAAATCATTTTGTGGGCAAGCACAATTTTCTGGCCTAAGTCTCAATTTTCTGAGTCTTTTTGTTGAAAAAGGCTGAGTGCTTTAGAAAAAAGTTGCTTAGCTCTCGACTGGATGGTGCAACACATGTCACTCCAGGATGATTAAAAGCAGTAAGTTTCAAAGGGGAATTGCGTGCAAGGATCTTTTTTCACAAGAATAGGACTGAGAGAAGAGTGTGGGTCAAGATGAGGGTAAGGCAATAAAAGGGATGTTTCGTAATGCTTCAAAGCTATGTGCAGTAATTGTTGCCCAAATTTAAACAATTTATTTGCTTCACAATACAGGTCTCAATTTAGAAGCGGAAAGGCACTTGAATGTCTTTGTGGTTTTGCTTTCAATTGTATTTTAGTTTTTCTTTACTCCTTAATAGAATATTTTTATTTTTTTACATATGTTATTTCTTTATTCTTTAAATTACAGAAGATATTTATACTTATTAAATAATCATGCTGAGGTCTAAAACTCAAATAATTTAAATAGTAGGTAAACCACCAATGATTAATTATGTCTCATACATTTCACATTTTAGTCTGATGCTAACATTTGTGGAGTTGAAAACCAGTTTCTGATGAAAAGTCTAGAAAAAGATCATGCATTATTTGTTTGGTTTCATGGAAAATACATTTTAATTACCTGTAAAATCGAGATTTTCAATGGGAACGCTGTCAGGGTAAGACAAGAAAGGACAGAAAACGATGTCACTGAATTCTTGGACCTGCACGAAGGGCACTGCCACTAGGGAGCAGCATTGACTTTTTTTCTCACTGAGTTTCTCGCAAGACTGGATGAGGCCATGGGCCAACCCCACGGAGGTAAATCACAGGTTACCTCAGCGAACGCAATGGAGTTATTCCACCTCTGCCTACTCGGATTTTAGACTGTAAACTGGCTCACCTAAAATACCTCTGAAAATTAATGTGTCCTCAAAATAACAGCGTGGCTGGAGGGGCAGAGCAATTACAATCTCAGGACAATTAAATCCTACTGCATCTGGACATATCAGAGCTCTTGGGAAACACTAAGTTGAATCTGTATGAAAAACCACACTCGCCATTTTTCAGGTACAGTTTGGGTATGAGGCAGCCCCCTTGACCATGACACTTAAAGCCTTTAAATTAGACATTTCATTATCTGGCCCCATATTAAATATAATACAAATAGCATCAGAGATGGGAGAGTTAAGTATTTTAAATAACAATGACATTTAACCTGTCATTCAGATGTGTTTGGTGAGTCCCACTGTTTTTAACGATTGCATGGCAGAGCATGAACAGGGCAGAATAAGCACAGACAAAACTAAAGCCAAGAAACCAGGAGGCAGCCTGGCAGAGAGGGGTGGGCTGGACAAGACTGAGAGTGGAAAGCAGAGACATTTTTAGTTACACACACGTAGTACTCAAAACCCCTTAAAGATGAATGCCTGAGTAGCTGCTCCCCCTCTAATGGTCTGGTGGCATTACCATTTCAGTGACTAAGTTTGGGAGTATCTTGGATAAGTTTCACCTCCTGCCAAAGGTTCAGGCCTGGTCTTGAAAAATGCTGAGTACTTTCCACTCCCATTGATCACAATGGGAGACAAGTCTGCTCAAACCATTGCCGTTTAGCCTGAAATCTTTAAGGATATGCCACATGCTGGTAGTGTCCTGGAAAAGCAGGAACATGTTTTGGGCCATGTATGAGGGATTTACCCTTACACACAGTGGAATTTTACTGACACAAATCACAATGCCCATGCAAAGCTAAGGCAGACCACAGCCCCAGTATCTGAAAGAATGTATCAGTCCAGATTACACAAAAATCCTGAAACTTCCTTCTGTCCAAAGTGATCTCCAGAATGAGTCACTACTGAAGAAAGAAGCCTCTTACAAGAAGAGCTCTGCCTAACTGTAGGGGGTTCTCCAGCTGCGAAAACACAAAATAAACACTACTTTGCATAACCCCTCAGAACCCAAGGCAGAAACTTCTCAGCTATTTGAGACGAACTATACAGAAGAAGCAAACCCAAACTTTCTCTTTAAGCAGATGTGCAATAGGGAATTTCTTCTAAATTTAGCACAGCATTTTCTTTTCTTAGTGAATTCTTTTCTGCACAGGTAATCTCAGCCCCTAGGGATGGAAAGATCCCCGTTGGAGGCTGCCACGAGCAGCTATGCATTTAATCCTAGCCCAGTTCATTTTCATTTTCTCCTTACATGTCACAAATGAAAGAAACCACTGCTATGTCCTTTTTAATTGCAAAGTATGTGTATGTATCTAAGTAGTCTTCCTTTAATAAAACAATATTGTAGGACTAAGTGGTAGTTTTGCCAGAAGAAGAAAAAGTAAGCTTTAAGGACTGATTTTTCTGGATTGGGCAGGAAGAGCTATTTAGCGCATGACAAATTAACCACACAAATGAGTCACATACTCATGGTATGGTATGCAGGAAAGGGAAGTCAACTGTGTGAAATCAAGAACTGCAATTTAGGAAGCCCACATTAAATAATGAATATGCTTAGAAACAGATCTCCTATGATTTGAGAACTGGAAAAATGGTTAAACAGAGAAATTCATTATTTGTTCAGTTTAAGCTTTTCTTAGAAATTTTACTATCTTCTCTTTGGAGCCTCTTCAAGAAAATAACATTTTGGAATAATACTTCTCTCTCTCTCTCTGTGCTATCTACTTCCTATTTCATCCAGATCCCTGGATTCCTGCAGCCCCTCCATACAGAAAGGGAAGACAGAGACACAGAGGCAAACAGGCCTTGGTCCCTGGATTGGTACCAGCTCTGTGTGGCTTTGATTTCCTAACAACATGCTATGTACATCAGATCTTAAATTTACATGCATCTTAAAAATACAAAAATGTTCTTTACTCTGAAGAGCTTTTACAAGAAAAAGTAATACAATCCTGCTTAATTATCATATTGGTAGTATCAATAACTTAATTTTGAATGAGAAATATTCTACCTCAGAAAGTTTGGAGTCTACCCACCTCCTTAACGTATTTAATGTATCTGAAAAACACAAACTCTTAGAATTGTAAAATGGTTTTTAAATAGAGTCAATTAATTTCTGAGAAAGCCCATGTTAAAATGCTGATATTCCCTCAGTTTTCGCAGTTACCTTCCAGTCCAAAATATGGACTGCTATGAGGCTACACAATGTATTTTAAAGGCTAACATATTTTTGGATGTTTGGAAGTATTTTCTGCAAAAATGCTGTCGGTAATAATAATTTCAGTTTTTAATGTATTCTAAAGTTGTTTCCTGCAATGCACAAAGAAATAAAACCAAAAAATAAAACCCTTTTGTTTGTTTGCATTAAGAGAATCTCTTGGACTTAACTGTTTATGAATATGTATGAATGGTACATGGACAGTAGGTTTAAGAGACTTAAAAAGCCCAAACCCAGAAGCCTCTTAACTTCCTGATGATGGCTATCAGTTTTGCAGAACTATATTCCATCTTGCTTCCTCCTCCCACTCTGACACAGAATACACGGAAATATCATGTTGCATACAGTAGCAATAGGAAATATATTATAGGAATACTTTGTTCTACTCACATTATTGCATAAAAACATGGCAAAGAAATCTCATAGGGTTTCAATGTTAAACAGATACTGACATAAGGCAACTCGTTTACTTACTCAAAGATTTTTCCTAGTTGATCAACATCTGAATTTCCACGGAAGAGTGGTCTGAAAAAATAAAAAAAAAAAGTTTTTAGGATGTTACTTGCTTTAATTAATGTAAATTTATATATGTCATTGACAGTTGCTGATGTAGGGTGAAAACATGTGAGACTTCATATCTTCTGCTTCCATGCTTTATCCAGTCTGCGAGTGAACCTTTCAAGTGTCTACTAACACTGGTAACCAAAGAGGACAGATGACACATATTTTTAAATACACTACTTTTGAAAATTTAATTGTGCCCTTTTGCATGAATGAAATAATTTGCCCTCAACTAATACTGTCTTATGAATTATATAATTAACAGAACAGTTTTCACTACAAAGAACACTAAAATAGATGCTAAAAGACAAAAACAGACTGAATGTCATGCAGTTCGTTAAAACATAATAAAATTAGAGATTAATTATTATGACTATAAATCCAAAATGAAATTTCTTATGTACTGTATATTGGAAATGTGCTCCTAGGTTTACGGGGTCAAATAAATGACGATGGATTCATGAAGGTCTGTAAACAATGGAGTGTGAAACGGTACAGAATTTACCTTAAAGTAGTGGAATACTTCTGCTGCATAAATATACATTCAGGAAAGAAACAAATTGTTAGGCTGAATGTCCAAAGGCTTTCATAAAAAAAAAACAGTGACTAAAATTACTTTCAAACACACTTTCTCTTTTCAAAGTGCTATTTAAAATATTTTCACTCACACTGTATAAAATGGTATCACCCCACAGTGCCAATGATTAAATTCTGATCTGTATGGCAGTATGGCTGTATTGCCAGCTTTGTGTTGAACTCGGTAATGTGTGATCAAGAGTGCAATTTGATGCTGAAACTCCCAAGATATTCCAACATTTTAGTGACATATGAGTAAGGATCCAGTGAAGAGCAGGCCACAGATGTCGTGTACCATTCTGGTTCAACAAATGGTAGATTACTCCAAGAAACATGACTCACACACACTGCAAACTGAGATAGAAATCTTGGGTGGCCTGATAGCCAGACTGCCCCTCTCTTCTGGATCTGGTCTCTCCAAGCACAGTGTATGTTGTAAACTCATGGTTACAGTTTCTAGAGGAGTTCAGCTGAGACACTTGACAAGCAATGCATAATCCCCTGCTTTTACCAGCATCCTCTGGTTATGGAGGAACATCCATTCTCCTGCCTCTCTCTGCATATTCCTTTTCTGTCTGACACCAGTGACAGCCAAAGGCTTCATTTCACTGCTGCTTTTCAGGGAAGATCTCTCCCATCTTGACTGGAGAACAAGGAGCAGTCAGCTATAGTCCTTCCCCTTTCACTGCCCATTGCAGGAGCAGATGAAGGACCGGTATCTCCTTTTGCTAACCATGAATCTCCTTTTGCTCGGCATGAGTTAATACTGAAAAATGACCCTTTCCATCTTGACACTCTCAAAAAGTCACTGCGTGTCTTGTGAGACAATTCCAAATACAGTAAGCAGGAACACAGCACTGGGACATTTCTTAGTTAGACATAACAATCTCTGCAGAAATCTGGGCCACTAAGAAAAAGCACTGAACTGGCAGACGTTCTTTGATGAACTAAACTTGCATTTTGCCTCCTTCTTGTGTGCTGCCATTCAGCTCATGTCATATCTACTTATACTCCAAACTGCTTTGTGCAGGGACATTGAGAGAACAATTTAATAAAATCTGACTTGAAACCATCTGACATGAGATTTGATCTGATGGGGTAAAATGTGGCAGCCTGTTACTTGTCCATAAAGGGCCATATTTATTTTGATTCTGAATGAATCATAAATAATGAGAGACCTTGCTTCCCAGATACACATGATATTTACTAACTGCAGCCACTTTGACAAGACCATTGCAACTCATACTTTGGGATTTCTGGGGTTTTTTTAAGCTTTAAGGTGTATAGTAATACTGGCTTCTATAAAACCCCAAAGCTTAACCCACTCAGACAGGAGCATCGACTTCTGCCCTAAGTTCTGAGCCTAGTTTTCAAAACAACCAATAGCTACAATCCTATCATTGCTTGTGGCAGGAGACACACTCTGTATCTTCTAAAGTCAAGCAGTGTTACAACCTAAGACTTTTTTTTCAACCACTGCTTGAAATTATTAACATACAGGTACATTGAATATTTAATTTCAGCTCCAGCATTAGATTATTGGGGCCCTTTAACAAAATCTACACATTCAAATAATCATATCTATGCAAATGGAAAGCTGATTAATGTTTTAAAATGTATGCTGAGCCTTGCATTAATGTGGAAGCCTGGCAAAAGCAGCCTTGTTCGCAAATCACCTTAGGCAGTGTCATGCCAAAACAAGTACAATTCTTGGGATTTTTAAGGAAGGTTTTTCCCATCACTGCTCCTGTCTCAAATTCACTAAGGGCTGAAGCAAGAATTTAAATTCTTTTGAAAGTATAATTATACAACACAAGGTGACCTTCCAACATACCTTGATATTTCATCATAACGAAGTGTTATTAGTTCATCTTTCAGCCTCCTATCCATCCCACCATCATGACTACAACAGGATGCCAACTCCAGGTTAGGCATCACTAATATAATGAAATTTGCCTCATGAGTTTTGGCTAGAGGTTAAACTGGAATATTGGACAGATGACTGGGGAAATAGATTCACCTAATCAGCAGCAGTATAAAGTTCACTTCACATTTTGGCACTAATTACTCTTTTGTAATGACCTGACCGCTCTGCAAGTCCAGTACACAGAAAAACTTTCACCTCAAAACAATTTTTAAAGATTCTTAAAGGTGGACATCAGCTCTCCCACCACCTTTGAACTGAGAACATACTCAGCAATCACAGAAAAGTAAAATTTCACCTTTGTTCTTGGTATCTTTCACTTGACTCATACACCCACTCACTCCCTGAGGTTTATTTATGCAAGCTTGATCCAGAAGTCCTTTCTTCAGCTTATGCTCTCCTCTCTGTGATCATAATCTGTGTAAGACTGCTTAAACTCTGAGCTTGATTTTGTAGAAATCCTTTTTTTCTTCAGGAAAGGTATGGAGCTGGGTTTGTGTCCTGTGGCAGAGGATTTGAGTCCGACCTCTGGCTTCAAGAAATACCTAAAAGCTAAGTGAGTCCATGTATCTCAGGAAAGAGGGCCATTCCCATGGATGAAAGAGCTATCCATGGGGATATACCTGCCTTTTGTGTGGTTCCTCAATTCTCTCAAACATCCCTCACTTTGCTTGCCACAAAATCCATGCTCTGAAGGCTCCAACACCATCATTGTTACTGAACACACACCAAATAGGGAAGAAGATGGGACAAAAAGATTCGGAGTGCACCTATGACATTTAATTTCCCTGTTTGCTCAAGAAGCCTCAGATGGTTCCTGTTTTTCTTGGTTGTTGCTTCTTTGATTTTTCAGGGCAACAGAACAAGGAAAACATTACAGGGAATATGCAAGTGTCCATCTTGTTTGACTACTCCCTCTCCTGGCCTTGGAGCTAGGCCATTATCTGCCTCTGGAATGATGCCCCCATCGTATGGAGGAAGAGCCTTTTTGTGTCTATGGCAGGACCAGAATGCCCTTAGCCTACAGATACAAAGATATGATGGAGGAATTGTACTACTTACCCTCCTGCTAAAACAAACCCCTCCTGAGCCAATAAGCAGGTCCCACAAAATGCAGCTGCACAATTAAATGGATATTAGCTATGAGTCTGCATTGTGAAAGCAGAAGCACAGGAACACCCTCTCAGCAATAAAGAAACCATTTTTTACTGTGGGGGTGTCCAAGCACTGGTGTGAAGAGGTTGTGGAACCTCCCACCTTGGAGATATTCAAAAGCCATGGGGAGATGGTCCTGGGCAACCAGTTCTAGAGGTGGTCCTGCCTGGGCTTGGACCAGATGATACCCAGAGGTACTTCCAATTACATTACCATTCTGTAATTCTGTGATAGTACAGAAATAAAAATATGGATCACAATGTAAGCTTGCAATGGAAAACCTCACAAATCCTGAACTGTTACCATCTGCTTATGGTTTAAAAGGGCTTGCACCACTGCTTTTCTGGCCAAAAGGCTCTCATGCTTATATATAGCTGAACAAACTAGATTTAACTGTTTACCAAATTTAGGCTCTTTTTCTCTTGTCCATGGCTCAGCTCATGGTTTTTCTCATGCTCATGCAGAGTTTCACCTTCACTGAATATTCTTTCTATATGTACTGGATATTAGTGCCTGGAAAGTTGAGTATTTCATTTTATAAACATTGTGTTTCATGTCTGTACTACTCAGTAAAAACGGAGGTATAAACATTTCCTAAGCAACTCTTCACAAAAGAATTTTCCCTGTTGCAACTCTATGGACATGCCAAAGCAATTTTTGAAGTATTGTATACAATGACAATGCAATGACACCCAAGAGAAAAATGAGTTTTAACTGTAAACTGGTCACATTACTTCTAGATTTTACTTTCAGTCTTTGGTCTACAAAGCAAAGAGGATCTAACGCTTTTCATAAGGAAAGTTAGAATTTTCATAAAGATTGGCATTAAAGATATTGATAAGCACTGCTCTAGTCAAACTATAATGCAGACACAAGGAAAAACCTAATAAAATCACATGCACTGCAGCACAGGAAAATATTCCTGCAGGTTTCTTGACAGTGACTGACATTTTTAACTGATTAATGACATTCGGACTGGAAACTATCTTTCAATTTCTGACACTGGTAAAATGAGCATATGGAAGTAAGGTCACGTGAATAAAGACTGCACTGAAGAGTGAAAAAAAGATAAGAAATTAACTTTCTAACCAAAATGTATTACTGAGCTCTCATGACAGTTCTGAAGTTGCTAATACAAGAGCTTCCAAACCTAGAATCTTCCCAGATATGTAAGAAATAATTTCCAAAATAACTTCCTAGATTCTTTCTGCAAGTCTATTTGCTCATTGTGGTGACAACAGCAGTTAGGAATTCCATCCCCTTCCTTGTTATCACAGAAAAAATGATATGGATAATGTCTTAATTACTAACTTGGATATATACAATATTCTTAGTAAAAAGCCTGTATATTGGTCATCCATGTGTACTCAGGGGAGTCCTACAAGAACTCCCTCAAATGGGAAGAACATCATGGGTGGGAAGGGTACAACTTGATTTTTAGGCAAGTGGGTCTTGGACACTCTGGTTGAGAAGATGCTGAAAAGTTGTTTTGGGAAGAAGAGCAGTGAATTCAGAACAGGTAGCTGCAGCTTTGAAAGCATTATACAAAATGAGGGAAGTGTTGAAAGTCCATGATTATTTGACATAGTGAAGAAAAAAATGTAAAGAGAAATGCTATAGCAATGATCATGAAATTTTAGAATCTGATAGTGTTACAGCAGTTAAGTCTAGGAGTTTGTATGTCTGTGTGTATAAGAGCAACAAAGTGATGGTGAAGAAACTAAAAAAGCTAAAGCCAAGTAACATTTGCCAAGGGATCCTGCATCATGCCACGGGAAACCTGCCAAACTATATAGTCAGAGATATATTAAAAGGATGGGCTGGGCTTTTTTCTTTTCAAAATGTGAATAGCTGGTAAATAATTTAGTCAGATTCTTAGTTACTTGTTATGAAGAAAATATTTTCATTTAAAGAATTAAAACCAAACATGACCTAAAACTGAAATGATGGGATGACTAGAAATAACATGATCTGGACTGTCCTGTGGAAATCTTTATTCAGAGGGATTATTTCTGAGCTGATTCCCAGCCACTCTTGTTGCTTCTACTGTTTCTCTTTGACAAATTGCCTGGACAAGTCTGTACTACAGGTATGAAAAGAGAAAGTAAAGCAAGAAAAAAAAGAAATACCTTTTGAAGATGAAGATCATTGCCCTTTCTGGTATGTAAGATGAAAAAGGTACAATATAGAACTTTAATCTGAAAACAGGCCATGCTGACAACATTTCACTCTCTGGACAGTTACCCACTGCCAGTCACAAGTGACTTGCCTCAGCTGTTGTGTAATTCAGAGTTCTCATTTTAAGTGTAACATTTTCTTGTACTTCTCTCTCTCCTTTCCCTTTAATAATATCTCTGTGTGGGTGGGTGCCAGACACTGCATAGGAAGAAGTTACTTCATGTATGGGTTATTATACTTGATCATAAATTGCTCTAATCTTTTACGAAACTTATCTTCTCTCCTCCAATATGTAAGAAGAAAGATGACATAGATAAACATTATGATTGAGGAAATACTCTTCAGCTAAATTCTGACAGAAACCAGATCAGCCATCTTGAGTTTCTCATTTTAGTCTCTAAAAGCCCAATTTCTTTCATTCAAAAGTCTATCATTCTTCAAGTATGATAGTATCACAATCATGAATAAGAGCTCTAAGATGGGGCTACGCCAGTACTGAACTATTATTAGAACCAGATCTAATGCATCAAAACCTGCAACAATTATTATTTTCTCTCAAGTTTCTCATGTCACCCAGTAGACAGAAGCAGATAAAAAAGAGGTAGTTTTGCAAACTTCCAGTTCTGTAGTGTATTGAATTTGCTCTTCATTGCTATCCAAAGCAAAGCAAATTAATTGTAGAAATAAAGATAAAATTCTGAACCCCAAATGTACACATGGTCCAGTTCCTAAGAAATATGCAGGATCTCTTTCTTGAAGAAGAAAACAAAGAGCTTTCAGAGCTTGGGTGCAGATACAAGCCAACAAGGAAGGACTCAATTTCAGATGTTCCCTTTGCACGAGTAACTAAAAGGGAAATGCCTGTAAAAGGGAAACCAAACAGAGGCACTGTGTACAGCTTAATGACCAAAGCAGGGCCAGCCTACTGTGCAGAGTGAAGCTGGTCAGTAGATCACACATAGTGATCTCCGTAGTAAGAGAAAATAAAACCATCCTCAAAGTTTCCTTAAGAACTTGCAAAGGAAGATCTTTTTCTGGGTGCTAAAATTTGCTTGGTACCTTTAATGTAAGCATAGTCCCACGTGGCCTTGGAGCAGAATCACTGGCCTTGCCCCACACCACTGACATAAAAGGGAGCTTTACCATAGACATCAATGACCCCAGGTTCAAGCCATTGAGCTCTGATTTCAAACCTCTTTTAACAAAAAAAAGCCATGCTTCAAGAGAAGGATACAAGCATTATATATATATATATATATACCCACACATATAAGGTTCCCAAAAGTAAGGTAAGTTCAGATAGTATCGTTGAGCAGAATATGCTGTTAACATAGGCAGATCTCATCTGCTCCTGGGCAGAACTGCTTCAGAATTCATCACTGAACATTATTTTTTGAAATACAAGATCCTTGATAGGTTGAGTGTCCTTCACTTACTCTCTCAGCACGCACGTCACAGTTCTCTTATCTGTGGACATTTGTTTCCCCGCAAGATTTGTAGGTTTATTTCACTAGGGTTTAAGGGTTATTATCTCAGCTCAGGAAGCACGATATAATAGTGGCACCTTGAAAATTGTCGCAACATTTGAAGCAAATTCTGTAAATACATACACAACTGACCTTGGAAAAGGGAAGGGAAAAAGAAGCGTGGTCTCAGCTCAGTGTGGACAAAGAAGCATTCCTTTTGTTTGTACTGACCGTTCTACCAGCAATATGATTGAACTCTCTGTGTATTAAACACCCATCTCATCACTGTGCACAGTTAAATTACATCTACTTGTCCATCAGCAGTTTGAAATCTAATGACATAACTAAACTGCAGGCTTCTGCCTCTTGAATGCAGCCCGAAAGAAATACTGATATGACAAGTACAGTATGGTCATAGCCTTCCCACAATCGCTTATTTAGTTTGATGCATTCTCTTCGCTCTCATGGATTTATTTCATATCCCTTTTTAAAATGTGCACTCTTAAAAACTGTCACACGGCTTTCCCCTTCTTGTGCAACTTAGCCATGGGGTTTGAGGTCAATAACTGAGGTATGGATTAGAAAAGGATGTCTGATGTAGCAGGGCAGAAGCCAAGACGCTCCTCACTCTCCTGTTCACTCAAACAAGCAGTGATGCAGGACACTGTGCAGGCAGTGTGTGTGTGTGTGTCTGTGCAGAGCTCCTCATGTCTGTGAAAAAATTTGCCTGTATTTTCCTAGAACAGATCTATATCCTCCCTCCAGAGCATCTCAGAGCTGTTTTTCACTATTCTTTCATTTAACTAATTATTTACTCCTCACTTAAGAATCTAGCAAACAGCACTACAAAATGACACACTTTAGCCAGAATACGAAGATGCTCTTTAATGCAGTGTTTTAATGAAATGGTTTTAGAACATCTATACCACAGTGAAAGACCAACCTTCAAGGTAAGCAAGAGGAGTTTCAGTCTGTTCCTCGTCTTTATCAGTTATGTAAATGAAATGAAAACAGTCTTTTACATGTAGTATCTATTCCTTTATCCTGTGTGAAATTTCACTGTGAAAATATTTTCAAATAGCAGTTTTCAGAGATACAGATTTAATTTTTTTTATTTCCACAATTTTTCTTGCAATGCCAAGATGACTTTGAGAAAGCTCATCAGTTGACATTTTCCATATTTAGTGGTGTAAAAACCCCTTTTAAAATGGGCTTTGCTTGAGAGTGCCTCTATTGCTGGACTGATACAGAACAGATTTTAAATTCTGAGGCTCTCTAATTAAAATTGAATAATGTTCCACAAACTGGATATATTTTCAATCAGACTGCATCTACATTATAGCTTTAAGCTAAAAGGCTTTGTGCCATTAGGTTGACATCTCTTGGAATAAATTCTTTTAAACCAAACGTCTAACCTTGTTATCATTCCTGTATTGGGTGAAAGACTATGCACACATAACTATTGCCCAAAGGAAACTAATTCTTACCTACCTGTGGTTCTTCCTTATCAAAGGGAGAAGAAAGTTATGGAACATACACTGCACATACTGCTTCATTTCATCTCCCCTCTCATCATTTACTCTCTCTGAGTAAATTAACATCCAAATATGCGTTCCCAGGTTTTCTTGGGCTTTATCTCTTAGTAATGGTAAGCAAGGACCTTCACAGGCAAAGGTATACTCCCCATGGATGAAAGAGCTTATACTCTAAATACTTAATGCCAAATAATGTGAAAGGATAATGTCATAAATGGTGATTTATTTTCAACATAGTGAGTAACACAGAAAATAGTACATCTATTTGATTAAATTACTAGTCTAACTTAAAAAAAAAACCACCAGCAGACTCTAGAACTGGAAAGATTAAGGCCAAAAAGCAAGTATCTGATTATAAAAACATCAGAAAAATTCTGTAAGTGAATATTTTCTGTCAGCTGCAGTAGTATAGTGACAGAGTGACAGTGCGGTAATGGAGGCTGCACACAGGCACTCTGTGAGACTTCAGAAAAAAGAGTTTCCAGAGATATCAAATTCCCATGTTTGAAGGGAAACACAGAATTCAAATATGCTCTCACAATCTAGAACATAAAATTCTCAACACAGAATGAAATCTAAGGAAAAGTGAATTTTTTTTTCTCTTCTGGGAAAACATTAAAGGCTAAGAGATGGTTTTGTCTCCATCTGGGCTTCAGCTGCTCCTGTGTGGTGTCAAATACATGTTTTGATCTGTGATCACTTTATTTGCCCCATACTAGGTGTTAATGGCACCTGTTGCTCTAAGCCTCTCTAAATTTCCAGATAAACCTGAAACATCAGAACTGTGCCCACCCACAACTAATATGTCTCATCACCTTCAGCGGTAATAAAACACTCTTGGGTCAGAAAAAAATTCTGTAAGTGGATTACAACCCTTCGGGACAAGAAAGGCAGGGAAAATATTTCAGTACTAAATGGCAAACTGTTATGTGAGCAGAGGTTAAATTTCAATTTCAACCTTTTTCCCCAGCTGCTGAGTCTGAGTGTCAAAAGACATGAAAGTGGATTAGAAGGATGGTGTGAAGAAAATACTTTAATTTTTAGCAGCTGTGCTGGCTTACAGTGAATTAATAAACACCTGCAGAAAAGCTTGAGATAAGCATTTAAGGAAGAAAGTTATGTATAGCAACCATGCAAGGAAAACTGATACAGTTTTCAAAGGCCAGTTAAACTAGATACAACTTTGCCCTAAGCAATACTTTGTCCAATGCAATGCTCTCAGGCCAGAGAAGCTGTGAGATTCACATTCACTGGCCCATGACAGTGCACAGTAATCTGAGTTCACCTATTAGGAGCTCTCTGGTTATTTATCCTGTTTAGCTTTTGGTGATTTCACATAAAATCTTTTTTCCCTCTTGAATCCTGACCAAAAGAAAGAGTGAGCTAATTTTTATATTAAAGAGAAAACAGAAAACCTCATTTCCAGGTGATGATACTGCTCAGATAGCACCCTCCCCTGGGCAACTTCAACACATTTTGTGCTGGAGATTTGTGTGTTACAAAGCTCCCCAAATTATTTTTGCAACAATTTTTATGCTATTATCTCTGCTTTCTTATTACTGAACCATAAGCCTTTTGTATTGTCTGTGGCACAACTGCACTGGCTTTTGACATCATTTTAACAAGAAGAGCACAAAATTCTGCCTGTACAAAATGAACTTTTCCTCCGTCTCTGAGATACCAAGCACATGTAGCTCCTTGAATCACCCCGTATCCTGAACTGTTCTGTGTTCACCACCTTCATGTCCACTACAAGGAGTTCCTCAAGATCCAGACAGAAATGGCTGTCATTTCTGAAAAATAACTCAATTTGTTCAGAATTAAAGAAAAAAACAGAATCCTCTTCTGGAGTGGGTGAATAATCAAGTAAAAGCCTCTTCCCGTGGTAAGCCATTTTATGCCTAGCTTTTCATAGAGTTACGGTTGGCATGTTTACCAAAAAATAGAGTTTGCTAAAAAGTCTGGGCCTTCTTTAAACTCTGCTCGCACTTTCCAGCGAAATGCTCTCAAAATCAAACTGTTAAAAGACCTAGAAGATGAGCAACGCCTTCCTCTCCTTTTGCAATTACTTGTCAGGAATGGAACAATGATTCCAAAGCATGAGAGAAGCAAGCAAGCCTGTTTCTGTGCTTGAGTGGGCAGGACACCCACCCAGAACGTGGTTCTGACTCTGTACATGCACTCTTTCATTGCTAATGGTCTGATGAGATCTAGGCTGAACTGAGCATCTTCATTCTTACAGCAGAGTATTGCTGCCAAACAGGCTTAATTTAACAGCTACAGACAGAAACATTACAGAAAGATCTCCTGCTATGTACTACACTTCTTTAGATGCTGAAAGCTTGCTCCTGAATTATTTGGATATAAAGAGCACTTAAAAAATTATTCAATTGTATAGAACAGTGTGTATGCTGTACTGACATAATCATAAAACCTGTTTCATGGACACAATCTAATAAAAAAGATCTGATAATTCACTGTAGTTGGTGAAATTCTGGGTGATATAGCTCACTGAGTCATGTACCTTTAGGTAACTGATTCAGACTCAGTGAAAATCAATAGTAACTGAATCTTCATGCCAATTTACTCCGGCTCAGTTGAATAAATGAGTGGAAATGAAGTAATCCCTTGGATGAAATTTGTGTTTGACAAATGTCTATATTCCAAAAGCACTTACTACTGGCAAACTTAGAAGAGAAGCTATGAATATGGAATATATTAAAGTAAAAGAAGAAATACTTTCTCAGAGTTTGTCTTAAGATTTGCATCGGGACAGAATGCATTCGGAGCACCTATAAAAGGAAAGCAGAGCAAATTATGTACGAGTTTCTGGAAGAAGTCACATGCTTTGACCAAGCCAGACAGATGGTTCCCAAAGACTGCAAAACGAAGCATGCCACAAGCACAAGAGAGCAGCCAGGCAGGCCACACGCTGCTTGTCAAACCCTGGCTGTCTCTAGCAATCAGCATATCCTGGTGGCTGTGTCACACACGGACTCATTTGCACAGGGCCAGCGGGTCAGGCAGAGCAAGCAAGCAAATGTAATGGCAGTGCCACTTGTGCAAACAAAAATTAGAAGCAAGGCAACAACACGTGCTTTCATATCACAAGGTGAACTGTGGCTTCAAAGGAAGAAGGGACAGGAGTGACTCAGTGTGAGCTGTATCCTGCCAGCACCAGGCCCCTGATGGCAAAGGTGGCTCCAGCTACACGTGGCTAACACGTGCTGCTCTGTGGCAGGTGGCACAAACACAGGAGAGGCTGTGGCCACCTCCCTTCCTCGCACGTTAGGACTCCATTGAGATCTTTGACATCTGCAACTACAGACAATGCACAGACTCCTAAACCAGCAGGCAAGTTCTCTGCAGTGGTCTGAACCCTGCAGCATAGGTAAGCTTTTCCACACAGGCAGTGGGGAGCTGTCTTTGGGCAGTGTGATTCCCTTAGAGAAATTGTTTTCCAGAAATCTAAATATCAAACTTCTTGCTTTCTCATTGACATTTTGAGGTCTCCTCTCACAGCCAATTATTTTCTTGGTACAAAGTAGTACAGTGCCTCAGAAAGCTGTTATGTTTTCCTCTGCTGTCCTTAGCTGTTTCTAAATTCCAGAGATTGTCCATTCCTTTAGGTCTGCTTTCCACTTCTCTTATGCACATTTATGGGGTTTTCTTAGATTTAAGAACATCTAACAGCCTTGGTGACCAACACATATGGAGAAGTGCGAGTCTGAAGCTGTTGAAAAACACAAACATGAGACAGATTTGTCCTATATACTTCTCAACTAGTACATATTGTCTTTATGGCTGACCAATGGTAGGTAATTATTAGATTCCTTTTCTGGACAATCAAACACCGAAAATTCAGTAAAGGCTGCCTGGATCTAAATGTCTGACTAGAAACTCAATTTGGAAAAAAACCTCCCACACTTGGGAGCTCAGCAACATGAATCACGGTTGGAGTCTAGTCTTTTCCCCCCCTCTCCAGAGTGCACCAGTGTCCAGGAAAGGATCCCAGGAATTTAAATACCGTTTTGTAGCCACTTTCCTATGAAAGAGAAAAGTAAATAAAAACAATGTTTAGTTGTATTACGAGTCAAACGAAAGTACACAGAGATTCCCCCGGCCAAACTCAAGGCAAAAAGCAAAGTCTCTCCCAGCCAAGTTCCTGCCGAGGGAAGCTGTGTGAAACAGCCAGGAGACCCTTTCAAACGGAAAGTCTTTGGGCAGTGTACAGCTGGCTATCCCTCTTCAGGCTAGAGAGCAAGGGGCATGAATAGCACTGTTCTGCTTCTCTCCTGTTCTCTGGCTGGTGGAGTGACTGCTAAAAACAATCTGCAGCTAGGGATCCCACCAAAGCAGCTCTCAGGCTGCTCAGTGATGCCTTTTTCCTGGTGTTAGGAAAATGAAGCTAGACACGGTTAGAGGGTTGGGGGCTGTTACCTCGGTATTTTAATCAGGATCCTGTTTGGTGCATCCACTTCACCCAGGTGACAGTGTGGCAAAATGCACACTCCCCGTCAATCACACACACCAGTTACAGACTTTACACATCAGCAGATCTAACAAGGGGGCTCAATAATGGGGCAGGGGTGGGCTCACCTCTAGTTTACATAATCTGTTCTGCTCGGAGACCTTGGGTTCCTGAGATAGTAGGATGTTTGGTCTCCCTGGCTCTGCAGTTCTGGGGTGTTCAGTCTCAGGGCCTCCAGAACACTTACAGAACACTAAGCACTAGACTAAGTAGTGGGCTACAAGTATGCATGCTAATACTTGTGGATACACAGAACTGTGTAAAAGGTACATAAAAGGAAAAGAAAAAATCATTCCGGCATCGCTGGCTTGTCAAAGATATGAACTTGTCTTTGAGATGCTCCAGAAGGCACAAAGGTGGTGCACTATCACAGCAACTGGCCAGCAGCTGTGCCCAGCACAGCTCAGATCCAGATGTTTCTGCAGCCAGCTGCATTTCCAAATATCCACTGCAAATGCTACAATGTTAACACTGAGGACTTACCTAAATAATGACTGACATGTTGTGGTCTTTCTCTTAACCACAAGCTCTTTTCCTCTGATCTCTGACCAGACTAATTCAGATTCTCACAGACTGGAATACTGCACCTCTAAGGAATGCACATATTTTTAAGGACTGTGTGTTCAGGGGGATTTCAGACTAGTGTTGTGCCACTTGCAATGAAGAAGCTATGGGAAGGTCTCCAGGAAGAGACCTCTCTTGTGAGGTCCCATCTGGGCTTGAGTGTCAGCCCAGAGCCACCAGGTCCGGATCCCTTGGCCACTGCCTTGCCTGACATGACCCACACCTGAACCTAACAGTCAAATTAAACTGGGTCAGCTCACACCATTTCTGTGAGGCTTTGTTCCACTGCTTCGGGGCTCCCTTCTGGTTTTTTTTGTCATGGGTAGTGGCAGTTTTTGGTTTCTATGGTTTATCAACGGTTTCCCTCACCAACAGATCTATTCCTCTGACTGAAAGTCTGGCACAGCTGGAAACTAGAAGGAAAACCACAAGTGAATGGTCTGGCACTTACCACCCATCTCCAACCACAAACCCATACAGTTACTGGATTTGACTAACGGCTATCAATCACCCCAACTGCAGACAAACAGATATCAACTAGAAAAGGCTTGAGGGAAAATGTGAGCTAAAAAACAACATGGTATTTTATTTTTAATGAGGTGATGCTGTCTTGGAAACATGTTTATTTCATACTCCATAATTATGACATTATTATGACTGTTTGCCCTTCTCTCCATTAAGGTGTGTTTGTCCTTTGCCTAAAGCCAGTGCAGGTTCTACCTTGGAGGTCAGGTTAAACAGAAAACAATCCTCATTATCCAAAAAACTGGAATAACATGAACAAGTGCAGTCTTCTGCTTCCTTTTATCTTAAGTTTCCTTAAGTGTGAAGCAGAATGTCATTGTTGTTCCATCAGATCACTAAGGTCACAATGTTAAACTGTGGCTTGTGTCCATTCAACTTTAAAAATACTTGAAAAAAATTTTTGCAATAGGCTGGCGACTTATCTGGGGAGGAAGAAAAAATCCTATTTTGTTAGGTCTAGTTTGGAAAAACGATCAGCCTCCCACACACCCCTATGCACATGAATGGCAGAAGAAGAAAGGATGAAAAGTGCAAAGCACAGAATTTTGAATGCTGACAAGATCTTTCTAAGGAACAAACCTTCTCCCAGTACAGTTGGTCTGGACTGTGGTGAACTTTTACAGCACTTGCAACTTAAATCATTCTTGTAACAAAACAAGATAATTTCCAAAAATGGCAAAAACAAACTCGGGCCAGAACCGTACAGTACTTTGGTTCAAAGGTTGCAAATTAAGCAGTGTAGCTCTTACAGTTCTAAGCTGCAACATCCACCACTGCTTGTTAAAACAAAAGACAAAACAGAAAAAAAAGTTGTTATTTTAGTTCTTTCTGCTACCAAGATCTAACTGTAAGCAAGCACACAAGTGAATGATTACACTTTGGAGCTCTTGGTCCACTAGATATGTTGGTTTAAGGTTCACTGGAAAACACCAGATAATGTGATTGCAAAGTCTGTGTTTAAATTGCTGCATGATAAAGAGAACAGTTCTCTCTTAAACCACATTTAAAATGTTTGGCAGTTTATATGGAAAACTTAACTTATAAGCAGCATTCATGGCTGCACTTACTCAGTTGCTTTTTGCCATGTCTACTGTTTTGGTTTCATTATACCTTCCCTCCCAATATCCATCCTATTTTTTCTTTTGTTAATGGATTCCTCTGCTGCTCTCCCTAGTTCTCTCTTCTTTCTAATCTAAAGAAAATCGAAAATACATTACAGATCTTTTCTCTGCTTTTGAAAGAAATTTCAGAAATGTATTGAAAATAAGAGAACAAGGCATGAGAAGGAAAAGTTAAGCTACGAACTGAAAAGAAGTAGGAATTTTCCATATGGAGGAATACAGGATCTAGTAGGCAAAACCAAATATTCCTATTGCTGCATGGCTACTGTACCAACTTAAAACAGCAAGGACTAAATGATCAGATATAGTGAAGCACAGGAAAATAATTGACAAGGAATTAAGAACCATCTGATATGATACTGTGTCATAGAAATATGCCTCACAGTTCATTTCATGGAAATATTCATATTTAGAGGCTCCTTATTATCTTTAGAGCCTCTTTTCAGACTGTGTTCATGGTGCTGTTTTGGTACATGCAGAAAGGTAAAATGAAACTGAAGTCTTCACTACCATCAGTCAGAGTTGTCTTTCTCATGTTCAGTATGTCCAGGATTTCATCTGCAATATCCATACATACAGCAAGAAGTTAAAAACCCAGTCCGTTGACAATTCACAATGGTGTGCAAATAAAGATAATTTTTAAAAGACAAGGAAAATAATCCTTTCCTACAGAAATCTGGCTAAGTTTACCAATTGGTTTCTGTTTTAGACACTGCTGTTTATGGTGGTTTATATGAATATGCAGTCTCTGTTCTGCTCCTGTCCAAACCCCAGTATCTGCAGTCACATCACTGATGCACTTGGGCTGCGGCAGGAATATGTCCTATACTTAGAAAAACAAGCTCTATATTCAATTGCAAAGTATTTTGTTGATAATGTTTCCGTATGTGAGAGTTTACTGTTGACTATAGGCTTTAAACAAATGTTTCTGCTTTCCCAATGGTTTGGATAATTGAATAATTAATGAAAATAAAAATTTAAGTAATGACACACTGTTACTTTATTTGAAGTGAGGGTCATTTAGCACACATGAACAACCCTTCCTGTCAGGTACATGAAGTTACGGATTGATTATTCCTCAAGACCATTTACAGCAACTCATCATAAGGAATGACTAACCCAGGATATGTCAGGAGCAGAGGACACAGTACTTTTAAATTTCCAAGCAATTCTCTCCAGTAGCAGCATTGCTGTGAACAATTTTCCCCAAAGCCCACTGTCCTCTTTACTTCAGTCTCCAGATGAAGAACACACTTAGGCCATTGAGAGCCTGTGGCTTTCTGCTGAACACACGTTGCCCGACATATACCTACTTTTTGGTTTTTTGAAAGTGCAACCTTAAAAGCCTGTATCTGTGACAGATTAGCACCTGCAGAAGAGCTAATTCAGACCAAGTGAGTGCATGATGAAACTGATGCTAGTTGGGACAGGCTCAAGGAAGAGCTGGACTGCAGGTCTCATGCCAGAGAAAAGCTGCCTGTCCCATTCCAAGCAGCCAGGAACTGCAGGCTCTGTTACAAGTTATCACTTTGTTGCCTCTGGTAACAAAATGGAGTTGCACATCTTCCTCTGGAAAAGAACATGCAAACAGTAGCTCACATACTCATGGCCTGACTTCCTTTTTCACCTTTTTGTGTCTGTGCATGGCGTTTTAGCAGACAGGTAACAATAATCACACTTCCAGAGTGGCCTAAATTCATGCAAATTTACCTTACACACACTCTATTGCTTGTTCTGTGCAGCCTCATGATGCCCAAAAGAGAGACTGAAATCCATCCTCAGCCTCAACTCTCAGCTGACAGTTCTTCACAGATCCCACATACACTGCAACCCTTATTTTGAACAAAAGTCTCACAGTCCTGGGTTTATGCCACAGGTGAGACAGCAGAAAGCTGGTACAGCATCACTGAAAGAAGTGCAGGGCATGGAAGCTCTCCTGCCTTGCCAATTTGCAGCACTGTCTTTTACAACAATTGCTTCAAATGCTGTACTGTGCACATCAACAGAAAATAGCTTTGCCACTCTTTGTGCCACCCTGTCACACTGAATCGTTTCTGAAGAGGTTAAAATCCCCTTTTAAGTCAGGGTTAATTACAACAATGATTTCAGTGAAGCCAAGACTTTACCACATCAGCCCGCTAAGGAGTTAGTCTTTCCACTCCCTGGCTGAAGTTCAAACTTCCCTATCCAGCTTCAGGCTTTGGAGACAGCTTAATAAACAGGTGTTTTATTACACTTGGCTATTTCTTTCTGCAACCACTTGACCATCTTTGTCCCACAAAGCATTAACTGAAACTTCAGCTGCCTGCTCTTTGCTCACGAGTCGGGTAGATGTAGAAGCACAATCTGAGTGGGTCTCCCTTCTCAGAATCACAGGGACACTGGTGTTGGAGGAGACCTTAAAATCATCCAGTCCAACAAGCAATCCAGCACCACCATAATCACTCCTAAGCCATATCCCCAAGTGCAACATCCATCTTGCACTTGAACACTACCAGAGACACTGACTCCACAATTTCCCTGGACAACTTATTCCAATGCCGACAACTCTTGGACTGAATTTTTTTTCCCAATATATGATCTGAACCTTCCATGGCTAAGCATAAGGCCATTTCCTCTTTTTTTCACTTAAGACATGGCAGAAGAAACTGACCCCACCTCTCTTTCAGGCAGTTGTAGAGAGCAGTGAGGTCCCCCCCCAAGTCTCCTTTTCTCCACAAGAATCCCAGTTGCCTCAGCTGCTTCTCATGGGACATGTTTTCTACACCCTTCACCAGCTCCACTTCCCTTCTCTGGACACCCTCCAGCACCTCATTGTCCTTTACGAAGAGTAGAACCCAGAACTGAACACAGCACTGAAGGTGCGACCTCACCAGTGCTGGCTACAGAGGGACTTCCCCAGTCACTTCCCAGTCCTGCTGGTCACACTGCTCCTATGGTCCCTTCCACAGACCCCTTCTACCACCTGGGTCTGCAGTTGTCACAGGAAAGTACATGCAATGCATCTGATGACTGCACTGCAAACTGCACTAATAACCTATGGCTTGTTTGGAAAGGAGAATAAAGATTTACTATCTTTTAGTGCTTTAGATGATTTACAATTAGTCATTTTAGCTAAGAATAAGTATGCATACTGCTAGTTTTTTCAAACCTGACGTTTTATGATTCTAGGCAGCCTGTAGGTCCCAAATCCAGCGTTCATGTCAGCAGACAAGGCTCTAAGTTTTGATTTTATCATATTTGTATATGTTATCTAGAACAACAAAGTCCCAGGCTCACATTTTTTCTACACATGATGATGTAACTCCTCTAATTGGACACATTTATACCATGGAAATATGACTTATATGCCAAAGCTTGTTTCCCTGTGTCTGCTGTTTGTGTCTACCAGGGAGCTTGGCCCACCATAGGTATTTCAGTAGAGTCACACATCTTTTATCTGCTGTTAAAATTTTCAAGCCCAGTTGGTAATGCAGTAACTGTCTCACATATATTAGGAGTTGATAGAGTAGGCTGAAAAATGAGACAACTGCTAAAAACATGATTTAATATTTAAAAATGAATAAATAATAACCTCATACTATTTGTGCCAATACTGCGGCTTATGAATTTCTGGGACTGATGATTTTACCAACAGCAGGCTGATTAAAACACCATGGAGCTGGTGCATGAACAGGCTCAGTAAGAAACCCATGTGAATGGAATTAATTTCCCTCCTGGACAGATGAAGCTTGTTCACTGAGATAATACTGTTTTACCTTTGGTTTGGGGAGGTGGAAAAGGGTTTTGGGAGAAGACTGTCTTTCCAGTTTTGGGTTTGAATTGATGCCTGTAAACATGCAGTCACAACACAGGCCACCCTCTAGGGTATGACTCCTTCAGCTTGAATGGGCTGTGAATATAATAGAGGCTACAAAATCTAATAGTCTCTTCTGATAATTTTTAGCTCTGTATTTACTCCAAAGGGAGACAAACTCAGTTGCTTGTTTAATTAATATTAGTTAAACATGACTAGCTGTAATTGTTACATGGATAGCCTGACTCCTGAGTCCCACATGCACACCTATCAACCTGTGTCTGTGCAGCACTGAAATCATACAGGAGTGTGGTTTTAAAAACTGGGCAGGTTTTTAACTGCACTAACAATAAAACACCAAACATTCTGGCATTTTTTCTCAAAACTGCCTACCCAGAAGAGAATCCAAGATCGGTGATGCAAGTTTTCTTTGACAGAGCATTTCACACAGATCTGAATCAGGGATTCCAGTCTTTTCCCCCTTTCACCCTCATTCACCTAAATGAAGAAAGAAGACATCCCCTTCTTCCCTAAAACAGTGGTTGTGGCTTCCTGCTTAGGAGATGCCAGCTGGAAGACTTTTATGTATCCAGACAGAAGTGGATGTTACTCCTATGCTTGCCTTTCTCTTTAATGAGGTGTTCACCCAGTAGAAGGTACAAAGCCCTTTCCTACTGGCCTGGAAAATGCTCAGCCTCAAAATGCAACCTTTTTGTAAGTAATTCAAATCTTTATCTAAACATTAAAAAAAAAAGCCAAAGGATGTCCCCATGACCTCAGGCCCCTGTCAGTCCTGCCAGCTGTACCTCTGAAGGACTCTCTCACATGGTAGCAAGCTGAAGCATACCTTACAATTTTCCCCTACTGGTTTTTACTACCCATGCACCAGAGCTTTTAAATCACAAAGAAAGCAGACACTATGACAAATACGTTTACACTTTCATTAGATAATGACACTCCATCCAAATGTCTAGAAGTCACTGCAAACTGCTTAATTAAACAGAAAATTTAAAAACTGGAGCAATCATACAAGGAATTTTTCAAGCAATACTTTATTTTAGGGGTGTTTTCATCAGCAGTGCACATGGACAGAAAAGACACACAAAGCAGAATAGTTTCTGTTTACGTAACACATGCACCTGAGTATTGAGCAGTTTATTACTGATCTGTAAACAGAACAGGATCCTTTGGAATCTAACTGAGGGATTTTAGGATACAAACTCTATGTGTTCATCTCTGCAGAAGCCTAGAAATCTGTATCAAAATTAAAATGTATTGTTTTATAGCTATGACAAACCTCAGACTGCAGGAGGAACAGAGCTGAAAAGTGCCATTTGTTTAGCTGAATCAGCCAAGATGAGAGAAATGTTTAGATTTACTCTAGGTGTGTCTAGACACAGATATGTTTATTTTTTTTTTGTGTGTGTCTAAGTCCTAAGTGAAATACACTCCTGTGTACTTCCGATCTACATCTTAAATAAATACTTGGTATAGATTTATCTTAAATTAAGAGGTAATTTAAACCGAGGTGCCATCCACTTAAAAGACATAGTAACCTGTAATATATAGACTGGACCATTCTTACAGAGCTCACTTTTCTCCCCATTTATCCAGACTTAAAGCACCCTCACTGTGTTTGTGACAGCCTACAAAACTCTATTCCAGCAAACTCAAACTGTCCAATGTCTCCTTGATAAAAACATGTTTTGGGTATGTTTTGTGATGCTATATGGTGTTTTATTTTGTAATCTGTTCCAGTGAAGTCCCTGGGATATAAAAATGCCCAGAGGAGTCTCAGTATGTTTCTTAAAAATGACAGATCTTTAAGATCTTTAAAAGAGAAAGTAAAAGAGAGTAAGGCAAAAGTACCCAGTAGGACAGAAAAACAACAAGGCTGTTTTAATATCAAACCCGGGTCTATCACACAAAGTTTTAGCTGCATTCTCATACCCTTATCCTATCAACACCAGCGGAAATACAGACTGGTGATTACCCAAGGGCACTGTCATTTCCCAGCAAAATTGCTACTGCATTTATTCAATCTTTTGGACATACTTCACTGAGTTTGCAAAATTTTACATTTTACTGCTACCAAGGTCACAGAAACATGGGTTTTCTTTTGCAATCCATCAGAAGAATCCGAAAGACAACACAGACCATGCAGAGAGTATTTCAGTGTTAACCCATGGAGCCACAGTGCTGTTTGCTGTGGCTTTATGGCAAAGAGCCTTGAGAACAGTCCTCCAAATCATGCTTGCACACTGAAGCATGCAGAAGTCATATTGTTTGTGATGAAAGAACATAGTACATACAGACTTGGCAGATTCCTGACCTCTACAGTTCTTGACAGTCTCCCAAATGTAAGACTGAGAATGTCAGACTGACCCTACATCTGGCAAGAAAAATAGAAGTCCTGGTTTTATTGAACTCTGGTTCAAATCAGATTCATTTCCATATAAAAAAAATTTTATAGTATTAATGTAATGTTGACATTTGCATACAAGTAGAAAATCTAATTTACTGTGTGGATTTGGAGATTCAGCAAAGCTCATACTTACAAAAAAAAATAAAATTAAATTGGTGGAGTTTGTATAAGGCAGTATTTCTTACTGTCAAAATGCTTCAAATTAAATGAGAGGAAAAAAATGTTTTGAGCATTTAATAAAGTTCTGCATTCATTTTTTGGCCTATATCGCTCTTATTGCAAATGCTAAAATGAAGCTTTTGACTCTGCCATTTCAATCAGAAAAATGATCAGCAGCTTAATGTTTTTGTTAATCTGTCAGTATATGGGCTAAGACTGAATCTTTAAAAGTTTGCAATGGAGACTTTAAGTGATATTCCTAAAATCCTCATTCTTTTTTTTCTCTCATTTTCTGACTTCATTTCTGAGTCAGAGACAGAGAGGGTGGAGGATAACTCTACCCAGGCCATTTGACCAGGCAAGAAGCCCAAGAAAAATGATTTTTCCATATAACATTAATAAGTAGTAAAATCCCAAAGTTATTTTGCAAGACTTCAATTAGTACTTGAACTTACTGTATAAATTACATTGTTTTTCTCAAGGCTCTTACAGTCTTACATCTTCTAGTAAATTGTACTGATTTTGGGTTTTAGGCAACCCAGTATATATTTTTATTTTACATTTTCTTTCTGTATATTCTTTGGCTTCACCATGGGTGTTATAAAATGCTATACAGTTTCTACATGGAGATCACCCAGGTGATGACAACATCACCTGGCACTTTTTGTCTTTAGCTCAACCAAAATGCAAATGATTGGGTTAGTACCAAGACACATTTACCCTGTCAAAATTCTGGCAGGTTTGTTCCTCTCCACACCCTACATGGTACAACCTGCACATCAGTGGCTTTCCACAGTCCAAGACCAGCACACGAGAGGGACTCTTGCATTCACAGCTCACTGCATCCAGCTGTAATATTTTGTAGTGAGATAGTTATGATTTCATAGAATCAGCCCAAAAACCACATTTATCTGGGGGGGGGGGGGTACTTATACTTTTAAGAATAAGTAACCCCCAGGGCTACTTATTCTTAAAAAATTCAACCTCTAGAAAACAACTTTCCAGCGACTTCTTAGATCTCAAATATCCCAAGAGCAGATTACACACAAACACCTGACGCTTCAATGCACAAATTGCAGAGGAAGAAGACCCTGGTGACTGAAGTGCCTGCCTTCCTCAGGTAAATCCTTTCCAGAATCCAGCTTTACTCAAATTGATCAACTTTCATCTGCATTTGGATTCAGGTTCCACAGGAACACAACAATGCTCATACAAGTTTTACCAAGAGCTGGGACTCTCATCAAGAGAGCAACAAGTATGAATGGGTATTTGCAATGAGTATTTATATTTTTCACTGCAAAAAAAAAATATCCTATCATGCCTTTCCAATATAAACATGATTCAGTGTATTGTAACAGACATTACTGCACGTTTTTTCAAATAAAAAGCATGAAGAAAATAAAACTGTATTTCTTACTTTCGACGGAACATTTCTGCAAATATGCAGCCAACACTCCAAAGATCAACTGCTGTTGCATAACTGGACTGAAGCAAGACTTCAGGAGCTCTATACCACAGAGTAACAACCTGCAAAATAAAAAGGAACAGAAAAGAGAGTGCTTAGCTGCAGAATTACAGCCTCCTAAGTGTTGTACATACATCTTCCACTTAGTTAAATCTGTATTGTAAAAAATCACATAATAGGGCCAAGAGGTTTAGCCAGCACACAGAAAAGGGTCCTGTAAGGAAAATTTCAGTATCCACAGCTGCAGTGATGATGACTCAGGGAGTGAGACTGTTCCTTGTCAAGAATATTGCAATTCAGGGTACAACAAAATTGTAATTTCAGAGTACAGCTTTGGTGTGACAATCATAGTACCACACCACACCACCAGCAACTTGTTGAAGCTTTTGCAGCTTACAGAGCCCAAACACTTTCCAGGTTGGATTTGGACTCTCTATAGGGCAAACATTAGTCCATTGAACAAGGCCTTGTTTTCCTAATTTTTGTGGATGTAGATGCAGGCACCAGAGCCGAGGTAGAAACAAGCCAGGGAATACTGTGGGTTTACCCATAGGACAAATCAGAACCTGTAGCATGTCTGTTCTCAGCCCTTTATGGCTTATGCACTATTTTCTATAAAAGAAATGGGGTTAACTCAAGTGCATGGGTTAACACTGTAGGGTAAACACATTTGACCTGTCTCAAAAGTTCTTTTTGAAGGAACTCAAGATATTTTAACTTTTTTTTTTAATCATTTGCATACGGATTACGCCTAACCCTTCTGAAAACTGTCCCTTACCAAAAGCATCAGTGCTGTGGTTTCCCTGCACACAAATAAGCTCTAAACTGTCAGTTTTTAACTAAGCAACACAGCACAAGGATTCCTGGCAGATTCCTGACCTTTACAGCTGTGTGACTGTCTCTGCCCACGTGCTGCTGGTCAGAACAGCAGTAACTCCTCTCACACTGTATGCTCAAGTGACACACTCTTTCCCACAGACACATGCCATGTAAAGTGCCTAAGGAACAGCCTTTTAGGCTGTTCTTGTCCTGGTGGTTATGTCAAAACTCATTGTAGAGACCCAGTGGGAATTTTACTGTAACTACTCCATCGATGTACTTTGGTAAGTCATGCTCACTGGACCCACAACAAAGATGGGACAGTTTATATTTATACTTTTATATCCCACAAGTAGACCAAATACAGATGAATCTGACTTTTGCTTCAGGACATTTGAAGAAGAACACAAGGAGCTTCTGGAGAGTCCTGTGTGAACTACTATCTTGTTAGAATATAATCTCAGGGCCACAGGAGTATTCCACTCCTGAATACAGTTATAATCCAGCCATAACAACTCATGATCATTAGCTAAGTGCCAATATTTTCTTACTCTGTGTATAATTTAAACCTCTGACTATTAATATGGGGGCTGGCAGGGTCTTTACAATTATTGTTTTTTTCTTCAACAAACACAAAGATCAGAGGTGTAACATTCAGGAGAAGCATGAATCAACTCAAAACTCAGGGAAAAAAGGGACAGAAATAAAGAAAAATGTAAGAATGAAAATAAATTTTAAAGTTATGTTAACTAGGCTAATGAGTTCTGAATTTCTAGACCGACACAGAGAAATGGGTAAGAACAGTGGGTTTTTTTATGATAACAATGTAGTTGTCTTCTAAAGAAAAATGTCAATGGAAGTAATCAGCCGAATTTGCTGGTCAAAGCCAGATGAAACAAAAGCAAATACAACATTTATTACAATCATTACATGCCCTGACAGCCTTTGGAACCACTGAAAGGCTATTGAAGGGAGGTTCATGGATATTTGCAAGAGTGGTCATATTTGCTAATAGTTGTTTTAAACACTTTGATGCTTATTTATAAAATTTATCTATGAAACAGTTCAATAACACAGTATAAACTACTGCACTGGCAAGCTACACTTTCAGATACCTCTCTACAGAAGCAGATTCCTGTGTGGAAGTTGGCCATTACTTAGCTCCATTTGTCTTGTTCCTGATTTGCTACCATACCAGTGATGCTTTTATGAAACACTTCTCTCTATAAAAACCTGAATTTTCTTCAGACATTCACTCCAAGGAAAGAAGACAAATATAACTGAAGGTCAGGATTCTCTCTTGAGATGCCCTGTCTGAATCAGATATAATTCCTCCTAAAAGGCATTATTTTTCCTAATGCAGATATATAACTCAAACTGAGCTATGCTTTTATTCTTGCAGTACATTTGTGGAAAAGCTTACTGAAGTAATATTGCTTTGAGAAATTAGATACAGCAATTTCAACCCATTACTGTTCATGAATGGCTGGCTGTAGTGTCAGGACGAAGAGCTCTGTGATCTCTGATCTGTGGGAATACCACCAAACCTCATGATTCCTGGTTTGAGGTCCACACGGCTCATCCCACATGGAGCATAAGGATGATTTATTTTCCCCAGTCTCACAAACCCTGCAACATTATGGCCCTGCACTCTCACAGGCAGAGAACCAGGGGTTTCATGGCTGTGGATGGTGTGCCCCAAACTGAAGTCCTTCCCAGAGGAGTGTGGCACAGGACAGCTGCTCCTTTCCTGAGAGATGCAGCCCAGCTCATGCCGTGTCTGTGCCTGCTCAGGGAGCAGGGCTGTGTAAGATTTAACTCTGTGGAATTTGGTTATAGGGGTAAAATAGAAGCGAGAGATCTCTAAAGATGGGTTTAGAGCATGGGAGTTTATTGTGAAAGAGTGTGGGTGTAAGAGGCTTGCTGGGCTGCAAGATGCAGCTCAAAGCAGGCCAGAGAAAGAGAGAGAAAGAGGTAAAAAGAGAGAGTAAAAAGAGAGTGATTTGCCGTTTACAATACAATAAATCATCTTCTCTGTTGAATATTCTAATTCTCTTTAACCAATCTGAAACAAGCTACAAACTCTACAATACTTGCATGCAACCTATAAGAATCATTACATTACCATATGGGGTTATATTTTAAACCTTAAAAAAACTACTTTTGGGAATCTCTTACCAGGCAGGCAGGGCTTGTTCTGACCTTTGGACCTGCCTAGGCAGAGGGTATTGTTCTATCAAGAAGGAGGATTACCTTCAGCCAGCTATACCATTGTTTCTTAGTTACTTTTCAACTCAAACCTTGTCCTCATCCCAATCTCGACTATACTTTCCATATTTTCAGCATCCCTTGCAAGGCAATCATATCTATAAGGCTTTCCTATTTCATCTTCCCCAACAGGGCTGCTGTCAGAGGCTGTGGGAGCGTGCAGCACCGTGCTGCTTCTCCCATGTGACCCCTTGCTGGCAAGTTCCCCAAGCATTTGCACCCTGCTGTGCTCCATGCATGCATACACAGGGCACTGGGAGATTTTACTTGAGTAATTTGGAAAGTTAAACCTGTAAAATAAAAGAATTCCAAAAGACTAACAGTTACACTTCAGCTAATGCCTGATTGCGTTATAGTCACAGGAAGGAATATGTGTCGAGCTGTTTTGATATGCTCTGTCATTATAAAAGTGATCAAATAACCTTTATGGTTTGTAACATGCAAGTCTGTATTTCAAAATGCGAATCTGAAAGGGATCAAGACGTGCTAAATGTCAGTTTGCACACAAGTAATGCCATAGATGACTCCTTTTGTGGTCAGGGTCTTCTCCTGAAAAGCACAGGATGATGTATATGATGCAGTGGTTTTGAGAGTTTCACACTCTCTCTTACCATAGAAACCAAGAAAATATTTGTGGACATTCCATTAACATTTGCAGAGAAGTAGAAACGAAAATTATTCTGAATACAGGATATGGTGAAGCAGAACAAGCAGGTCATCATTTCCTCTTTAGCATAGTTCTGAGTGAAAAAATGCCACACGTAGGTAAGCCACACGACCAGGGAGACACGGTCTCCCTGAGCAACAGCACACTTAACAGAGCTGCTTGTTGAAGTCCCATTTTTAGGATGAAAAAAGCAAGCACCTGCATCAGTACATCCCGCTTAAGTTCTGTCTCCTGAAAATCTGACACTCATGAAATGCAGCACATGGTGATTGCTCTGTAGGAAAAGGATTCATGCTGATGTGCTGATGGAGATCCTAAATTGTGCAAGACTCCAAAACACTTTAGAAGCTGTAGACTTTAGTGACCATGTTGCATTTCAGTCCTCTCACCTAAGAAACTTCTCTCCGCTGCCTTCTCCTTGCTTCTGCTCACCCTGGCTTGTCTCTTCAGCTCATCTCTTACACCAGCCAGCTTTCTATCAGATGTCCCATAACCTCCTGGCTTCTTTCCCCTGCCTTCCTGTCACACACATGAGTGGTCCCCTGCCAGCACCACCAAACATGCCTAATTCTCTGCTGCTGCTGTGCAAACGCCTGGGTGGACACAGCTCCTGCCCTGCTCCATCCCACGGGCTCTACTTCTCTCACAGTCCCCAGCAGCTCCTTTGCACCTCCAAGCTCCCTCAGATTTCACACTCTGTCCTCTCTTCTTCCAACTGCCTCCAAATGCTCCTGGGCAAAATTGGCTCCTTTTCCCCCCTTTAGCTTCTTAGCTCATTGTGCCTGAAGAGGCCTTGTAACAATTGTATTTAATAGATCAAGCTCCATATGAAAAGATTGAGAATATTCATACACTGGAAGAAGTAGGTACTGAGAGAAGTAAGTAAGTAAGTTCCTTTTCCAGTGCGTATTCTATCTTTCTGTTTTCCAGATAAGACTGGACGGTATTAGGTAAGAAGGGTATCAGTACCTGCAGATCACCACTTCTACTTATTTAAAAGTTAATAGATTTAGGCAGTACTTCAGGATGAGAAGAAATTACATGTATCTGAGAGGCAGTAGAAAGCAGAAGAACATCTGCAGAAGTCTACCTAGGCTGTGTCTGACTCTCTAAAGAAGGAAATGTGCTCAGTGAGAAGCAAGGGCAGAACTGCATTTTGAGTCAGATGAAGAAAGAGAACTTCATTTTGAAATAAAGCTTCTGCCTTACCACACCTGACAAATGAGGCTATTGGCTATTGGGCACCACCTAGCCCAAGGAGTTTCAATCCTTCCCTTCATGACGCCTGTTTCTGATGAAAAATTAAATCAGTGGGAAGCATCTACTCACTAGCAACAGAACGCAACATCTAGGCATTGTGTCAGTCCCATATAATTTCCACTCACTTTACAGAACAGATTTTCATTTTTGCATAACTGTTTAATTTAAATGGATCTGCACAATATACAGCCCTTTCCAAATATAGCTGCTGTCTGAATAGCATTCAGTTCAAAAAAGACAAAGACAAATAGTGGTTTAGGGATGGGGTTGAGTAACACAGACACAAAAGACTACATTTCAGTTTGCCACAGACTTTAAGTACAGACCAATGCCCAGTCACACAGCTACATGAACAAAGCAGGGATCAGACTGTAACACAGCAGCTATGTCTGTGCTAGGAAATTAAATGGGACAGGAAATGTTCCTTTGGCACTGAGACCAAAAAGTACAGAGTGGCCTATGTCCATATTATTAAATTCTCAGCCTCCCAAAAAAGGTGACCGCATGCAAACTGCTTATTGGGAATGGTCTTTGGTCCATGTTTAACTGCCAGTGTCTAGGAACTCTCTGGGGAAGGGCTGGTTGGAATAACTCATGCCAGGAACCATTCTAATAATTTAACAGTATAGACAATTGAGCTCCAGTACCCACGAATGTTTTCTGGCACTGTTTAATCTACCAGCCAGTGAGTCACGCTGTGGCCCCGGGTCTTCCTTTCACTTCAGAAAGAAGGCATTTTGCTATGCTTCCCTCATCTCCTCTGATTCAGAGGTGGCTCCACAAGAGTGATGGGGTGGGGGGAGGCATGGCCTACTCCTCATCTCACCCAGCAACTGGTCTTTGTCCTAAATGTGTTGCACAGGTCAGATGATAACCCACACTACATTTGATTATTATCCATGGGGAGAATATGACTGGCCCACATGTAGACATCTTCCTTCCAGATATCCAAATCTGGGTGAGACCAATTCTATACTAGTTAGTTCTGAAGGGGCTTGGAAGAGGCCTGTAGAACCTTTCAAAACACTAACTTCCACAGAAATCATATCACAAAAGAAATCAGCAGGACCCTTAAATTCACATGAAGTATCCTTGAATCCAAGCAAACTTCTTCTTATAAATATTTTGCTTTTGTGATTGTGGTTTCTTCTGTCCTCTTTTTGTACTGATTTTGTTAATTATATTGGCCATTAGATGCTGGCTCATTTTGTTACTTAAAGTGTTTAAATCTCATGAAAGATGACTTGTTAATTTATTTATTTTATGTTTCTTACAGCGGTTTGTAAACTCAGGTTTTTTGTTCAGTTCTCACTAACAAGGCTTTCACATGTTCTTCAGGACATCTTTTTGACTGTTTTTAATTTATTTTTGTCCTTTCTTTTTGAATAAAATGAGGGAATACAGTTACAGAATATATGACATAGTATGCAGAGTCAAGCTCTTTAGTGTAGCTTCGTGGTCCTCCGATTTCACAAAAAATCTTTTGCATCAAACTGTTCATGAGGATTCAGAGTGGAATCTTACCAAATTCACTACAAACCTGCTACTTCATGGCTTGCTCTTCAGGCCTCGGACTGTAAAACAACTTGAAGAATTTTCTTGAAACTTTATAAGAAATGTCTTCTCAGCTGTATGACTAAGCTTGACACATTTGCCACAGATTAGTTGGAGAGGACAGAATTACAGACAGCATATTGATTGAAGCCTGGCTTCAATTCCCACTGCAGAGAGAGGCTCTGTCTGCTAATCCACCTCCCTCTCACTTGGTAGAGACACAGCTGAAAAGACTCCACAGAGACTGAAAAGAAGAAATGTCGTTTCTGAACTGAAAATGCTAAAATGGCTCGCTGGTCTGAAAGTGTAACATTGCTTAAAATGAAGTCAATGTAATATTAGAAATTGCTTAGGAAAAGAAAGAACTTGTTCAGTAACATTTATCACCTTAAGTTTGGAGTATGGTCCAGGAACCAGGACTGAGTAGGCTGGAAGGGGCAATCCAGAGGGCTGGTGGCACTAACTTGTGACATGATGGCATTTCTGCAAGATCGTGGCCCCTACACTTGTTCTGCGTGCTGCTCTGAGTCCTCCTGACAGCCCAAGGTGTTCCCACTTTCCAGCCCTCTTGTGTAACAAATCCATCACCACCCCCCTCACCATGCCCTACTCTGCTCCAGCAATGATGATCTTCCCCATCTCCCCACATTCAATTTCTATGCCCCCTAGGAACAGTCCAAAGACCTTTGGAAGTGGATCACACCTATGCCACACAGGAAAATTATTTTTGTGTGTGTGGGTCCCAGGAAATAAGGGAGGGGGTAATCTGGGGCGTGCTGGAGGCAGGAGCAAAGGGAAAAGAGGTGAGGAAGGGAGAAGATGCCACATTCCACCCTGTAGCACTATGCACAAAAATTCCAGCACGGGCAGAGAACCCGTTCAAAACCCACCTGTGCCACAGGTGTACTGAGGCCAAGATAGGGGATTTTAACATGTGCTGAATTCTAGCCTTTGTACAATGATGTATTTTTCATCTCTGGTTTGAAAAAGCAGTGTGCCTGCTTTACTTGCTCTCTTACTGTCTTTTCCTATCACTATCCTTAGAGCATTCACTGATCATTCTGCATTTATAAAGCAAACCTAGGATTCCCTTATCTATCTCCGAAGACCTATCATTATTCCTAACTGTGATAGAGAAGGTAAAAATTGGTACATTATATGATGTACTTTAATCTTCAGAGATAATATCTGCCTGAACAATTACATTTGTTTAATATCTCTTTTGAGTAGTGGTTCTTACACTATTATTTAACTGTTTTCAGTTCCATCACAGAGATAGGTATGGCTGGAGAGAATGCTTCTTTCTTAGAGAAAGATTATTATAGTTTGTCTGTTTATAGAAACATTAAAATAGTTTCCCTTTTAAAGTAAATGTGTATCAAACTAGTCTAGTGGCTTTTAAAAAGCACTTCTTGACAAAAGCTTCAGCATACAAAACATGAAATCTAGTGCTATGGGTCTCATGAAATGCACGTGGTAATACCAATTTTCTTTATTCACATTTGTCTCCATTTTGGGCACAAGCCTGATGAATTGCTTTATGAAAAGTGGAATGAATGTTGTTATCATTCCATGACTTAAATCATAAAGAGAAGATTATTTATTTACAGAAGACACAAATTCTGATCTCATCTCATGTACCACCCACTATCAAGTTGCTGCTTTAGAATGGGATTGCCTGTTTTTGATGCTAAAACATTTGTGATTTGAAGGAAACATGGTTTAGCATCTACTGTAAGATAACATGACAAATAAAGAAGCCATTCATTTCTTAGATGTTCTATACACACAAAACTAACCAGAATTTTCCTTTTTTTATTTCTAGGAAGAACCACATCACTCAGTGTGACAGTGGTGCTGAAGAGCATTTCTAGGTACATCCGTTGTCAGGAGATGTGAATGTGTGTGTGGTGTGTGTTTGCACATCGTGTGTAGCTGAAGACACCTTACCTACATTCAGTGGGTTTTACCTTAAAAGTCTCTGTGCACTAAACACGTGTGGAACAGCTACTAGAAAGGAAAACTGGCTCTTAACATGAGGTAATATTTCAACCACTAGTGATTCACACCTTACCTCAAAACTCATACAAGGAAATATATTTCTACCAAGCAGAGTATTTCAGAGAATTCTCTAGAGATGATAATAGAGAACATTTCTGAAAGACTACCTGAGACTTCATCTTTATACAAAAAGAAAGAAGCAGAAATAGTATCAGCAACACTACTCTACCTAATCCAGATCCCAAAAAAGTCAGACTTGCCAGATCTTCTTGTGTAGCTTTCCACTGCTACCAGAAAACCAGAGTCTGGTTGACAGAAAAAAGTGTTTCCACTTCCTGGGGTGCTGTGTTGGACTCCAGTCCTGAACATAAAAAGCCTAAATGAAGCAAAACCATGAAGGCCACCACAGACCTCTCTCCCATCAAACTTGGGCCCACTTCTGTCAAACCATCTTTAACAGAAGGAGGAGATGCACAGAGAAGCCACAAAGAATGGATTAAACTGGGCCAGTTCTCTAGGTGAGAGGCTTTACTGAGGACAGCGTGGGAGTCCAGACAACAGAAACTTGGTGCAAACAAATTCTACAAGATACTATTTTCATTCAGTTGAGAATGAAACTTAGAAACTAATGTTGTGTCTGAAGCCAAAGTACCAATTTCACTGAGAGCCTGGTACAGTAGATAAAAGGCTGGTGGAGCAACATCTGTCAGTGCTGGTCATGTGAAGCAGTAGCTCAGAGTAAAAACTCCTACGTTTCAGCAAAGCTTGAAGAGAATCCTGGGTTGCAAACCAGTCAGCTTCTCTGCAGTAGAAGCTTCACTTGGGATGTACCTGCCCTCACTACTTCACAAGGTGCAGACTTCAACTGGCTTATCATCACGACAATCACCACAAAGCTGGGCCTTCCTACACCTATGGCATAAAGAATCTGAGCAACTCTCAACACTGCAAATCTGTTCTACATTTGAAACTGAATGCAGTAGCTTTTGCTATGGCCTTAAATAAATGTATGGCTTTAAGCTGAAGTAAGCAAAATTGTAAATGATACCATAGAGATGAAACTCCTGTAAAATACCCTTCAAGAACTCCCTGAAATTACATATGGGAAACAAAACCCTCATGAAACATATTTTTTTTCTAAAAACAAATGTGAAAAAAGATTTGCAAATACACACAAAGAAAATAAGAAAAAGCTGAACTTTCCATATACAGATGTAATTTATGCACAGGTGTGTGCATTCATATGTTTGAACATATCACATATAATTAGAAATTAGTTGGGTATTGAAATAAACATCACAAAGACAAAGACCTGCCAAGGACATGTTATTTCCAGCCAAAAGTAAGGACTGGAGAGAAAGGACAAAAACAGTAAGAGGGGTCTTCAGGCAGTCTGAATCTCACATCAAAGTACCTTACTGAGCTTAAGACCATTAAAATGCCATGCACAATCCTCTGCGTTTCCAAAGCTCTTTCAAGTCATCTTTAGTTATCAAGTTCTTTTTTTTCTTGAAGTGTCTGTGGGTCTTATGTGTAGATGGTCACCCACATCAGAAAGACCTGCGCTGCAGAAACAAGCAGCTGTGTTTGAGCTAAAGCACTAATGTGAGGGATGCCTTTCTGGTAGACAGATATCCATGGTAAATGGATGTTTTCATCAAAAGCCCATATGGAGTTCCACCTGGTGAAGCCTGTAACCAAGAGTGGTGGCAGAAGCTGTATGTGTTTGCATCTGCATTAACATCTTGTGCAAATGTTATTAGATTAATCTCAAAGTGGAAACTCAACCGAAGGGGATTTAACTGGCACACCCACACCCAAGCACATTTTTTGACCACTAGGCTAGGGGTTTTTTGGGTGACAGCTCTTTCCTTGCCTTTACTGAAGCCAAGTTACTATTCTGCCAGGAGTATATGAGTCATGGGGCAAGACTGTGTCTGAAGGCAGCTGAGTGCTTAAGAACAATCAGCTGGAAGGGGCAAGGAGCCGACTTTCTGGACACTGCTCTGGAATGTGTATGCATTTTACATTAGACCATCACTGGATAAAAATAAAAACAGGCATTAATTACATTAACCAGGCTGGATTCTACTTTGCATCTAGACAGATTGAATCTCTGCTTCTAATGGAGGAGACTCAGAAATATTCTAGAAGACAGCACTTTGCTTTATTTTGTGGAGAAAGAAGCAACATCTCCTCCCCTGCTACTTGATACACTACTCAGTAGCCTACACTAGGGTTCACAGTGTAGATTTTGACAGAAATCAAAAGAAAATTTCCTCCACTTATAAATGTTATAGGACTTTCTAAACTGATATTAACTATCTGAAGATTTAGCAGAAAACCAGAATGTTACACTTGGTCCAATACTAGACCTTGATAGATTTTATTTCCCAATTTTAACACTGAAGACTATATGATAAATTTATGCTATTTTCAAGAAGCCATATTCCAAGGAAAATTATTTACAGATAACATATTGTGTTAGTCGGATAAAGAAGACCTGAATTAATCTAGATCACTGAAGACTACTCCAGAGTGGTGACAGACTTATAAAAATATAAAATGTTTTATTTGTGAAAATAATGTTGTAGATCAGACTTCTACAGATAACACTCTCAAAATTGATACAAAGCATCAATTATTTAAGCTAAAGAGATAATAGCTGAAGACAATACAAACAGGAATGTTCAAGGTAATGAGTGCTTTCATGTTACAAGTTCTCAAGTCTGAGGGCACTGCATCAGGCTAAAGGACAATGAGATAAGAACAATATTGCTAGTTACTAACAAATGGCAGATAAAAGACCTCTTCTGGATTCTGATTAAGTGACAGCATTCTACACATTCCTGTGAGTTGAGAAAGTTTGCCTGAGAACAGCAGCTATGTTACATGTGAAGCACCACTAAACAAGCGTATCTCTATGTTTTCAAATTCCAGCGTGAGTAATGGCTCTTTCTCCCATCTCTGTAACTCGAACAGAAGCTCCCTCTCTCCTTCTGGACAAGCAGAAATAACTTGCCGTGCTTCAGTTTCCATTAAGACACATAAATGTATATGCTGAAAGTAAAGAGAAGTTCTGTAGGACTCCATGGCTGCGAGCCAATGTTTACAATCCCCTGGGTGGGAAATGACGGGTGAAAGGCTCTCCATGGCAGGCTGGAGGAGTCTTTGCTGTTGCCGACAATGACCTTCTGCCTCTATTTTCAAAGTAGCTCCCTTGTTAACTCCTTGAACACTGTGTGCAGAGAGGCCTCAGAGAGGAAACACTTTCCCCGAGAGTCCAAATCCACTTCCAGGCATCTGTTTGACAGACTCCAATTTCAGCAGTGGTTAAGGGAGTGTGAACTAATATGTGTACTCTGCATCTGCTGTCTGAGTGTGGCACTGAGGCGCAATTTTAGTAGTCCAGAACTGGGCTTAGCTGTGCTCTGCGTGATACAAAGTGAATGCTCTCAGCATCAAGGAAGGTACATCAATTTGCAGGCACGGGGGTTTGTCAAGCACTGAGCAAAATGAGTCCAGGACTGAAGGAAAAATCCAATTTATAGACATATATTTTAATTCTCTCTGGCCAGTCAGTAGCAATGTTGTTTGCAAGTAGTGGCAATACCTTCTCTTGGGGTCTCCTCAAAAGAGGAATAATACTAAAAACTTGAGACAGACTGACCTATTGGTGCAGTGAAGATAAACAAGAGAGAACCCAGTGTGTAAATGAGATGTACAGCTTTGAAAGGTTTTGCCTCTCTCCTGCCTTACAACGTAAAATACAGTATTTAGGAGATCTCCTCATGTGTAACATCCCTTTTGCTACTCTGTAAATCACTCGTGGCTCCTAAGATTCAGGAAGAGTCCTTATAAAAAATATAAAAATGGACTTTAAAAAAATGCCTTCTAAAATACTTACTGCAGTATATACTCATCTTTGAAAATAAGAGAATAAGTCCAATGGAAACTAATATTCAAGCACTAGCATAGATGCTTTAACGCTCTCAGAGAGGGAGTCAAGTGCTCTTGTGAAAACATGAACTTTACTACCAGTTAACCTTGGAATATGCTTTGCCATCATCTTGGACACTTGTCTAAGCCTTTTCCCCACAAAGATCTCTTCTCAGAAACAATCACTACATGCAAAAAATTCTCTACATAGTCCCTGAAAGACAGTAAGAGTGCTTGCCATCTCCAGAAGATGTTCACGGTATTAACAGCCACACAGAGACAGCAACATTTATCCCCTCCTTGAACTTTTAGAGGAAGTCCTGTAAATAACATCCTCATGTGGTCAGGAAATACTTCTATGTGTGGCCCCTTGGATGCTGAGGAGGAGAGAAGAGAGAAGCAGTACCAGAAGCCAGAGCTTCTGCAGACATCCAGCTCAAGCCTCAGCAGCTCTGAGACTGACACAGATCAGCAGCCCCTAACGCTGTCGCATTGTCCAAGGCTCTAAATTTAAAGAGGAACAGGACAAGCCAGTGGAACCTCAGCTCTTCTTCTGAGGCAAAAAACTGTTTTGCATGAGAAGGCTGATGCTATAAGGCTGTATCAAAAAACACAACTGGACATCTCATAGAAAGATATTTAGATCTACGCTTGTTTTTCATTGTTAGTACTTTAGAGAGTAGTTTTAGAAACAAAAAATTAGAAATACTCTATGATTTTTAAACAGTATACAATTACAGCCATTAAATACTATTTTTATTTCAAGGAAAATGGCAGCCTGCAAGGAAAAGAATTTTTGATGATAGCAAACAGAGAACATATTTAGTTTGGAATATTTTTCTTTTCTGTTACTATGAGGTTTTTTTACTGCTGTTTAAAATCATTAATGACACTGGGATCTGAAACTAAGTGTTTTCAAGAGCTAACAGTATTATTGTTTTTAGAAGGATGCACTCAGCCTGGATTTGGAGCAAGTTAGTTTTTGTAATATGAATCTTTTACAAAAGATGGGTCTAAATGACCCCTCCTTAAGCTTTTTTATTTACAAAGCATCTTTAAACACCAGATAAACTTTGTTTTGTTTTGGGCTACTGAAGGAAAATCTGAAAATGAAACTTCTTTGAAAAGAAGAAGGAACAAGATTAAATAACCCATGAGCACAATTCAGGAGAAGGAAAACAGAAGTGAACAGCACAATTAGGGGGAAAAAAAAGAGTGGATTTTTAGTTACAGCAAAGGTGTTATTTGGATCAATAAAAGAGACTTTTAGTGCTACTTCTGAATAGCTGAAGTGTTAGTCTAGCAACATGCCTTGAAATCACTTATGTGGAGACTAACAATATTTCCTAATACAAGTCTGGGATGTAATCTTCAGGCTGAAAAATAATGAAGAGGACTGGAGATGATCTCTCTTAACCATCTTGCCATTCCTATCTGTAGGACCTGGGATGAACAGCAGTTGACTGGGAAATCCTACACAGAAGAATGCTATTGATGTGCTGTATCTCACAAGTCAGGCACAAGTTTAATTTTAATAAATTTGATCTCAGGCAAGTACAAAGTAGATTACACACCACTCCCATAATAAGTGATCTATAAATCAGCTTATTTTTCAAAGTTTAAAAGACTTTTGTTTGTCCTTGACTGCAGAAGGAATCAGTGTATTTATGAGAAATGAAACCTATTCTAATCAATCTGATTTCCTGTGAAGTTGTAATGAGCAGCAACTCACTACATGCAAACATAAAAATTTTTATTTTTATGAGGAAAAAAATGCCAATCTGTAATTTGGAGGGTAATTTTGGTATCGGTACATTTATGTTGCTAAGCATGGGCCTGCTCTTAAGTTTACTGACTTGGGGGATTAAAGAGAGTCCAGTGATTGGGAGCAAGCTGTTCTTATCTTGCCCATAGATCTGACCATTTCTTCACCTACTGCTTTTATACCACTTTGACAGCTTGTTTCCAACTGACACCCCAAATTGTGGATAAACTACATATATAGATGCCACTAGGAACATCTATAATGTGTGGAGGGGTCTTTAAAGGGAGTAAGAATCTGTTTCCACATGTGCTAGGACACACAATGGTTGGTTATAAGGGTATGAAGAAGCCATCCACGCATAGGAAACAGCACAATTATCAGTAAAAAATGAGTAATTTTGCACCAAGGGCCTCTGGTCACCGGATGATGGTCCAAGTACATCTAAAAATGATGTATAAATATATGAAAACTTAAGCTCCTAACAGTAACTTATTTCTCATCAATTGAACCTGTTGTAGCTACAAACCCTGTCACTGCCTAGTGCAGCTGGTTCTTCTCTCTATACATACTGACAGCCTTCAAACCAGCTTGCATCTTCTTTGGAGAGGTGGCCTTATACCTGCAACCTGTTCTTGTTTCTTTTCTCTGCCATGTACTAGTAGAGCAATATTACTTATGGCATTGTGTATAGTAAATCTGGAGTATAAAACTTCCTTAAAAAGACATCAACACCTTAACTGTTTATAAAGACAAAGAAAATAGAAAACCAGCATCAAACGAACATGTTTATGCAGCCTTCTGTTCTTATGCAAGTGTTAATGCTATACTGTGGGTTTTTCCCTAAACCAGATAACTGTAAAGTCTGATTTCATTGATGAGTTAAAAAAGGCAGCATTCACTGCTACTGAGGGTCTCCTTCTTGCAGCTGTTGCTGTGATGGGTTTTATTTAATGAAATTTTCTCCCTTTTCCCTCTGAAAAATTAACACCTATGATTTAACATTTAAAACCCAGCTTCTGTTCAAACACCTCACAGCAATAACAATGCATATGCATTGATGCAGTTTTATTTCTTGTAACAAAATCATTAGATTCATGAAGCAACAACTAAACTGCTCCATACACAGTATATAGTTAAAACTGCAGAACTGAAGCCAAAATATGCACAGCTAAAAGGAATGTTACAGGGGGGCCTCTCTTAGTGAACAAAGCAGGCTCAGTTTGGCTCTTTTTCCCTAGCGCTACCACATCCGCACATCGTTAGTTGGAAAATTCCAGATATATGCTGTAATTTTTTGTGCTTTTTTTTCCCAGTACACTTGAGGC
This sequence comes from Petroica traversi, assembly GCA_025920805.1. Lineage (NCBI taxonomy): Eukaryota > Metazoa > Chordata > Aves > Passeriformes > Petroicidae > Petroica > Petroica traversi. The sequence continues at coordinate 22,125,459 of JAHLSL010000022.1, forward strand.
TTTAGTGTCCAGATGCCATTTTCCCCCCCCTTATCTGTCCCTGCTAGTTTGGGTCTTTGCCAGTTGTGGTCAACAATTAATACAGCAAAAGAAAAATACAGTACACTCCCTGGCAACTGGCAGAGGCTCACAGGAAATACCAAATAAAAACTTTATTATGTATTGTTTAACTATTTTGTTTGCCTGTGGGCCACCCTGTTGTTGGTGTAATTTAGAAAAGCATGCTCCATCTGGATGATCTGTGCGCAGGCTCATTGTTCCCAGAATCTGTCACGCACAATCACTGCTTCAGCCTGTGGCCCTCTGCAGAAAGAAGCAAAGGCATGGCAGCCCTCCAGCCTGCATTCCTTTTCATTAGACAACTTGTGACCAAATGTTAGAATAGAAGAGTAACCTTTTAATATTCATGTAATTAATTTACTTTCCCCTTTAATTATAAACCTTCACGTGAAAAGAAGAAAATAAAAAGACTTCCCTTCATGATTCTCCTCCCTCCCCCATCCTTTCTATCTGCTTTCTGGGACATGGAAGGTGCTGGTATCATTACACATAGGTACCAGTATTTCTGTCTATTGGGAAATTCACAGGGCCTGAACATATTGGCAGGCTTTTGGTTTAGGTATTAATTGCCCTGGTACATGGAATAGGTTCTGAATTATAATAAAATGGGAGAAATGAAATTCTTTCCTCTATACGCCCTTGCAGCATCTGCTTCCTTGTCTTAATCAGTGGGGTAATCCATTGAGCACAAAGCCATTCTTCTGTATTTGAAAACACAATAGACATCTAATTCAAGTTCCTTTTCACAGTAAGGTCAGCATATGACTGAAAATACTGTGTCAGCTGGGATTTTGGCTGTGCAGGGTTAGGTGTATAGGCAATGCTTTGTCAGTTCTGCTCGCCCGGAAAATGGTGGCATTTTTTATCCTATGCTGAACTGGCTAACATGATGTAAAAGTTTGCTCCCTACGTTTCAAAAAGTGCATTTGATTGCAAGGGAAAACATCTGATGCTTTAAGGTCCCATCATATGAGTTAAATTCAGCACACTGGACTGGGGCCCTAAATTCCAAGTTCACCTTTTAGTTTCTACAGCCCATTCAAAGGAATCCAACTGCAGCAGGTCATAATTCCAGCAAGTGAAGCTAAGGTAGAATCTGCCTGCCTTCAAGGCATCATTTAAGTTCTTCTTGCCCAATTTTGACTGCAATTTAAATAGGTGATGAGGACATTAAGGATTCACAGCCACTTGGCATATCAAAGGATGGGGGCCCAAACACAATTAGTATCCTGTATAAGATGCAATGGTTTCTATGGCAACTGAGGAACTGTTACTGAACTTCACTCATTTTTCTTTTCTTAAATAGGTGTACTGCCATGTTAGGTCTGCAAGTGATCAACATACATGTTAGTGGTTTGATTAGTTCAAGCATCAACCCATCATAGGAATGCAAAGCAGCACAAGAGATTTTCTGTTCTGGTCACTTTAGCAAAAAATCATGTAACAAGTCAGAATGTTTTAGATGAGGGCAAGACTTAAAAGTGGAAAGTCTTTCACTTAGTAATAAAATAGCACTTAATTGAGTTGGAACAATTCTGCCTGTTAAGTACCTTTAGCAGGAAATATAACAAGAAAGATTACAGTTTTCATATTAATCACATATTCAGGGTATAATATTTCACATATTCACTATGAAAGAATTCCAGTTATGTGTCAAATTAAACTGCTTGCATATAAAAGAGTTGCATCTTCTGTCCAGAAGGCAAAGCAGCAACTGGAAATAAAAGTGAATTCAAACACTCCTTGGCCTAAAGCAATAAGAAATTGAAAAAACCCAACCAAGTATAATGCAACAACAACAAAAAAATCCTTGTCATTGTACTTAGTATGGCCTAATTTTTCCTGTCACTGCATTGACTGTCCTGGTCTTTTTATGCTCCCTCAATTTCTTTTTGCTCTCTTTTCTCCTAATTCCCTTCATGTACTTTACAGACTGCTATAGATATGCCATAAAATATACAATTTTTGTGGGAAAGATGATAGGAACTGTGCTAAGATGAATTCAAAGAAAGAGGTAGGATTGACTGTACTACAGTCAGAACTCTACAATTAAAATAATATTGCAGTATACTTATGACATGTCATTTAAGACATAACAGAGGTCAGGCTCCTCACAGGATTACCAGATTCTTCCCCATTTTCATTTCCTGAGCAAATAAGCTTACATATTAATGCAAAAACTCAGTAACTAAAAACTGACATGAATTTGAATGACATTGCTTAGAGGATAAAGCCATGAGAATGAAAAACAATAACTACACCTGGAAGCTTACAAATATCAAAGGAGAGTAATAGCATAAAGAAATATTTCCCTGAAGAATAGGAGATAATGTTAAAATCCTTGATTAAAATAATTATGCCGACTAATTGGAAAAATTAGTCTGTTAACTAGGAATTTATCATATTGGGAAAATATAATGCTTGGCTATAAATACATTATATTGTAAAATGTCTTCAAAAAAGAAAACAGATCTTGATTCAAACAGAAAACCAGATCTTGATTCAAATTTGTACAGCTTGTAACACAATGATGATCTGTTCCACGATGATGGAGTCTCAAAGGAATAGTCTCTGCTGAGGGGATTGTGATGCAAAAGCTTAACTGCAGACAAGTTCTCTCCTGATGTCAGAACAGAAATCCAGTTTCTCCAAATGACGACAGCCTGACATGATGGTGCTGTAACCTCCCATTCCACTGACCAAATCTGAAATCCCTTACAGTGTAAAAATTGTGAAACTTAGAAAAAAACCCCTTCCACCTGAAAACTGTGGTGGAAGCATGCAGGAACAGTTTTGCAGAGCCTCTCACCTGGATAAGGTGCTTATATAGACCCACTAACTCTTGGAAATACCCAAAGCAGTGTTCAGGGCAGGATATTTCAGTCCTGAAATGAATGTTCCATCAGGATTAAAGGGCTTCTCCATTTTAGCACATGCCACACTAGGAATTATTGAGATTTTGTGTTCATACCTCTGAATGGGTCTAGAGCCATAGGGACATGTAGGGAATCCTCAGAAGAAAACGACAACAAAAAGACAACAGGTATGGCTGTCAATATTCAATATTCATGCTTTTCAGACTTCTGGGCTTAACTGCAGCTACTGTCTATGGAGCTATTCTTGTTTAACACAGAATCATACAATATGCTCAGCTGGAAGGGACCCATCCGGATGACAAAGTCAAGCTTCTGGCCCTGTGCAGGACACCCTAAGAGTAACACCTTGTGTCTGAGAGCATTGTGCAAACCCTTCTTGAGCTCCATCAAGCTTGGTGCTGTGACCACCTCCCTGGGGAGCCTGATCCAGGGCTCAACCACTCTCTAGGAGAAAAACCTTTTCTTAATATCCAGCCTAAATATCTCCTTCATGCCATTTCCTTGAGTTCTGTCACCGGTCTCAAGAGTGGGGAGATCTGTACCTGTACCTGCCCCTCTGCTTCCCCTCGTGTGGATGCTGTAGACCACAATGAGGTCTCCTCTCATCCAGAATGAACAGACCAAGTGACCTTAGTCACTCCTCACAAAACTGCCCCTTCAGACCTTTCACCATCCCTGAGGCCCTCTTTAATAGCTTAATGTCTTTTTTATATTGTGCTGTCCAAAACTGCACACAGAACTCAAAGTGAGGATGCACCAGTGCAGGGCAGAGCATCAAAATAAAATCTACTGTGGATATCTTCTCAAGGTACGACGTGAAAGCTTCTCTGCCACGACGGTTTGACTAGCAACATGGAAAAAGAAAAATAAGACCCAAGTATCAACTGTGTAAAAATCTTTACTTACTTCACAGAAAGCAGCAAATGATCAGAGAGCCTATTTCAATGCATACGAAATAGAAAATATATGGTTCCATCCCTTTACTTCTAGTTGTTAAAGTGTAAAATGCCTTCCATTTTAAAATTCTAGTTATCTGTGTACTGTAGCCTACTACCACTGCTTGTGAAGCTACTGAAAGCATAGAGGAGAATAAAAACTCTTTGATTTTTAATATGACTTAGAAAGCCTCAAGCATTTTGTACATTTTTAACTGCCTGTGGTGTGGGAAGATATTAATAGTCCTCTTAATAAAAACTTTTTTTCATCCCTTGGCATGAAAAATAATAAGAAAAAAATACTAATGAGTACCTAGCAAGAAGGGTAACAGTACACAAAGTGATATAGGTTACTAAAGAAGAATTAGCATCCACTTATCATGAATGTTTTTATTTCTAGTCAGTCTAATATCTTCCTCAGTTCAGTATAAACCTAAGAGTTTTGACAGGACTTACGTATTTTACTTGCTAATAGTCTGAGGGTCAGATTATAGTATAGTTGCAGTGTATCAGCTGCAGGAAAAGTATATTCTACATAAGCACAGCAGTTCCCCTCTCAGACAGCCTGGTCTTTGCACACTATGCTGCACACTAATGACAAAGGCAAGGGTCAAAAATAGATCCTTAATCCTTTCCTGGTGAATCTACTCTTAAGACCTGAATTTCTTACAAGAGGTGAGGGCTGGAGCTATCGGACAGATCTGGATGACAACAGCACTGAGAACAGAAAGGAAACAAGAACGTTTACATATAAAGTAAAAAAAAAAAATTCAAGTTGGAGAATGAAAGTATCTATCACTGCTTGTAAATTCTAAGAACAGCTGTAATTTTTGTTCTTGCTTTTCTGTGAGTTAATGTCCAAAACTACAAGAGGGGATTATCTGTGCTCACATTCAGCTGTGTGTGACTCTCCTTTTCAGAACCTGATGGTTCGATACTGAAGCAGTGCAGAAGGCGATGTCACATGTGCCTATACATAGAAAATGCACAGAGCCTCCTCACAGCAGGGTGGGAACTCCACCCCCTCGAGGGCCTCAAAAAATCTCTGCAGGGTAAATATATAGCTGATGTTGTAAACACAAAGTAGAGCGAGACAGAATTCAGGAAACTCAGGCTAACTTCAGAAGATGTTTACATTGACTATAAAAACTGAAAACAGTGTTTACATTGAGAGAGGTTTCTTTTCTGGTTTAATACAGATTCTTTATTCAAACTTGTCAAAACCTAATGTATACACCTTCTAATTTTAAAGTGAATTTACCTGATGCAAACTATTTTTTTTAAATTCACTTGTTTTATGTAACAGTTGCATCAAATTTCATTTTATAGCACAGAAATGTTACCATTTCGATAGTTTTGCTGGTAACTGAAGTTATGAATACAGTTTCATTTTTATGCAGCAATGATTCTCAACTGGCTACTACAGTTTTAAATTATGCACTCAAAAGTATTATTCAACAATATCTTTCAATGTTATTTCACATTCTTGAGCCATCACAAGATTTTTCATTCTCTCTTGCATTAAAAAATGGATTACTGGCAAGGCCTTAAGAGTTTTAATAGGTTAACTTGTCACTGTCATGTCAAAAAGAAAAAGGGAGTTGTGTTCTACAAAGTACCAATGAGAATTCTGGGGCCAAAACCATGAACAGGATAGGCACTTATATCAACACCACTTCCTAAAGTCCTTATTGCTCTTTGTACACTCCACTCCTCCAAAGCAGCTTGAATATTTGTTCACAGAATGCATTTGTATTTTTCAAACAGAATATGAAAACCTGGAATGAGGTTCTGGCCACAGTGAAGTTAAAAGGATGTTTTCTATCAACTGCATGAAAGCTAGGATTTCATAGCATGGAGATTCAATATTATTGTACCACTTTACCATGCCAATTTCCCATCAGCAAAATTTGAAGCTAAAACAAGGTGGCATAATTTTCATTTGTATCAAAAAGACCTTGTAAGTCAAATTACTATATCTGCAAATACCAAGCTTTGTGTTTAAGACTTAGTTCATAGTATAAATACAGTTCTCCTACAAAGTTTTTACATTTTCAGATACAAATGGCCTTGATTTCTGTTGAAAATTACTCACTTATCCCATAAATGACTTAAATTCATCTGGTTACATTTTATGATACTTTACAATGTTAAGTGCTTTTAATGTCCTCTGAAATTACAGTTCAAACCATGTTTAAGCTTCTAAGCCAACTTCCCACGAATCAGAGAAGTCCATGCTGGAAAAATGGGGTGGGGGGTGTGTTCCTCCACTCTGTTCAATCAATGTCATTTTTTCCCTAGAAAATCTAGTTGCATTTTTCAAAAACTGATTTTTTTTATTTTTACAGACTGGTGGAAACTAGTTTTCTGAACTGGGCTGTACACTGACTTTGGTCCATTTAACAAGGTCAGACTGTTTATTCTTGACCAAATTCTTTCCCACTGTAAAAAGGTACTTTTAAATGCCACATTCCAAAACAGTGCCAGTAAGTCAATGAAGCATATTTTCCCACAAGAACTGATACCATGCACAGGCCCCTCCTTATTTAATTCTTCTAGTGATTAAATTACATAAGGTGCACGATGTCTTCAGTATCCCAAATAATTTAAATCTATCACTCTGTAGTGCCAGCTGTGCCTTTATTAACTTAAATAGTTTTATTCATTTCATAGCAATACTGTCTGAGCATCATCGACAGTAACAGAAACTAAAAGACATTTAAATAAATATTTAAAATATTAAAAAAACCCCAAAACAAATGCAAAATTCACTGTTGATTTAAAGACAGGCATTCTTATTTGCCTTACAAATTTGCCTTGAAAATGGGTTTAAAAAGCATCTGCTACATCTTTTTTCTGAGATGTACTGTCAATGAAATTACAGCACCAGTGGTGGAAACACATTCTTTGAAGTGATCAATAATATATCTGGAAGCTAGCCAAAACTGCTCTGCCTCAAATGGACATAAGAAGTAGATGTTATTCTTACAGAGTATTAGAAAAAATGAACTCAGATAGTCACACTGAAGGTGTTTAAAAATATAGTACAGGAAAGTGTGCTCAATTATAATTTGATTCCAACAGAGCACCTTAAATATACACACGCCTATCCCCCCATCAATCAAAAAATATTCACAATCTCTCCTATATGTTTTTTCACAATATATACATATACAAAATTTTCCCTGTTTTTCAAAGTCACAACATCCTGAAGCTGTATTAATTTATAGTACCTTTGGCCTGAAAATTTAATCAAAATAGGGAACTCATTAATTTTTACAGGATAGGTGAGAAGGGGCAAGAAGACATGAAATTATGATGGAAGTAATGCATTTGTTTTATTTCATAAAAAAGGTGTAGAAAGTCCTGTTCTCCTGAAAAAAATCAAATAGGAGGACATTGTTTTCCTCTAGGACTTATTCCAAGTACTCCACCCAGAAGCTCTCAGCTTTCTCAGCATTTCTCTATATGTTCCTACTGATGTCTGTGACTTTAGTGTCTTCATTTGTGCACTGCTTCCCATTGCTCCTCTCACTCTCAAAGATACTTTCTCAAATGCCACTGACTATTTTGCATTTCCATTTGGATTTCAGTAAAACTTGTGCACCCACATAGCTTAGATTCCTACCTGGTCCTGTGTATCACATGTATATTGGGTGATAGTTCATATTATTTCAGCTATATATTGCACAAAAGTGCTTAATTGCTTTTATAAATAACCATGGAGATGCTCACATCTGAACTTGACACTTTTGACAACCAGTGAAAAGAAGTAGGTAGCACTGGAGTCTGACTGATGTTAACTCTTTTGTTAAAGATAACTCATTCCACTGATTACACTGATTAGGAGATTACTTCCGATTGTTACTAGGCTACTTACTCAGTGAAGTAACTTACGGGTTAGATGTCCATATATTGTCAGATAAACCCCACTTACAGTTATTTCTGTGTCAGCAGATACTCATATAGCCTTCCAAGTCACCTTATAGTTTTTCTTCCTTTCTCCATTTCCTTTCCAATACTTCTCATGTATCTCCAAGAAATGGCTTTTGGTTTTAACAATAACACAATAATGTGTGAGACACACCTTCATAGTTTTATCCTAACTGAGAATGCAATTGCTAAGACAGCTTTTTCAGCTTTTTTTTGGGCAGTGCATATATTTCTGATAGGTAATCAGTGGGGATTGGCTGGACAACTGGCAGTTTGCTGTAGCATCTATCTCTTCACTTCCTATTCACCACTCCATTTATTCAGGTCAGCATTGGACAGCAGTTCTCTCTGGATTTCTTCAGCATTGCTTTTTACCCCCTGATTTCTCCTAGCCCTCTGGGACACGACATCCTTTCCTTTTTAAGAACTTTTGCACATGTAATAAGCCATTGAGCACTTTAACTTATGAGCCATTACCACCAATTTTTCCTCAGAAAGAGGAAAGCGCATTATCTGATTCCTATAAGGCGAATCATGGTCCCTGCAGATCCATGCAGTGTTCATGATGTAAATGTAGTTTGTTAGCTCATACCTAGATAAAATGAATGCTGAAGCACACTATAGGTTCAATGATTTCTATATGCTACCAGAATGAATATTAGATGCTAAATCCCATCCTTTTTGAGCTGGTCTACAAAGGTACACAGCTAAACTCATGTTTTGTAGGAAAAGCTTCAAAACTGCAGATTCCTGACATAAGTTTTCCCTTATGTTTGTGTGCAACTTGCCTGAGATCCTGTAACTAGTGAAGAATGAACTCAGTACAACATTTGCTACTGTCAGGCCCCTTGGTTCTTCACTTTGTGTACCTTCAGCCATACCAAAGAATTGCCTCCTGCTACCATCTAGCCCTCCCCAATGGGCTTCCCTGCTCTGAGAGCCAAATGCATCAGTAGCCCTGGGCTTCACTGTGGCTCTCAGCAATACAGTAGCAAGTTGGATCTGTCTTTTAGGAAGCTACTTCCTGGCTGTACAACCATGGCAGTACATACCCTGCACTTGTTTTCCATTTTCTCTGTGCCCTCCACTAAATAGAATTCTTCCTCTAGGTTAAGAAGGGATTTCCCAGTCCAAAAGTGTGGAACAGTTTAACAAGCACAGCTGAATCTTTCTTTCACTGATACCCATAGCTATCACCTGATGTTTCTTCAAACTCCTTGTAGATTCTGTATCTCATCTTTAATTTCTAGACTAATACCATCTGTTATCATCACTATATCCAAAGATGATTTTAAATTCCACGTGCCAAAAAACTTGTCACCTCACATATCACAATATCTGGAAGTTTCTCACTGAACAGAGGATCATTCCAGCCGCCCCAGTGGATAAGCCGTAAACATCCATCCTTCCGTAAACTACATGACAAGAGAATATAAAAATCTCTTGAGGATGTTTTTTTTTTTTGCCAACATATTTTTCATGGTTCCACTTAATGGTGCACCTGCAATCAGAACTTCACTAAGGCACTCAGTCTATCCTGTCTTCAAACTTTCTCTCATACAAATGACAAGGAAGATACTGCAGAGATTTATTCAACCCTAATGTCTGGATTTTGCTGAGTGGCATAAGATATAATCATCATCCAAACTTGTGCTGTTTCTGAGTCAATACTGCCATGGAACTGTTAGCTCTAGGATTCTTACCCAATATGAACAAAAACAGTTCTGAAAGGGTTTTGCAAAGTTACAGGTGAAGGGAGAAGAACTCGAAAGAACTATTTCCAATGCTGAAAATTTAGAAGTCTGACTCTTGTTAACTTACATAGCTTTTCAGCTCAAATAATTTTGCAACGCTGAAATGCATAAATAGATGTTCTCTAATGTCCAGTAAAGGTGAGTGGCTGTGGAGCTGACAGTTCGGTAGAGCTGCAAGTTTCTTGTCTTCAGTAGAAACTCCCCCACTCACAGATCATGTGTGCAAGGTAAATGACTTCTTGTGGAAGCATTTCACCATCCACTAGGCATCCTTCCTCCTGTTCCACAGAACAGAACATATGCTTTTAGAGATCCTTTGTGCTAGGAATAAGTCCTTTGGACTTGCTTTGCATTATATACTTGTAACAGTTAAGGTGAAAAGCAAGTAGTACGGCATTTAAGGGTATTATTTATTCAATAGCAATTCTTTTAAGATAAGGATATTCATTTTAGATGGCCATAAAAAATATGCTGCAGTCTTTTCTGAATCACAGCTAAGGGTAAAACCCATGAACTAGCTGAAAGCACATCTCTTTCTCTACATATTTCTGCTAAACTTATTTCTTCTTTCCTGCCAGTGAACAATGAACTAGCTGTTTACATGGCAGGTTTCCATGGTTACAATCTTGCATGGGGCCCACATGGTACAACCTATATCATTGTTAAATCAAAAAATATCTCCTGCTTCCCAAGCATTAAGTCCTTACTCTCATTATTCCGCGTTCAAATCCACAACACGACCTCAGAACTTGATCAGCATGAACTTGCAGGTGGTTGTTTTCCCTCCTTTTCTTTTTTATTTTTGCATCAGTTTTCTCCTGTTCCTGCGCTTAGTAGATTAACTGCTCATGTTTCTTAATGCTAGGGTTTTTTTTCTTTTTATCATCTGTTCTTTGTCACTTAGGCCCAGTAAATGATGAAAACTCTGATGCTGTTTCAAATCACTCTGAACTTTAAAAGCAAAAATGTACTGAGTCTTCAAATAGTATGCAGTCATTCCATTTTTTAATAATTTTTTTCTTCTTTACTGGAAAGCTACTACCAAGATGCCGATGTCATTACGATAGTTGCCCTGGAGAGCAGAACAACTTGCTGACTGCAAACGAATTATCCACAGATCAGCTCTTCCACGCTGATCACAAGTTTAAAGGGTGTTTTCATAGACGGTATCTGTCGAACAAGTTTGCCTTGCATTCATTACAGAAACAGCACAATCCAAAGCAATGGTTGATTTATCTGCTCCTTTAGCTGTTCCAATTCACACTTGAATTCTACAGACTTTTGCAGTAGACAACTTTGTGCATTTTAGAACAATTTAAAGTTTTATTTTTAAATCTCCTGCTTAGTTTTTTAGCATACCCCATTCATTAACCAATCTATAAGTTTTGCATATTTCATAGAACCAGTTAGACATTTTATTAGATCCATTTTAACTACTGCTAGTCCTCTGACCGACCTAAACAAAAACTCAAGTACCTGCTTGAACATCCAAGGTTTGACTTTCAGTCCGATGCAATTTACTGAACTATATTGGGAATTTTTGATACCTACTAAGATGCCCTGACTGGTTTTGTATTTTTGAAAAGCATTCTGCAGTTATCTTTTCTGTTTTACAAACCATAGTATTTTTACTACTTACAAACAAATGTAGTTTATCTGATCAGAATCTCTTTTTCCATTGTCTTTTAAACATAGAATTGTTCTGGAGCTTCAGAGAAGCAGATTCTGTTACAACTGTACTCCTTCCAATAAGAAAATGCTCCATTTTCATGGCCAATCTTACAGATCTCTAGAGAGCTTCTGGCTCCTTCACTTCACCTTGACTACAGAGCCCCATCACTGTCAGCCTCTGTGGTATCTGCGTGTTGTAAGAGTGCAAATGTCCTTGGATGTCTCTCTCTTCTTCCTCTCTGGAGCTTTCAGTATCTGAGCTTGCTTGGATTGATGGCTGTCCTTGACATATATACCATGGCCTTAGAGCAGACCTGAGCAGCTGAGGCCAAGTGTAAATTCTGAAGCGCCGACAGAGCTAGGCTACTTAGGAAGGTTACCAGAAATCTCCTTTCTGCTCCTTTTCCTCACCATACATACAGTGCATAATGCTGAAATAAGCTTCCCTGGGATTTTCAATAGGTATTTCTATTATTTGAGCTTGGGCAATGTAAGTCTACAGGATGCACAAAAAGCAAAAAAATTATAAGCAGTCTCCTGATGGGCTCATTTTTACGTCCAGGTGTTTACTTTACTCCCACAGTAGTCTATGTTCCTGCTTACCTGAGTCTGCTGATTCTTCTGCTCAAGTCCTTTTTGAAGGTTATTTTTGTTAGCTACTTCCAAGTTTATCCACGTTTTTCTGGCATCCCCTGTTTCATGGAAGGTCTGATCAGGTTTTCAGCAGTCAGGGTGATTGTCATTCATTGTTGTCACTTGCCATCTTCATTCCATTTCCAGATGAGGAACATTGCAATCAGACTTCCCACTCGATTGGGACTTCTTCAACTTGCTGTCCCAACAAGGATTCAATTCCTGCTTTCAGATCATCTTTCATCCCTACCTGTGAAACTTTCAGGCTGTATTTTTGCTTCTTTAGTGAAGGGTCTTTCTATTACATCTCATGTGACCTCTGCAGCTTGCTACCAAGCTATTTGTAAGCTGGTAGGAATTAATCTTGTAGCTCAGTAATTTAGTGGACTGATCCACTTAAAATACTGAAAATGGAAAATCTAGGGAAATCTAGTTGAATTCTTTGGTGCCTGATAATTTACTGAAATTTGGAAAATCTAAGGCTAATATACTTCCACTCTTTATCAAATGATTTATCTTACCACTTTTTAATGCAACTACAAGGCATTGGTCATCTGCCACCTTTTAGCAAACAGTAACAAAGTATATAATGGAGTTAAATTAAGAATGGGACACTGAAGGCTGCACATCAAGGAAACTTTCTGAAAGTGATGATATAGAGGCTTTGGAAAGGCTGCCATGGGAAGTGATGGAAACCCTATTTCTTGGCACATTAAAGTTACAGGCAAAACATTGGAAATGCAACAGAGAACAATCTTACTTGTTTCACTGGACTGGATAATTTCTCAGCTCTTCATCTTTTGAGCTCAAGAATTCTACACCAGCAATGCTGAACAAGTACTAAATATTGTTAGGCTAAGAGGAATTTCCTGGGCTGTACCTGTACAAGGGAATTCTCAATTAGAAATACCTTCTACAGCAGGATTTTGGCCAGTGTGAAGGGAATATTTACGGTTACTTCACTGCCACAGCAACAAAGTGCCAACGACTCGTTTTTATTACACATTAAGCCCTAAGAGCACTTCTGTCAGCACTGTACAGACACCTGCCTTCACTCTGGAGTAGCAGGAGCTCCAAGGAGAGTATGCTATTTGGTCTGCTCCCCTTTCTTCGGATGTCTCACATTCAAGAACCAAACAGGCCCATGCCTGCTTATTCTATGTGCTCTGATAAGAGCATAACCTGAGGCTGTATTTAAGTATTTCAGGATGGTTTGAAATTATGTGGGAACAATTTTGTAAATACACAGGGAGAGACCCTGTCAAACAATCAAATTGTTTTTACAATCCAACCCACTCAATTATCTCTGGGAGTAGATGTAAAAACACAGTCACTTAAATCAACAGAAAAGTAGTACAAAGAAGATGTAAATCACTGGGTGGGGGAAATGCACCACATATTTTCACAGGAGACAGAAGTATGGTCACACAAAAGCAGGATGCTCTTTTATAAAATAGAGAAAATACACAGTAGTAATTTTCTCCCTTCCTTTCTCCCTTTTCCAACCTCTGCCCTAATTTTTTTTAGCAGACTAAGCACAGCCTGTTCCTTATAAAGTCAGTCCTACAATCTGTTCGTCAGATATTTCTTTGAAACCTCTAATGCAGTACTGCACTGCTACTAACATCTACTGTATCTTACTAAGTGAAAGAGAGGAGAAGAGAAGAGAAGAGAAGAGAAGAGAAGAGAAGAGAAGAGAAGAGAAGAGAAGAGAAGAGAAGAGAAGAGAAGAGAAGAGAAGAGAAGCGAAGCGAAGCGAAGCGAAGAGAAGAGAAGAGAAGAGAAGAGAAGAGAAGAGAAGAGAAGAGAAGAGGAGAAAAAAGAACATGCCATTTTATCTTCACATCAACATGAGAAGGCCTATTTCCACTGAGTACATTTTTCTTGCACCAATGAAACTGTGCTATTGCAAAATGACACCAAATTTCACCCTGAGGTGAAAAGGCAATGCCTCACAAAAGCAGAATTAAGAGGAACCTAAGTAATATCAGGTGTCACATTTAAAACAAAATAAAAAGCTTTTCTCACAGTGCTGAAGTTAACTGTAGCCCAGAGTAGAAATGGTTCAAAAAGTAGATCATTTTATGAAGGATGGGTACTTCAGTAATTTTTACAGACAATTATCTAGATACAAGCTGCACCATTGGAAATTGCTACATTTCTGATTGCTGAAAGCAGTTTCTTCTCTGCCTCCTAAGCATCCTCTCTTGAACATAATCCTTTGATAGAGCGCACAGCCAACCTTAGGTCCAGCCCAACAGAAACTCCCTTTGTTTGTGATATGAACTATGCTCAAAGTTGCACCTCTTTTCCTTTTTTCCACCAGCACAAGGTAAATTTATTCTGCAGGCTTGTAATGGTGCAGCTACAGGGCTGAAAAATATGCTCAGCTCAGTGTGGACAAACTCTGTCCTCACATGTCATATATTCTAATGTCTGCAGCTCTGGAAAGGGGTTTTCTGGCACAGGAAATATTCTCATGTGAAGCCAATTTGCTTGTTTACTGTGAAATAATTTACTTTCTTTGAAAGATTAAAAGATAGACTTTTTATGGTTCATGATAAACCTGGTTCTGAATCAGAGCAGAGGGCTGCATTCCCTGCATTCCTGACAGGTCTCAAGGGTGAGTCCTGGCATCAGCTGCAGAGAACAGCAGAGAGCGCTGAATGCAGGTCTTGGCCCCGCGGGGGTAAAAAATACTTCAAACTTTGATACAGATGCCCTTAGAAGTTTTGTTACAGTCAGATACAGTAATAGCCTTAAATGAACCAGTGGACTGATTCCTCTAACACCTTCAGAACAGCGTAAATCAGCACGAGCTGCGAGGTCTTGGAAAACATCTTTGCCTTTGAGTTACTTTAGCTATTCGAGGCCTCAGCTGAACACTTCAGATGTGGTTTCATAACTGACTCCAACAAATATAAGATGGTGGTGTCTAGGGAGTGGATGACCCTATCTTTCTGCTCACCCTCCCCTGTGTGTCAGTGCTTTCAGTCATGTGGTGATGCAGTGATTTACATCCACTAAGCCACCTGAAAATCAGTAACTCCTTTATGCAGGGCTCATCTTCAGTCAGGCTGCAAGGGAGCCCCAACAAACGCCAAAGATATGGAAGTGATGGAAGTGTGCAGTCAAAAGCAGAGCCATCCTTTCAAATGTTACACCTACTTAGGCTGACTGTGAAACAGCACCTGTAGATTATTTCTAGAAGTAACAACCTTATCATAAATCCCCTGTCTCTGTGAGAGCAGTAGCACAACTCTTCCAGACAAGCCTTAAATTTTAAAGATTCTTATGATGGACAACAAAAATTAAGTTCGTTTTGAAAATAAATTATCTTGTATAATGATAATGTGGATGAATAAGAAACTTCTAATTTCCTATTTTGTTAATGTGTATTTCCATACTGGCCTTTGATTAATATTGTGACACTGATTTATCTGTTTTGTCATTGTTATTTTCATATAAATCTGAGTCTTCTTAGTGAACATCTGATCTGAGTCAAGTCATAAATACATCTTAAAATGTTTTTAGTCATCTGCAGACCTTACAGTCAATGTGCTGATAATGATTTTTGCTCTTAAGATGACTCCAGAGATAAATGACTCATTTTATGTGATGGAAATAACCTTCCTAGAGGGTGTTGGGAGGATGCAATAAAGATCCCTCCAGATGTCAAAATATCAGAAAAATTCACTCATGTTTTCACAAAGCCAGACCCATGGACTTTTTATGCAGAACTGTATATTAGTAGGAAAGACAGATTTTCCTTAAATAAGACAATAATTTTGATCTTGCTGCACTTCTAAAGAGCAACAAACTCTGCAGCAGCACTGACAAGCTCAAACACACATATTTTGATCCACTGGATATCTGTGTCTCATTTTCCTTTTCAGGGTCATTTGGGTGGACTAGACAAATGCATCGTAATGAAAGAACTAGAGACAAGGGCCAAGATCTCAGGTGATGTGCTTCCTCACAACAGTGAAGTGCATTCTAAAACAGTGCCACTTCCACCTGTCAGAGGGGGAAGTTATAATCTTAAATCATGCATGAGATAAAATCAAGTATCACTATACTGATTTGTACTGATTTTGTTACGACACTCTCTAACACATAATTTAAGGGGCAGGTGGTTGCTTTATTTCCATAGGTCTCCTCTAATGTCTGATGGCAACTGTGAGTTTTAAAAAGATTGCTGAATCAGGTCCATTTAGGGATCCTCAAGGTATCTCAGGTTAAAGCTGCACTGCAAGAGACTCAGAAGAGGTGGCCATAAAAAAAAGAGGGGGGAAAAATGACAAAAAACAAGGCAAAGCAAAAAAAAGTCTTTGTCTGGGTTCTCGTCAATCTTACTGGCTCAGACAAGAGTTTACATTATTTGCTAACGGGGTGCATTTACTGGAAAATTACAATGCAACAGTGGGCAGGAAACAGAGAAGTACTCATTCCTCTTTGGAAGAGAGTTTTCTGTCATTTTTTGGTGTTATTTTTATTGCTGTAACTAACTTACATATTTGTTTTTACAAAGTAAGCCCGTTAGAGCAAATTATTTTATGCTCCCTTGCTACTATACCAACAAAATGAAATCCAAGTTCTTGCATGATGTGACATGTAAACCATTTGCGCTGAAGTGACTGCCAGAAATGGATGGAAAGTTTTTATCCTGAAGAAATACTCAAATAAAATGCTAGCATAATCTAAAATTATTTACCAATAGTAACTGCAGAATATTTTGTGTCCTCTCTTTTTAGAAAATCTATCTAGTCAGGTCTAGTACTCAACAATTTAGAGCATCAGCAGAAAAGTGATGTGTTTTCCCTTCTGTGTTGAGTAAATCTGAAAATAAGTGTTTTGTTTGTTTTTTTTTTACATGAAGACATAAACCAATTTTGTTGCATTTCATGGGGGAAAAAACCCTCAGCAGTGCTGACATCTAAGGTAAAATACACATGCTTTCACAGAAAGTATTTTAAGAGTGTTACAAACACTAACATTTTGCCAGTTTCACTCAAGATCCTGATGCAGGCCAGGTTTTAAGAGCTGGACAGCCTCAGCTCCACCTAGATGCTCTGATCACAACTGCATGCACTTATCTCTCTTAACATTCTTGTATGCCATGATTCAGCTTCATTTCCTTTCTTTAATGCAGTCAAAAGTCAACAGAACTAGATAAATGGATTATTCCTTTTTGGTAATACAACTTCATATTTTCCAGACACCCAATTGCACCTTGGGCTCAGAGAAAGTTAGAACCGAGAGACCATTTTTCTGCACCAGGAAAAACGTGACAGTTCATTAGCTTTTTCTATCCAGCTCTAAAATTACAGTCACATCAATCTACCTCGCCTGTCCTATGGAGCTTCTCTGTTATCACAAAGACTATTCAAAATTTCCCCAAGGGCCAAGACCAACACTTGAAAGAAGAGTCTAACTTTGCACGAAACCAAAAGCATGCCCTATTACCCACCATCTGAGACACCCCCGCCCAACCTCATTCTTTCTAGTGCTGTTATTTCAGACTCATATCAGGTCTCAGTCTGAACACAGCTGGGAGCAGTATCTCCACCCTGCCCCCCCCAGCCTGCGTAACATTAGTTTGAATCTTTTATTCATTCACTGACAGAGTATCAAGAGGTTTCTTTAAATGGCAGCAATATGCCTGGACTACCGGTCTGCCAGAAGGATTCTTCAGCATTGTGCAAATAACCGGCTGTTAGAGAGAGGCTGCTTTGAAGTTACCACTTTCAGCACCCACAGCACTTGGGCTGGATCAGTTTTACTGGGCTACTTTCAGGGCAAGCTCTTTTAGTCCCATCTGAAGAGTTTCTTAGTGAGTAATGAATGAGGACGCATTTTGGGAAGGGGCTGTTACTTCAAAAAATGGTTCTTGTAGTTTATCTTGCAGTAAGCTTCTCCTCTGAAGGAAACGCTGCAGAGCCCTTGTATTGATCACAGTGATAGTCTTTTATCACTGGGCTGTCTGCACCATCACTATCCAAAGCAGATCTTTGCAAGCTATGACTTTTATTAATAGATACATGTATAGATATATTGTCTTTTATAATGCAACACTTTTTTTTTTCTGCAAACATTTCAAAACAAGGTGGTCTTCTGAAGTCCATGAAAGCTTACTCACTGCTGGGTGAATAACTGCAATTTAGACTATTTTTGGAATGCTAAAGTTAAGAATGTCTTTATGTTTAAAAAACAGAAGTTTGGGGTTGTTTCGTTTAGCTGTGTTTCCTGTACTAAGCTTCAATGCAGGTAAAAAAAAAGCAGCATTGGCACACCTAAGCAGATAGCCAAAGGTAGAAGTTAAAATCAGAAAAGGAGAATTGATAGCTAAAACACATTTAGTAAAAGTTTCTAACCTGCAATCAGTTTGTAGGAGCAGTGAAGACTGACATTTACCACATTTATCACATTCTAAGCAACACACCCTTATAGTTTCCTATATAACCAGAGAAAAGTTGATTTTGAAGATGTTGAACACTAAATGTTCTAAAACATTTATTAATTTTAAATTTATCTTTTAAACTATTAATTTTTTAACTTAAAAAGGCAATGGTTATAGCTGGTTTTGTTTTATTTTGTAAATTAGAAAATAATAACACACTAAGTTCTAGGTGTGAAAGCCATTACTTATGCCTATGCCCATATACTTGATTTATCCTTGATCACAGAATAATTCAACTTTTTAAATACTCTTTAGCTTAGCTGCAATGACACTTTGATGCTTATCTGACCACAGTACAAACCTGCATGTGGATAATCCCTTAGTTTAAACACCTCTTGTTCACAGCAGCACTAAGAGTACCAGCTGATTGGTTTTAACACGATTTCCAGCATGCAAGTATTAGATACTGGAGCACATGGACATAATTTACAAAGTAATCCTGGCAATGCTCTCTTTTGCTGTGGTAGATTTCTGGGTCTTTTGAACTTCCTTCCTAAGAAAGCTACATGGTCGTGGAAAAACTCCTGCTCAGCTCTGTAGATATTTTTTCCTCACTTCATGCAGAACTTTTCAAAAATGTCCTGTTGGAAACCTCGTAACATTCTGCAATTTTAGCTTAAATTATTTTATGCATCAATGGAAATACTAATTGAAGCTGCTACTGACTGGAAACAGGGTAAAAAATAAGAGCAATTCAGGAAGAACCTTTCTCTCCTTCTCTTCTGCTTTGAGTTACATCACCAGTCTTCCCTGATCTCAGCAGCCAGATTCTTTCACCTTTAGATTAGACTACATCCTACAGACAATGAAAAAAATAGCCCTAAAACACAGGCTTACATATGTTTTATGTGACAGGATACTTCCCTATGTTTAGCAAGATGACATAATTTTCTGTTGCTTCCTGCCTTCATTCACTCCGAAGCCAGATGTCCATAGTTACATCACATGACAATGGGAAGACCCTTGCACAAACTAATAATAAGAATGAATGGCTTCTTATCAAGATGAGCCAGGCTGATTTTTACAATACGGTGTAAAATGCAAAGTAGGCCCTTTCAGTTTCTTTTTTCAGCAGTTCTGCCTTTTCTGTCCTTATTGTAAGAGTTACTGTCATGGCAGTTGTGATACTCAGAATAGAAAAAGGAAACAAAAAAATCATGAGCAGGCAACAATCCCCAAAGATACCCAACATGCACACAGCACAGCAGCTCCTCAATATGCTCCAGAGATGCTGTGCCAAGACTTAGCAGCTGATTCTGGGGGCAGGGACAGCAAGCATGGAAATAGGGTCAAAAAGCAAGGAGCTGGCAGGGTTTCTCCAGCATTAATGGAGGGGAGGGCTAAATCTTCTGCAAGTGAGATCACAACTGAGCCAAGGACAAGTAGGAGAGCTGGTGGGAGAGGGGCAACAGTGGCAGGAGATACTGGTGATACTGGGGGTGCTCTTTAACAGCTGGCTTGGGACACAGCTGTGATTTCGGCTGCCAGGTCCACTTGAGCTTCCTCTAAAACAATTCTATTTGGAATCATTCAGTAACATGGAAGGAAGTACTGAATTCATATTCACAGAGGTGGAAAATCAGAGTATGATGGTGTGGCATTTTCAAAAGTATCTGTGGGATTTTTTTTCAGGCAAAATCCCTGGGATTCAGCAAGAGCTTTATCTTAAAATGGATTCTTCAGAAACTTTAACCACACCTGACTTAATGTACAAAGGAAGTCAGTATCACTATAGAAGCTTGACTGATGGGAGTTTCAGAAAACTAGCACATATTTATCCCTCTGTAATCAGTCATGATTTAACTTAGAGCCAATAGTCAGTAACTGATTACTTGTACAATGTAATCACAACTTCAGTCCCGGCTGGAAAGCAGCTGCTTACAGAGACACAAGTCACTTCAACTGTAGACTTAGTTCACACTGCTATGCTAAAAGAAAAAGAGAAGCCTTCCGAAACTTACCACTGAGGTAAGAGCCATCTGAAAACTGTAGATTCGTGCAAGCCCAAAGTCAGCCAGCTTTATCTGCCCATTGCTGGTTACAAGGATATTTTGGGGTTTCAGATCACGATGCACCACACGATGCGAATGCAGAAAATCCAGTCCCCGAAACAGCTGAAGCATCATATCCTATATATAAAGAAGAAATCAATATGCAGTTATCAAGACAAGGTGGCAGGCAAACAAGTAAACCCTCTGTCATAATCTGCAAAACTGATTTAATAAATATTGACTTAAATATGTGCACAGGAGATAAAACCAACTATTAATATAAAATGGACAGGATGTTGCTGGAACTAATGGAAATGAACCAATATCCTCATCAAGTTAATGTATGGTTTCTAGTTGAATTATCTGAGGTTAATTAACAGTAGTATAAAGATTAATCAATATACTTAAAAAATAGCAGATGTATATCTCTAAGTCCCCAGACAACTTCAAAAGTAACAAAATATGTAGCAGTTTTTTGCTCTTAACTTTAAACCACTTGCCACTTTGCAGTCTCACTACCTTATGATTTGGCCTTCTGTATTGAAGTGAAGTTTTATAATGCATTTAAACAGGCACAAGAATTTATTTCAAACAGAAAAACTGTTAAAATAAAAAAATTAATTTTATTTAATGTTATAGAGGGAAAAGGTTCACTTAGCAAAACCTGTTGTTTAGAATTTACTGAAAAGGACAGAAATTACTTTTAGATGAAAGTTTAGCACTAAAACAGTGTAATAATCATAAGCAGCAGTTCTGATTTTTCTTTCTGTTTTGTTATAGTGATACAATCTTCCATGACATTTTCACAGCTGAAGAATTTTTTTTATCTGTACTCATGTTTTGACAATCTTAGTAATGTGAAAAGAATGAACCAGCAGACTCAAAACCAAATACTAGAAATCCCCTGCATTCCAAATTAGAAGGATACTGTCAACTTGAAAATTATATTTGCAGAACTGGCAGTTAAAAGAAGATGCTGCAACAAGAAAGGAAAAAATGGATTAAAAAGTTGATTTTCTGCATGCAATTGACTTGAGCTCATGAAACTACAGTTCTGTGTATGCTGGTGGCATATGCACTTTCCATAATCCATGTAGCAGGGTATCCTCCAAGCCTGTTGTTAGCAACCAAAATGATCTTGGAGAAGGGCACGGCATGAAATATGAGAAAAGAGAAGAAGGATAAATTGAAGTTGGTTGCTTTTGTTCTTCTCTATGGACTCGGGCATGTTGCAAGTAAATATTCAAGGCACACTACTGAAAGGAATTATATCTGAACATGGGTGTAAAAATAGCTCAAAACATTCAGCTTGATAATATTGGTTAAGCTGGATGCATTTTAAGGTATGCTTTAGAGATATTGCTAAAAAATTTAACACAAATTTATTATTTTCTTGTAATGTTTCCCAATCATTTATACAGAAAATACGATAAAATACATAGATATTAAGTTTGGAAGCTCTCACCTGACCTTTGATAAAACAGGGCCATTTCTATATATAGCAAGCTCATACAACAATCAGCTTTTATTTGAAGATCCCAATGATGGAGATTTTACTATGAAATTATGGATGCTGTGACAGTATTAAATTATTAACACCTCACAACGAAGGTGGTAAACTGAGAACCCCATTTCCTGTAGGTTGATGCCTTTTATTTCCTTTGCTTCCCAGGAAAAATTGGGAACTGATAATTTTGACAACTGGTATAATATGGTTCAGACCTTTTTAAGAAATACCTGAAGAGTATTGAATCCTCTTGTATTTATATAATTTTTCCTTTGCAGTTCAGAAATTTGTAAGAACTTGGGCTACAGCTCTGCAGGTTTCAGTCATCAGTAGTATTAATATATGTCATATATGCTCACTCTGTGCCATTTTAACTTTTACCAAATCCCAAAAGTCTTTGAATCAGTCTTGCAGACATGAAGAACATGCCAACAACACTTAGGCATACGGTTATTTTAAGTATGAACTTAGTTGTTTCACTAAATTTGGGCTTATTTTTTACTTTTTTATTCCAGGTTGACATAGTATCAACTAAGAAAAATGATTTAAAGAACTGAAGGATTAGTCAGTAGACCCTGGTAAGTCCCTTTTTTCATAACATTTATGTATCCTATTCATCTGTAAACTCTGTAAACTGATTCACAGGCAGTTACCAAACACATCAAGAATATTTTTTCCAACAACTGATGCTGGTTTTGTTTCAACTTTCTTCCTCAAGCTCAGCATAACACAATTCTGCTCTGCTCATTTCAAACTAAAAGCAATGTCTTCAGATTCTAAATTCAGTCTTCTTCCAGTCACAGGTAAAAAAAGAAAGTATTTGAAAACGGAAATTCTTCCTCTCTACCCATCGGACTCAAAAGATGAGTATCATTTATAGAAGTTCTCTTCATACACAAAAAATAAAATGTGCAAAAGAAAAGTGTACTGGGAAACTGTAAATTTAAAAGGTGTTAGAAAGAAGAAAAGCAATTGGAGGGAAAGAAGTGCTAGATCTCCTCTTCCAGGAAATTCAGAATTAGTCCATATAAGCTGTTTTCTAGTATTCAGGTATTACTTACTATGACAGGTATTAACAGATTTCAGTTCAAAATTATCCAACAGGCCAAAGTTTGTGTGTAAAGAAGGGCACTTGGATGTAAAAAGACTGTTTCCTATTTGTGATTCATTATTGCCTTGTTTTTAAATTCTCAGCAAGTTTGAAAAAGAGTAGAAGCCAAAATCACAACATAGGCTTATTATTATGAACTTAAATACGGAGTAACAAATGCTGCAGCTTAAACTTCTGTGCTGCACGTAAGCCTAGTCAAAAACCATTAGGCCTTGCTTTTGGAAAATGTTTTCATTCATTTGGTCAGCCACTTGCAAGAAACATCAGGCAGGGTCTGGGCTCTGTGCTTTCTTTGACACTGCAGCTAACATCAGAAGATACTAACCCTTGCTAGCAAATTGGATAAAGGCTGTAAACATGCACAAGCCAGATCACTACCTAATTAAATCAGGATAATTTCACTCATCTAACGGAAATGCATCCATTTTTATTAGTGACGAATACCCAGTATTATCTCAATTACCAAGTTCTAGAAATAACTGCAAGAGAGTCTTCATGTGCCTCAAGGATTAGTTTTTTCCATGTCTGCTTTTCCCTGAGAAATTTTCTGTGGTCAACAGGCACACCACACTTTGGAACTACAGAGAAAATCGTATGTCAAAAGTTAATTGAAAAATGAGCAATTCTATTCAACGAACAAGAACCTTTGTGTCTTAGGAAATTGAAAGAACAAGCTCTAATGAATCATGATCAAACCTCTACTGATGTCTATCAGTGTTCTTTGGATATTGTATGTTTGTAAACAAAGACATAGAATGTGCCTGTTGTTTCAGATTAGAGATTTCTGCCAAGCTCTGTTATCACAAAACCTATGATAGTTGGCTGTGGCTCGAGTTGAATGCATTATCTATCACACATTATCCCACTGCAATTACTTTCACTCACAGCTTTACAATTTTTTCTTTTACAGGCTACGTTTTCAATGCAATCTATGTGCAAATATAAAATATTTACCTGTAACTCAATTGAAAACTGAGCTATTTTGGGATGCAGTATAAAGTTCCTCTAAACTCTCTTTAGAAGAAAATATGTAGCTTTAATTTCGTAAGTCTCATACTGGAAACAGGAGCAAAATTTGTTATGGAAATGCTGCATCGAGCTTGTTCCACCATATAAAGTATTGATGATGATTACTCAGTCTGATATTTACTGAATATATCAGCTCTGAATGTCAGGAACAAATTATGATGAACTTTTCAAGCAATTCCATATTATGTCATGAGTCTCAATAATACACAGAAATATATCCTGCATATTCTTCCTCTGTCATCAGTGAGGATGGGGCTGGGCTTGGGCTAGGCTGAGCAGCTGCTTCTGCTGCCTCTGCCAAAGGCAATATTCCTGGCTCACATTTCCCGACTCGGGCAGCAGGAACAGAAGCCCTGATTTCCTACACATTTTTGTCTCCACCTTGTCCTATCCTCTCTTGACTCTACGCTTCGCTGACCCCTCTTAACCCTCCTCCAGCATCTGATCCATAAATCCCTTCCAAGCCATTGGCTTTCAAATACCACTCTGATCCTCTGGGAATCACCCACCATCTTGACTCCCATCAAAAATATCTGTCAATTATCTGCAGCAACCTACTGCTTGTTTAAGATCTGCCAGATTCTCTGGAGGACTCTGCCTGCCTAATCCAAAAGAGGATGGCATGGCTGTCAACCAAAACATTCAAGTATCTACGCAAAGACAAAAGAAACGATGGAGGTGGTTTTGGTGTTAGTGCCCAGGCACCAGCAGCCAGGACTGCAGGGGTCTGGGTCAGGGGAGACAGGGGCTGTGCCCTGCCAGACACACTCAGCTCCAGGCAGCTCTGACGGACCCACTGAGGGCACGGCTGGGCCCATCAGCCTGGACCATGGTGCCCCCATAAAGATGTATTTAAGGGCAGAAAAGGCTGCAGGGAAAGAGGAGAAGAGACAAAAGGAGTGAAAAACCGCACAGTGAACATCAAGGTGAGAAAGGAAGAAGAGAAGTAAGAGGAGAAAGAGAAATTACTCCATGGTGGAGCAGTTATCCACACTGCAGCTCATGGAGCAGGCAGGAATTCCTGAGGGAACTGCAGCCTGGGGAGATGACCAAGGGTCACACTTTGCTCCTAAGGAGGAAGGAGCAGGAGAGAAAAGCTGCTCCTATGCTGCTTGGGCTGGAGAGAGTCAGAAGTGATGTGTAACCTGGAAAAAGGCAGGAGAGGGTATTATTTGAACATCTGTCTTTTTTTATTTTGCCCACCACCTGAATTAGCAAGTATCTACCTGACTGGCATCAGGACTGGCAAGTACCATCATGGGCAAAATAGACTTATCCTGGGGAAAATGAACTAAGTGGATTTTCCCCAGGATAAGTCTATTTTGCCCATGATGGTACTTGGTATGTAATCTTCCTCTCTTATCTCAGCCCATGAGCTTTCTTGCTCCTTGCTGCTCTCTTAACTTCTGTGGCTGAGGTGGAAGAAGTCAGTGAGTGCCTGGATGGGAGCTTGACTGCTGGACTAGGCTAACCCACCACCACGATAAAGTAGGGAAGCTCGGTGTTGTCATGGTAAAGGGCAACACAGTGAGATGCAACCTGAAGTGTAATACATCTCCAGAGAACACATGCATCCTGAGGTAACATACACTTATGACTGGCTGGTCATTATGTGAAGCTCATGCTTTTCCTCCACAGGCTGTGATGTGAAGAAAGAAAAACTTTAAGCAGGTTGCACTTTGTTACAGCGACAGGAGTTCCGAATACCAAAGAGAGTAATTCAGTGGAAGCCCACAAATATACTCAGTTGTGTCATCAAATAAAAGCAACACAGTACAGAGCCTTGTGAACTACAACAGACCCTAAATTTGTACTAACACACAGGTCTTACATGTTTGGTTTTCTTTTACCTGCCTATTTTCCTCTTCCTGCTCTACTTCTATGCTAACATTTTGTAAAGCACAGCAATCCTTCAGCATCTCCTAATGCTTCTTCTACTCTTCTGTGGAGTATGTAATGCACTTCACAACTTGCATCCTTCACCCAGAGTTTCTGCCTATCTGCAACTCATTTTTCTTTTTGCTGAGCAGAATGGAATGTCCCTATTTTACATGGCAGGTGTTGGAATACTCATCCTGAACATTTCCTGTAGAGTGTTTGCGCAAAAGGCAACCACAAGCGTAAACAAAGGGGATGAGTTTTAGACAGCAATGTGTGATGAATCAGTCAAGGTAGTTTCATGAAAAGGCTCACTGCCTCTCACTGGAACAGGACTTCTCAGAGCAGAAGGGGAGCAGGATGAGGCTTCTTTCATATCATACTTAATTATACAGAATCCCCAACCACTGAATTGCTTTCAATTTAAAGGGTGATTTTACACATGCTAGAATGAAGGTTTAAAGAGCTGTCCCATTCTCTGGGGCCTATTTTTGAAGCAGAGTAATTACAGCCCTTCTATGGTTATACTTTGTAACAAACAGTCAACATTAATTAATGCCAAAAAAACAATGGCATTCCTGAGGAATTACACAGTACAGATACATGAATAGCAAAAGACATGATTAATGTTGCTACACTGAATCCCGAAGGCATTAGCAATAATGTAGTGATTCCCTGTTAAACGCAGTGATTTTCTTTTTTAATTTTTCTCCTCACACTGGGCTGGCAACCCATGACACCAGCCTATCTAGAATGCTGTGACTGTGATAGTGGGGGCAGATGCAATTTGCCACAGTCTGTGGAGCTGCAGGATACTCTTCTCCATGCAGCTGGCTGGATGCAGTGGCTGGGACACAGTAAGAGGCAGACAGATCCCTGCCCTTGTGCCCTGCTCCTTTTCTCAGAAGAAAGCTATTCTGATCAGTCTCCCTGCAGGGCATTCAGAAAAGGGATGAGGTGGCTGTCTTTGCCTTCTCCTAGCCACACCATAGCTTCTCAGGAATCACCCATGATCCAACCAAATACATGCAGCTCACAGAGCTCTTAATCTTCCTTACACTGGGTAACTATTTATCACAGAGTAATCCTACTGCTTTCCATAAAAGTATTCACAGGGTAAGGGTCATTCCTCAGAAGAGAAGACTGCTGTGATATTCCTGTCAATTAACTAGGAAGTACCACGAGAATGTGAACTCACAGCATGTTCAATTTAAATATGTTTACTGTTTTGATAAGAGAACAATAAATTCAAATGATCTATTCACTTAGCCTTATTAATCAACTTTACTATACAAGATAACATGTTCATTTTCAGTTCATGGAGTTAAATACTGTGCAGAGAAAGATATAGCAAATTAAGTTAGTGTATTATTAATATCTGATAAGCATATGCAAGGAATTGGTCTAATAATTGTTGCTGTTCTATATGCTGATAGCCCAAAGGTAAAGAATGTATTGAAAAATAATTAAGTTACATATATTTTTAAATATGAAGCAAAATACTTGTGTAATTATCTTTGAATTGTAGAACTATTTTAATCACATAAAAGGTACTTTAATACACTTAGATTAATACACTTGGTAGAATAAAAGATATATTAAAATATATTCTGATAAACATTCTCTATTTTAAACTACTTTTGTAAGAAAGAAAGTACAGCTTATACAAGGGATTTTGGATTATCCAGCTGTTAGGATGAAGAACTCTACAGACACGCACACTCACAAAAGTATGCAGGTATGTATACATACATTTTAATGTTTTGAAAAATCCCACTAAAGACAATGCTATCTGTAGTAGTTCACTGCAATAAAGACTGAAATAAATACAGTTGTTCGGTTTTGTGTTTTGTTGTGTTTTGGTTGTTTTGGAAGTAGCAAGGTAATCAAGATTAGAAAGTCCTAAATAAATTACTGTGAAATACAATAACTGGTCAATTAGTTCAGAACCAGTCTAGTAAAATGGGAAATGTCACTATCATGCACAGACCTGCCTGCACACTATGAACATTATATGTCAGTCCCAACCAAAAGCACTGCAACTGTGCACAAGGTTCAGGAAAAATTCAAAATTTAAATTGAATTACAAAGGTCCATGCCAGTATCTGAAAAACTTTGAGGCTCATCAATGCTATTGCATTGCTGTAAGCTTATGAGTGAATCTTATGAATATATATCATAGCTCTCAGTATACTGAGGCACTGTTTTCCTTTGTTGTGCACCTGTTTGTAGACTGAACTCAATTCACGGCCACCACAGCAGGCTTAACGTGTTCTACAACCTTTGCTTAAACATGCCAACTCTTCTTTCTGAATTAGAAAAGAACTGCTGAGTTGCCACAGGAGAACTTGACCAAACATATTTTGGTGGGCTCCAAACTCTCCTCAAACACCAGAGCTCACCAGCAGCAAAGGCAACATAAGCAGGACTATACTATGACAACAGATGCACCTGACTGTGTTCAAGGAACTGCTCTGCTCTTACAATCTTTAAAATAGGGACCTGGATTCATACTTTAGGGGTTGGTAAAAGTTTCAATCTAAGTACATGTCTGTTTTACCAGAACCTTAATGCTGACAGATTCCCACGCTGATCTCAGTAGCTGTGAACCAAAGACCAAATTCAGTATATAACATGTCTCTGTATCATCTCTGGGGGACATATGTACGTACACATGCTTGGGCACACACATGGATACATTTTAAGTTTGTATAGTCTGCGGCCTCTTTCCAAATGAATTTCTAATTTTACAGCTCAACGCCTATCAAGCCAGTTTGCAATTTAGATCTTTCAAGTTTTACATTTTCCTCTGCTATTTTTCATATTTGATGAGAAGAATATGCATGACTGAAAAGAAACCTACATCATTATTGCTCTACTTATGTTCAGTCAGTCAGTGTACCAAAAAGTCCTATCCAAGTGGAATTACCAGACATGCAAATGAAACACACAGCATTTCCCACCTGGCTACTGGTATTTGTCAGATAAAATATGTGAGAATTGAATCGAGGGGAATTTTGTTTTAACATTATGAAAGAAATGGTCAAATGTGGCGTTGTTAGCAAGACTTGTCCCATATGGGAAAATTTTGCAGCAGGTAAACGTAACTTTGTGATTAACAGTCTTTTTCAGTGCTCAAACCCTTCCACTCTTTGTGCCCTGCAGAAAAAAACACAGAAACACAAGGCACAGCTTTTACCAGAATTTATGGATCTGAGCCTAAATAAGCAAAACACTCATATTTCTTTCTTGTATCTCGGGGTGATGATATCACAGTTTTGTACATCCCCGAATACCTTCTGGGAAACTTCCTTTCTTTTATTACAAGCTTTTTATAACTGTATTGGAAACAGCAGTTTCTCACAGAGCTTCCCGGTTTGACAAGTTGTTACTACTCTGTTCTTTTATTCCTCACACAATCTGAAAAAGAGATGAGGACTAAAATGTACCATGAAATCCCCCAAACTTTTTACTGCCTCACCCACTGGTAAAATTCTATACAAATGACTTGAAACAGCACCTGTGATTTGTATGTGAAGACCCTTCTAGCACATATCTAGGGATTGAAGCACCAGCACAAATGTGGTATCTAATCTCTACAGCAGGTCACACTGCAGTTTGAATTCTGGAGCACACTTTTAATATAATTACAGCTTCTTTAACTATGTTTCTTAACAGGACAAGTCGCATTCTTCTTTCAGCTGATGGTGGGAGCCTCTTTCTTCTGAGGTAAAATCCAGACTTCAGCTTGATTAAGTCAAACTGTTCTGGAACACTGTATGCACCCCTATCCCTACCAGCTAAGTGTTTTCAGTTTTTAAAAAAATAATAATCTGTATTTCCTTCTCTCATTGGGGGATAGCCACTTCCTCTTCAGAGTCTTTGTTTCTGCATTCCTACCCATCAGTATTTTGGGACATCATCACTTGCAATCCTTGTGGAAGCTCTCCTGATGCAATCTGAAAAATAAATCCACCCGGAAAATCCACAAAGCTGGATGCGACTCCCTTAAACTACTTCAGTATGCTTAGGGGAGGAGTGCACAGAAATCAGTGTCTCAATCCCTGCCAGAATCTACAAACTATACTAGATTATCAATCACTGATGAGGTGATTGTCCTCCTGTGCTTCTCACACCAGTCCTCATGAGGAAAGGTACCAGCACCCAAACCATCTTCTCTAGGAAGAATGCTGTTCCAGCAGCACTCCAGCTCTTAACCAGCACCTTCCTGATGCCATTGATCATAACAGCTCTTCCTAATTTCCTCGAACTCCAGGAAGGGTTAAAATATGGCATATGCTGACAGATGACACTCCTCACTAACAGGAAAGACACGTTGCTGTGGTGCCCAGATCTCGGCCTCTCCTTCCCTGCAGCTGTCTGTGGACAGGAGCTATTTGTATCCACTTGTTCAACTTCGGGGATAACGTCTGGAGGGGACCAAGTGCCACAAGCGTACTTTTTTTTCTAACGGTCATTTCCTCTCTGGTGTAACTTGCATGACAGCATGTGACAAGCAGAAATTAATGGGGACACTGCTGTGCCAATACCCCTTGAATTGCTTTGACACTGGCTGCAGGCTGCCTGCTTGGCCACCCAGCCAAGACCTCACATGAAATGTGGCAAGGGGCCCACAGCTCTATTCACTAACAAGCCAGCTGGTCAGTGATTAGAAAGCTCAAACAACGCTGAGCACATACATCAAGAAAAATGCTTTACAAACAGCTTCGGACTTAGGTGGTAAAGTATCTTAGAAGAGTAGATCTGTAAATTTATCTTAGGGACAGTTAACTTAAGCTAACCTTAGAAATAATGCAGAAGGCACTGGAAGATGACTGGCCTACTGTCACCTAAGTCCAAGAAGGTCTAACTTCAAAATAACGACTAATATCTTGATGTGCTCAAAATCATGTGCAAACAGGTTAGACTACATGGATTCTGGTCCAAAGGAGCACTCAAATTAGGTAAATATATATAGACTTATGACAAACTACTCTTCCTAATCGTCTATCAACACCTTGGCAACATTACAGACATTTCTACAGAAAGTCTCATTGAATCTGAGTGCAGTGTTTATACTGATTTGTTTATACACTGATACATAACAACAAAGGATGAGCCTTTAGAAGCATCCCAAGGGATTTGGATGATCAGATCTCATTCATCCAAGGCAGCTTTGTACCTTCCTGCCCAGACTTTTCTGAAAACTGTCAGATCCTTGGCTAGACACAAAAGGCTCAAGATTGTTCCTTTAATTTCTCTCTTCAGTTGCTTTTTTAAATAGTAGCCACTGAAAGTGCATAGGCTCTTGATGAAACACCTGACAGCAATAAGAAAACAAATTCTGCTTTTTCTGAAACAGAGAAAAAAAGCAGTCAATAGGATCCTAGAGATTGGGAAGACAACCATCATTTAAAACTTGGGCACCTAATTCCTAGGGCTCCTTCAGAGTTATACACTCATTCCAAGGATTTTTGTTTAATGAAAAACTTGTTTAAACTTAATATAACACAGGCCTGATCAATCACCTGATATATAAGGACATATATTTGTGTGTCATACAGATACATGTGGGCTCAAGGCACTGCAAAAGTTGTTGGCTGGTCAGTTGAGTCACCATCTTGGATTGGAAACTGGGGTTACTGAACAGTTTGGATCTAATTTTGAGAGCTTCCAACACAGAAATTTTGAGTAATTCAGCACAGTCATGAATGGCACTTGCACACTGCAGAAGAAGATGGCCTCAGATTAGACACAATGAAGTCCAGTGAAGTTATGGGGATTCTACCCATCAATTTTCAAAGACCCAAGCTGGTCCCCCTG
Source organism: Petroica traversi (assembly GCA_025920805.1). Taxonomy (NCBI): domain Eukaryota; kingdom Metazoa; phylum Chordata; class Aves; order Passeriformes; family Petroicidae; genus Petroica; species Petroica traversi. Next base: position 22,157,120 of record JAHLSL010000022.1, read on the forward strand.
CTTTTTATTATTCCCTTTTTCTCCCACAGTCACTGGAACCAAGAGCACCTTCAGAGACAAGTAACCAACCTCCACTGAGACAAAAATGTCAGCATGACACCAGGCATCAAAATACTACTATTCTCTAAAGTTAGACACTCCTTTAGTTAACAGTTTTTACTAAAGATGTGAACACAGAGGAAAGTAAGAAGACAATCCCTTCCTAATCTCTCCAGGGAATACATAATAAATAAAGCTCAGCAGTGTACTTTTAAAAAGTCACTTCAATATTTATTTTTTTTTTTTGCTTGTAGTGTACTTGGCACAGCAGAAGAATCATGATGCTCCTCAGTGCTGTAAAATGGCTCAACATTGGGGTCTATTATTATCTAGCCCTAGTCACAGGAGTATATTTAACTTTGTTGCCTCTCCTACTCTGTAATATAAATTCAGGGGTAATGGTTAACTAATTCATCAGCATTGCAAGGATTAACTAGTTAATGTTTGTTAAATACTCCAAAGAACTAGAGTTTGCTTACAGTTATAAAGGCTTACCAAGCTAGAAGAAAATCAAAGATATATTGAAGAGGAAAGATTTTATTTTTATATAATTCACGGGCAAAAGTAGGTTTCAAGAAAAAACTGAGAGGGGACAATGGCCTACTGCAATCAGCTTGCCCAGGATCTCCCATCTAAGAACTTTACGCAGAGTTTTGCAATGCTTTTATAGCAGTGTTTGAGCTCTCGAAGTAGTCTTCAGGATGAGCATCTTACTGATGCTTTACTACACCCTCAATTAAAAGTTGGAAACAAGATAATTGTTTCTTGAAAGCAATCAGCATATCAAGTTGCTCTCCATGTTTACAGTAGCAATTAATGTGCAATTCTTTTAACCTGCATTAAAAAGCAATGGCCCCTGAGTCAACAGCTTTAAAAAGGAACAGGCAAGCCTCTCATCCTACAAACAAGGCAAAGAGTAGACATTCTGCAAGAGGAATAGAGCATATACATGACATCCTTGGTTTTCTCTGAAAGAATGAAAAGTTTGCTATTAGCACCAGACAAGGGGAATGGCCCATCCCAATCCACTTACAGCATGTATCGCTTTCTCCTTTCTTTTCGTACCTTTTACTTTATGTCTCTCTTCCCTTCATGAGTCCTGTTGCCTCTTCCTTCCCATTCCCATTTCTGATCCTTCATGTCATGCCTGCACCGCACCCTGTTCCACCTCACACTCACTCTCAGGTCCTGTGGCCTGACTCCATCTCTTTGGGCTGCTGCCTACCACAGCCCAGGTGATAACCAAGCAAGGAAGGTCACTGGAAGATATCAACTACCAGTATTCCTCAGCAGCCCATCTCTGGATTTTAGATATAATAACCTGCAGCAGGCAGTGATGTGACTGTGATGTTTGTTTGCTGAAGCAGTGAGAGATGGTCCCACACATCTGCTGAGCCTCTCCAAAGTGACATGTGCCACAGCCCCTCCAGTTCTGAGTAAACTGACACTGATTTACATTAGCACACATTAGTGTAAACCTTGCCTTGTTTTCTTGTGAACACTTGACTGATTCTAAAAAAAAAGTAGGTATCTTCAACTTACAGTGACACAATGAGCGATGAGCCTACGTATTTCCTAATGTTAACACAACAGACAAGAATCAGCTCTACTTTGGGGGTGAGAGGAAAGGTGCAACATGAGAGCTGGCAGTGCCCTTGGGAGGGGAAAAGATGGCCTCCAATGTTTCACAAGCAGAGGATATTTCCTCCCTTCACCTCCCCAAATATTAAACAAAACAAATTCTAAGACTTTAATAAAAATCCATAGGTGTGTTACAAGCTGGTGTGCAAAAAGCGCCAATCAATGGAACAAAGTGTTTCCAGGAAGGTATGTCTTTTGAAAGTGAAGTGTCACAAATGATGCACGTGAGAAATGCAGCTTGTGGCGAATGCAACGTTGCTTCTCAAAAGGGTAACCTGTGATAGGCAGAAAAGTATGCTATTGATTATGCAATCTGGAAAATAAAACTACATGTATTATTGTGTATCTTTACTGTAACTATTAATGAAGAACCCATGAGAAAAAAGTAGCTATAATCCAGACAACCTGGACCATGTATGTCTATACTTTGCTGAATCAGGTCCCAGAAACCTAAGTCTTTTGTTTTCCCTATCAACAAAAACAAGAATATAATTACAAATCATACAATCCAATATCAAACTCTATGTTATTCCAAAACTACACTCAATTAAGTAGAAACAAACTGTATCATCAGAAGGGCAAATGAGAGAGGCTAGGGATCACTATCAAAGGACTTCTGTTTTCTTTTGTTTATTAAATAGCAACTGTATTATTTACTGCAGCTTTGCAAGCTAGTGAGCAGCTGGGTGTGACACATTTCCATGCTCTGTAACCTCTCCTTATGCTTCGTTAGATTCCTTATCAGGACCAGAAGAAAAGAAATCTCTCTGTTATGCTTTTCCTGTGGCAAAGGAAAAGACAAGATGATGACTTTCCAGCTCATTTCACTTGTACAACGTTCTCATCAATCACCATGGGGTAGGTCTTTGTTATTTTCACTGAAGGACTGTTCTTAGTTTTCTGTCACAATAAAGCGTGACTCCACTAATTAGCAAATCAAGGTTACCTCTACCACATTTGCAAAAGAACAAAATGCAAACATAAGGGTAAAGCTACTTCTGAAATATTTTCCAAGGCTCCAACTTCACAGCGATAAACCTAAGTTAAGCTAGGTCTAAATTCCTTTAATTGAAACAGAGGTTAAGGTCTGAAATACTCAAGAGTAGACGATGTAAGGAAGCTAAACAAACCCTTTCATCAAGAACCAAGTTTTCTGCTTGTTTTGCGACTTTCTGCTCCAGAAACCAAGCAAAGAAACTGTGGTTTATTTTCATATTAAACTCTCTGTGAAGCATGCATCTCTCTGCAGTTTTGGTTCACTATAGCCCACGCAGCTTGGCCTCTATTCTCCTTTTCCTATGTCTTCAATAAGTGTTTTAGACATCAGCAGGAATTATGTGAGCAAACAAAAAACAAGAAAAAGGGACATCTTCTAAGCAAGGCAAAAACATAATACAAAACGCTTTGTAACACGGTCTCTCCTCTAACTTTATGTTTTTATATGTATTTTTCCTCTTGGTCTGTATTGTTTCTCTCTGAATGACAGCTATACACAACATACTATTGTAATAACAAGCATATGGCTCAGAGATCACTGTTGACATTTGCAGAATTCAATTTAGTAATTTTTATTTAAATACATGAAAGACATTTGTATACTCTTTCATTAACTGCATTTTACATTTGTAATGTTCTACGTATTCTTTTGGAACCATTTCCATTAAAATGCCAACTCTGGGTTTGGATAGCAAGTATTTCCTTTGTAATACTAAGGGAGGAGTATGTTACTGTCAAAATTTCTCTCTAAAAAGTCCTTGTTAAAATATTTACCCTGCTTGTCAGAACAGGAATATCTGAAGTTAATTCCAAATGAAAGAATATTTTAGAATGAATCATAAACTAGATGTTAAAAAAGGTAACATACTGCCATTCCAGTGTTGTAAAAGTAAATGAAAAACAACCCTGCATTTCCATCCACAGGATACTGTAACATTTTGGAGTGTTCTGAAGTTCCCTAATTGTAGTTATGCAACAGAACTATCACAGCCTAAAACAAAGGACAAAAATTCAGCAGCTGAGTTTATTGGCTTGGAAATTAAACACTCTTAAGAGATGGTTAACATGTCTTCTTGATTATTTTTGGTATTTTAGAGTTAGAGGGCAGCGCTTCCTATTCCACAGACAAACACAGTGGGGCATTTTAGAGGAGTTATATTTTTTATGGCATTGTTTGTAAAGTCACATATATATAGCAACAGTGAAAATTGTTGAGCAGTAACTTTATTTGCAATTAAGCCACTAATTTCAAAGGGCCCTTTAAGATATAAGACACTGTTCAACATTAATAAAGATAGAATGCAATGGCATTTGTTGAATTGGTCACAATGGTAAAATACAGCTTCTTCTTGGAAATGGGTATTCTCAGGGGTCATTATTTTCAAAGAAGGCAAATAGGATATTCTGTGGCCACAACAGCTATGGTATTAATGAAAAACAGATATAAACAAAACAGTCCACCAAACCTTGTGATGCTTGGAGCCCTTTGCCATTACTGAGTCAGTTTACCATGCTGACCAGCTATGACACATTTTTGTGAAAAGTCAGGAGTCTGGTTCCAAATGCACAGACACTGCTTACACAGAAGTTTTGAGGGAAGACTACTTCTTTGCTCTGACAAAGCATTTAAACACAAGCAAAACACATGTTTTATGACTAATCTGAGACTAAGGAAACAATGGTTTCAATTCTTTGTTCTAACCTTAGAACACATCAGGTCAGTAGCACAGGGTAACAACTGATTCTCCTCTGTTAGCTTCTCCAATTCAGTCTTTGAACCTCATTTTTAATACTAGAGCAATCTGTTCACATAAAATTAAGCAGAAGCTTAAGAGCTTTGCTGAAGCAGAACCTCTGCTCCCTTTGGGGTTTTTTCCTTTGGGACTGAAGTTAAACCAGAAGGTGCACGTATATATTCCAGCCTGAGTGTAAATGCTTTATGTGTACAGCTGTAAGTAGTAGTACTGCATAGCTGTAATGGTAACAGAGAAGTAAAAAGAATCTAAAATAGTGATGTTTATGAGACTTTGGATAAGGTTTCCAACCCAGAAATGAAAGATGGGTTTGATCTAGGGGCTTGAACCTTTGCAATTTGCTCTTTCTTCACGGCAAACTATTCAGGCTTTGCAGTAAAAGAAATGAAAAGCTGCTTGCCTGCTGCTGCTAACAGCATTGTCCCACACTCCTAGAGGAACCCTGAGAATCCCACAGTTACATCACAGAAGGATTTGACCCATAGCTCTGCTCCTGAGCACCAACACTGGCAAATGCTACAAAACCACATCTGATTTATTAAAACTACGAATAAATTAATCTTTTAAATTTCTAAATATTTTCCCTTGGTGCTGCACCAAGAACAAACAACAAACAGTATTTCTGTTATTTCATTCAAGTTTCCATTCTAAATTTTCTGTCTTCTGGTAGCTGCTTGCAAATTTACCAACAATGTGTGTCTTTTGTTTGGACTTCTTAAAAACGATATTCTCAAAATGGAAGGAAGCTCATTTTATCTCACTTTGAAACCTGAGAAACCTGTAACCTGAACCATACGCTGATTACAGAGCAGTGATATATAAAGGAAGCAGTTGTGTGAATGTGTGAAGTGACTGTGGTGGGGAAACAGCAATGCAGTGGAGAAGCACTGTTTCACACAAATAATGCTATTGTAGGATCTGACTATCACAACTCATGTTTAACAATGTATTGTGTAAAGGCCAGTCAAAAAAGGAGGACCTATTATGGTGGGCACCAAAGTCCAGGCTTCAATTTAATCTTCAATTAAAAGATCACAAATAAAATGGACAAGACAGACCCCAGGTGGAGAAATAGTGTGATAGTTCCATGATGCTACATTTTCATGGGAGTAGAGTCAGGATGGCACAGGCAAGATGGAAAGAGAAGTGATGGAATGGTTCTGGAAGGAGGGAAGGATTGAAAGAGTACTTTATTCTGTAAATACAAAGTGAAAGTGAGGCGAAAAAAATTAAGGTGAAAGAGAAGGACAGAAAGAGGAAAGGGATCAAAAAATAGGAATTGCACAGGCAGAGAACATGGAGTTGAAAACACTGAAAGCAGCTGAGCATCAAGAGATCCAGGCTTTGGCTGCTCTAGCAGCTGAGTGTGACTGGCTGATGCCTCTGGCTGGTGCTTCTCTGCAGTTTCATGCCTGATGGCCCGAGGACAGGAAGCAGGGAGGAACCGTGTCTGCTGTGGTATCCACAGGGGGGGTGGGCGGGGGTCCCCATGTGTCTCTCATCTGACACACTGAATGGGAGGCAGAGGCACAGCTTCAGCTGGGTCCCGATTTATTCCTTCCTATGCATGTAACAGCTCAGCTGTCTTGGGTGATGAGCTATTGGATGGACTCTGGGAATGTACATGTCTGTATATATACATGCACATATATATAAATATTCACACATACACACACACACACCTACATGTATGTGTAGTGTGCTTTCATATGCACACATGTAAAAACCACACCAAACCACTCTCCAGGCACAGGAGGGCAACTGGTGCTACCCCTCATCTATCAGTGTACTCTTTACTCCAAGCATTTGTGTTGCTAGTTCTGGCCTTTTCTGGGCCACACCTATTTTGAGAAAATGAACTCTGGAGACAGTACAGAGATGATCATAGTTTCCCTTTCTCTCACTCAAATAATAATATTTTTGTCCTGCAAGTATGTTAGAGGACTTTTGCAATATATATTTATATATGTATGTGTGTTTATGTGCCTATGTATTCATAAATAATAGAAAAATTCTTAAGGCTGATTTTATGTTCTACATATGAAAACATGTAATACAAAAAACTCCATCTCTGCCCATCTGTATGGAACTTTGTTTTCTGGCATAGCTAAATACATCTGTTACGGAGGAAAACAAGCAAACAAAACATATCTTGATTAAATCAGTATGCCACTAAAGTAACACGCTTCAAATTAATTTTTACTGTGGGATACAATAACCTGACTATTGACTGGCATAAAACCAGTGCATACAGCCAGTCCAAAAGTATTATATTTCTCTTGGGGTGGAATAGAGAAAACAGTTTTATGGAAAAATAACTCACTTGATTACTATATTAATTTTTTTTAGCTATGAATTGTCTATGGCCAACTTTTGAATTATTTTACACTATGGCTCTATAATCACCATGAGTAAATACAGACACTTTGTAAATATTGTAGTTTAGAGAATCTGAGCTGCAGTAACTTGGGCTTACTGAGATGGTAAATGTATTCTGCTACAATGCTTCTTGTCCCAGATCAGCTGAGTTTGACCCTTAGAATCCTGAGTTCAGTAAGAAAAAATATGAAAATATGTTACCCAGTCTTCCCGAATATCTACCTTGTCACAATTTGTGCTACTGTCTCCTCTTCCCCATCTCTACGAGCTTGTTTTGGGATGAAGTACAACTTTTTGGGTGTACTGCACAGGGGACTGATTTCCTTCCAGGGCAGAAACTAACTATTAAGAAAGTGATTCTTATCTGCCCCCACAAAAATCCAGAATGGCTCTCTGAACATCTCTTTATTTCACATCTGCTGCAGTTCAACCTTCAAATTACTTGTCAAAAGCAGCATATGGCTTGTAAGCAAATTTAGAATATGGGTAAATCCAAACATTTCAGTCTGTTTTCCTGCCACTTATTTACATGCACCATCAGCTACAACAGCTTTCTCTTAATTGCTTGAAATGTGGTATCTGGTGCTTGATGAAGAGAAAAGACTTTGGAAACATGAGTGACAATTCTGCTGATCACTGAGGCAGGATGTGCTTGCAGAGCAAGCTGTGCCTGTGCACCACCATCATGAGACAAAGGAAAGCAGCTCAAAAATACTCCCCAGTTGGAAGAAGTGTCGCTGGCTGGATGCACAACAGTGTGGCCCTGACATGCAGCCTGGCCCCACTTCTGTACCTGCTCAAGCATTATTCCTACCACAAGCTCTTTTTCTTTCATTGTCATCAAAGCATTTCACATAGCAATTGGTACCACAATGATGTTCCAGCAGCAAAAAAAACAGTGTCATTAATAATCTGAGAGCGTCTCAAGGGAATGCAGAGCAGTGGGATCCATTAACTTTTTTATGCATCACATCCATGTTCAGCTCTGCTGAAGTAACAGACAGGAAATGAGCTGATAGCAACACTTCACTTCCAGTGTTAGTAATACTGCAATTTTGCAATGATGATCATAAATCCATTCTACCAAGGCTCAGTCTCCTTCCCTGCCCACAATTCAGAATCTCTTCAGTTTCTTAATTCTCTTTGACTTTCTGAATAAAGATGATTTCTGGCCCTCCATCTACTGAAAACAATAGCTCCTTCTGACTTCAAAAAGGATGTTTCCCTTAGGGCCCTACTGGACTGCACTGCTGCCTTGAGAGTTGGGACTACAAAAGGAAAGTAGGTTGAGATGTCTATTTACAGAGCCCTTGACAGACATGATTTCACAGTGCCATTTCTAATTCAATGTCATTGTTTTGAAAGACTAAAATTATTATTTCAGGCAGGTTGCTTTCATGCATTATGCTACAGTGTTGCTTGACTGCCTTCCAAACTGGAGCAACTGAAAAAATGTGAGGCACTCCAATAATTTTAAATCACTCTGTCCTGACTAGAGTGATTTAAAATCATTGGAGCGCTTCACATTTTTATGAGCTCTCAGTTTGCAAGCAATGGAGGTCTGAGCAGTCCTAGGCTACAGCACTGCAAGAAACAACTATACATTATCATCAGATTGAAAAGGTTTGCATTTGAATTTGGAAATTGTAAGAATTTGGAGATATTTAACGCCACTATAATTAAAATCAGTGGCTATACACTAACAGCAAAAAGGTCCAAGATAAAGGAGTAACTGCATGGATACCAGACTATATTGTGTAACATCCTGTGAGCTGCAGTCCCTTTATTCACAGAACCACGACTCCTCCTAAGCCCTTGGTCAGCTTGTACAATGCTACCTGCTACCAGCCAGAGGAGATATGGCTTTGCCTCTACACACAGCATGGTACAGGAAAGAAATTACACCATCTACAACAGAGAGAACACCCACTCTGGAGAATACCCATTTTTAAAGTTTTATTTCCTTCAGAGCTTGTGCAGGGCGCCTACTCTCTCTCCTGCTACCCCTTCATGCAGAAGTCCAATCCCTAATAGCACGGTAACAGAGAAAGAGAGAAAAAAAATATCCCATAATGATATATCAGGTCAGCTCTTTTGTTTTCATTTATTTTTACTGGCAACTCTTCTTTAATTTATAATTCAGATTCAGAACAAAATTTGTTGCAAAATAATCCACAAAAATTAAATCCTTAGCAGCTGTAAATGGGCACCATTTCACTGAAGTTAATGGATTTACACTTGCTAGTACCAGCTGGGGATCTGATCCATTATTTGTACCCTCCAAATTCCTCACTAAGTTTTGTTTCTTTACCATAAAAGTACTGACAGGAAAATTATAATAACAGCTCTTCTCTTAGTATCTTTCTTATTAACTCGAGAAGGTTTTTTTTTTTAGTGACTTTTAACTTTGATGTTGTTAAATACAGCCACACATTGAAGACTCTCAGTACTGATGAATCTGTTTTCCTGGAATATCTTGATTTATTTTCAGAACTGCACGATTGTGTGACATCTGCTTCACATCTCATACGTGATCAACTGAGTAGGTACAACCATGGCATATGGCTGATGAGTCACCTCACAACACTGAACACGGGTCTGCTTTCTGAGAAACAGCATCTTCATATTAATTTTCTAAGAGTCTTGCAAAGATGTGACTAGTCTGCCAGGTTTAACAGCAGGTAATATAAGCTAAGGACATGCACAGGGATGCAACAATAACATGTACTCTATAACTGGGGCTAAGATTTAAAAATTCAATTTATGGGCTACTATCTGATAAGGCCATAAAAGGGAATTAGGTTCACTGTTGTACTTTCTAAAATTTAGGCATCTAAATACCAAAATCTGTAGACACAAATCAGATGGGTATATAGCTTTTCTATGTAAAGAAGTAAATATCCAAAACATATCCACAGGAGCCATTCACTTGGGTGAGGAGCCAGGACACAACTTGAACCCCGGATACACCTTGAACCCTGCTCACTCTGTGATTTGGCTGCCCTGTTCAAGGCTGGAGAGAATACCACAAAGATTCAAAAATCACAGACCTGGGTAGAATGGCATTCCCAGCTTTTGCACCATTCCGTGATGGATAACACATGCACCTGCTATACTGCAGACCTTTGTTCTGTTCCCTTCTGAGCTGACTGTCAGATTGAAACATGTACAGCCCGCTTAGCACATGTAGCCTAGATTCTAAATTTCTGAAAGAAAACTACTGCAAGAAGCCACAAGTCTACTTATAATGACATCACCTCGCAAAGTTAACTTTGTTCATTACCAAAGTTAAAGAACCTCAGTAACAGTTTGCTGTTCCCTATCACTGTTACAGTCTCTTTGGTCCGGCAGAACAACATGACTGGAAGGAACTCCAAAGAGCTGTTCCATAGCCACTTAATGTGCAGCTTTATATACTAAGCCATTGCACGCATAGATTACTTTAAAGCTAAATATTATTAAATATATTGCAATATCTTAAATCAAAAACACCATCTTGGTTGCACATGCATGATTTCCACACGAAAGATGTAGTTAGTGTTATAAAAGCTGTATCAAAATTACTTAGGAGCAAAAAACCCATGCCGGTCTCACAAGCATCCGACCAAAATGTGACCATGCAGCTTAAACATGCTTCAGTCTCAAAGGCTACGACATCAAAATGCTTTAGTGGTCTGTAAACTACTTCAAAGAAAATCATCTTTCTGTGGCAGACACGTCACACCCACTTCCACCACCCTTATGTCAACTAACAAAAGTTCCTAATGAGCCAAGTCTCTTGGAGGCTCAACTGCTAAGACCATTAACGTTACCAAAGACCTGTGCATGACTAACAGCTGTGTCCAAAGGAAACTGAACTCATACCTTCCATTTCCACATAAACTGACCTAAAATTAAAGAATATCCCAGGAAGAAAAGAAGGGAGGAGTCGATGGGTAGAGAGGAAAGAAGGAAGATGTTGTAATTGCTGATTCTGATTCATGCCATATGGAACATATATTAATCAGGTCTGACAGAGGAAGCCAGCAAGTGTGAGCGTGACTACAATCCAGCAGTTACAAAGGCCTATTAAATAGATTAAAGGCTGAATATAGTTCTCTTTCAAAAGTGAACACTATATCCACAAGTAGTAGTGTTTGCCACCCTTCTAGAAAGGAGAATCCATTAAATAATAATGGAAGGGCTTCAGCAGAAAAGATTAAAAATTCCTCTGTCCAGAATAACCTAGAAATGGATGAGAGCATTGACACTCCTGGCAACAGAAAGGGGAAGAGGTGAGCATGTCTGCCCTACATCCTGGGTGTGCATTCCCACTACCTGGCAATGTCTCATAGGAAAACTACCTCTCTTCTGTCATGTTATGGACCCTGTCTACATCTTCCTAAAATACCCTCTGGGGTGACTCCTACTGCAGGGCATTAGGCATTAGAAAGGCATTGCTGAGCAGTATTAAGACAAAAGCTCTACTTCTTAAATGATCAATATGGTTAATTTCTCTGAACTGCTACAGTCTGACAACTGCCTGCAAAACATAAAGGAAACTCTTAAAATGGTGCAAATGTCACTTATATTTCTTGACAGCTGGTAGCCAAAAACCCCAGCATGCCCCAAACCAGCAAAAGCTGAGCCTCCCTCCCTAAATGTTATGTAATGATGGTAGTTAATTCACACAGAAAAGATCTTTTGGGGCTGATACTTCTCTCATAGTAATTTTATGTCATTCAAGTTCCACTAACAACTGTTGATTTTATACCATGGTGCCAAAGAGGTGTATTAGACCCTTCAACTTCAAGCTATCCAGAGCTTAGTTGGCTCATTTGGCACTTCTGTGTTGCTGACACACGCAGAACTTTAACAGATGGTCTTACAATACTGGCAGTTGTTTTGTACTGTGCTGGCGGTGAGGGGAAATACTCTACACAAATTGTCTGCAATTCTGGAAAATAAATGAAGTACAAATCCATATTAACCTCAAAAGCCAAACTATAAAAAGTCAGATTAGTCATTTAACGATGTATGTGCTCTGGGTTAAAGGCTCAGCTGCTACAAAATCGTAGTATTTCCCTGCAGCCAGGAGAAGTATGTATTGCTTCAATTTCTACCAGGAATATCCATAAAGATTGTACAATTAGAAAGGTATTGAAATATACTGGAAATAAGCCTTGAGACCGACCCTTCCTCATGTGATCAGCCCTGACTATCAGCAAAAACATGACATAAACATGAAGCAACAGGGTGCAACTTAAGTTAATTGAATCTCTCTCTCTTCCTGTGCCAAAGTGGATTCAAGAAAAAACACATTAGCTACTGTGAAAATTTTGAAATCAAAAGCGATGACCAAGTAAACAGCAATTTCACATTTTTTCTCAACCATTTAGAAAGAGATTATGTACCACAAGCTGAATTTTACAGTCACTAATTTCACCGGCTGCAGTGGAACTTGCACTGTACATAAAGACCAAAATAGCTTCTCTTTGTTTCTGTGTGGCTTTTCTATTTTATTGTGCCAAACTATCGGATATAACAACTAGGTTAACTAGTAAACCATGTATGCAGAATAGTGCTTTTTGAAAGTAAGCACAATAATTTTCTTCCTCAGTATATATTCTCCATGAAATGTATATTCAAACATATGTATGATAGTCTCGTAGTGCAATTCTAGAAGAGAATTTTTGGAAATCACAAATACTTTAGTACAGTGCTCATGTCTTGTATTTCCTGTAAATGAAACACAGATCAAAAGATAACTCAAACCGAGATTTCAGACACTTGGTCTTTCAGTTTCCATCAATTTTGTATTTAGTTAGGTAATATGCCAGTCACCTTGCATCTTATTTTCCCAATGTTAGTAAAGTTGAAATACAGTTCACGTAAGTAGCTTCAATGGGCTAGGAGGAAAATAGCGCCTTATAAGCATTATCATAAAATCGTCCTACAATATAATAGGTATATTCCAGTCTTCTTCTCACTGAATCAAAACTGTGTGCCACATATGTGACTTCGACACCAGTGAAATCCACTTTAGTTCTAATTTTATACTGAAAGATCAAACCCTACTAAGTTTGAAGCTGTTTAGGAAGTTATTAAAACAACTAAATTTCCAATAGTTTTCAGATTTTCTTTTCCTCCCTGGGGACTTTTGCCAGACTAAAATGATACAACATACTTCTAGAAAGTACTTACACAAGTGAAAGACAATGCGTCTCTGAAAGCATAAATTATTTCTCCTCATGAAAATAAAAAAATCAAAATAAACAGTTAACAGACACAGTCAAAATGTAGCAACATCAACCTTTCTGCTTCTCTTTCCAGCTACGAACTTTTTGTCACACACTACAACTTATGATCCTCAACATGACACTTTGCTGTGAAATTCCCAGAAAAGCAGAGGAGATGGTATATGCATTTTATTAACAATAATCCAAGCACATCCTATCCTCCCTCACAGATGAAGAATATGAGATAACATGACAAGAAAACTTCCTGATTGCCCTCCCAGTTATTGAGAGCCTTCCCAGCTTCCATAACAACTGGTCATGGCTCTCCCCACTCTTCAGCCCATCCTCTGCAGAGTGCACTACAGGCCTACAATGAACATTTCCTTTTCTCAGAATGGACACAGACTCTCCTGGCAAGAAGGACATAAAACAAAAGTAGTCTCTTGGGGAAATAAAAGGCAAAGGAAAAGGGATAAGGAGCACAAGATTTATTTTATCCATTCTAACAATATCCAGCACTTCACCTTTAAGGGAAGGTTCAAGTAGTCTGTGCCTAAACAATAACAGAATAATTTGACTGCAGCTGGAAGGAAAGGTCATTCTTAATGATTTCACAGAATCATAGAATGGCATTATTGGTATTGGAAGACACTTTAAACATCCCTCTGCCATGCACAGGGACACCTTTCACTAGACCAGGTTGCTCAGAGCTCCATCCAACCTGTCCTTGAACATTTCCACGGGTGGGGCAGACATGACCTCTGGGCAACCTGTTCCAGTACCTCACCACCCTCACAGTGAATTCTTTCCTAATATCTAATCTAAACATACTCAGTTTAAACCACTCCCCCTGTTCTTGTCACTACATGCTCCTGTAAATAGTCCCTCTCCATGTTTCTTGTAGGCTCCCTTCAGGTACTGGAAGGCTGCAATTAGGCCACCTCAAAAGCCTTCTCTTTTCCAGGCTGAACAATCCCAATTGTCTCAGCCTTTCCTCATAAGCTAAGTGCTCCATCCCTCTAATCAACTTGGTAACCCTACTCTGGACTTGCTCCAACAGGTCCATGTCCTTCCTGTACTGGAATGCTACATTTGGTACAACAGTAGAGATGCAGTAAATTTAGAACTCTGAAAGAGGAATAAAACCACAGTGCAGCATTTTCAGAAAGAGATTATACTTGGTACTTTGTGCTGTAGCTCGTGTCCCAAGCTGGGCACTACTCAATTTTGATGTAACAAAATCCTGTGGAATGGAAACACAGCTTGTCTCTCTGATTTATCTCTGAAATATTATCTCCTACAATCTTTCCCCTGAATACCTTTATAGTTTCAGTAGGCACTCCAGGCTCTGGAACTTTATCCAAGTAAGTAGTCAAGTCTTGATCCACATGTTCAAACACTAATGTTAACTTGGTCTCTCTGTCTGTTCGTGACACGGTGCACACATCAAACAATCTGAGAGGAGGAAAAGAACAGAAGAGGTAAGTATACAGGAACCAGTACCTTGCATCTCAAGCATGTCTATTTAAATTTCTTACAGTATATAGAACAGAAAAGAGCCTTCCACAGGAAGACCTGTGTTTGAGCTCTTCATTCATCAGATAACAGTTGGTGTATCAAAATTACTATCTCAGTCTTTCACTTGTGAATTCTGAAATTAATTATTAAGAACTCGTCAGCTGTTGAATGTAAAATAATTACATGAAAATAATGTATTTTTTGACACAGCAACCTGAGTTAATACAGAAAATTATGTGATATTTATCCACATTGTAGGCTCTGGTACTTATTTATAATCATTAAAAAAAAAGCAGGAAGTGTTTTGGAAAAAAAATACACAGACTGTTTGCATGGACCTTCAGTTTCTTTCCATGTAATTCCCACATATACCATTTCACAGCTTTATAATTAAATCTCCTTCGGCAGAAACTGAGTTTTTTCACTGACTCCTCCTACCAATTCCTGGAAGCAAGGAATACCTTCAGATTCAGTATACAGTTTGGAAAAAGCTTTGAGCACAAGATGTCACTACTTCTTTCATTACTTTTGGTCATCTTTGTACTGGAACGTCTTTATCATTTCACCTTGTTGCACAACATCAAACTAATTTACAAAGTTCTTCTTAATTCCACATTCCTATCTGATTACTCTATTTTCTGTTGTTTTCTCTTTTCAAGTAGAATTCCTCTCATCTTATCCACCTCATCTACCATGACAGCTTTAACCCCTGTTTTACCTTTTTCATGAACATCTGCCCATCATTCTATGCTTCCCACCTATATTTGTACGAGTGACTTCCACTATCCATCCTCTTCAAGTTCCACTTCTATAAAATTCTATTGGGAAACCATCTAAACAGCCAGAAGGACATTTCTTCCCTGCTTACATACTTGACTCATGTACTTATTCATTTGCTTTTATATTCTAAGATCAGATTGCGTTTCTCTCTAAGGCTAGGCAGAAAAATGAATCACTGCTTTTACTAGGTGACAGTAGACACAAAAAATGAATGGAGTTACTGATAAAAAGGTCTAAACAGTTAAACTGAAGAATCTCTCATTGATAACAGACCAAACTAGTGTTGATAGTATGGCTTATTTTTTCCAACATCATAACAGTGATGCTGTTGTATTACTTTTATCCTTCATTCTCTTCCTTAAAATTACTTTATTGGAACTAAGAAGTGCAGGATTTCTGGTAATGTTATCAAGTAATACTTTTGTTGTTTGTTCAAGGACTAAAGGCTTTATATGCAGGATCTGAAGACAACTGATCACACACAAAGCCTTGGAGGTCTCTGCTTTCCCCAGTGGACATATGACAACAGACAAGGACAAAATATACATGAGATCCTGTACCGAGATTTTATTTCTTACCTTAAATCTCAATGTATTTCACAAGAGAAGGAAACACTAGAAGTAGTTTGGGCTTAAGAGAGTAGTATTTTTCACTTGGTATTTACCATGATAAATCTCTACTCCCACTCTGACAGCATTTCCTAAATAATCTTTGGTCAGACACTGGGAAATTGTTTATTAGCCACCATGTTTTGAAAATGTATACAAGCACATTTATTTTAGGTTAAGGAAGCTTTTCAGTGAATAATAAATTCAGAAGCAGAGCTCCAGAATATGGAAAGACTGTCACCCTACCTCTATTAGAAGACTAATCTGTACTTAATCTGTAATCTTCATCTGAACAATCAAACATTAATTATTATGGTAATACAGTAATTGTAAGAGAAAATGTGTTGGCACATTTCAACATAATGACAAACACCATTCTCTAAGATTCCCTCAATGGGGTGTAGATGTCCCATACACAGTAAATAAGCTTTGTGAAAAGTCACAAACCTTCCTGAAAAGTGAAATTTGGCTGGAGGTTAATAACCTACAATATATTTATATAAATCAACGTGGAATGTAGCCGGACTGCCTATAACCCCAACACATGCAAATAGAGAGGAGCCAGACAGGTCTGAACATCTGAACATAAACACTGGAAAATATTTCCAACTGTATGATTCCTTTGTGTTGACCTACATTTACCTAAAATGTTCTAGAACACCCCTTTTGCCAGGTACTTAGTACACTGGCAAAAATATATTTTCAATTATAGCAGAGTTATACTTCAAGAAGAAAAGGAAAAAAAGATTTCACTGTATTAAACACAGAAGCAACATGTAATTTCCAATTTGCTGTGGAGGAAAATGTTGACTCTATGTTAATTCTTCTGTATGTGGGTTATTTTGAATCTGGCATTTTCTGGCACAGCAAAATAAGGAGCTCAGAGAGGCATAGTTCTGGTTACCTTTTACTGAGTAATAATATTATCACTGAGTAATAATATTATCTTTCCTTTTATATACTTTTTATGTGAAATTCTAAATGCTTTAGTGTTACTCATAAAAGCTTCAGATTCTGCACTGGGCTGGTTAGAAGCACATTGTGTTTACTCACAGAAAATATACTGCTACCTTAGAAAGACAGTAATTGAAATCACAGGTTTATATGAATCCATGATATTACAAAAGACAACATCTGGCATTGCTCCCGCTAATGATTCCTGAAATAGACTGAGAAAGACACAGCCTCATCATTTAGTAGTTTTCACGGGGATAAAACTACTTTTAATAAATAATACTTATTTACATTCAATGTGAGAATATCACCATAGAGTTGTTTTTGTTAATTAGGAACATCTCTTGCTGCCTGCACTGCACATCTCTGAAGCCATTTCCTCATGATTTTCTGTACGTTACTGGTTATCATTGCATGTGATTGCCTCTCTGGAATAGGCAACAGCAAAAAGCCTTTTATTTGAAGAGTTACTATGTGGACACTGTCCTAAGTGAAGTAAATGTACCTCAATTAGTACAGGATTTCCATACTGAATACTTTGTAAACACAAGCCCTGCCCTTCTATTGTACTTACAAAAGAAACGTTTGAATTATTTGATTAAAGTAAAATCCGCTATGGGAAATCCTGCAAGTATTTAACAAGATGTTTGGCTGGAGTCACACACCGCCCAGCATGCCCATCTGAACTGGAACACTGCTGAAGGGATGCTAACAGAGAACCTGTGCTTTAATGCAGACATTTCTTCAAGTTAGTTGTATTAAAGCAGAATCTTATCAGCTACAATCTCTGTCTCTGTTTTATGTGTTGGGCCTAGTGGATGTTCCTATAACCTAGCAGAATACCTGCCTTCCTATAAAAATTCTTGGGCATGCAGAAAAACAGATGATGCCCCTTGAAGTCTCCATAGCTTCTAGCAACATAAAATCTGACAAAGGCAACCTCAGTTCACCTTCATTTTACAATGTGAATACCTAATGCTTTTATAAGAAAGACAATTATTACTTTGAAAACTATCACATCTATGGAGTGGTAGATCCCAGAAAGACCCTGAATGTTACTAGATTTGCTTTTGAGATGCTCTGAGAGTTGCTATGAAGTTTCCCACTTTCAAGTAGCATAAACATTTTTTCCTGAGCAAACTGACATAACGGCAATGGAGATCAGGTCCATCAATCCAAGCCACCTGCAAGAAATACCAAAAGACAGATCTGACTGTAAGACCTGAAAAAAAACTGTAGGACATAATTTCTCTTGGCTATTGTCAAACAGATGAGCAAATTAACTTTATTATAGTCAAAAAGAAGATAAAAAACTTGATACGTGCTGCCAATGTGTCCAAGGGCTTACTGTTATTTTTACAGCAGTAGGAGTAATCCAACATGAACGCATATGTATCCCTGTATGGTCATTCACAGCACTGAACAAACCAGTTCTCGACCCTAAAAACTTCTAATAACATGGGTTTACTTTAATTTTCTTTGGAACAATGTCTTCCTTTTAGGAGTTACTTCCTAGCTTATGCATAACGGAGGAAGAGAATTGGAGCCTTTGATTTATGTGTTGGAGAGATGCTTTAGAAGACTGTGGTTAGGTAAATAATCGCATAATAATATGACAGAACTTGTGTATTGACAGTGTTGATGTAAACACCACAAGATTGGGATATCAAGGCTATCACAGGCCAAAACTGAGGTTTATTGATAAATATGGGGAGGAGGACCTGAACAACTTCTGCTTTTACTGCCTTTGGCTCAGGTTAATCCTGGAAGTTCATAAGCACAGAAAATTTCTGCCTTTCCTACCTAGAAGTACTGAAGAACGATAGCTCTCCCTTTAATCCAAATATCAGGAGCAGCCTTAGACTCTTGTGCTCTCAGGAAGGCACTCAGCAGCAAGCCCTTTGTTCAACCCAACTTTATAAACTACGTACTCCTTGGAAAAAAAAACAACAGTTTTACCCCTACTTGTAATATTAGCTACCTTTTCCTTTCCTGCTTTTGATGCGAAAAAAGACTGCTGACAGATACCACTCTCTACTTGGAATCACAAATACCCAATGTATTGGAACAAAGGGGTAATCTTTCAGATGAAGAAGACAATAGCTGGGCAACTGGAGTGGAACATGTGCATTAGAGAACCAAGTCCCATACAGCAAAACAGGAAATAGAGCTTCCCACTCTAAAACAGAGGACAGAGCTCTTTCCCTCTGTTCAGGACTGCTTTGTCTCATTTTCATCAGCAATCACCTACTTCTCCATGTCTCTGAAAGCTGGTATTTCAGATGTAGAGCTTTCTTGCTCAAATGAGCTCTAGTATGAGCACTTTTAGATGGAAAAAGAGTGCACATGCAGATGACCAGGCCATTAAATTCAGAGTATCTTGTATTTAAATTGCATTTTTCCTGGGATAACATTTGTAAAACCACATAGTAATGCAAGACTTAAGTTCCATTTTCAGAAGCATGTGGGGTCTTCAAGAGCTTCATAAAATGCTTGTCACTCCAGCTGCAACTGCCCCAATGTGTATCAGTGCTTAAGATATGCCTCCAGAGCAGACTGCAACACAACCCAGACTTTGACTGTGCCCAACAGAACCACCTCAATGCTGGAAACATAGAGTGAGGGCACAGCACTGCCTGCAGCACAGCCAGCGAGCCAGTCAGCTCCATCCAGCAACAATCAGATGCCCGGAGCCAAACTTGATTAAATATAATGGGTTTGGGTATGTCTACAGTGTTCATGGCAACTTTATGTCTTAAATCCTTATTCTCTACTTTCTACTGGGTTCTTGGAGTTTGGGAACATTTCTCCTGCTTTGCTACCCTTCCAGAAAAGAGTAGCAGGATCACCTTTTGTCTCCAGGAGAAATCTCTTTCAGGCAAACAGCAGTAAAGGCAGAAGTTAACATCAGATAAAATAATTCACTTAGGACAGGCAGATGTTATGTAGATAGATGTTTTCAACTCTGAAATCACTCAGTCATTATCTGCTTTGCACAGAGCAGAAAGAGCTACCACAGGGAAACAACTGTACAAAGAAAGCAAGTCAGCAGAAAGTCCTATTCTGGAGACCTACTGCAGCAGAGCCCAGCCAATATTGCTGCTTATAGCCCACTCACCGGTGAGGTTTAAGGGAAGGAAGGGGGACATTAGGATGACAAGGCAATCGTTCATCTGCAAGCTGAGCTTTGTGCTGTAATTTTTTCCAGTCTCTCTCCTTTTCTGACTTGGAAAAATTATTTAAAATGCTTAGCTCTATAAAAGAGGTTTTTGTTCTTTAAGTGTGCGTGAGGAAGGGAGACAGAGAAAGTGACAGAGAGAAATAGATGCTCTTGAAAGCGAAGCAAATAGCACTGGCTAAAGTCCGATAGAGTGGGCTGACTGGGCAAGCGTTCAACGCTCAGTCCCGACTGCAGCCCTGACCTGCAACACCCCTGCTCTCCTGCACTGGGCCCCACTCAAGCAATGACGAGCTCTGGTGCCAGACTGAATGGTTTTGTGATGCAGACAAATGTCTGCTCCGATTAAACCACCAAAACTAGTTTTCATTTTCAACAAGAAAACCAAGATTTGTGCCCAAAAGATGAAAAGGCCAAATACGTTTTCTCAGTGTGCCACCCAAGGCACTAAATGATGCAGTTGCTAAAGAGTTTTACTTCAAGGAAAAATAGGCCTGACAAGATGTTCTCTGCACCTTTCTTTGTTTATAGCAGCATGCTGTCTATTCTAGCCCTCACCCTGCCATTTCTCTTCTTTGCAGAGGGAGATTATCTTTAACAGACAAGGACAAGAAGAGGATCTCATAAGACTCCGTAATTCAAATTATATCCTGCCTTGCAGAACTTCACTTCAGGACTTACCCTACAGTTCACCAGTGTTTAAAATGCTTAAACCAGTCCATGAAGAATCTCACTGCAATTGATTTTATCCAAACTGGCCTTAACATTACTGAGGGGAAATACCTGCTGGGTGGTGCTGAACACGTCTGTGCGCTGCTGCACCAAACACTCTGTCTGGGGACAGGCGAGGGACAGGCCAAGTCACCCCCGATCAGAAAAATAACATGGCCTGTTATAAAGACAGTCGTTGACAGATTGTTTAGGATCAGCAATAGCTGTCTGACTATTCATAGTGCTCTCATGTGATCCTTCAACAAGCAAATGTACACTGCCTTTCAAAGTCATGTACACTGCCTCTATACAGTGCTGTGAGCTTCCAGTAAGATTCCGTAAGCTTCCAGTTCAGAGTACAAATTAAAGATGCTCCCATTCATTGGCAGTGTGCTTGGATCTGTAAAGATTTTACATTTTCTTTGTAACAGCTTCCTCAGGGACCAGCTGTATTCATTGTTACATTCCCTAATTTCCTCAACATACAAGTAAAACTTATGCCCGAATATTGATTTTGTTTAATTCAAATGAAAGGAGCCCAGAAATTATTCTGGACTCCCAGCTGTACATGGTGCAAGATGAGATACAACAAAATCCAGTCTTTACTGTAGATCACGAACTGCTTGTTACGGACACCACATTTCAGTTTACATTTTGAATTCCTGCTTGTATCAGACCTACAGGATCTAAGATTTAAGCACAAACAACTCATCTTCAGAAGATTTTACAACAGTATAAATTATCATTCATTCTTTAGTGGCTTAATAATCGAATCTATCTACACATGAGATTTAATCGCATTGCCAATATATCAAAAATAACAAAGGAAATAATAACCATTCACTCCACATAAAAAGTATTCATTGCAAAAAACCCAATGTACTGTTTGATACTCTGTACAACTTCATACATATTTTTAAATGCTTGCAATATCACAGCAGTTCCTGAGGTGTTTAATTCAGCTTTTGTTAAGTTGTAAGTAATGCCAGTGCAAATTTGAGTACAAACTCTTGCTTCTTACAGATTCATGGGGGAGCCTAAGAATAATAAAACAGCTACTGTAGAAGGTGACAGAAGGGGTCCTCTCTTTTGATGCTTATCATCAATCCAGGGGCTGTTGTTCCTGAAAGACCTCCAGGTTACTCTACAGCCACAATTATTCTGACCATGGTGGCTGCACTGAAACTCTTGTGCTGGTTTGAGCCCTAATTAACCACCCAGAGCAGGCTAAGCCCTCAGGAATACAAGCAACCTGAAAAGAAGCAGCCTGACTGAGAGTACTTCTGAAGGGCACAGTTGTCAGACACTGAAAAAGCAAGGTGAGGGGCTTTGCTAAAGGCTGCACATACATCTGGGTGCTGATGATGTTGCTACAACTTCCCAGGATGGACCAGTACTTGCAGCCTTGAAAGGAGTCCAAAGCTGTGATGGTGATGCTGAAGAGGAGGGAGACAGAGCAATAGATGCAAAATATTTTGCTGTGGTTCTGTTACTGGCCTTAAGTATCGTCATAATGCTTTGTGAGAGACAGACACATTAAAGCACTGTAAGAAAATACATTTCTATGTTTCAGAGGTAGAGCTGGCACCAAACAGTTTGTCTTTCTCAAAGAAGGATCAAGAGATGACTTTTAGAAGGGGAAAACTTTCACAGTTTAACAATACCATGAACTCCATTGCTGAAGCAAAAGAGTACAAAACAGAAGAAAAAAAAGCTTGAAGAAAAACAGAAGGCAAAATTGGCTAAAGCTGACAATACTAAACATGCACAAAGTAAATAAGCAGAGTATATGTTAGCAAAAAGAGATGTTAATAAGAAAATAAATTCGTTCTTTTTAATTCTTTGAACTGTGTTCTTCTGGTGTAGTGAGGGAATACTATTACTATGGGACTCCACAGACCTTTCAATGTAACATGCTGTATACCCATGAATGAAACAGAAAGCAATTAGCAAAGGAGTACACCATAGCAAAACATTGCATGGTTCACTATCATGTCCACTTGCTTATATTTAGGTTTATTATTAAGTGTAGTTTCTTAAATAAAAAGTTCTTGTCTCTCTAAATGATATTATAAAAAGGAAATCCTTGGTAAGAGAACGAAACCAACATCACTGGGAAATAGGGTGCAAACATCTACCGTGATAACACAAGCTTTGAGTAGTGTTACATGAAACCTTCTTAGACCTGCCAGTAGAAGAATACATTTTTTAAGTCAGAGTACTACTGTACAAAGTAAACCTGCCACAGATCTTGACCTTGCATGATCCACCAGCCCTAAACTACAAAAGAACTTATGCTGCATTTAACTTAAGACATGCAAAACACTTGGGCGATTTTTAAGTATATACATCACCTAAAGCTTCATCTGCCTGGTATCCTTCCTCTTTCTTATACTCAGCCAGTCAATACCTGGATAGAGCAATGCAAACCCCTGTCTGCCATTTCAACCCCTATTTGGTTTTTAGCCATGCAGTGAGAACTCTACAATTTGGGGCCTAACGTGCAAGGTCCCTTTTGCACTTAAGCATCCTCATCGTACCACAATCAATCTCTCCTTCCTAACCCTTCAGTCACTCTTAGTACTCTGCTCCTGAATATGGGCATTTATCTCTGAAAACTGTGGTCATGGTGCAATCTAAGGCATTCATCACAGTATTTGTTTGTCCTTAAATTCTGAAATGAACAAAACTGTGAACTGTTGCCTTCCCAGTCTTAACCTGCGGGACTAGAAAACAGCAACAGATATGAATATTTCTTGTTATCTTAAAAACGGAAACAGCAATTCAACACAGATATTTAAACTGCTTGAAAACAATTTTTAAAGAAATGTCTACATCTGTTGAAAGAATCTGTTTTATGAGCATAGAACTGCTCAAAATTTCCTGAAAATGAATCAGATATATCTGCCCACTTTCAACAGAGTGTTAGGTGGTGAATGCAGTTGCCACATTCAGCAAAAAGTGAAAATCCAAAGGGTATCTTACACTTCGTATGCTGATTTCCACAAATTTATCTGGCATGGGGTTATAACGCATGGTAACAGAAGTGCAGTTCACAGTGCTTTTTGCACACACATGGTAAGGGGAGTGACTTTGTCGAGACTTTGATGCCAGATGTATTCCCAGTAATACTCCTGTGTGCCATGATGCCAGTGGCCCCATGAATCTCATACAAAGGGATTTAACTCGTTCTCTTCAGCAAAACCTGGAAGGGAGCAAAATGAACTCAAGCAACCTTCCAGTGGCACTGTACTGTGTCCTGTCACCACTACTCCACATGCTATGAATGACATCCCATTTGCCCAAAGGTAAACAGCATTCAGCTGATTTCCAAAAATTAAAAGACAAAGGCAACTGCTCACATGCTAAGAAAAACAAACAGGATCTGGCCAGGTTTTGTGAGGAAGCCAGATCTACATACAAAAACAGTGCCCTCTTCTTTGTAAATTGCATTGTAAAAGAAAAACTGAGTGGCAGAGTAATAGATAACTAAGAGAAAAAGAAAAGCGTGAGGGGATATTTATTCTAAAATCAAAGTATCAAAACTACGGGACTACAAAGTACTTAAATTCAGCAGAAGGCAGATCAAAGGCTTGCAAGGAAACCATAAACTTTATTGAACATAACAGTCTTTGGCTACTCATCATTAGACAGGTCAAATGCCATCCATCTATACCACAGTCCTGCACAGTTTGTGAAGCAATGAGTTCTCCTCTCAGCTTCCATGTAAGAGATACAACTCCTGTAATGGAGCTACTCAGTGGTTAGTTTGAATGGGTCATGTAAGTCTTCATTTACTCAGGGGAAAAAAGTTAAGTTGACTGAATCACTCTGGGGACAGTACTGTCTCTCCTTGATTGCTATGGAAGATGCCTAGATGACTAACTAAGACAAGATGCTTAAATTTAACTGAATTTAGAAGAGATGACTCTTTCCCAGAAAGACTGTAACTGATCAGTTTTAATTGGTGGAATTGCAGATTCTGTTCAGTTAATTTCTGAAGTTATTTAAAAATATTTCTTCCATGAAGAAGTTAAAACAAAATGAGAGAGAAGTCAAAAGAAGAAAAAAAAAACAAACTAAAAATGCCCCTGCCCTTTTCCCTCAACTCTCAAAGACCAGGATCAATCCTAAATAGCTCAGCACACAAGAGCCTTTACCTAGGCCTCATGAAGTCAATACATGTATTTAACTGGCTTTGGCTCAGGTCCAGACTTTCCTTTAATTTGAAAGGGAGTTTCACCTGTGACAAACTTGCACGATTGCGTTTAATATTCTTGTTTTGAAGAGAAGAAACAAATGGGACTAATAAATCTTCAATAGAAATTTACAAGATTCTTCTGGCTTAATATATTTAGCTGGGGGCAATTGCTCTTAAACACTCAATACATAAAAAGGAATCCTTTTTTCCATTAGCATGCAAATTCCCTACACGTTTCATCAGAACTACATCTTACAAGGGTTTTAAAAGGTGTACATCATAGTGCTCTTTTTCCCACTCATGGGAAATTCATGGTCATTCAGGTATGGCCATGCAAGCTCCTTGCCTGTCTTGTTATTTCCTCTATCAAGTTGATTTTTTAAAATTCATTCATAGCACATGCAAAGTAAACCAAAAATATTTATTTTTGTAAGATTCTCAGGTGCTTTCATCCTCCAGTTCTTAAGGCAGACGTCTGATACATGTTTTCTCCCTTTTTAGCCAGTTTACACGGCACAGTGAGCCAGCCATTTAAACACTAACGCACATGGAGTGAAGTATTCTACAGGCTATACAGCTCTTTAAGTATTTCCTTTAAACTCTTGCACACATATGTAGAAGAAAACAAATTAAAGATTATTTGCAGAGTTTGGCAATGAAAATGAGGTGTTAGTAGCATTTTGAGCTGGCAATAAATTTTATTCGACTGTTTTATTACTACAGGGCAAACGCAACTATTTCTTTTGGGGCGTCATTCAGCAGCATGAGATGAGGGTTCACATTTTAATGTATGGATAGTTTTGAAATAAATTCAGCATTTTGTAAACTACAGTTTACATCAGATGCAAATACACGGCAAAACTGCATTTTGATTGTTTTGCATACATCATCTTTCACACCTCTGAAAGAAATGCGCAAACTGCAGTAAATCTCGCAGAACAAGGTCTGGTTCCTGGAGCACTAAAACATTTTTACATGGAGGCAAAAGAAAACAAGGGCCATGTGCGCAGGCAGTGCCAGCAGAGCAGGGAGTGCTCTGGGATGCCCAGGCAGGCAGCGTGGGCCAGCCCGAGCTGAGGGAGCCTGAGCACAGCGGAGCCCGAGGCTGAGGCTCCGGGGCTAACGTGGCTTTGTGGCCTCCCGCCAGCTCACGGCATCCACGGAGTGGGGAGGCATCTGCCAGGCTCCCATCTGCTTACAAATGTGCACGGACCTACAAGGCAGTGGACACGGACTACTTAGGATCACAGAAAAGTCAGTGAGAGCCTTAATCTGCCAGGAATTATTGCTTCAGGTCTGTCCCGCTTGTACACTATTCCCTACACCAGGATGTACCTTTCCCACTTCAGAGTATAAATACTGGGTGAGACAGAAATTGTTCTAGGCCTTTCTAAGCCATATGAATTGTTTTGTTAATGTAATTATTTTCATTTCAAGAATGAGTCAAGAGACAATGAGGGCTGAAGGAGTTGCTCCTCATTATTTTCTCTATTCATCCCTAAACCCTACAACCAGCCTATTTACCTCTGTTGGGAGAAACAGCACAAAAATCCCACAGCTGATGGTCTTGAGCCCTTGTAGATTTGACTAAACAGGCAATGGTACACACCATACATGCCCCACAGAATTACCACAGCCTTTTCTGTGGTCAGCCTGCCTATTCCAGAGTTACACTACTTTTTTTATCCTGATTTTCGCCTTTTTCCCATCTAACAGAAACAACACCAAAGGTATTTAATTATGGTATCACTGAACTACCAATTATATCAATTGCTATATCATATAACTTCTTCACTTTTCTGCAAGTGAACAGCTACCAGTGATACCAGCCTACAAAGATAGTATTTTTGCAATGACATGTCCAACACATGATGGAATAGAAGGAGACAGGAAATAAGATTCCAAACTCAAGGACTAATTAAATTGGATAGAGGGAACACATTAAGGAAATGTACGATCTTAGATAGTAAAGATAAGGCTCCATTAATTACATGGAGGAAAAAAAATCATAAAACCGTCAAGATAAGTTAAGTGATTTATGAACAAATGTCCCAAATTACAAAACAATCAACGCATTTAGGGTAATCAGTACATTTGGGAATCACTTGCTGTCCAGAGTCTCAAAGATTCTCAATGACTTCTCAATGATTTTCAACTAGCATCCTAAAGCCTAAATCAAAATTTAGGACTAGAAGAAAAAACTGACACTAGTTGCCTGCATTAATAAGCACTCACACAACAGACATTTACACTGAGAATGTGTAGGTACCTCAGGCCAAGAGAGGCTTCCCACCCTTCCACAGCAAATGCAAAGCTAGGAAACCTCCAGCTCTGGAGCTTTTCCTTACGGTGCACTTTAGTTTGAGAGCCTTCCCATCACCCCAGGTCCCTGAAGCAGTAGGATATTCGTGAAATAAAACTCCTAAGTTATTCCAGGAAGCTGACCTCTACCATTTTACACAGGATATTAAATAGACCCCAGCTGTCTCCACTTACAAGTGACTTAGTTCACATGTTTTATAAAGGTCCATTCAGCTGCTTTCTCAGTTATCACAGAGTTGAAGTGACTGTGAAGAAAGACAAACTATCCAGTGATTTCCCTTACTTACTTTTCATGCAGGCATACCTTGGTTTTCAGACATCACAACTGGCATCTATATGTTCTAATATAAGAATCTGTATCTCGATTATGAAAATATTTGACTGACAAATAGCCGTCTCAAGTCCATTGGAAAAACCATACACAGTAGAGCTTATTTTTTGCTAAATCCAGGAAGACACAGTAGTCTTCATTTCCATGGATGCCTCTGTATGCAGGTACTTATAGTGTATGATTATGGATCTGAATGCAGCACAGTTCACACAATTTCACCACAGAAGGCAGAGAAGTGACATGGGTTTAGATCTTTCAAAGCACAAGAACATTTTTGCAGGCTTGTGAAAATAACAGGGATCAACACAGTGGAGAAGCCATGATAATCCATGTTCATTATGAAAATTTTCATTGAATTATTTCAAGAACTCAACAGGCTTTTCAAAAAAAGCCTGAATTTAAAAGCTCACATGTGATATTGCAATATTTTTGTACAAAGGATGGGCTCTGGGATGACCGAGTTCTCAAACTGAGTGACTGGTAAGGGATGGCAATTTCATGCTTGAACGAAAGACTAAGGTGACCTTGAATTTTGCAAGATTTGAAAACATTAAAAATGTCAATACTAAAAGGAGATACATAATCCCACCATATAAATATTCTCTAAAGCCTTTAAAAATACGTATTTGTACTGCAAACAAGAGGAGAAAAAAAGCCATGTATTAAAAAACTAGTTCTGCTGCTTTTAAACATTGACATTCCCTGTTCAATTGCCTGCAGCCCAGGTGAGGTTAAGCCAATAGATGCCAAAAGATGCCTGGGCTCCTTGCCACTGACACTGGGATTTATAATTTTTTACTCTTCCCAGAACACATTCAATGAAATATACTATTTTATTATACTTAAGAGTGAGATGGCATTTCAGTTCCATGTTCCAATTTTCAATGTCATGAAACCTTTAAAAAATCATTAGGTTTTGGGATGGCTTTTTTCCCTGACTTTCTCTCATCCATTTTTTTAAACTTTAAAAAAAAACAACTGTTCACACATTTTTTAAACCACAGGCTTTAAAATCAACTGCAGCCTTATATGTGTCTAAAAATCCTAACCTATGTTACAAAATAATAATTCTCAATTTAAATGCGGTCCAATCTTGACATTTTCATGGTTTTCCTTTTCCATATACAACCACTTGCATGTGTAATATGCATATCCAAACAGCTTAATAGAGCAGCTTATTTACTTTACTACTACTATATTGTCTTAGTAGTTCCATAATAAACAAAACTGTTTTCAAGCCTGTTATGTCAAATTATAAAACAGATACCTAACATAAGAAATCATGGAGCAGATTCTTTTAGCAGTATTGATTGTTTGACTCCAATTTTGAAAGCTATTACTGAGCAATGTGGGCAGACATGTTTTGAGATTATAGAAAAATAAATATTCCCCCAAAATTATTCCAACAGATAAAGGTATAGCACTCCTGCTTCCCAAAAACTCAGGTCTTGGATAATTCAGACTGGAATGTAAGTTAGACAACAAAGTTTTCCAACTCTTTGCAACTGTATAATCATACAATCTGCTCAAAATTCAATTGAGGCAATGAAACTATGTCAGCATCAAACATTTTCAATAATGACATAATAAACCCACTTAGCAGCAAATCAGGTATGAGATCAGTATGGCAGAGTAAAGAGTAATGACAAAAAGAGAAACCACAATGGAGAAAGCTTTGAAAGGTGCCTAAACTACTTGCAGACTGCATGCGCAGCCATCTCCAACACACATCTTCAGTTACTTTTCCTCTTGTAAAACATTAATAATTTTTGACCAAAATTATTTCTGCTGGAGCTTACAATTGGGTGTAGGGTAAGGAGGCAATGCCATCCATCCCAGCTACAACCAGTTGGCTTTGGCACTTTAATGTCAAAAACAAACTAGAAGCAGACTGCCTGAATTCAGTAAATTTCACAGAAACCCACGCTCTCCTATTACAGAAAGTGCATAATTTTTTCAAGTGATAAAAACAAGTGTCTTGTACAAGCCCTTACCAATAATTCCTGTATGACAGACTCTGGTTAAAAAAAAATTCCCCTATAATACTCATTTCATCTTCAATGTAAATTCTCATAGTCCAAGTACCCTCTTCAATACTTTCAATACTAACTTTTTGTTCTCCCACACCCAAAATAATTTCCTATTTGATTTTGTAACATCTGTTATTTACTGTACAAACTCTGCACTTCCAACTTCCACCTTCAAACTTTAATGACTGGCATTAATTTCATAGAGATTGAGCAAGCTATCGTTGGGTGGCCACTGCATTAGAATCATGGAATGGTTTCGGATGGAAGAGACCGGAGATCATCTACTTCCAATCCCCCTTCCAGGCACCCTTCTCTAGACCAGGTTCCTCAGCTCCATCCAGTCTGGCCTTGAACACTTCCATGGATGGGGGACCCACAACTTTTCTTGGCTTCCTGTTCCAGTGACTTACCCACTCTCACAGTAAAGAATTCTTCCCTAATATCTCATCTAAACCTACCTTCTTTCTGTTTGAAGCCATTCCCCCTTGTTCTGTCACTGCAAGCCCTTGTAAAAAGTCCCTTTCTTTCTTGTAAGCTCCCTTCAGGTGCTGGAAGGCCACAAGTATGTAATCCCAAAGCCTTCTTTTTTCCAGGCTGAGCAAACACAAATCTCTCAGCCTTCTCTCAAAGAAGAGGAGCTCCATCCCTCTAACCATGTAAGTGGCCCTGCTCTGGACTCGCTCCAACAGGTCCATGGAAGGACTCTCAGCACAAGTCCTGTTCTGGGCACCCCAGAGCTGGATGCAGGGTTCCAGGTGGGGTCTCTCTCAGAGCAGAGCAGAGGGGCAGAATCCCCTCCCTCCCTCCCCTGCTGCCCATGCTGCTTTTGGTGCAGCCCAGGACATGTTTGGCTTTCTGGGCTTTGAGTGCTCATGGCCAGGTCAAGTCCAGCCTCTCATCCAGAAGCACTCCAAAGTACTTCTCTGCAGGACTGCTCTCAATTCCTTCATCCTGGGAGCTGCCCTGACCCAGGTGCACCAGCACTTGGTCTTGTTAAACCTCATGAGACTCCCATGGGCCCACTTCTCAAACTTGTCCATCTGGGCTCCCTCTAGAGTGAAAATGAGCATTTCCAGAGAGCAATTCATTCTACTCCAGCGTGGGCACCGAGGGTGGGCGGATGAATTATTCTCATAAAGCACATGCTTGCTCTGCACTCACTATGGGGAGACACCAAATGACTAGGATGGAGTACAATTTTAATATCCAGATGGTTGAAGTGTCTGCTCACAGTTATCTCACATCCCTATTTTGTTATGCAAGGCTGTATGTATCTTTTGTGAATCCATCATGATACACTGGAACACAGCTACAAAAAGGGTGAAGAAAGTCTGCTGTCTCCCTTGGACATCTCGCACTCCTTCAGAGTGTTTAAGAATCCAATACTCTTAAACTGTAGCACCCAGGAAGAGGATATAGATCAAAACATCAGTGAGAAAGCATGATGTCAGGGAATGGTGTATGACCCAAGTGACAAAAACAGTGCTGCTACAACACCGTTTTATATCTAGGACTTTTCATATCATTCCTCTGGACTGCTGAATTTTTGATTAGTTCTTGTTTCTTAATCTCTCTTTTCTAAAGCCTATTGTTACTGTGTCAAGTTTGGGAACCATCCCTTTCCCAAAAATGTCAGACTTAATTATTGTGGTCATCATGACTGCGTGTCTTGACTATTGGAATTTCTTAAACCAGCTATTGCAAGTTACTTCAGGCTATGCAGAGAGTGATCTTTTTTTGTACTCCAGGAAGAGCTACTTCCTTGATTCTATGTCTTTAAACCATGTCTACTTGACTTTAGACTTTGTCTTCTATGAACAGTGGTTAAATTGTGCTTTATTAGTATTTTAGAGAACTTAGTTGACTTCTTCCAGAATTATAGACTCAATATCCTTTCACTGATGTACCGGACAGCAAAAGATTATTTGCTTTTGAGGACTTAATCTTTCCTTCTGCAGAATAATCTTGTTCACTCTCAGCTTTGGGTTACTGGAAATCAAGCAGTCTTTGAACTGTATCTTCTTACAGTCATCACAATATCCTATTGATCTGGGATATTCCAATATACTTTAAATGTTTTCAAGAAAATTCCCTCATCAGTGTCATTCACCTATCATTTATTTATATTCACAAGTACCTTTCATTTTTAGTCAAATAGATTACCAGCCTCTTCTGGGCAAATCCTGACTATTCCTGTTACTGTACTGCCATGATCCTCACTTCCAGTCTCATTTCTGTATTTTTTTCACGTTTGCATAAATATTTGCTTCTGAAATAACTGACACTCTAAGTGATGTTTTAATCTGACCAAATAAAATTTAGAAGTAATAAAACCTTCTTGAGTTCTTAAGATTAGAGACAATATGAATAATAGACAACAGAGAATTAAAAAATGCCAGGTAACACTTTTTTTTTTTGGTTTTAAACAACGCTAAAGGCAGTATGGTGAATGGGATTCTATGCAATGAAGAGATACAGGTGCTCATATCTGCAGAAGTATTAACTTGTCTGGGCCCGTCCTTAAGTTTAATGAGACATAACATTCTAATTTTCAGACTACAGTCATTGATTCCAACTTGTCTGCATATGGGTACTACTGCTTTGATCAAAATTTGCTCAGCATTTTATAAAAAGCATAGATAAACAGTGAGGCAACAAATTGATTAGAGATGTCTGCGAGGAAACCACAAAGATCAGTGGGTAGGCCTATCTCCATTAACAATCTAGAAGGTTATCTAAGGATAAACAACACACTAATTAAAGTGCAGATGTTGCTTAATCTCTGTGTCATAAAGTTCACAAATACAAAGTATGCTGATAGATAAAATCGGCAAAATGAGATTCACTTTATAATCTACTTCCCAGCAGAGAAAAGCAATACAGGTCATTGACTTTCACTGTCCTGAAGGAACCTGGAAATCAGTAATAAAGGTTCTAGTGCTGTGTTAGGGAGTAACATTAGACATAAACTTCAATACTGAACAGGAATCAGAAAGTGTCCAACTGTAGCTCTAGAAGCCTTTGCACTAGAAGTATTTGCCCTTGAAGAAAGGAGATGTACACTGCACTGGAATGAGTGCATGTGTGACCCAACCTGCAGTCTGGGGGATAACAGAGCTTTGCACAAAATGCTTAGGTGATGACACTGAAGCAGACATCGAGTATTTCAGAGGATGCATACTGAGTTAGATAGGAATTATTTGTGGTGCTAAAAGGGAATGCAATTAGGAGTGAAACAGGTCAACAGACATGCTAAACCTACTTCAGTGAAAAAAATCTAGTGAATTTTTATACTCCACTTTGCTGAATACCATAGTTGCAGCATAAACTCTAAATGGCGAAGTCTCAAACATGCCTGTTTGATGGACACCACTGCACAGTCTGCCTATGCTAATGCATTTTTGTCCACCTGAACCTTAGGACCTTATGATTTGAACAACCAAAGCTGTTTGAATCACTGCAGCTCTTCACCCAGCAAAAACTCAAGCCCTAAATCTGCAACTCAATTCTTGGAGTAGCTGGAAGATGTGAATGCAGTTCTGCCATCAGCAGCAAGTGTTAGGCTGCTGACACAGACTAACTGTTATCAATGCATATTGGTTTTCAGAACATAATGCAAGAAGAAGCAGAAACACTTCCTTCAGCTGCAATCCTCTGGTTAAAATATTGTATATATGATGACAAACTACCACAAAGTCAGGGCACTTAGAGACCAGAACTGTATTTTCCAGAGAACACCAGCAGACTACAATTTATTGAAGGTCTGTCATTTATTATGAGACATATTTGTATTCTAGACAGCCACAAAAGCTTTTCTAGGAAAATTATATGATCATCAGTGAGGGAAACTGAAAAGCAAAAATCATACAGAATACATTCTACTGTGAATCTTAAGTATCTAATTTGATCTTCAATATGCAACATAAAACACCCCAATATATTTATATGATGATGAAAGGGGTAGAAAATCAAAACTCCACAAAGGAAAGTGGGAATCTTACTAAAAGGGATGCAGTTTTTACTTGGATATAATGTATCTATGAGAATCCAGCCATATTTCTATTTACATGTTGGCTTTTATTATACCTTTATTCAAAATGCTGCTGCTAGGCATGTTTTAAATCTGTTGTAAATACAAGACTTACATATCTTATGTATGCTTTTAGTATCGTGGTGCTTTAAAAAATGTATGATTCTGTATTCCTAAGCATAAAACACTTTTTTTTTTTTGTAGAAAAGGAATTCCATTTGTTGTCACAATGAGGGAAAGCGAAATGTGACATTCAATGGCTTCACAGCCCTCCCTTTTTATTGGGAAGGAGCACAGTATGCAAGGTCCTCTAAGGTTGTTTCACTTGCAGTAGCTGTGTATCCAAACGAGTCCTCCCCCAAACATCTAAGCACAGTCAGTACATTCCCAACTCCTACAGCCAAGTTAAAGTGAAAACGGTCTTAGTTCAGTAATGATTGAGGTGGTTTGCTCTAATCAAATTAAACCAGCCAAATGTTCTTTTCAAAGGTAACTGTCTACTCTGCAGCTGTATGCAAAATACCACATCAAATGTGGAAAAAAAAGTGATAGAATTCTATCCTTACAGTAGAGCCCTGGCTCCACAGATGAAGAGAAACAAAAGCACCAGTGCAGCTAGGAATTACGATCACAGAAAGCTCCTAGAAATATGCTAACTTAAGAAACAGTGAACAAAGTACTGAAATTTCCAGTTTATAATTAATTGATTTCAGGGAAAAGGGAGTTCTCTGGCATTGTTAAACAGCAATTTATCACACTGACCACACTTCAAATAGATATTAAAAGACTAGCCAAAGTTTCACATAGAAGAGAGGAAAAAAAAAAATCACACAGGCTTTTCCACTCTATTTCTTACTTAATTTCTCTGTTTCTATCAAAATACGTAATATTCTGCACTGACTAATGTTTAAAAAGGCCAAACTCAATAGG
This sequence comes from Petroica traversi, assembly GCA_025920805.1. Classification (NCBI taxonomy): domain Eukaryota; kingdom Metazoa; phylum Chordata; class Aves; order Passeriformes; family Petroicidae; genus Petroica; species Petroica traversi. Next base: position 22,191,740 of record JAHLSL010000022.1, read on the forward strand.
TTTCACTTAAAGTCAGTATGATTCATCTACACTAGAACTGAGCTTTCGATCATTAAATACGGGAAATTCCTGTAAAGATGAATTCATGTCTGAGTTAGTTTTCTGTTTTCTTTTATTAAGAGAAGATCAGTCACCTGTAAATGATAATCCAGAGTAATATGCAGCCAGTGTTGGTATGAACCCTTTTAAAACAGTAAAGAACTTTTTGCTAAGATCATAGATAGTTTGCTGGGTATGTCATGGGAAATGTACCCCAGGACAACTCTACCAATACCAGCAAATTGGCACACCCTGCATTAATGTGTACGAAATATTCACCTTGTCCTAAAAATTATGGGAGATACTTCAGAGAATAGAAACACATCTTCTTCTAAAACCCTAAAAAGACATCTAAAGCATCACATGAGTTTCTTACTACTCATATAAAACATTTTTTATTCTACCTAAAGAAATCAGAACTGTGTTGTGAGAAATTTAGGTCTGATTTTAAAGGGATTTAGCAGAGTACTGCCTTTTCTTTTCTAGGGATGGGACAAATATTCAAAGGTAAAGGGTAAATAAATAAATAGGAAAATCAATAATTTGGATGCAATGAGGTATTTTGAAAAGAGTTTTGAAATCACATTTCCACTCTTTGATGATCATCCCATCAAAAGCTTCACAAATGGCAGTTTCCCAAATGGAAAATGTCAAAGGACACGATGGAAAAAAACACTGCTTGGAAAATTCTGAAGTGGTTTATCTATTAAATAAAAATGCTTTAGAGTTTAAAGGTATACCTGTTAAATAATCATGCCTGCATAATTTGAAATATTTTTCAGAAAACAAGAAGATATGAAGAACAGGTATAAGTAGAGAAATCTCTCTTTTAAAAGAAAAAACACAGCTTAGTTATATCTGTATATGGGCACACTTATCTTTTAATAATTTGTTAGATCATTAAGAATCAACTTGTTCAGCTCCACAGATGAAGAAACAACTAAAGCTGAAAAAACAACTTAACTTCAAGAAAACAAAATCCTTTACATACATCAAAGTTTTGGAAAGAACTGCAACTTCTATTTTATTTAGTGCGACAAAACTTCACAGAATAATTTCAAAACTTCAGAACTAAATTATATCACGTAAGAATTGTAACAATGACAAATGATCACTCTTGGTGTCAAATTCTTGTTACTGCTCTGTCAGGACAGTTATATTACTTATTCTGCATGATTCATTTTAATTTTTAATAGAAATATTCTCTAGAAATAAGGCTTTAATGTAATTCATGAATAAGAATCAGTATCTGTGATTCATATTTTGATGTATATTGTCCCTGAACTCTATCCAGCAGGATCTTTTAAAATTCAACACATTCTTAGTATCACAGCTATTTCTGTTTGAAAATGCACTTAGACCTGTGCTAAGCTTCAAACAATGGCTTAAATCCCACCAAGCCTACCTGAGTGACTTACTCATGCTTTGCTAGGTCACAGACCCCAAGTCCAGCCTGCTCTCTTTTAAACCCTGGGAAAGCAAGCACTTTTCTTCCTGCTCTGTTCCACACTTCAGCCAGAAGTGAGTCCCACGAAGCAAACTGGAAAGTCCCAAGGAAAACTACCCTGGCCCCTGTCTGAAGTGTGGACTATCCATTCTCCTGGCATCTAAACCTTTTCAAAGCTCAGTTTTGAATCCTGGACCCCACTCCAGTCCCTTGCCTGGAAGCCACAGCCTGCCATCAGCAATGGTTGTGGTGAAAGAAGCTGGTTTTCCATTCTGGGCAGGACCCAGCAAGACTAATCTCTTCAAGAACAGTACAGACATAACCATCCACAGATTTAATGAAGGAAGGGAGCACTGGACATCATCTAAAATGACTAACATTTACTCATACAAAGACTGGAAACATGTTCTTTGTAAAAAACTCAGATTTAGAATGAGATAAAATACTTTTCTAAAATGCCCTTGTACTCACTCCAGAAACTGAATTTCCTAAGGCTCAGAAGTCCATTCCATACTCAACCCTTCCTTCCTGAGATGCTCTTATCTTGTCCTGTTTCTGCCAGATCATGTATCAAAACTAAATCATCACATCCATAACTAATTCCTATGGTTGGCAGAGGACACTGGGCAGAGAGTGGACATGAATGTTGGCCAATGGTCATCTGCCAACATAACAAATTTCTCCAAGCCCTGTGTCCCCTGTTCAGTGGCAACCACATCATTCCCCTTTGCCCCCAGCCATCAGGGAAGCCGTATTTCCAGGTAGGCAGTCCCTTCCTCCCCAAGACCTTTGCACTGTCCCTTGCAGTGGCCAGTCAGTGCAGGGAAGATCTTCCTTCCCCTTTGACCAAAACTGCTCTCCAGCCTGGAAATGCCTTTCTCCTGCCAAGGCACTTCCCGTCTTTGCATCTGCCTTGAAGACCATCCTGTTTGTGTGAGGCTAAAACTGACTCTGAAGCTCATTCAGTTTTTCCTTCCCATTACTCATCCACCATTTCTACCTCAGCTGAGATTCATCTGCCACACAAATAGTTGCCAAGTTTCAAGTTCAGTTTCTTCTGCTCCACTCCATCCCTGTATCTTATTTTACTCTTTCTGTGTGCAAGACAATCTTTCTAACTAGCAATGCAAAGATCACCATTTCTTTGTCTCTAGGGGCTTGCCGGATGCCATATTGAGTGATGCTACACAAAAATAAATTGTATCGCACAACAGAGCACACTGCTGATGTGCAAGAATGACCTCACAGACTACAAGTTTAACATTAGCTTGGCAGAAAAAAGAAGGAAGGAAGCAGAATTCACTAGAGACAAACACCCCCTAAAATAGAAACGTTTCACTTGACAGGATGGAACATCTCAATGATTTTGAGAAGATCATCCTTTCAACTTAGTACAGTAATAAAGCCAGAAGCCAACATCAGCATCACCAAAATCTAGAAAGAGAAATAAATATAGCTGCTGCCTTTTGAATTTTTCCCTCCATATTCTTCCCCATAATTTCATTTTAACAAACAAGAAACAAAAGAAATACATATTCAAATCATCTGCCAAAAGGTGGGCTAGGTATTAATGATCTGCTACTGATATGTTCTGAATGCTCTATCAGGTTAGACAGGGAACTTTAAGACACTTAGAAGAAGGCCTTCTAAAATAAGGTGATTTTAAGCCCCAAGCCATTCATACACTTTTGGGACTTTTGAGCAAGGTCAAGCAAGTGCTGGTCTATATGTCAGCACTCGTAGGGATGGAGCAGTGATCTCTCTCACCCACCATCAGGTGGCCTTGCAAAGGCAATCAGTTGATGGGCTCCATCAAGCACTCAAATGCAAACCAAGAGGTAACAGCATGGACCACTGGACTGCAAAAGCAGGGAAAAAGCAGCATGACATGATTGCAGTACCACAGAGAGCAGTGTACAGCGCCATTTATAGTTCAATGGGCATAAAATAACATAAATACTTGAACATGGCATAACTATGCAAATAGTCATCATTTCTGTGTTTCCCTCCACTGATTTGTATACAAAAAGAATGAGGAATAGAGTTAGATTTCCAGCTAGGTGGATCACTATGTTTAACCTAAGTCAATTAGTGGGGGCACATAATCTGCAAAGTAACAGGAAGGAGAGTATTAAGATTTTTCATTTTTACATGGTTATGGTCACTTTGAATGGCAAGAGCTGCCACCTTTGAAATACTATATAAATAAACATCATTTAGAATATAAAATATAATATAGATTACATTTTAATAGGTCATATTCAATACAATTTTGGTTATTTTAAAATTGAATAGTTACTAAACATGAAAATACTAAAAAAGTTGTATTTATAAAATAAATTTATATTTATAAAAGAAAAATTTATTTTTTAATATTTATAAAATATTTTTTTTTATTTATAGAAGACAAATTATGAGATAGGAAGCAAAAATATACAGCTTTGCATTTTTGTTCAATCTGCTTAGGGTTTACTGCTATTAAAACTGTTAAATATAAATATGATAGAAAACAAGAATGGCAAGACTTACAGTAGTCTGTCTTGCATATCCCCTACCCAGAATGCAAATTCACAGTTTGATGATGATTAAGATATGGGGAAAATTATTCATCTGATTACCAGCAGGAGAGAGATAAAATGAATGCAAGATACAGCTGAATTTAGCACTATAATCACAAGAAGAATTTTTACAGATATGTTGCAGCAGGGTTTTTACACACAGGAATTTCCTGAATCTAATATGTCATTTATTCCTGGCAAAGTCTGTTTTTTATCTACATGTATTTCACTTTTTCCAATTAGAACAGCACTAAGCTATAGAAGTGCTGGACCAACTTTTGCCAGATTCACCTACTCTCTATATTAAAGTTTTAGCAAAGCATTACATCTTACTGTCTGAAAGGTGAGCTGGAGGAGCACCTTGATCAACCTACCAGCTATACAAGGGACTTTTCCAAGCCTACAACATACCTAATGTTAGAGGGATTTACAGTAAGCTTTGCTCTTGAAGATTCTATTTTTAACTTTGTTTTGTGAAAATAAATAGAATAGAGTAAGGTGTCCTGTTAGAGAGGAGCTCAAAGGGCAAATGTGAACAGAAAAGCATTTTAGGCACACAGCAATTATGCCTTTTCCCCATGCCATTCTATACACCATTCTTAAGAGCCTTAAAAAATTTTAGATCACTCTTCCTTATTTCCATTACAGTACAGAGATTTTCATTACCATCACTGTTCTGATGATCATATTTCCCTTTGATTCTTTCCTTGCACCCTGTGTTGCTTTATTCTGCACTGAAGTCTTATCTAACTTCATTATCTACCTTCGTAAATGCAACTGTGCTGTGAAAAATACATCTCTTCATTGTACAAATATGGGAATTATAGACTTGGAACAAAGGAACACAAAACAAAGCTCTCATAATTCCAGCAGTAGCATGGAAAAGTATGATAAATATTATATTTTAAATTATTCTGTGCTATTTAGACATCTCTCCTTTATAGAGAAAATTCTCTTCCAACCCTAGTGCCAAGCATTGGAAACTGTTAAGATAAACCTGGGCTGGAGTAGCAATGCTGGTCCTGAATCCTGATTCTATGGACACTCTACCTACCTCTGCCAAGAAAGCACTGGGTCTTTCCTTACCAAACTTCATATTTTCACCACTTCATGGCAACAGAGAAGCCCTGGGCTGCTGAGATCCTTCCTGTACTCTCTGGAGAAGCCCAGAGCTACCATTTGAGTTGAAAATGACCCTCAGCCTAAGTTCATGTGGCCTGTGATCTCTGCTGTCAGCTGATGCCAGAGTACCACAGTGGAGCACAGGGGCTGTGCAGCTCATCTGTACAAAGTCTGTCTAAATTTTGATTCACAGAATGGCTGCTGGTTTGCATTGAGCAACTCATGGATCACACAAGCCAGTACTCAGAGGTAACAGATACAACATAGTATTTGCAGTTCCAGCACAGCTCTCTCAGGCTAGTTGCTTGTAATATTCACAAAAAGCTAGATGTCCCCTCAAAATCAAAAATATTTGGTTTTAAATATTTGTGTTGTTATCCCAGTGCTGTGAAAACAATGTACATTTTTATCCAGTATGCAGACAATGCATTTGACATTGTTTTTATTTATTAGCCTGGCTATGATAGCATTTTCCAGAATGCATGCCCGAACAATTAGAAGTTTTTTAACATAATATGTTCAGTAAATAAATACAGTTAGATCAGCTGCTTAAAATTGCAGAACTTCTTTTATGGTATCTCCTTTTCTGAGTATATTTACATAATACAAAAATAGATGTTTTATTTCAATAAATTGCAAATTTTTCTACTGTATTTTGTAACAGAACTGCACCATTTAAATGCTTCCAAATAATTTTCCCATTTTAAGGACATGATTCTGGTCACTCCAGAGGGCTCCTTATCTGCTCTACAGATTAAAAATATGGGTGAAAGACATGAGTTTTTGAATAGCATTCCTCATATTTTAGAAGAGGTAACATTTGAAATTGCTTATCTTCTACTTTTTTTGTGGAAAAAGGTCTGCAACCTATGTCCCAAGCACCCTGATACATTACCAACCAACCTTTATGTATGAAATGCTGCTTAGGGCAAAAGGTACAAGGCTTTACAACACCACTGTGAGGACCTGGAACACATTTCCACAGATTTTTACACTGAAATTATATTCTCATATTGCTGATTGAAATATTAATTGCTTTGCAGAGAATTAGTTTTCATTCAAGGCTGTAAAATATTTGAAGCTTCAGTGTATTTATGCAATGCTCTGTTGAGATTCAATGCACTTAAATCAAGCAAAAAAAGCCTGTAGTTGAGTAGTCAGTTCATCAAATAGCTCTTTGGAAAACAAGACCTCTATTTTCATTATTTAGCTGCATTCAAGATTATAAAGCTCATAAAAAGATCTTTTACATCATATGGAAAGATATCACTGGTAGAAAAATTCTTTAGTAACCTGGACAACTAAATTCTCTCATAAATTCATGGGCTAAATTTCAAAGACTTCGATGACTCCTAATTATCCCTCTACTGCCAAGGAAGAACTTTGTGTGTGCTCCTCTAAACCAAGCCATTTGATTCAGTGATTAAACACATGATGCCCATGCAAATACATCCCCACTGACTAAGCCTCTGGCATTACTAGGTGCCAGCCAAAATAATGGTTATTAACTGAATTGTGGATTTGCTTGCTGAGCAATGGAAGTGTGAGCTGCAGCCTGTATGTGTCCTATTGCTCACTGAAGTGAGACCAATGTCATGCACTCCATGATCAGCATTTCAGAATACATACACTTTGCCTATTCAGTTTTGACATAAAGGAGACTGTTACACTACACTGCCTTGAAATGAACAAAAATTTACCTCATCTTTAGCGACTGACTTTTTAATTTAAATGTTATTCTCTGTCTCATCTTTCCTCTCGCACCCCCTGATCTCAGACCCACAAAAAAAAGACTATTATATGTGCAAGGCATTTTGAAATTCACCTGTAAGTTCAGAGTATCTATTTCTCTAGGACTGAGAGAGTCCTGGTGTTAGTGAAGTACAAAATGTTTCCCTTTCACTGTGTAATATGTGCATAAATAACACAAATGGGAAATACTCTTGCTAATACAGCACCACCAGCAAGATGCTGACCAGTTTCAATCTGGGTATCTGCAACGTGAAACTTACTTCTTTAAGTTCATAATTTTAATGAAAGAAGCTCTCAGGCTGCTGAAGATTTCTAGCTACAGAAAAACGTAAGAGGTTACAAGGCTAGCCTAATCGTTGAGGTCATAGGCCATTTATCCAGGATTTATGCTATTGACACAACAGAAAGGACATCCTGGGGCCACTGCCACCATTTTGTGAGCAAGGTCTGACACCTGTATTTTTGCCCTCCTGGTCACACAATCAGCAGCTTGTGGTGAAAATTACTACCAAATACTCAACTATAAGGCTGCCTGAAAAGTTTTAAGTCTTAAGCTATTGCTTCTCTTTAACACGATAATCTATAGCTCTCTATAAAAGCATCTAGAAAGGCATGATGCACATTCCACTACTGCTTTCATTCTTGCCATTTCTATCATGAACAGAGCTTCTAAAAATCAGCTGCAGCTGGCAGTACTAATGGTTCAGACAAAACCAAGGAGAGGCTGGGGTTTTTTTTCATTTTCTCTCATGCCTGAGGAAATAGTATATACATGGCTCCTTGCCCATCCATTCCAACACTTAAATCACACACCTATGCCTCTGGAGATGGGTGTTTGTGTGTGTGGGAGGCAATGCACAGGGATGAGGTGAGGCCTGGCAGGCAGCACCATGGCCTGTTGAAACCTCAAACCACACTTCATGTACACAGTTTAGTGCTCACTTCAGCCACAAACCCAAACCAGTGTCCATTCCATTTATACCCCCAAACTCTTGCTCACCCAGTTCATGTACTAAACCCAGGAGCCCAGGGATCAGGACACTGGTCCCACTTCCTCACCTGACCACGTTGGGGTGTTCGAAGGTCTCCAGGTGCCTGAGAACTGCCACCTCTCGGATGGTGGACAGCGGCATCCCCTCCTCGCTGGTCTGCACCCGCACGCGCTTCAGCGCCACAAAGCGACCTCCGTTCTTCAAGTCTCGCGCTTTGAACACCTTCCCGTAGGCTCCTTCCCCAATCTCAGCCACACATTCATACTGCTGGTCAGCCAGGTTTGTGCTGTCCTTATCCATGCTGGCACCAGTCCTCTTTCTCCTCTCCAAGTGCCTTGAGGTGGCTCTCAGTCTCACTCACTTTCTGAAAACCAGTTCTCTGCTTGGGTGCAGACAGGCCACGCACTTGGTACCTCTGCCAGGGAAGCAGCAGGAAGCTCTTGCCCTCCTGTTCTTGTGCCTTTGCTGTACTGGCCACAATGCGCCTCCTCTTTCGGCAACCAGGAATTATCATACAGTCTTTGGGAGCATTGCCTGTGTAAAGCCAAACAAATCTGGAGGACAAACCAAGCAAGAAAAGTGAGTTTAGTTTAGTTTACTCCATGACTCTGCATTGTTCAATATCTGATAAAATTCAGCTAATGCACTAGACAGCTATATGCGAATCAAATCTTGGCGGAAAGGAAGATGTGAACCATGAGGGTGACATATGTATCAACATCCCCCAGTGGCTGATACACTACAAAGTTATCACGATCTGTACAGAAGGCCAGGCACTCGGCTACAGAGCAACAGCACGCTGAGGGATTTTACTGAGGAAGGGGCTAGAGATGATGACCCTGTGACATAGGGGTGATGGGGATGGCAGAGCTAACTGTGCATATGTGAGAGGAAGTGCACATCCAAAAACTCATGTCAGGGTTTCAGGACTCTAAGTTTTCTTCATTGACCACAGGGGAGTTTTGGATATGTATTTTGCTATATTACTGTCACCTGCTTGTAAATAATAGCATTTGGAGGTTTTTGCCTGTCCTGTGCTAAGCCCTTCATGAACACATCGTAAGAAACAAAGCGCCTGTGGAGAGGCGAAATACATACACAGTTAAATGACAGTAATATGTTAAGAAGCATTGTGTGCTGAGGTAGATTCAGAAATACCACTGTAGCAAATTTACTAACAAGCAGGGGTTTTGGCTGTGGACACAGCTTCATGTGTCACCGGCAGCTCCTTGCAAAGCAGCATGGTGAAAGATGTCTTCAGGAAGAGCATGCTCTGCTGCGGAGTGCATGAGGCTGGAGAGCAGAAGTACTTCCTTCTGCATCCAGTTTCAACCACTTTCTGCAGGACTGGGCAAATCCTCTCCCCTCACAAAGCTGCCCATCAATTCCTCCATTCCCCTGACCCTTTTTAATACAGCGATACTGTGACCTCCAGGTCTGTAGCCCTCTGCTACATCACCCTTTCACCGTGGATGAAAGAGTCCCAGATAGGTGAGTCGGGGAAGTGGAATCCAAGCACAAAGCGCCAGGGCTATTCGGCGCACTTACGCTGATCTTACACCTTAGCTGCGGATGGAAAGTGCAATCTGAAGGGAACCTGTGCCCGCTGCTCATCCTTTCTCCCTGGCTACAGCCGAAGGCGGCTCCCCGCCTCGCCAGCTTCAGCTCCCAGCACAGCAGCCACCGCACCGCACCGTCCCAGCCACCGGGCAGCCCTGAGCCCGCCGCCTGCAGCATCACTGGGCAACACCGAGCGCGGG
>JAHLSL010000022.1:22207842-22264424 GCA_025920805.1 Petroica traversi
TCCCTTTCCCTTTCCCTTTCCCTTTCCCTTTCCCTTTCCCTTTCCCTATTTAGGCAGCTGTAACAAGCTTGGTACAACCCCTCCCCGGGTTCCAAAAGCATTAATTGTCTCACTTTACATGCTATAGGTTTCACTTTTGGGAGGGAGAAGTGAAGCCTTGGCTGCTGTCCCCCCCTGAAGATCTCTGGATCTTTAAGCTCCCGTTGGGCTCTGTTAACGCTGCTGTTCCCAAGGAGGGGCTGAGGGGCAACGGCTCCTTTGGCCAGATAAATATGCAGCCTCACATTCAGGATGAAAGTAGAAAAGAGGCTTCTGCAGTACTGTGGCATTCACCTCTGTGCTCAAATGTGATGGCTAATCATTCTCCTGCTGAACAGTGTTCAGTGCAAGATCACCTTTTCATCCAAATTCTCCCAGTAATTTTGGGGAGCATATGTAATTGTTCTGTCCTTTACAAGTGTTCTAGCTGCCTATCTGTGTGGTGATGTCAGGAGAGATTGCCACGGGAGATTATATGCTCACGCTGTCAAACTGAATGAATTTATAACAGAAAAGTGCCACACAGTTAATGTGGCTTTGCATGCTCCTCAGAGTTTTTTTGAGGGACTTCAAAAAAAAAATGTGACTATTTTGTTTTCTTCCCGTCAGAAGTACTCAAAGTACTCTGTCTCCCAAAGTACAAAGAACCTATACAAATCTCTAAAATTACCTAAACCAGTTTTCTCAATTTTCACAAGTTAAGTGATTTCAGGAAGAAATTTCCCAACATGATTAAATATAAACACCAGCTAAAACAGATTATATTAAAAACAATTTGTTGTAGAGGCTGAAATTATTTACCTGAATAGTCAGAGTTGTTTGAAAATAAAAATTCTGCTACATTTCTTTAAAGTTCAAAATCAAGGAGATGTTCCAAACAATATACATCTTAGAGTAGTTATAAATCATAAAAAAAAACACTGTGAATAATAGGTATTTTCATAACAAACTTTTAAAAGATTTAATCTTTTGTGTTCATGAAAACAATATGCTTCTTTTAACATTTCTGATTTAGAAGAGGTAAGTATACACTTACTTTTTATCAACAACGGGAGTTTTCCCATAAAGAAATTAAGAAATCCCTTATTTGTTTTAAAATTGACAATATTTTAATTTTTAGAAATTTACAGCCAGCTTTGGAAATTAATGTTTTAAGAAGGTTATTAAATATTGTTATGAAATGAATTCTGACTACCATTTGTAGCTATTTCTACACTTATGTAATTCTAAAGTATTTTTTGTTCCAGAAATACAAAAATTTGGGAATGTGTTTTGAAAGAGGAAGAAATTTCTTTCTGCATCACTGTTTTCTTATTTTACATCAAATTTTTCTTTGTGAAATTATGTTTTTCAATACTTTTAAATTTTAGTATTTTTAATTCCAATTTATTTTTAAACCTCTGTAATTTCAAAGAAATCAAGAGAGAATCCACATATACTGAAATGCATTTAAAAAGGAAAATTCTAATGCATTATTTGAATTTGAATTAAACTTCAATCAAACTCCATTAAAACTAAAAAGAAATTATGTTATGTGCTGTATACAAATTGCTTTCGTAAAATGAGGTCTGTACTGTTTTGCTGGAAATAATGAATAAGCCAGTGGTGTGGAAATGGATAACAAGCAATTACCAGAATGAGTATAAAGAAGTTGATTAAAAGAAGCTGGTAGTGGTGGGCAATACCAAGAAATGTGATGAATAGAACAAGACTTTCAGAAGGGATGAGACACAATGTATTGTTTTGCTTTGTGCATTTTATCTGTATTTTTGGAACAGCTGAGGCGCTGCTGGGGATTCACAGTTTGATCTTATAAGAAGTGTTCTGCAGAACAACATGAAACTTCCTTTTCAAATAAAAGATTTTCATAAAGGTTTTGGAAAATAGTTTGCTTTTATTAAGTTGGGTTTTGTTTATTAACTTGCATCTTCATTCTCAGCTAAAATTATTTTAACCAATTTTTCTAGGTACTTATCCTCAAGCAAACATCAGAACTGATGAGAGACCAATTATTATTTTAGTAGAGATACATGAGTCAATTACTGTGAATTTGAATGTTTAGAATTTGTTTTAAAATATTAGCATAAATTAGGACTATTTAGAAGTTCCCTTTACAAGCCAGGTTCTTTAAACAAAAAAGTAATGATTATACTGCATAGAAAATTACTCCTGAAAAGATATTTCAGATACCACATCTAACACCGAACTTGGGAAATAATAACTCTCACCTATCATTGCTGTGTGAAATGGATTATAAATATATAATACATGTTTTAAATCTACTTTTATTGAAGCATAGGCATAATGAGAAAGATGATATAACTAAACACTAAGAATTAATTTTACTGTGAAATATGATAATATTTTTCATATGTAGTTTCTTAGTTGAACACAAAAATGTTAATGTATTTACTAACATATTTACAGAAAAATAAATCATTAACATTCACACAGTGCTTTAACTAATTTAAGTGAGAGAAACTACTATCTAATCCATGCAAAACACAGCAGCCACGGCATAATTGGCACTGATTAAGGCATCTAAGCCAATTACAGTATGATTGTTTCATTTATTTGTCTTTCAATCAGAGCCTTTGTTTATAGCAGATAATTTTATGTTTTGCAAATTGTATCTTTCTGTTTTTACAGTAATAAACGATACTGTGGGGCAATTGTTTCTTAGTACAAAGAACCATAACGTCAGGGTTTAAGCATACACATATTTCCCCATATTTGTTTGTATATGCTTTAGTAATTACCAGTGGCAGAAGTGGCCAAGAAAGCTGTCATGTGAAGAGCACGCCTACAATTAGCACAAACCTTTTTGCTCCAACAGTATCTGTAAACTCCTAAGGATGCACCTGAGAGGATCCATTAGCTGTATTTTGCCATCCAGCTCTTAAGGCAAGAAACAGTGAATTTCATTGGCTGTCTTCAGAAAGTTGACTTTTGGGAATTATTATGCAAGGGCAAAATGCATACCTGCTGTGAGGAAAATAGCTTTCTATCTGTATTTGCCCCATTCCCTGAAGCTTTAGCTCAGAATTGGGTCCTCTCTTGGGCTCCATGCTGTGCAGCTTCATACTGAAAGGCAGTCTGCACCAAGCAGCTTGCAGTCAGAGTCAGGGAAATGAAAGGGTAGGGAAGAGAACAGATTCACTGAAAATCACGCTGCAGAACAGCAGTGAAAGAGTAAGCAAGAAGATGGATCTTCATCTGCAGCCCTGATCCTATGATCTTGCACAGGAGTAGATACTGCGTGTACGCTGCAGACGGTGTCCAAAGCACTGGGGTCCTGGTGGCATGTTTTATGCCACAGGGCTGGCAGCCAGGCTCTGCCACTGTGGAAGCTGCTAGGTAATCCAAATCCCTAACAGGAGTGACAGTGGGGAAACAAGCCAGCAGAGTCTGTCGAGATGGGCACTGCCAGTTCGTCCTGGGACCCCACGGCATGAAGCACAAGGTGGAACTCCCAAGGAGCTGATGCCATCTCCCATCTGTGGTCTCTCACTGGCACTCTTCCTTTCAGCCCAGAGTGATGAGCTGGTGGGTATCTGTCTTGGCTTCAAGTTTTGGATTTTTTTGAAAGGGGGCTCATTGGGGCAGAAGTATCAGCCACCCTGAAGCTGGCAATAGCCAACAATTGAGGGACGTGGTGGAGAAGAGACCTGTGTTTTATTTACATCCAAGTGTTTCCCCTAATTTGCAGTCATTGCTTTTTGGTTTGATATTCTACATTTCCTTATAGCGATATTTGGCATGGGTGAGGTTCTTCTTTCTTCCTTTCTGTTCTATTCGTTTTAGTGACTTTTACATCTGCTCAGGTAAGAGTATTTACATCTGTCTCTATATACTCATTACATGGATATATCTTTCTTTCTTCATGCCATTTGCAGAATGCTTACTCTCAATCTCTGTTTTCCACTCAGTGCAGAAAAGAAGCAGAGGCATAGTTTTTGCTGTGAAAACTGATGTTGTCTGTGGAAGATTTCAAAGAACACCCTGTTTGATTTGTATGCCATAACCCTAAACCTTTTGTGTGATTCAGGTCTTAAAAATTACTCAGAATATGACTTAGTTTTGAATATAGCTGTGATCAGAAAAGCTGGTCACAGAAAACAGGACTTTACTCTGCTGATCTGGTGCCAAATAAGCGTAGTCTTATCTGTTGGTAACAGTGACTAAAACAAGATTTTATATATTTTTCTTTTGTCATCATTTCACAGAAAGGGAGTGGAGTTTGACCGTGGATAATGCGTGGACCAAGTTCTTAAGCATGTTCCAAGTGTGGGCTTCCTCCTGTCATGCAGAAAGAACCCAGAGCCCACATGCCCACATGTGGTGGATAGCCAATAAGCCTTTTTGTGTTGCACTTGGGAATTAGGTAAATTTGATCTGGAAATTGCCAGTTCACCCAGAATCCCAGCATGCCCTTCATATTGTCCCATTTTTGTCCCGTTGCAGTAACATTTTTCATGCTATAAAAACTGGTGAAGGAGAAAGGAATCTGCCCCCAAGTATGGTGCCACCGTAAATTAAATTAAATTAAATAAAAAAGATGACCACATAAGATCTCTGGTGTCAGTAAATATAAATGCAATGAAAATTAAGTTAAAATTATGTGGCATTTGACTGCAGAAGAAATGTATAGTGTTAAAACTGCTGGAAGCTGGTAAGACACTGATGTCTAAAGCTCTAAAGCAGCATGGTGTCCTGTCAGTCAGGTGATGAAGGGGATAAGGAATGGCGGCCCCTCAGCAGCTGCAACAGGGAGAAGAGTTTTCTTTGGTAGAAATAACTGAGTTACGTTGTATCATTGATTGATTTCTGCTGTTCTACTACAGAATCATAGAATCACAGAATGTTTAGGTGTTGGAAGGGACCTTAAAGATCCTCTAATCCCAACCTCCCCTGCCATGGGCAGGGACACCTCCCACTAGACAAGGTTGTTCAAGGCCCCATCCAACCTGACTGTCAGATCTGTGCTGGTTATTGATCTGTATCAGAATCTATTGGCTTTATTTACAGCACAAAGCTATGTTAGGCATTAAGAAACACCTTCTAAAGACAGGTAAATAGTTCAGTACAAGTATTCTAGCATAGGGTCAGGCAACCACAGGAGTTAAACATCTTTTGGGAATGACCTAATTCTGCTCCAGAGAACTGGGGTGGACTAGGTCATTCTGAGATCATCGCCCATCTAGCTGTATGTGTTTCTGATAATGTAGGTATGACAGAATAAGTTTTTTAATTTTATGTATTCTGGAAAAGCACTGGGAATGTGCAGACCCTGTAGCTAACTGCTCTCTGGCATTTAATCTTCATTCTGTCTTTGGTGTCGCATCAGTGCCTCCACCTCTGTTTTATCCAGTTACCCGGTAAATATATAGCAATGATTTGCAAAGGGGAAAATGCAGTCTGCCTTACACAACTCCATGGATTAAAATGCAGGATAAGAAAGGAGGTAAAACTTTAAGAACAATCAAAATTAGTGGTAATGACAATGAATTATAGCAGCCAGTATAATTTGTCCATATCGTGCGTCCAGTGATGACACTGCCGTGTAAATGGCCTCAAAAGACAAACACAATGCTGTGAATATTGGTAAGTGATGCCAATATAATTACCTACCACATCACCTTAAATAGCCATGCACTTTACATTAGAAACTCTATTAAAGATTTATTTTTCTACATTACATACGCACATTACATGCACTGCTTAAAAAATTACTATATTAGTCTTATCTTTATTAATTCCTTCTCAATTCTTCAACCTATGCAATGTAGAAAGAATAATTCTCTTTTTGAGTAGAATGGAGGCTGTTGTGGATTGTTCCTATCACCATAGTACCATAGGGTAGGGACTGATACCTTCTGGCAAACAATCCTTTAATATTGTCCATAACAGAGTATAATATAATTTAATCCAAATTGTAACTGTTATTGATTTCATTATAATGCAATTTTGGTTAGACTTCAATATTTCTAGAGCAGGCATAAAATGCAAGGCATGCTGTAGTCATGTAGATAACAGTAGTGGCTATAAAATGTTGCTGTTTACTGTTTTAAAGGAAGATTAAACTTTGTAAATATGGGCAGCTGTGTTTTCAGGATAAAAAACACTTCTACTGGTATTCTCTAGAGTATGATGTGATCTCATTGCACATAGATTTACACATGTAATTTATATTAAAATAAATCAATCAACGTTCCTTCCATAAATCCTCTTGCTTGTCCACCGAAATACTGTATCCCTTAAGGCTGCAATAGAGTTTAATTTATTTAGTAAATGTAATATAATACCACAATATGAAAAAACTTGGGAAACTAATGTTGAGCATGCACTGACTCATTTTAGGAACATTCCAGATTCATAGATATATGAGCTTATTATCCACACATACCAGAAAGCTTCTATCAAATATAATTATGCAGTAGATTATGTACAATGGATGGCTTCCAATATTCCCTACTTGTATGGCCACTATTACAGAATGGTCAGTTCTGAGTGTGGAGTCTGGCCTTCACCAAGCTGCTTTAGAAAATTAATTTTTTATTTTCATGCCTGATGCAAACAATGTGCTGCGGTTGTTAAAAGCCAACACAGATGTCAGGATGTTGCATTTCTAATTTCTCAAATTTCAGGTAAACATGGGATTTCAGGTACCAGGTGATGGCAAGAGCTAATTAAAAGAAAAGAAAAGAAAAGAAAAAAAAAGGCAGTTATATTGGGTCAGAACAAAGATCTCTGTAGTGCAGTCCCTGACAGTGGTTAATAATGCACGCTTAGGATAACAGTATAAGCACAGCATTCTAAGTTCCCTACTCTACTGTTATCACTTTAAAGATAACTGTCAGTTACCTAGAATTAGGGGTTAAACCCCCACAGTTGAAGTTTCTGCCCTTGCTTCTGCTTTTAGCCCATAAAGCTGAGAAAATAAGAAAGAGTGTGTTCACCAACCCAGCCATTGCTAACGTGAATCCCCTACCCGTTTCACAGAGTGAAGACTTTGAAGGTCCTTCACAGGAGAACACAGTCATTACTCATTGTTATTATTTATGACAGGTAAGTAAATCCATTATTTACCTCTCCCTAGCTAAGAATATTCCAAACTTTAATGGAGAATTGCATCACCTTTCAAGCGTGGGTGTATATAGGTGCACATACATGTATACACACAGCTCAAATATTTTTCCCTGAACAAGATCTAACATTGCTGAAAAAATCTCACCTGGTATTCAAAAGAGATAGCATTAAAAGGCAAAATAATTACCTGATGATTAAGCTGCATAATTGCATATTTTGTGATGATGTATATATATTGAAATCAGAATTAATAAATGACAAAGTTATTAACAAAATTGTACTGAATTCTTGGACTCCTTCTATGGTGAGAGACCTGGGAGAGATGCAGTACTCCCATGTCAGGGCAAGACCAGGGTGTGTACAGCTCCTTCTCCCTTTTCCTTTCCCTATTCTCTATGCCTCACTTTTCTACAAAAGGTAAACTCAGATTTCTGCTCTGGACAGAACTTACTGGGGTTCCTCACTATAGATCAGCTTAGATGTGCTTCTGAGATCTCTATCACCCTTAATATAGTACTTCTGTATTTTGTAAAAGCTTTCCCATGTCATAATCTACTGCACATATTTTCTAAGTACTTAGAGAAAAAACAAACCAGAGGCAAGAGCAGAGGCAAATAAAGGAGATAGGTTTACACAGCCTGCTTTATCCAGCCTGTCCATTACTGGTGTAAGAGCAGCTCTTGCTGAAATCTTTTTAAGACTCTCTGTTCCACTGATCTGTTTTCATGTCACAGCTGAAAACATCAACCAGCTCTACCCTTTGGCACAGTTCAGTAGTGAACCTCTCCATACTAATTCTATGGCTGAATGTTTCAGTTTATTCTAATATATGGCTCCATTCCAGGAAAGACTAATTCCTCAAAATAAAACTTGCAAGGAATTTGGGTGTCCAAATCACAGATTTACAATCACAGTTCTAAAAACTCCCACTCTCCTACTGCCTAAACTGAAGCACCCCAAATTCAGTAATTCAGGTTTCTGCATTTGGGAGCAGAGCTGTTTCCAGAAATGTCCAGTAGTAATGTAGCACAAAAGTTATTAGGACAGTAATTTAAAATGTCTTCAAAGAACAATAGGCTTCTCATAAGTCTATCTGAAGTCAGAAGTTAGACTGGTTTCTTTCCAAGTATGCGTTTACATATTGTTTCCACAGTCCTTGAAAGCTCTTAACGGTTATGAGTAACAGCTTTGCCATAACACCTGCCATTCAGAGAAAACCAGATAGTTGCAGTTAAAAGCTAAAGGTGTTCTTGTATTTATTGTATAGAGTACTTTCCCAGTACTTTAAACCACTGTTTATCAGAGACTAATTATTCAAAGGATTCTGTTGCAAGATAAGAATCTTATTGCATTTTTCACCTTTTTTATTGCATTGCATAAGCACACAGTAGCTGAAATACAAACATGCTGCATAGGACCGGGTTTTCTCTTGAAACTTTGCCTAAAGGAAAAAAATAGTAAGTCATGCGGCACCACAGAAAATATTGCTTCAGTCAAGGTTCCTTCTGTCAGCTTAAGACTCCTTAGAAAATGATGATTCATTTTGTTTGCAGTCCTAAAAATGGTGTCAAAATTTAGGATGATATGACAGATGATTTTCTTACCATGCTTTGCATCACCAAAGAATGCATCCCCTGATCTCTTTGCCATGTTACAGTAGAGAAAGCAGTAAGAAGATCAATGTTTTCCTTCAGAGTTGTTAATTAAAAAATTGACCATGACCCCTGAAGAACTTGGAAGCAGCTTAAAGCTCATAGATTTGAAGTTTAAGGTAGAATGCATTGCATGTTGAGGGCCAGGTAATCATTCATACCTAATCTCAATGTACTCTATAAAGATCTTGTGAAACCCTGCAGAACTGTGAAACTCAGTAAAGACATTGCATGAAATTTAAGGATAGGAAAATGGAGCAAAAAAGACAAGAGCAAGGCAGAGACAATGGAGTAAAACCTGCATTTTGCCATCTTGGTCTGTAAGTGGGTTGTTCCTGTCACAGAAAAGGGAGTGGCAAGGCTAAGGGACGAGCTAGGACAGGACTCTGGAGGTCTGTGGGGCTTGGGACCAGCCTGCCCAGCATGGACACCAGTAGCACTGTTGCAGCCTCATCTTCTGGGATGGGCAAAGCTGGCAGTGAGGCCATGGATATGGTGCTGCACCGTTCCTTCCTCGGCAAACACACCTGTTCCCCCATTTTGTGGTATACTAGGCTTGTGGAATATGAGTATTATTGATAGAGCCATTCCCTCCCCTATTGCAGGCATGGTGATCCCTTGCTGCTGTTTTAACATTCCTCTAGCTGATATACATGCTTTCCTGGGCATTGAGTACATTGCCATCCCCCAAACACACATTGTCCATACGTATCAGAAGCTACAGTAAAATGACAAGTAAAGGTGCTGAGTGATGTAGAGGAAAGGAAAAGGTACTTGTGTATGTCAGAGGCTCTTTTACTTTATACAGGGCCCAGCAATCATGCAGTAGAAGAAGAGGATTCGTTCTTGAAGAGTTTGGGTTCAGCCTGCCATAAAACTGTGCTCAGGGGAGTCTCAGACTGCAAGGAGGAGCTGAACTACCCTTCACTGAAGGCAAAGAAAGTTCAAGGTTTTCACAGCATCAAAAGAGGTTCTTTTAGTACCTCTTCAGTACCTTTTAGGACTGAACTTGCAATTAATTAATGGGGCTGCTTTTATTTATAGTTATGATGTTTAATTTTTTTCCCCCAAGTAGAAACCACTATATTAAGGGAAGAAAGCACGGACCTGACTGGAAATCTACAGACACCAGGATGCATTAAAAGCGACAGCTTTTTTGTATGGGATGTGACAGCTGCTCTAAAAAAACTATTTAAGGTTTGAGGGAGAAAAGCATGCAAATGGGATGCCTGATTTTCAAAAGTCCATCCAGCAGCTTGCCTGAGCTTCCAGGGGAGCTGCTGGGAACTCAGAGGCTTTCAAGGACTCTAAAGATTTAAAAAAAACAGGTCTATTATTTAGATGTCTAACTTGAGGCTCCTGCTTCCAAAGTCATGTTTTATATCTCCATAATAGGTTGGGAACTTATTCATGCACCAAAAGAAAGAGATCTGAGGGTAAAGATTACTGATTAATTTCACTTATTATCCATCAATGAAAATTTTGGTGCTCATCGTCCAAAAGAAAAAATTTAAAAGGTGGGAACTTACGAGTGTTGCAACAGACTCACTGTTCAGTAATGTTTAATCAACCCTCAATTTTTCATCACAGAAAAAACATAGGAACGAAACCAGTAACTGTGGTTATTGCTTATCAGCTACACAACAAGAAATTTGACTCAGCAAGTAAGCTGTCAGTGGTGCACACATCAGATTAAGCACTTAGTGCCTTTCTGCTGCTGGGTAATAACTAATGTAACTAACTTCAAATGAAACTAAAAGGTGCGTATTTGGAAATTGATTTTTATTTGGTTGCTCAGTCTTTTAGTAGAAAGGAAAATACACATTGTTCTTGAAAAAGATTAAGTTTTTGTGAGTTGTTGCTGAATTTATCCATTGCAATAAATTTGTAAAATTATAATTTTAAACTAAATTAACAAGGTTACTCTGAATGCAGAAGAAACCTAATAAGGACTCCTGCAGTATATCTGTACGAGCTCAGACATTGCTCAGCTTCTGTTAGCAAATTACTGCAGATTGGAAACAATATCACTGGAGATCTGCATAATAGTATCTGAAAGCCTGTAACTGGAAAAGCTGAATCGATGGGTAAACACATGAGAAAAAATGGATCTGGAGAGCCAGGTTCCCACTAGCTCTGTTGAAGTCCACTGCATCAGAAGCTA
Organism: Petroica traversi; assembly: GCA_025920805.1. Taxonomy (NCBI): domain Eukaryota; kingdom Metazoa; phylum Chordata; class Aves; order Passeriformes; family Petroicidae; genus Petroica; species Petroica traversi. The sequence goes on from JAHLSL010000022.1 coordinate 22,218,787, forward strand.
GACCTTTCTTGTTGCCTTGGAAATATATGATAATCCTAATTAATAAAAATAGGCTTGGGAAAGGTGTACAAATAGCTGAAATGCAGAAAAACGCAAACTTGTCTCCCCTAAGCATCATTTTCTCCATTTGTGTTTTGAAAATATAAATAAATACAGTTATAAGCATAAATAAGCATTTTGATACATAAAGGAGCAAGAATTGATCTCTAAGATGTGTTCTAGCACAGCAGATACTGAGTTTAATGAGGTATTCATCACAGTTCTGCAAAAATGCTTGCTGTACACTCAGGAGCTGGTCAGTCCCTATGATGCTAACAAACAGCAGTTTCATCAGGCAGAGGCACCTCCAAAATGTTTCCTCTAGTTGCAGATTATTGTCTGCTAGGAGCTGTCTGCTCATGTGGCTGTGCTGAAGGACACCCATAGCAGAAAGAACTATGGAGAGGTGCACCTCTCCGAATTCTAGCTGTCTGAAGTTTAGACAAATGAACAAGCTGTTTTCCCTTCATAGTTACTAGAGGCTAGGCACTTCCTGAGAATTAGTCACACTACTGCTTTTAACCATCTTGTTTTAAGGCCAGATGACTCATGCTATAAGTATCTGTGTCTTTCTAAACCTAACACCTATCTTTTTGATCACTAAAGGGAGGTGAGATGAATGCCCTCTTTGGTGTAGGGGAATGTACCTTTCCTTAAGGGAATTGTGCCTAACCAAAAAACACCCTGAATGTGCTGTGCCTTCCCAGCTGGAGGGGGTGGTGGTAGTTAAAAGCAACAAATTCCTATTTTTGGGGGTGGATAAACTGTAGGATTTAAACCAGGAAAACAACCTAAGCAGTTTAGCTTTGGAACCACATCCTCAGGTTGTGAACCCTATATCCCTAATACCAGAGGCATCAGAACTAAGACTGTGATTAGGAGATGTAAGGGAATTTAGACCACTGAAATATTTAAAAGACAAATAAGGAGACATTATTATCTTGGTACAAACAAAATGTTTCTAATGGCTTCAGTCTGAAAACTTTTGGCACTGGCAGTACACAGCTTGAAGAAATGATGCATGCATGATTATAACCCTAAAAACAAAATGTTTTTGAAGGTCTACAATTAGGTTATTTGAAGTAGCCTCTGGATCCCGTGTCCAAAGCCTTCCACAGTGTTCTGTTCTCTTACACTTTCAGGAATCTCTTGATTCTGGGCTGCTTCTGATTTTAATTAAAGTGAAATAATGATACAAGATATCTTCTTTCAGAAGGGAGAATGACAATTATAAAAGGTAAAGAAATACTTTAGACTCAAGGAAGTAGGGATTATGAATTACAGGAAATATACTATTTTATTAAACATTCTTTTAAATCAGCATGTTTTGTTTCTTATCAAAGGTTTGCTTTTAGCTCTTAGTTCCACTAACTACCTTTAGAAATGGATGCCAGGACTCTCCATTCTTTTTGTGTTTGTTCATTTTATCGATGAGTAGGAGAGTAATGTTGGAAAACAAGCAAAAATGCTGTGCCTCAAAGTGTGCCATAAAAGGTAGCTGAATATCATCGCTCTATGGGCAAAATCTGTACTGACCACATTTTAGGCAGATCCATTGACTGCAATAAGAGTTAGAATGAGTACAGCCCAAAAGCTGGCTTCATTTAATATGAGAAGGAAACCTCTTCTTATTTGTACCCATTTCTGTAAAATGAGTGAATTAGACTAATTGTGTGAATTAGGTTTAGGATAATTTGCTTTTTATAGGTATTTTTCATTGGAACAGGCTTTATCTAAATAGTCTTTAAACCACATGGCCTCAGTTCAAGGCTTTTGTCGGTGCCACACTTCCATAAAACAAAGTCCTTCAATCAGGATTTTTTCAGTAAAACTTACAGGGTAATGGTTGGTGATGAGGCATTCTTGCAAAATTTGATGATATTGCAAAGTATTGTAGTAATTTGAAACACAAAACCTAGGAAATGCCAAACTCTTTTATTTAACCTTGAGGTCAGTTTCCTTGAGCATCTGAATTACTGTTCAAGCTGTTAATACATCCTGTGATCATCTTGGGAAAGAAGCTATTTTCCCAAGGTGAATTTTGCTGTACAGTTTGGCCAGACTCCTTCTCAGCCCTTTTGGTCCTGAAATGGCTGCTGCAGTATAGAAAAAATAAGAGATTTCTAGATGTTCTACAATTTTAGTTAGGTCAAGAATATTGTTAGAGAATCATCCCTGTGGCATTCTGAGATCTGATATCTAAGAAAACTAAGAAGTAGGGAAGCAAAAATGGCTTTTTAGTGGGGAAATTAATTATCAAATATACTGATCTATTTGATTTACTTACAATCATCTGAGAATTACAAGAATTTCAAGCTATTGATTGAAAACTTTTTCTAATAGGACACCTTTACAATTTTTTTTTTTAAAATTAAGCACTACATATTCAGAAAATCAATATATATCTCTAAAAACAATCATAATAATACAGTTTATAGATTCCTATAAAAGTGTGCATCATCGCGTGGAACATGAGAAATGTCAGGCTATACAGCCTTAAAATGATGGAAAACTGCCTATGAAAGGAAACTATGCTCTAAAAGGGAGGTGTAAATATGGGTATAATTATTTCTGACTAATCACAGAGACTTTGTGAGAGTGAGAACATTTGGGACAGGTTATTAAACAACAGCATGGGTAATGGATTTCAAACACAGTCTATTATGTTCCATTTTACCTTTGAGAGGGTTGCCACATGCTAATTTGAAATAACAGAGGAGCGGCAAAGATACAAGTGACCTGATTTAATGATACAATCCATACAGCATTGCTCCTATGAACCTCACAGAGAAAGGGGTTTTTCATAGGATTTTCCAGTTTCAGTTTTGGCTGAACTCCAGAGAATACTGCCTGTCATGCCAGCATCTTGGGAGATTAGCTCAGTTATTAGCAATCAGCAATCCCATTTTTTGGCTTTCTTCAAATGAGTAACTGGACTATATAATCCAAATGATGACTCTCCTCTTTAAACATGATAATGTTCTTGTGAAAAATAAATAATAACAAATGACCTAACTAGAGATTAATTTAAGGTCTTTTGGCTGCTATTCTGTCAGCCAAACTATTAAAACATATATCTGAACTAACATTTGCTTTGTTGTTATCATTCACTGAGTCCATAACTTCAGATGAAGGCTGCAAGACAGCCTGATGTCTCAGCATAGCTTGCTTGTGTAGATAAAGAAATAATAAACCACATCAACAAAAATAAATGATTTAAAGATACTTTAGGCCTCCCCTCCTGCCTCATTTATTAAGTGTAATTATATATTCCATACTACAGGAATATAGGAATATTACATTTTCAAGGATGTCCACAGCTGAATGTTCATTTGTATGAAAATAGGATCTGAATTAAAGGCAGAAGATTTTTTTCTCATATTCTTGCAATTTGGACAGAAATAGGTTTGCCTAGAAGAGCTCTTTTAATGTCCAGAATTAAATTAACAATTGAACTAAATAAAATTAAGAAAATACAATAATTCATACTTTGTATATGGGGTGGATAAAGAGTATTCGTGTGGGATGTGCAGCAGTTTCACTGATTATCCATGTCTTCTTCTCCATGACATCCTAGTTACATGCATGTACTACAGAGTCATTTAGATATAGCAGAGCTCTTTGTGGACAAACTCTAAACAAATGAACAGAGAAGCCTTCTTCAAAAACCTCTTTTGAAGAGCCCTGAATGATCTGGGCTAGAAGAGGAAGGAAGCCAAACTGCCAGTCAGCTGCTGAGTAATGCCACCATGCCACACGTGGTTCATGGTGCCCATGAAGCCAGGACTGCCCTGCACTCTCTCAGCTGGGGTCACTTCTACCATTGCACTGTGCCCTGCTACAGGCAGGGTCAGCCACGGCCACTGCATGTGACACCAGGGGTACAACACCTGATGAACAATCATATGTGGTGAAAGACAAAGGAGCTCAGACGGCTTTAGCTCTCTCTTGGAAAGCTGCCTCTAACACAACCCAACAATTTGGGAGGCAAACTTCAGCATCTCATTTGTGCTGAGCTTCTTTATATTCTCCTCTACAGGTATCAGAAGATCTCAAATACGAATGAGAATTGAATTTGCTATTTCTTTTGCACCCTGCAGCACAACTGGCCCTAACTTCTATTTAGATCTTCTTTGTCCTTTTCTGCTACTTTTTTCCTGCTGTCTCACAAGAGTCTGAATTAGTCAGCCAGGACAAATCTAATCTTGCGACACTTTGCTGTGATTAGTTTGGCAAGCTACAAACCATTCCCAAGCAGTGCAACCTTGGTTAATAAAACCCTCTCTGTTTTCCATAGTCTAGCCAAAGGGAAAGTAAGAGCCAGCCAGCCTGTAGAGCCAGCAGAAGAAAGCTGCTGTCCATGAAAAGCTAAGGGGCTTGTGTGCCATATGCTTAACCTGCAGGGCTTCAGCAGCTGAACTGAACTGCAGCATCAGGGTAAACATTTTTTTTTATTTACCTAGGTCGGTTCTTTTTGCTTGCCCTCCTTATATGCCTCCACCTTAAAAACAAGGATGGAAAAATCTCACCTAGAGATTCTGATAACATGCTAATGTATTTTATTTGGTTAAAAAAAAAAAAGCATCCATTTGTATTACTAGGACATGTACAGGTAAGGTTATCCCTCACAGAAGAATTCATATGAAAATTGTGAGGAGGAAGAGGACAGCAACATGTGGAATAAATCAATATCAAGTCCAAAACTGCTTTTTAAACATCCCTGTATTCATGAAAGGATTTATTGGGCTATATAAAGCAGTCTTTTTCCTCTCCTCTCTTCCCCTTGAGGGTTAAGTCATTTCCTCAAGGATTGTCAGGAAGATGCTTCCTTCCCTTTACAGCTGAACCCTCTATCAGGGTAGCCTTGTTCTGGGAGAGCATTGCTACAAACTTACCCTGTTAGCATTTTACACTCCCTCCCAGCCTACCTAGACCTAGTTCTATTTGAAAGACCTCATGGAAACACACCCATAATAAAATCATCTCTCCTTGCAGAAGGGTCAGCATGATGCTTCTGCATAGCAGTGGAAAAAAATCAGCACAAGATACAGTGCTATACAATTTTTAACAACTTTTTTGCTAAATGGGAACACAGAAGAAGGCTTAGGACGCACATTGGCTAAACAGCACTACCAGCAAGCAAGAGCTGTTGACCAGGTGGATAAACTCAATCTATCTATCAGACACTAGTAAGATCTTCCAAATTTCAGGTAGCCAACCATCAAGAATCCACTTCCTTCCCCTCAAAACTATAAGTTCACAAGAAGAATTTCCTTCCCTTCTACTGTGACTCCCTGTCCTCTAAGGCAAAGCCTTTTTTTATAGCAGCTGCAATTGCACACAGCTGGTCAGCTTCCTGCCCCTCCTTGGGGCTGCAGTTAACTCCGTCCCTGCCTCTCAGTGTGTGTGGGCTGTACATGGCTCCTCACTGGCCTTGGCACTGCCCTGCTCTCCATGGCTCCCGGAGCTTTCACAAACTCTCACTGCACCACTTTTTTATCTCCTTCCTAAAGATTCTGAGCATATTCCCTCATAACTTAACTTGCTTGATGAAACAAGTACATTTTCCCATTGAATTTACTCCTTGCTTTTTAAAGACTGAACTTGGGGGGAAAAAGGCATAAATGACAGAAGCTTTGATGATGTAATGATGCTTTCCAGAAAGGCACTGGCACCTGGCTGCAATGTGTCGATACCTCCCAGAGTGTTGCTGTGCAACTGGGACTCCAGAGGCACCGCAGGGTCAGTTCAGTCCAGTCAAATCACTGACATGCATATGCATGCTCATGTATACATCTGGAACATCAGTCTTCAGTGAGTGGTTCAAGGAACAGAATATCTTCAAATGTGTTATTAGGGGTCATTAAAACCCGAGCAGTGGAAAGACTGACATTTTCAAGGGAAACAGTTTGCAAATTGGCTGGAGTGTATATCTGAGAAAAGTCTTCACATGTAAAAAAGAAGTGTAGCCTCTAAATTTTTCATGTTCTGCTTAAATTTTCAAGATTACCAGTTCATTTTTGGGCAGAAATACTGTTCATTTCAGTCTGGTGATCAATTTATTTTAAAGGCATAGCTAATCAGAAAAAAAGTTTAGATGAGTAGCTGAGGATTTTTTTCCTATCAACAAGAGAGCAGCCTCTGACCCCAGTACTGCAAACAGTCGCACGTCTGATAGCTCCCAGGAGCGTGGATAGTGAGAACTCCCCGCACAGTGTCCTTTGTGCATATGTAATTCCAGGAAGACTGAGCTAATTTATCACCCTAATATCTCAAAAAATCTGGGCTGAGTGTCTGCAAAAGGGGTGACTATATAAAAACATAGAACTTCTTTATTGTTCGTAGACAGGAGCTCTTAAAACAACCAAATAAATTTTCACAATTACATAATAAAGCCAAATTTGAGTTTGTTATTAGACACTGAAATCTGTACTTTATTGCACCTAAAAGGGAAAAAAAGGCTAAAAATAACACTTAATTATCTGCTGGTTATTTCCAGACACACAAAGTGCTGAGGTTTTGTCCTTCTTAAGAAGATTATCTTCGCTTTTTCCTCTGGAATGCATGTAAAACAGCTCTTGCCTTGCTGCAAGCTTTAGGAAAAAAGTTCACTGCTAAATTACCTGTTGTCTGGGGACTTAACATTTTGCAATAAGCTGCCGAAATTGCATTTTAATAAGGAGTCTTGACCTGTACTTTGTATTTCCCTTCAAGGCTCTACAAGCCATTTTTCTTATGGAGGTCCTGACCTGAGAAGCTCAACCTGGATAACCACAGCCAGAGGGGAATAAAATGCAACACCTAGGAGATTTCAGTAAACAGTAAAACCATTCCAACTTAATCTGTGTTAAAATGCTTGGAATGTGAGAGCCACCGATGATGCCCCTTGTCTATGTGTCTGACTGAATCCTTTCTTTTCTGTGAGGAAATCAGAGCCTGGGAACTAGGCCAAATGCCTGCCACTTACCTTAAACTGATCAGCCACTTTAAGATTAAAAACACTGAAAACTGCAACACCATGAAAACAAGGCTTCCTTCACATTAAATGCAAAATGTAACATTGGTCTTGCTGTGATCTCTTTTTCCATTTTGCTCAGCATGCAGTTTTTCCATTTCTCCTCAAAGGCAGAAGCCAACAGTCACAGCATCTTGGCCAAGTATTCATTAAGGTTTATATAAAAAGAAATTTATGGTTATTTAGGAGTTGGCACAAAAGCACGTTGTTGCTGGAGAAGAAGTATAGTTTTGAAACAGTTTGAAACATTGGATGTCTTATTTGAAGTAAAAGCTATATTCTATATTTGCCTGTTGTATTTAAAGAAGTATTGAAGTATGTGGTTGGGATAATAGGCAGGTAAATTTCTCAGTTGTTTTATGTACTGTAAATATTTAGTCAATTCAAGAATTTACTTTGTTCTGCAAGAATTATTTCATTGCTGCAATAAAGATAAGTATAGAGATAAAACAATGGAACAAAGCCATCATTCATTTAAGCAGGTGCATCTACATGAGATTAGTTTTGTGTATGTCTTTTCTGGAAGGATTGATTAAAAGAACAGTACCAAAAGCCTATTTGGCAGAAAAAATTAAGGTTGTATTCATACTCAAATATGGTTATTCCCAGATGATAGTACCAGCAAAGTCTAGTAGAATTTGTCTTGTAGATTTAACTTCCTGAACTTAAACAAGAAAATAAAAAAAGATGTATTTGAATAAAAATTACTGAGCTTATATTTTGATTTTTCTTTGCGTGGAGGTAGCTAGAAATACTTTCTCTCTAACACACGTTGGCAGAAGTGCCACTATGAAACCTGTAATTTCATCTGTTCTCAGTGCTGGATGCTTTAATCAAATCATTTGAACAGTTTCTCTCTGCTGTGTCTCGACACAGTGATAAGAATCAGCATCATGTAAGGCAATGGTTACTCATGTAACATCGGTGCTGTGCATCTGCAGTCAGTCCTGAGGGAGCAGCAGCGAGCTTGTTCCCCCTGGACTGTGGTGTCCAGAGCAGCTCCCTGGGGACCACCCTGAGCGTTCACTCAGGGGCCCAGGGTGAAAGCGGAGGGAGTGCGCTCCTGCTCTGCTGCTGCTTTGTGCCTGCCAGCAGCTGGATTTTCTCCCTTCTCTCTTAGGGGAGTAATTTGCTTGTTTTTAATCCTTCTCCTCTCATTTTAAGGTCACAGCAATAAGAAAAGACACATGACTTTCTGGACATGGATGTCTTAGAAGCTGTAAGATGCTGGCCCTCCAATGACTTGGCTTAATTAGGGGGAGATCAGCCAGCTAAAGGAGGCCAAAAGTAAACCAGAAAAATATACTCCCATGGAGCCAGATTAGATTGGTTAAAAGAAAGAAAGCTCATGTTAGGTTTACAAAACTTAGTACTCAAGAGTGTCTAATTTTAGATTTGTCTCTATACATTTCTGCTTCTGTGGCAGCCTCTGAAGTCACTGAGCAGTATGGCCATGGCACAGAAAGACAGACAGTTCTAAGACTTGGCCATGTCCACTCATACCTGCACAGATATCTGGCAGCAGGAGAAGCCTAGACATCCCTCCTCAGAACCTTGAGGAATTATTATGGTGCCTTCTTTTCCCCTACATGGAAGAAGTCAAAAACAAAAGAAGCAACTACTGCTCCAAAGAATTTATAAGAGAAACTTGTAATGATAGCATCAATTACCTTTTTGAAAATGCAGCCAATAACCTTGGAGACCTTTTTCTGTTTTCCACCAAGATAATATATAAGCCCACTTGTGGATTTATAAGCTATATAGAATGCCTCTAGTGAGAAAGTGTCACCTGAAAGATGGAAGACAATGAAGAATATGTGTCTCAGTTTATGTCCTGGTGTGTGAAGATCCCTCAGAAATGCATAGGACATTGGTTTAATCAAAGGTCTCACACAGCACATAGCCAAAGGTGTGGACTTTGGAAACTAATGGGAGTATTGCTTTTGGAAATCTGTGGGTTTGAAATTCCTGAGCCAAATGATTTATTTTCATCATAGATTTCCTGTAGGGGCTTTTTGAAACCTTTTAGAGTTTTGGTACTTTAAGCACCCTTGGTCAATGAGCTGTCTCATGCAATTACTTGCTTTATATTCCTCTTGTTTGTTTTAAAACGGCTGTCTGAGAATTTTATCTGGTGATTCTTTATTCTTAAGATAGGTGGAAATGAGAAAGTTACTGTTCCTATGTATCCTCTCTCTTCACTACCTTCTGAATTTCTACTCCACCCTGCATAAATTGTTCTTCACCAGGTCTAAAAGTTCCAACCTGAGCAATGTCTGCATGTATAAAAATCTTTCTCTACTCTGATTATCAATATTGTATCCCTGTGCCTCTTCTAGTTACATCATAAATATTTAGAGACTTCACAGAACAGTAAACAATACTCACATTTTTTGGCAAGAATGATAACATGGTAGCATAATGTTGTTTTCCCACTTTATTCTTGCTTTTTTTCCCAAGATGTTTTTATGGGTCTGTTGGTTTTTTTTGAGACATCTTCAGTGAAGTTCAGTGAAACTGTATAAACCATCAGGGCTTTTCTGAAATAGAGTCTGGCAAAAATCTTCAATGGCCAGAAGAGGTGTGATTTTTCTGCAAAAGTTTTATCAAAGACTCTTCTGATAGCTTCTAATATATTTTAATTTAATATGTTCATACCCTTTTTCTGGTGCTGAAGGTATATTTGTTCAAATTTTACTAAAACCAGTTTAAAATTGAAACATACTGGCCAGCTTTCGTTCCTATAATTTAGTTTGTTATTGGTGAAACTTAAGTGATGACATAGCTAAATAGTACATCTCATAGTTCAGCAACATCTGGTTCTGGTGATTTGTTCCTGTTTATTGGATAGATTTGTTTGAAACTTCTGCTGACACGTCAATTTGATACAGCGCCTCAAATTCTTCCCTTCTGAAGAAAGGCTGTGTGGATTCTCCCTAAGGCTCTTTGTGATGAATATCAATACAATAACTCATTTTGCAACTTTGCCATGGCTGTATCTTTCTCAAGTGCTTATTTTAAATTGTGATCGCCTATTTGGCAGGGTCTGACAGACTTCCTGCTTCTGATAGATTTACAAAAGTTTGTATTCCTAGTTATTATCCATTCAGCTAGCTATTCCTCAAGATATTATCTGACCTGGTTTATTATGGCTTTATTTGCCTAATCTCACATACTCTAAGGTTTTCCTTACCTGAACACAAATTTCACTTTTTGCAGGACCAACTGCTCTCTTTAAAGGTCTAATATTCTCGTCTACTGTTTAAATATGATGATTTTGTGGGGTAGGGTTAGTCAGGCTCTTTGTGCAACTGTTCAAGAATCTCTTTGGATTGATATTATTCATTGTCCTTGAGATTATTATATGATGCCAGTAAGCAATCTTCATGCCACATGCAAACATTGTACCCATTTAGATAACAGCTTTTGATCTTATTTTTAGAAGTGCCCTCAATTTGATGAAATGCTGTTGAAGAGGATAGCATATCTTTCAGATCCCTTCCGACACAAATTATTCTATGATTCTGTGACACTTTTGGTCTTGCTGCAAAAAGGCTTTTGAATTAAAAAATGTTATCCCTCCTCTCCTGTGGGTCCTCCATTGGTCGTCTTTGTACTGCTTAGAACTACATCAAGAATTGCCTTTTCTCTTATGAATTGCTAATTAGTTAGTCTAGGAGGGCTACAAAAAATCCAGTCTCTGCGCTGTAACCTTTCTTACACAATCTACATGGACATAAATAAATTCTGCAATTACTACCATGCTTTTTGTCCTGTTGTCTCCCTTGTGTCTCCCTCTAGTGTCACAGTCATTGTTGCTCTCTAAGCTGGGTGACTGGCTGGAATGACCTGATATTATAAACTTAATATTTCACTCTTACAGCTTTCACTAGTTTCTGCCTTCTACCTGCTTTTTTAAAATCTTAATTTATTATTTGGTATTTCAGCTCATTCAGCTATTGCTAGACTTGTAGCATATGTTTAGAAATCCTTTTAAGTTTCTTGTTAGCCTGCATGTCTGTTTTTACATCCTCTGTTTAAAGAATATTTTACTTGAAGCTGTTCTTTCCTATTTTATTCTTCAGTTGTATCAACTTAGTTCTATGTTTTATTTAAGGATACAGGGGTTTATAACTTCCTATCTAGAGGATGCAGCATTCCAAAATCTTCCTCACTTGCCAGCTTTCTTTCAAACTCAAAAAATTTCCATCTGACCTTTCCTATTTTTAGTGTCAGCAGCCTGATTTCATTTTCGTTTAAATGAAGATCATCCTCCCTGCTCTATTTATTTAAAAAAATCCCAAATCAATCCCTTCTTTCCTTTATTACTTTTACTGCCATGCACTGAAACTCAGTTTGCTGTTTTTCCTGGTTGCGTTGATGGTGAGAAAGAACAACTGCCACAATGCCAAGCACCTCAGCAGGAAGTAAAAGAATTGCTTCCCAGATGTTGTAAGGTTTGAAAATTAGTTCATACCTGCATTTGAAATCTGTGGATTTTTTTTTAAAATCTATGATGTTCAACTGCTAGGCTTTAAAATCTGCTAAAACCTAACGGAGCAGAGCTTAAGCTTTGTAACTTTTCCTTTCATGAAGAAAAAGTCTGCTCTTAGCATATGTATTAGTTTTGCATGGCCTGGTGTTGGTAGTGGGGTTCGAAATGCTGGTAATGCCTCTGTGATTACATATTTAAATATATAAGAATGTCCTATATTACCACCATTTCCAGTTGGCCCAGTCTTGGCCAGCAGCACATCCATCTTTGGAGCCATCAGAGATTGGCTCTGCTGGACCTGGTGGAGGCTTCTGGCAGCTTCTCAGGGAAGCCACCTCTGTGCCGCCTCCGTCACAAGAAACCAGGCCATGCAAAACCAATACAGCACATGTCAAAATTTGACCAAACTTGGAGCCTACAAGCTATCCCTGAAATTAAAACATAAATGCTTCTGAAACTGCCTAAGATGTAGAATTAGAATTGTTCTTTGCAGGATTTAAAAATTTGTTTAACTCTGAAATTTAATTTAGTGTAAATAATTTCCTAAGTCAATTTAGTCCTAAGACTAAATTCTGAAAGCAGAGGTCACTGAGGGATTTAGTTGGAAACTTCTAGTTTATGAGTAGCTAAAATACAAGTTCACCTAGGGTGCCTTAGGAAGTCAAATCAGAAAACACTTGAATCCATGAACAGGGAACACTGTGTAGGTGAATACGCAAATAAAATGGTCCGGTTCACTTTTGCCTTTGTCCCTTGCCCTACTGGAAGTGAAACTAATGCAATATTTTTGAAGGCACAAAAGTTAAATATCTCTCCACTAAATGTTAATGAGAATTGTATCCCATATGTTTCTTGAGCCTTTGACGTACTTTGTTTTAGACTCCAAAGCAACCGATGTGCTTTTAAAAATGTTACCCAGACATAATTTTTTTGCTTAAAGAATATTACATATAGAAGAAAGTAATGATTCAGTCTCAGAATTTTACTCCTGAGATGTAAGCAGAAGTACAACAATCCAGGGGCTCAGAACAACCAAAGGATCTGGATATCCCAGGGACACAAAAGAGACATCCCAGGAAAAAAAAAAGAAACCTTCTGATCTCATCAGTTTTCTAACAGTTACTTACATTTTTAGTGAGTATCAAAGACCTTGTAAATCATTCTTTATGATTGGCTCTACCTCCAGAAAGTTACCTGCAAAGAAGCAGTCACAAAAATGATCAGAAAAATTATTAGAAAAATGTTATTTGCTCAAATAATGAGCACATATCTGCTTAAACAAAACTCCAGAAGAAATAAAGCGTGGCTTTAGTTTAATACCAGAAAGGTAAGCAGGAATAGTTCAGGATTCATTCAAAGAATAATTCAGAGCATCAGAGAGTCAATCATACTATAGTTTGTGTTGGAAAGGACATTTAAAGATCCCTGTTTCATCAAATTCCTGCTTCAATCAGCAGGGACATCTTCAACTAGATCAGGTAGCTCAGAGTCCCATCCAACCTAACCCTGAATTTTCCCAGGGATGGGGCATTCACCACCCCTCTGGGCAACCTGCTCCATTGTTTCAACATACTCAGAGTAAAAAAAGGTAAATTCCCATGCCTAATCTAAGTTGCCTCACTTTTACTTTAAAACCATCAGCCCTTGTCCTATGGCAACAGACTCTGCTAGAAAGTTTGTCGCCATCTTTCTTACAAACTCCCTTTAAGTACTGAAAGGCCACAATAAAGTATCCCTAAGGCTCTCTCTTCTCCAGACTGAACAACCTGAACTCTCTCAGTCTTTCCTCATAGGAAAGGTGCTCCAACCCTCTAATGAATTTGGTGGCCTCCTTTGGGCCCACTCCAATATGTCCACATCTTCTCAGCTTCTCTGCATGCAACACTCCAGGTGGAGTCTCACCAGAGCAGAGCAGAGGGGCAGAATCACCTCCCTCACGCTGCTGGCCATTGGTATCTTTGGCTGCAGCCCAGGACACGTTTGGCTTTCTGGGCTGCAAGTGTGAATTTATGACTCTGTCAAGCCTCTCATCCAGCAGCACCCCCAAGTCCTCTCAGCAGGGCTGCTCTCAGTTCCTTCATCCCACAGCCTGTATTGATACTGGGAGTTGTCCTGACCTAGGTACAGCACCTTACACTTGGCCTTGTTGGGCCTTATGAGGTTCCCAAGGGCCCACTCCTCCAGCCTGTCCAGGCCCCTCTGGGTGGTATCCATCAAGTGCACCACACAGCTTTGTGTCAGCTGCAGACTTGCTGAGGGTGTACTCAATTTCTTTGTCTGTGCATTGATGAAGACATTAAACAGTGCTGATCCCCTGAGGGACACCACTTGACACTAAATTCCATGAGGACATTGCTTTGTTGACCACTGCAGTGCCTCATACCCAAAGTTCCCTGAATATGTTAATGGCTGCACAACAAAATTTGTCTACTGTTTTTGCTGTACACAGGGCAAATGACAGTCAAATGTTCTAAAGGTTTTATGTAGCAAAGCACTAAGCATAGGAGGGTTTTTGCATTTTATTTTTTTTAAAGGTCACGTTTTAAAACTAAATTTAAAAGTAGAGCAGGAGATAGGAAAAGGAGAACAAACATTGTTATTATAGCTCTTAATACAGAGTAAACCAACAATAACCTGCAATTTCTGCATAATTTTCTAAGGCAAAAATGAATGTCTGTGGGTTCTCGACTGGACTTTTTGGATCTTTAACATTAGACTTAAACTAGGACATCAAACTAAACAAAAAAAGTCAGCAATATTCTTCTCCAACACCATTATCCTTTGCTCTCTGAAATTTGGAACAAAATGGTCATCTTCTACCTTGGAAATGAAAGAAATGGTCCTGTGTTACAAGCATTTAATTGCAAAATTCCTATAGCTGTCACCTTTGACATCTTCCTTGCATGAACTGTAGAAAGAAAGAAAATACAAATGTTGAAAAAGAATTGGCAGGCTCCTGCAATCTCTTTGATTTACTCCTGCTCAAAACTGGCTTTAGGAAAAGGAGTGCCCTGTACCTGCCTTCAGAAAAAGGAAAAGATACCTAAAAGAAAATTTGCTATATGGAAGAAACTAATATTTTTCACCAAAATTATCAGTCTGGAGAGAGTGATGAAGTTAATTTTCTTCCTATTTTTGGGGGAAGTTGGCCAGGAAAGCAATGAAGGTAGGAAAGCTCACCCAACCCCCTTCAAAAACAAACCCCCCAAAATAGGGTAAAGCTGGGTCTGTCCTGTGTTTTTCCCAAATGTTGTTTTGCTGACATATGTCTAGCCTAGTGTGATTATGCCATGTTTCACTGAATTAATCAGCTAGAATGACATGAATCATAATAAGAATTGACAGCCTAGTCTGTTTTCTTTGTACAGGCTTCAAAATTCAGCAATGAGCACCACTCAGAAGCAGTGGATTGAAATCACACACAGATTTTGGACAGTCATGAACATGAACAATTAAACAAAGAGAATGGACTTTCAGAATGAATCTGAACAGTGAACCAATTCTTCCCATTTTCCTAAGAGAGTTCTAGACACTCATGATGTGAATGTTATTCTCTAAATGAAGCAATACCAGAGAGAAGCAAGAAAAATATTCTGCCTACTTTCTAACACATGTATCCTCTGAAGTAATACGAAGGTACATCATAGCATACTCAAAATGGATATGAGCAAAAGTTTGGAAACAGTACAAATTTCTGCTTAAGAGTGGACAGGCTCTTGAACTGTGTGCCTTTGTAAAGCACCAAGATTATCTTATTTGTTTATTTATACAAGTTCTTAAAATCAAACCTTGTTAGATCTAGAATAAGTAATATTTTTACATTAAGTATGACAAAAAACTTTAACTGACTTCTTTCACTAAAAAGGCATGATTGAAATGGATCCAAAACAAAAACAGTCCTACAAACAGACCTCTTTAACACTGTGCAGATATTTATTAAAAAATCACAAAAAGAATAATTCTCAAAGCAGCATCAGATAGGCTTATCTCACCAGTACCAGATATTGTCTAACCTGTATTTTCCTTCAACAACAGGGATTCACACTTTCCAGGACAATCTACACTAGTGCTTCCACAAGTTTTGAATTTTTTAACTTCCCTTGTTAGAGTTTTTTCACTTCCCTTTAGTCCTCAGAATTTGTTCGAGCTCTTTCTGTAAACTATGCTTTACGCCCTCTTTGTCATCTTTGTCTTTAGGTATCCTTCTATAAAGTCATGAGGTACCAGTAACTCTTCACATTTAAACCTTCCTCAAAATATAGCCCACCCAGAGGTCTTCCCCACGCAAACTTGCATATTCTCCAGACAGGCTTGTTAACAACCAGAGACAAAACTAAGTTAATTGTAACAAATTAAAGACTGCAGAATTAATGAGCTACACTATTTAATTATCCCTCTTTTGGTGATTCAATGTCCATTTACCTTGTTTCTCTGTAATCTCCAGCATATACAAACACCTACTCCAGGCTGTTCTGGACAAAGAAATTATTTTCGCCTCTTTAAATCCCTCAGTTATTGTTGCCACTTTCCAGTGACAGAATACATACTTCATTTATATTGTGATAGGCTCTTTCTTCTTTCTCTGAAGTGTTGGGGAATGTGACTTGAAATGTGTGTGGCCAGCTGGCCAAGGTACCTGGGTGGCCAAGATGGCATCCTGTCTTGTATTAGACATAATGTAGCCAGCACGACTAGGGAAGTTACTTTATCCCTGCAATTGGCACCGCCAAGGCCTTACCTCGAATACTGGGTTCACTTTTAGGCCCCTCACTACATGGAAGACATTGAAGACTGACTCCAGAGAAGGGTCTGGAACACAAACCCTGTGAGGAGAGGTTGATGCAGCTGGGGGTGTTTAGCCTGAAGAAAAGGAAGCTCAGGGGAGACCTTATCACTCTCTACAACTCCCTGAAAGGAGGTTGTAGAGAGGTGGGGGTCAGTCTCTTCTTCCAGGTATTAAGTGACAGCACCAGAGGTAATGGCTCTAAGCTGAATCAGGAAAAAATTCGGTCAGAAATTAAGAAAAAAAAAATCATGGAAAGGTTTGAAAAGCATCGAAACACACTGCCCAAAGAAGTTGTAGAGACACCAACTCTGGAGGTGTTAAAAAAATGTGTAGCTATGGCACTTGAGGACATGGTTTATGGTGAACGTGATGGTAGTGCTAGGCTGAGGGTAGGACTTAATGATCTTAAAAGTCTTTTACAACCTTAATGATTCTGTGATTCTATGCAAATGCAGAGGAGAAGACTAGATAGCTGTGCTGGAGGTTAGGTTACCTGAACGGCGCTTTGGAAGTTTGTGTGTGCATTTGGTGTGGCTGGATTTTTCTTTCAAATTTTAAAGAAAGAACCCACTTTTACCCTTGTCATGCTCACAATAGTAACCCTACAGTATGACCATCAAACCACAGGAGAAAGTGAAAACATAATGTTCATTGCTGTCTGGAACCTTTTGCAAAAGCCCGTGACGACCTACCTGCAATATAATACGATGACTCCGAGAGACTGAGGCTGGAAAAGGTTGTCAACAGAAACACATAAAAGCAAGGAAGATGTATCTATCAGGTAGATTTACTGTGTTCAATAAATCAAATAGGCAACTTACGCTTTTAAATTTGTTGATCCATGCAAGTAAGATTTCCTTGCATGGCCATTTTATAATCCAAGATAGAAAAGAACCATCAATAAAGTAGGAAGAACTGTATAGCAAAAAATATTTTGTTAATAATATATCACTGGCAATACAATTACATACATTGTTTTAGTACATGATTAAATAAGTGAACAATTACAGCCATTTTGAACAGGCAAATTTCCTTAGTCACCAGTATCCCTTCAAAGGAACTCTGGCTGATAAAATGTCAATAAAGTGCTGCTGCTCAGGCATATCAGATTGCACTTGATTACTTTAAAAAAATATTTGCAGTTGCGGTTTGACATACAATAAAATGAAATTACAAAGGAGACCGGTTTTGTCTTTGTTAGCAGCAGCTGCAGATATTAAATCAGCTGCTCCAAGAAGAGCATAGCTTTCAGAGCACTTCAGCTCATTTTTCTCTACCCAACTGTTTGAATATAGAGTATTTGAGCAAACTTATTTAAAACCTTTGAGGTTTTCACACTGAAAGAAAGAGCAAAGAATGAAGTGACTTGCAAAGTAGATCTGGGATCATCAAGGTTCAGAAAATTAAACTGTTTTAATTGAAGTGCCCAATTAAAAAGAAATCATGCTTTTTGTACCATGGTCATCTTCCTCCACTCTTTTGTAAAACAATACTTTCTCCACCAATCTAAATTGTAAGTGACAAAGCACATTTCTTCTGGTAAACCTAAAAATTAAAATTACAATTGTCTGTGTCTAATTTTTTAAATGTGTTTTTCATCCATTTCTGACAAAAATACAGAAGGCTGGCTCATCAAATTTAGCAATTTTATTTATTGCCAAAGCAACAGCAACACAAATACATTAAAACACACTTTTGCAAACAAGCACATACAGCTTCTCAGTTTATTTCTCTTAAGATCCTTTCTGTGATTAGATCAATTTTTTCTATGTGTGACTGTGGACTGGAAGAAAACTGTGAAGGCTTTCTGGTCACAGAGTTGTGTGTAACACAGTGAAACATAGATGGAAAGCCATTACTATCTAATGAACACACAGTGACAAAATGAAATATGTGTTTCAGTCCAAGTGTCCACATAACAAACCCTCACATTTGCTGGCAATCTTCTCTGTGTTAATATCCAAAAACAGACATGGAATTATAGCTGGTTTGCTCATCAGAGATAGCCCAGCCCTTCAAGTTTGAGGGATGTTAAAAGCAAAATACAGAAAATTTTACTGACTCTGTTTATAGCAGCAGAGTCGAGTTAATACTGCAAGGAGTACTGTGCAGAGCTCTTTATATTCTGAATACCTCTTTATTCGTGCTGCTACCCTGGCACTTTTGAGGGTTTTGTCTGTTTCTCTTCTAGATAGGAGGAGTGGGGTCCAAAGGGCTAATCACCACAAGGCAAAACTGCAAAACATGAGATCAAACTCCTCCCAGAGAGCAGCAGTAATGAATTTCAACTACCACGCAGAGATTGGTGGTATTTATCATGCCTAACTTCAGGCATTTCAGAGCTGTGCCTGGCTGCGCCTTAGCAAGGCATCTAGAGTCCTTCAACAGTCAATGCACAACATAAGCAGCTCCTGAAGGTGGGTTATCCAGCCACCTTAAACTAGTACCTTTAGGGGCTTCTTTCCCTCTGCTCACCAGAGAGAAAGTGTTAAAGATGAGCTTGGACTAGACACAATTCCTAGGTGGCTAAATGCAGATGTGGTGAACCCTATCCACCCAGACAAAAGTATTCCAACAAGAGCATTCGAGTTACTGACCTAATTTAAAAAGTTTGATCTAACTCAAACCTAAAGCTGCAATCTGAGGTCAAGGTGATCAGTTTGGTAGTTTGACAAATAGGTGAAATGTTAGACAGGAAATAAGGACAATAACCCCTGTTCTGTGGGGAGTGACAGCAAGTTTGTAATTTAGTAGTTCCTGATCATGGGCAGGATGCTTTCATTATCTAAATCAATAATTAGGCCATACAATCCCACTCTCAGAGAGATTTAATATATAGCATTGTCAGATACGATCCATTGTCTTCTTAAAAAAAATTATTATTTTTTAAAGCTGATATTTAACTTGTCTCTATCATTTTCTGTAACATTACTGTGCAACATTTTGTGTAACACTACTGGAACCCTCAGGTTCTATAAGAGGGAGAGGTACTGGGTACTTTTTTTTCTGCACTTATACCAGGAACATGTTTTGTAGCTTCATTACAAAACAACAACACTATTATTCAGGTATGGAGCATATAGTGTCCCTCCTACATGAAGCTAAATGAATTTTAGTCCACAGGCTGACTTTTCAGTGCCTAGCTCTAAAAAGCTTTTTTATCCTCTCAGTGGGGTAGAAGTCACTTGGCACAAGCACATGTACCTCCTTGTTCAAACTCTGAAGAGCAGCTCCAAGTAAAGAATGGAATTATATTATCTCTCCTCTCTCTTTTTCTACAGTAAGTGAGGAAAAGGAAAGGAATCTTTTACAATTGTACACAACACAAACCTGTATCCCATATCTCCTAAGCAGCACTATAGAGTTCTACAGATAAAAGAGTGAATGAATCCTGTACAATATTTTAACAGAGTTGTTTTTCAGCATACTACCACACTGTAAAGCCCTGATCTGTACTTCCTCCAACTTTTTATTCCAAATAAACTATTCTACCATTCTAGTTTTCACTTTGCCTCTAATGCTTCACTTCCAAATGCTCTTATATCCCTAACTAGATAATATTTAACATTTTGAGTTTTTTCTTCTTTTCCCCCCCCCTTATTTCCTCAGTTTTCTGTGTTTTCAACACATGGTTTAGAGTGTTGAAGTGTCTCTTGGAAGTGTTAAGGGAGCCCTAATACGAAAGAGGAATCCAAGCTGAAGTACTCCTGGAAGAAGAGAGAGTAATATTTGCAGCCATTTCATGAATGGACTACACCCAAATGGAGGACACTGAAAAAGATGTTTGAAGCCAATGAAGGGTGTGTATCTAGATCAAAGTAAAGTAGGACAGTTTTTGTGTTTCTTGGAAGGTACAATGAATCCAAGTGGTGGGCACAGAAATGAAATTTCTTGGTGTGAATCCTGTACAAATCATTAGGCAACAAAGTTTATTTCAGTTTCTTTTAAAAAGCCAGGAGATATTGTACAAGCCAGCAGGAATCTTATGGGAGACCTGAAACTGAGTCCTAAGATTGCATCCTTACTACTCGACAAGAGCATGAGAAAACATGGCAGGTGCTGAAAACTCAGATTTTTATAGTGGCCCTGGGAGCTGTATTGATGATGAATTGGAGAGACTCGCCACCTACTCTGGCTGAGCAAGCTGGAGAAAAGCAGGTGAAAAAGAAAAAGCCTCTGGAAGGACTTGTCTCCAAACAGTACATATTTTAAGTAAAAATAAACAAACATATGTTGGATTTTATTTGATTATTTTCAATGTTTTCCCTTAATATTAATCTTACAAGGCATAATCCCCTGCTAGCACTAGAATGGTATATATTACATCAACTTAAACTGTACACATCCTATGTTCACCTTTGTGTTGCACTGGTTTAGTACCTTCACGTTTCTGACTAATGTGGATCTGAGAGCCTGTAAAGTACTAGCAAAATGTAACAAAACTCTAGAGAACAGCTTAAAATCTGGCATTAGGTATACAGAGACTTGCTTTCATAGCAGTTTGTTTGCAAGCAGAAGGGAGGTTCAATTTGGTCCATGTCACATTACCAATAAATGCTATCTTGGCATCCTGAATGCTTAGAATAAATACAGATTTCTCCATTTGTAAGACATCAGCCAAATCATGCCAAGTAGAAAAAAAAGCAGAACTAATCAAGGTACATAGAGCTGGGGGAAGCAGAGGAAAGATCAGATTTTCAGGAAAAACCTGAATTCTTTGAAGTCATTTGAGATGAGGAGGCCATTGACAGACATGTAATTACAGACAGAAAACTGATAGATGTGTGATTACAGACAGATGGTTAGCTCGGCAGGAGTTTCTGACAGCTGGGCTCCAGCACTTCTTCTTGTAAGTCTTTATGACCTGATCTTTCTTCAGTACATAAATATTCATGTACTTACATTTTTATGTGTGATTTAGGTGTAAACCAAGTAATAGCTCTACAAGGTGTTGAACAGTTTTGCCTTTAAAATTAACTATGAAAACTTATGCCAGGTGATTAAATTTAAGCAGACCTGCTGGCTTTATTGGTTTTTGTGAATCTCTCTAATCAATTCACTGCATTATGTCTCAACAGTCATGGGTAGGTTTTATTTAACCTGACTTTGGCTAAGTGAGGTGTCTATTTTAAGAGAGTCTTCAAAGCACTCTTCCACTCCCTGGAGAGGAATGACAACCTTCAGAAGGAGATTCTTTATGCCCCACTAGGATGTCTCAAGCATGTGGGAACAATCATGCCTGTTAATTAATGCAGATTAATTTTTAGATGGGCTAATATCAAATAAAATGAACATTTGCCTAAATCTCATTCTCTGGGACATTAAAAAACATAAACAAAAACAAAAGATAAACTCTTCTTGTTTCCAACAAACTTCTCCAAAGTAAAAACAGAATGATGACTAGCTCTAGCTGAGGCTCTCAGAGCACTTCTGTGTTCATCAGTTTGGATGCATCATTGAATTATGTACAAAATCATGGACAGGTACCAGATTTTCATTTCTAGGCAAAAGACGTCAAAATAGGAGGGGATAGGCATAGAGGGAAGTAGCAGTTTCCTCTAGTCAGGTTTCCAAGCTACATAATGTCTGGCTATCCTCTTGGGGCAAGCTAAAACAATCCCATGAGACAGAAGTCTACTCTTCCCTTCCCTTTTTCTCAGACTTAGGTCCTTTTAACCTATATAATGATATAACTTCAGTCTTCCTAATTGCTAATTGTACACAAATGTTTCTAGTTCTAGCACAAACTAGAACAGGTCTAGAACAAAATTCATGCTATAATACAAAAGCACTGGCATTATTTCAACTTTCCCAAACAAGTCAGCAATTGTTCTGACTTCTGAGATACAAAGTTACACACTAATACTTTAGACCTGGAAAACTGTTACTCTAGTGGAGACAGCAAGAACCTGTAGTTAACACTGTCTCCTGAAGGCATCCAAAGAGATTCTGCTGTATTCTCCTTTAGACTCATTGATGACAACCCTCTAAAACTGTGCTCTGTGTTTTATGCCACAGAGCAGGCTCCAAATGCAGTCCATGGAAATCTTTACTCACCAGCCAGGTAAATGTGTGTCTTGTAATAAAGAAGGAGTGAAAAATCTGTGGTCTACTCTCCAGCACTGGTTTTATGGCTCCCAACCATGCTATTCTTGTATTCCTTATTACTACATTGTAAAATGTAGGATATCTGATTCGCCAAGTGTGTCTAAATGGCCTTAGAAAAGACAGTTTCTCATCTGTGCATAAGACAAAAGCAGCAGCACTTTATCCTGCTAGATGGGCTTCAGCAGGAATAAACCAAATCACCATGAGAAAGAACAGCTATATTTAAAATCAGCAAAGACTGCAATAATAATAATAATAAAGCTTATAACTGTATGTAAAGGGTTTACATGAGAAGGTCAGTTGAAAAGAGGGGGATCCTCATGTGTAATTCCGATCTTTATATGTGAAAATAGTTTTGATTCTGTTTAACTGCACTCATTGTGACATTATAGCAAGGCAAATTATAACTGAGCCTGGCTAGTAGTTTGTTTGATGCATTGTAATTATAGATTTCAGGAATGCTATTTTCTCAGAAGAATGCAGTGATCTTAGACCATTGTTGTTGTGATCTTGCTTGCTGAAAAAAAAGTTCATCTTTGTCACTTAATTTATAGGTATTTCTTTAGGAATCATAACAAAAGGCTATCAGAACATGATTATGAAGTTCATATCCCTCTTCAAAGAGCCAAATTTTCTTTTATGGACAAGCTGGGTTTTGTTTTCCTCTATCCAGTTTCAGGCTTCTGGCCTGGTGCATTACAAATGCAAGTACAAGCACTATCCATTTGCAGTTAGCTGCTTAATTCCAAGGCTGTTCCTGGTGCTCTTCACAGAAGAATTCACCCTGAGCCTGACTGCCAATTCAAGAGTGGAATTTGTAGTACAGGACATCCGACTGACATCTGGCTCAATTTTTCCCAAATAATTAGAAATTTTAGTAGTAGGAAAAAAAATTAATCCAAGGGTAATTTTAGGACTCCTGGGTTGTCAGAAGATTCTCTGAAGATATTGCTATCTTCTGTTATTTCATAGAAACCCTTCAAGTAAATGTAAAGGAATACATATGAAATCCCATGAGAACAACTTAGTTAAGTAAATATTTATAATTTTTGAGAAACTAGATACCTTAAACTGCTTCAAACTGAGCTGGAATCTGTATCTGTAAGTACTGGAGACTACTAAAATGTCTAATGCAGCTCAATTAATTTGCAAACACCTGGTTCTCTGGAAAATATTTGTTCTACTTTCTTAAGTGTTTTTGGCCTATGTTACTCCTTTATATTAACATTGATCATTTTCTATCAAAGGTGTAAGTAATTTCCTGTAGTCAATAGTTTTATACATGTGTAAAAGATGGCTATATATAAAACAAGATAATGAAGGACTGACATTTTTGGCATGTTCTTCTATAAGAACTAAAGGGTTCAGTGTTATCCCCTTTGCAGATACACATGAACATGCTTGTTATATGGGAGTCCAATCCTATGAAAGAAGCTCTGTGAGAAACCAGTCACCACAAGATGTGTAGCCACATGAGACAAACTTTGACTCATTTAAATGCCTCTTCAGGGTCAAGGAGGACCAGCTGTGGGTTATACTTTATATTTTTTCATTTGTTTTACAGCATTACAGAACAGCTTCTTATAAATTAATTCTACTTGCTTTAGATGAATAAAACTACTGGGGAATAATTCAAAACTGTGAAATTATCTGCCAGTAGATTGAGGTATGCATTTATTAATGACACTGAATATTTTCTTAAGCAAATACCTGTCATATTTCTCCAGTATTTAGAACTATTTTAAGATTTTTCTTATTTTAGGTTGTAAAGGTGCATCATCCAACCCTGATTTTCTTATTTGTCTAAGAACAGCCATTACCATCAACCCAAATAAAAAATTACTGGTATCCCATATAGTCTGAAATTTTCCTGATTTTATTGAATTCAGTTCCATTTCCTTCCTTTTCTGCTATGTCCTCATTCAAAAGGTATTTGTAAATCTCATTTTAAGCACAGAAATTCTACTAAATTTAAGTAAATAAACTGTAATCTTTTGCATTTTAGCAATGTTCTTCTCGGCACCACAGATAATGTATTTGTTTTCTTACCTTTGATCAACTCAGTCTTTCTAGGGGTATATCTATCATCCAGAAAGCCGCAGAGTTGGGTTGTTTTTTAACGAAATCTGAAAACAGTCCAATTCTGCTATCAGAATTTCAGTATCTGGGCTTTGATTGTACAGTTTGTAGACTTAAATGTATTTTATTGAAAGATTAACATTTTTCATGTTTTTTTTTCTTCCTACTAATTTACACTGTTGGTAGAAAAATAATTTATTTTGAGTTCAAATTTCTGGTTTAAACCAGAAGTCCTTATGTCTTTCATTTATAAACCAGAAATCCTCATGGCTTTCTTTTATCCTACATGAAAACATAAATAATGTATTAGAATGCCCCCTGCAGGAACATTGGCAATTGCCATGTATTTCAGCCAACATCTTTTCAGGGAAGGGATCTGAGAAATCTCCAATTTTAGTTCATTCCACAACTGACTGCTGTATTAGTCAGATAGAACAAGATACCCCATTCAGAACATGGAAAACACAAGGAGCTATGTTCAGATACCTAATTCCCTGTTTTACAAGGAGAGCACACTGTTTTCCTCTTTGAGGCAGGTAAGAAAACATATCCTGTACATATCTACTAGCAGACATCAAATGTGTTGATTGCCTGTTCAAATTTGGAGCTTTACACCGATTTCAGTTTTTCACTCCCCACCGATGTGACTACGATTGTGCAGTTTATATAAAACTCCTTCTCTACAAACACACCTTTTATTGGCCCCATGGCTGCTGCTGGACTCATCTGGTATTTCTCACTGCAATGGAATGGGAGACCTGTGGCAAATACAAGGGGATGGGCTCCTTACACAGAGTAAAATGTGAATCAGGAAGGTTTGAACAGATGAAGAGGGAATGACCAGATGTTTTAAATGTTATTTCTACTAATGGCACAGTTTTAGGAAAATACACAGCCCATTTGGAGTCATTGGAAGATGAAAGCAAATAAAAACCCCCAATCAATCAGTGAAGCAAACAAACAAACAATACCCAAAATAAAAACCCCACCAACAAAAAACTCACCAACAAAAAACTCACCACCAAATGAAAAAAAAAAAAAAAAGGGTAAAACTTGCTAGACTATTCACTATTTTTAAAAGCAAGACTGCAGGAGACAGCAACCAAAAGAAGCCTCACTTCAGTCCAGTGTCTCTTAACTGACCAGGACACTGTCTCCTCCCCAGGAGCAGTGGAATTTAATCCTATGCATTACTCAACCAGAAGGATGTGATTTTCTTTGGAGGATCACTTGTGGGTCATAGAATTTTTTCTGAGAGATCTTCACATGTCATAAATGGAGACTAAAAGAAGGACAGAAGAGTGCTGAAGCTGAAGAGTTTGTCTTTCTTATATCTGTGTGTGCAGTTTCTCATTCACTGTGAGGTTGCAGAATGGTGTCCCAGACTGCAACTTACAACCTCAGCAGTCACCATATGCTAGCAGAGAAAACCACGTCGCCTTCTGTATTCTTTGTGATATTTGGCATGATTGATAATGAAAAGAAGGAGATGGTACTACAAATCAGAGATGCAGAATAGATCCTGATCAGTGCTGATTTAAATCAGCAGAGGACTTTACCCAGTGTTCCTTACCTAGAGAGACACCTCCCTGATAAAAACGAAATATTTAAATTCCCTGAATATTCTACTAATATGTGATTCACGATGACATAGTTGGATGAGCTAACCAAATTCCTTAAATGGATTAACCCAACCCAGCTGTGTCATTTAAAGATGATTTAAAGCTAATGAAAAATAAAAACTGCACTTTTAAATACTTAAAAGAATAACTCAGTGGACATGCACAACATTTTTTTGGAAAGTTGTTGAATTTGCTGATCTGACACCATCTGAATGAGCTCTGAGTTTGGAGTTCATCTCTGCTGTAACTCTAGCACAAGCTCTCAGTCTCTGGAATTATGGTGGCCTCAACACGGCTGACGGTGTTCGGACACACTTATGCCATATATTTAAGGAGTTTGTGAGTCAAACTAGAGGAAATACACCTCACATCTCCCATTAAAAAGAATAGTTTAAAACTATTATATCACACTGATGACACATTCAGACAGAGAAATTTACCCTGGCCATCCAAGATTTATCAGCTGTTTGAGCATTGTAGCTTTTACTTTGATCTGTTTTTAGAAAACGAAAGAATTCTACAGATATATCTCAACATATGGGACTTTTACTGTTTAAATTCTGAAGAAAGTGAAGAAGAGATGGTCAATGTAATCTTGAAGCATTTAAAAAAAAAAATTAAACCCAAAGCACCTGTGTTTTCTGGCTGGACAAAAGTGTATCAGCCAAAACGGCTGTTTTAACAATTCTGCCTGTGGTAAACTAGCTCCCCATAATTCATTTCATAATTGGGAAAAAATGTAGATTTTTTTACATCATCTCAATGTGGTGTTGGACATATTGTACTGCAGAGAATCCAACAATAACCACTTATTTTTACTCTCCATGACCTGAGAAGAATTAATTGATCCAGACTGCACATGGTAATACATTTTAATTTGGGTTTTTTGGCTCAAAATCTAGACACAAGTAAATGTATATTTGACTATAAATTAAATTGTATTTATGAACATGTATTCTTTCTCTTTCTCTTTCTCTTTTCCTGCTTTTAAAAACAAATCGAAGAACCACAGCCAAAAGTTTTAGAGGCCAGAATCTGAAAACTAGATATTGGACTCTGGAAGAGGAAAAAGGCATCACCTCTCCATTTTGGTTTGGAGTTGTCTTTAAATGCTATCAGTGGGGTTTTTTCTCTACAGTCCCAATCTCAGTGGTGACTGACTCGTGTCCTCTTGCTTGTTTATTACCAATTTTAAACCAGAGGCCAAATCCCTCAACTGGGCTCACAATTCCTCTGTGTCATAGATGAGTAAAATCTGTGAATTTCAATACTCAGATCTCCTCATGCAGCTGTGTTGCTACAGAAAGAAATGCTTTTGGACAGGAAATTATTTTCCCACAAGAAACTGAAAGCAAGTCTAGGACAATAATTACTACAAAGACTGCAGCAAAACCCTGATTCTGATCTTGGTCATCCTGATGCAAATCCTGAATATAATCCTCTCAAGTTTCTCTGAATGTATAGACAGGTGAATATAATTTGACTTTTTTCTTCTACAGGGACCCATTCTGAGAGTGCTCTCCTGTTTTTCATCATGTGAGAGCTTTCTCCTGAGAAACTAGCAGGTGGCACTCAGCCTGCCATTTCTGATTTACCTTGCTTTACCTGCTCTGATTTCAGAGAGATTAGGGAAAGAGATGCAAATGGACACAGGTCTGTGAAGGGAACAGAGAGGATGCAGCAAATGTAAAGGGGGCAGGGATGGTGCCTGTTCAATTCCACCTGGCTGCCTGTCTCCAGGGTGACTGTCATTATCAGAGAACACAACTGAGTCCTTTTTTTTGACCTGGGTAAAAAAAACAACAATTGTACTCTAGTTCATATTGAAAATCAATTTAATAACAAACTCCTATCAGGGGGAGATTGTCTAAGATTCTGCAAAATCAACTTTTTAAGAATGGCCCAAGTATTTAAAAAGTAAACAAAATCTCAGTTGTCTATTGATGTGAACCTTTCCAGACTCCTTCACTACCCCTCTGTCTAGCATAATTTACAATTGATGGGAGGAGATACAGAGACAGAAATGAAAAGGAAGTGAAAATGGACACAGAAAAGGAAAAGATGAAAGTAAAGAGCAGCAAAAGAGGTGGAGATAATAACCACAAAATTATTCCAAAAAGATCTTAAAAACAGCTCATCACATCCAATTCTTCAAACACAACCCGTGACAGAGAAGCAATGAAAACTTTCTCATGATCTAGCCTTCAGTTTCTTCACATAATGCATAATAGGGAACATTCATAAAGTGATTATAAAC
Organism: Petroica traversi; assembly: GCA_025920805.1. Taxonomy (NCBI): domain Eukaryota; kingdom Metazoa; phylum Chordata; class Aves; order Passeriformes; family Petroicidae; genus Petroica; species Petroica traversi. Next base: position 22,247,188 of record JAHLSL010000022.1, read on the forward strand.
ACAAAAAAATGATTAATGACTATTATAGATAAGCTACAGACCTGTGCTATGCCTGGATTTAGCAGCAGAAGTGTTATACACGGTTAGAAGAAATACCATAAACCTCAAATCCTTTATTAGACGCTTACTTGGTTTTGCAATTCAGCTTCAATTTACTAAAAGTTGTCAAAGATTAAAAGTTTCATCATCTCTGTAACCAAGTAATTGCAGTTGAAAAGTCATATTTCTGAGGCAGTATTTTAATTTTTACTGGCACTACATCATGTGGGCTAGCTGGTATTTAACGGGAACAGAACTACAGTGAGATTTTTCAACACTGTAGGCAGAACCAACAACACCACCTACAGCTGAGTTATTCTGACACTTTATAAGAATGCTACTAGTAGTGTAAAATTTCATTAAAATATGACTTATGGAATGAAACTATCCATATCCTCTGTTTCAGTCCCTCTGGTCTATGCCCAGCAGAAACATTTCAGATGTTTTCAAGAAATAGTTCACCAGTAGTACATTATCTTTGCATTATAAATACCTAAATGTGCTTTCATGAATGGATGCAAGGGTCATATTTTGCACGAGGGATGTGTGAGTAGTATAAATTTTAGAACCTAAAAAGAACTTGGACAACCAGGACTTTGCTTAAGTCTTGAAATCTGTCTCACCTGAGCATGCTTGAAATCAGCCCATGATACTGATCATGAGAGTATTCTACCTGGATGCTAGTTAGACCACAGCTGCAGACAATATCCAAATTCAAGCTTTCACTGCCACAGCTAGGTGCCAAGGCAAGCAGCCTCCCAGATTTCTGCCTATACTGTTCAGGGAACACCCTGGACAAAGTGACCACCGAGGAAAAAAAAAGATCCATGCCTTATAGGAATAGCCTTTGAAGGAAAGACCAAGACCGGGAATCAGGAAGTTAGATGCATAATGAAAAACTGGGACCAGCTGAGCAAGTAGGGGCAGACAATTGGGACTCATTCCAGGAATGATGGGGAGAGAAGATGGGCTGAGGAACAGAGGAGAGATGGGCTGGTTATTGAAATGAGGAATACCTGGCAGAATCAGGCAGAGTGTAGGCACACTGGGGTGCTGGTGTGTTCACACTTCCCTATGACATCTGGGGCTGAGCTCAACATCTCTCCCCTGTCCTTAAACATCAGTGGAGGTCAGTGGAAAATGGCATGTATCATCCCATTTTGTGTCTGCTCCATGTCAACTTGTTCAATTTAGAAATTATTCTGTTGTTTGCCAGGCTCAAAGTCAGTTTTGTGTTTGACAAAGGTTCAATCTTGCCTCAGGTGATCATGATTTTTAGAGGACCAACCAGTGTGATTTTCTATATGAGAGAAATGGTACATGGTTATGCAAAATCACAGAGTGGCTAAGGTTGGAATGGATCACAGTGGGTCATCTGGTCCAACCTCCCTGCTCACAGAGAAATGTTTGGTTTTTAGATAGCTTGCCATTACATGCAATTGCATGGCACCAAAAAGACAAGGACACAGAGTATTTCTGTAATAGTGTGAGGAGGTAGCTATTGTCAATGCTGATTGTGAGTACAAATGACCCTGAAGATCATCCACTGAAGTAGTACAGGCACATTTAACGTCATGGTTGATCAATGAATGGTTGTTTAAAATACTCATACGTGATACCAATTTCTCATCACACACTTTTTCATCCTCTATAATCATGCTGATGTTTGAAGGCAAATATGAGACGAGATATTACATCACAACTGTGGCTCAGCTCACTGTTGGACTACATGCTTCAAGTTTAGTCTGCTGTAATATAGAACAGTCTTGCCTAAAAATGGCCTGGAAAAGATGCAAACCCCTACAAAGCATATGTAGACTGATAAACCTTTATCAGGGTACCAAGCTCAAAGTCCTGCTAAACTGAATGGTCTCTAAACATGATGCTGTGCCAAATATCTGCTGCTAAATGCTGTAGATTTGTGTATTAACGGACATGTTGGCTGAATGTGCTTATTCAAAAACAAATCAAAACACCTTATTTTTAAGAAACCAGCTAACGTAGAAGAAACTCATGTAGCCCTGCCTGGAAAACTCAACAGCAACTCTTGACAGTTTTGTCAGAAATCTGACTGCATATTTCTGACAGCAAACAGGAACAGCAAAGCTCTTGTAAATGAAAGTAAATAACTAAAAAATAATCCCAACTCAATTCTAATGTGTACAACTCTACAACAGCCACAAAAGATACATATTTGCTTTCAGTTCAATATTCGCATGAAAATAAAATAGGGAGAATTTGCATTTATTTGGTTACATCTAGAAGAATGATGTACACAGAACTTTAGGGATATGGGTTTCACTGCAGTAAATTAAAGAATGATTCCTTAAATTCAACTTCCAACCGTTATGACGTGGAATTTTTAGAGACAGTTTTCTCAACTTCCCTTTGCATTGTCAAATCAAACAACAGTTAACAGTGTTAGAGAGATCTGGCTACAGTCATATTTTTCAGCTTCTTTCTTGAAGTGTAATGTAAAAGGAAGATTTTTTCTTCAGCAGTGTAATTAATTTTTAGGTTTAAAAAACCTGAGTATAAAAAACTAGCACTACAACACAGACAAAATATTGGCAGCAAATAAAAACTGTTTGAGGTATGGACACAGAAAATACACACGTTTTCAAACATGATCATATGCAAAAATAATGAAATCTGCCATAATAAATGTTAACACAGCACCAGATAACAGAGAGTAAGTAAACTAGTAATATGTGTGTGACAAAGAAATTTTAGTTTAGAAAGTGTTTAGTATAACTTCACTATAATAATGATTATTAAAGTCATGTTATTTACAGAAGTCAACAGAATTAACTGGCATAAAGTCAACAAAATCCTTACACTAGACCTATATTTGGAAGGAAGAAATGCTAATGGTGACTTCATTTATTTATTATTTCAGAGAAATAGCTGCCTCTTGATGCTTTTGAACATGTGCAAGACAAATCCAAGACCTTTAACAGAAATTGTTATGGTTTCTAACTTTTGTTCCAGGCAGGCTAGGACTAGAGACACAGAGCCAACTCTGTATCTGGCCTAACTCCATTCACAAAATTTGGCCAAACATAAATTTATCACATTAATTTCATGTAAAGGTCAGATCCTGTGTGGTGCACAGGTTTCTTTCAGAATAAAATGTAATACGGGAAGTTTGTAAAACCACATTTGGAACTGAAGGCTCTGAATTACTATTCTTTTTATGACTTCCATATAAATGACTGAGTTTGCATTTTCTAGGGTTGTTACAGTAGCATATTTATTTATAATAACTATTTATTTTTCATATTTACTGTAACAAATGACAATTTGTTTTCATGGGTACTATACAAACACCACAGAAGATATCCTATTTTAAAGACTGCCTGGATAGATTAAAAAGACAGGAAAAAAAGAACAAACCAGCCATAATAGCAACCAAATACATCTTGACGATGCAAATTTTGAGGATGTGTCCCTCAGGTTTGCTACTTTCAATCATTTAGTTTATTGCAGATATAGAAACTGTTCTGAAAACAGGTCTTGCACAGTTACAGTGCAGAAAATAAAGGTTCTGTGACCCAGCTGAGGAACAAAGCCTGTGAAAATTACTCACAGAAAACACCAGGGAGAAATGCATGGAAAACATATTGGAGAGCAGCAGATAACTGGAAATAACAGGCTGGCATGTTTGATGAACCATATGGACTGATGGGATGACATAAAAAGAGGCAAAATAGTCCAAATACTGCAGAGACTTGGAAGGCCAGGCCAACAAGTTTGTTTGCAGCAGTTATTTCCAAGATTCAGATTGGAAGGATGATAAATATTTTTGAGGAAGCTTTTAAATTGCCATGGTGGAACAAAATGAGCAGTTTCTTAAAAGAGTCATTGTTGGCGTGAGCTTCGAACATAAAAATATCTGATTGTCCTATATTTTATACTAAACTCTATAAATTGTTCACTCATTGCAGTAAGGGAACTGTGATCTCTGTACAAGTTCTCTATATTTTTTTTATTACATCTGCTGAGAAACTGATATTTCCCACACATAACTAAGATTTCAGCAATGCATACAGTTGTGCAATGTACACAACTGTGAAACAGCATATGCAAAAGCCCTTTATTTCTCGTTGCTTAAATACTTCTACAATGGCAAAATGAAAATCTTTTAACATAATCCACAGAAGGAATAAGCTGTGGTAGCAGCCTCTGCAGAACTTCAGTTTAAGCTGTTGCATTTTATGTTTACAGCTCTGATAATGTCTTGTGTAAGGATCTGAATGCTTAACTGGTCTCTGTAGGAATAAACTGGAAGGTACAGATGAGTTGGAGGTGAGTGGAGGTTTTAGCTGTTTGGCACTGACTGTAAGGAATGCAAGTGGAGCTTCTGGCAAATTCCCCAGCTCGGGGTGATTTCTGAATACCCCATCTGAGACAGTGGCTGGTGAGTTAGCCAAGTTGCACAAGAACAACTTAGATCTAAGTTTCTCTTTACAGGTATGAGTAAGAAAAAAGAAACAAACCAACATGATAATCCTTGCAGCACGTCTTAGTATGGAGTAGAAGGGAGTTAGTTTCCATGCTTTGTTCAAGAGTCTTAGTGCCAGACTGCAGCTGGGATAAGCACATTTCAGTGCACACCCTTAGCTTGAGATAGGCCATCTCTCTGCAGCATGTCAATGCTACAGCTGTGGGATCCTCACCTCCTAAATGCAAGACTTGTTTCCCTATTCCCCAAATACTGGCACATGTTTGGAGTAGCTCTGTGATGAAGGGGACTTTGACTCCAAGTCTTCCTCCTGCGGTATGTTGTAAGCAGAGTGACACATTTTACACAACTGAACAGAATCCAGAATCGTCACAAAGAAGACAAGACACATCTGTGTTATGATATTGCATGGCATCCACATGCTTCCTGAATTGTGACAATAGTAGTGATAATGAGGGCTGTCTTGAAGTCAAAGGCAGAAGGAAAAAGAAGGAAGCACGTTTCTGCAGTTACATGTGAGCTGAAATAGGTGTATGGTTTCCACTTCACTTTGAACAAGCCTTACCAAGTACAGCTGCAGTGAAAGGATGTGTGCAAGCTGTGTAAAATTCCAGTGGAAAAGCTGAAAAGAAAATAACTCCCTGTGTTTGTGGAGGATCTCACGTAGCAACAGTCTAAGTCTGCCTTTCTCTCAAATGGAGAGTATCCAAAAGTTAAACTGTCTGCTGGGGCCTATATTCAAGATTAAGCACTCAATCAGCCAAGAGGCATGATTGATTCCTGGTTTTAGGACACAGAAATGTTATATTTATATATTTGTTATGTTGTTTGTGAACATGTCTCTTTTTAACCTGAGCCCTCTTAAGACTAATGACATCAGCATGGCTTGTTATACTGAGGTAATTGTTCTACCTGTTGGTATATTTCCCCCCCTATACTGTATACCCAGAAAGAAACTGTAAGGAGAAAAACAAAGAAAAAAATAGTAGAAAAACTATTTGCACAGAAGATCAACACACAATTCTGAATTAACTTCTTTTCAGGTGCAAATAAATACCTTTCAGGTAGTCTGACTAACATTTATACATCTGGGCTATTACATCCCTATTAGAGATTGCCACAGTGAATTTTTTTGTTCTAGAAATATTAAAAATTTCTGTTTCCTAACCAGGCATATTTTTAACCCTGATTGCCTTGGGGGAGCTTGGGGGGAGGGGGAGGGGAAGGGAGGGAAGGGGGGGCAGGGAGAGGGCAAAGATATGTTATTCTTTTGTTTTTTGTTGAATAGTCAACATCCTGTTCTAGGAACAATTGAGATAATAAAGACTTTCTGGCTTTCTAGAAGCCCTTAGGTTCTTATTATTGCTTTTGGATGATGGTCACCTTCTGTTTAGAGTTGCTGAATGCATTTATCCTGGCTGGCAGGCCTTCTGATACCTTTGGAGTTGACTAAAGGGCTGTGTGTGGGGGGGGAGTGAGCACTGATTCTAAAAAAACACCTTGTTTGCATGGTCTGTCCCTACACCACGGACTTGCTATTTTTCTTTGTTTAAGTAATCACCACAATGACCCGTTAAACCAAATTACCTTATACTGCTGATAACAAACTGCCTGAAGGAGTATTGACCACAAACACCAACCCAGGTATTTGTCACTCCTTGTGGAGCTTTCCAGAGGACACTCCACTTCCAGCTACTCCAGTATCAGATCTGCACTGATGTGACTGAGTGGAGCTGTGACTGACTCATTTGCAGGCCAACACAACCTTGCCAAAGCCAATGCTCGCTGCAGATTTTTTTTTTCTTGTTGTAAGCAAGAAGCTGATCACAGCAGGATGGTGACTGAAATACCTGCTTTGACTCCTCTGAGAGAGCTTATGGCTCTACTAGCTGCTAGGAAGCCCTAGGAGCTTGTTCAGATACCTAAGAAACTGAAACTGGAGAATTTAAAACCCAACCTCCACAACACAAGTGAGGTGAAGCATTGGGACCTCGAGCCTAATGGATGATTTTTGTGGGTGAACTCCTGAAAAATGACTACTATTTTTTACTGTGTATGGTGATCTTGTGTGATTAAGTTCTATATAAAAACCATTTTAAAGGTGTTTTGTGCAGTTGGAGCTATTATTACTTACCCATTACTAAAATAATACTACAGTAATCCCTGGAATCACTGAAGAAGAAACCACTTCAGGCTGACCCCTAAGTAAGCAGAGGTGGAACATTTTGAATTTTGCACTTTGCATTTTGTCAAAGCACAACAAAGTGTATGTGTGTGTGTGTGTTAGGGTTTTTTCTTTTTCCTCAAGGGAATAAATAAAATTAGGTATCCAATATATCTATACAAAGGCTTATTTCATATTCATTACTCTAAGCATAGTATTTGCTAGAGGCTAATTTTAAAATGGTGTAAATTAACTTTCACCATTTGCTTACTCCTAAAACCAGGACCAGTCATAAGGATAGCTTCTAAAGATACAGAATGTGAAAACAGCTAGCTCAGCTACATCACACAGAGGATATATATAGAAGAAGAAGACATGACAACACCACCTTCTGACTGGGAAATGGCAACAAAAACATTCATATGTAAAAGGTTAGATTAGCTGAAAAATTAGTTCTTAGAATAAAGACGCAGAATAACAAAAATATGGATTGATGGTAGCTAAACAGGGAGGAAACTACTAAGAAATTGAGAAATCTGCCTGAAGAACAGATATCTTCTTAGAATACATGGTTTAGTGGAGACAAGACAGAGGGCAGTGGTGAAGGAGTGAAAAGCAATGCCCTTTGGCCTTCTTATATCAGTGATACGCTGATTTGACTGAATAATCCCATGATCTGTGGTGATCTTACCTTGACAAAACAATGATTTTCTCAGTTTAACTGCAGGAAAGATAAGGCTCTGACAGGAAATGCTCTCAGTATAAGAATGGAGTCATGCTTATTGGCAAATAAAGTTAGTTAAGACAAGCTGCAAACCTGTTATTTAAAGTTTATTACATATTACTTAATATATTTCTTTTTTTCCAGAGAGGTAAACTTCAGAAATTTTTGTGGGTTTGTTTGATGCTAAAGCTATGGCACAAACACTGTTTTATTATGGGGTAGGGATCATAGATAATAAGAAAAATAATTTCTAGAATGTAAGTGGAAGACAAGCAGTAATAAAGGTCAGATAATTCCCATGTTGGCTTGACTTAACTAAACAGTTGACTAGTAACCCCTTGCCTATATTCTGGAAATGTTTGGTAAAGATAAGCAGTCTTTTGTATTGTTAATACATCAATGTATTACCAGGGCACAGTGTTGTCAATTGTGCCTTGAGAGCTACAGCTGTACCTCTTCAGCTTGCTTTAGGGTACAGCACTGTATGTGTGTGTCCATGCAGATCCCCATACTAGGCCCAAGTCTGCTCCTATTAATTCCCCAACCTTAAAATTGGTCTGTCCAATTGAGTCGGTTGCTTTACTGGCAGATGAACTTCCCCATGACCAGCTCTTTTTAAGAAACTGCAGCAAGATGTATTCATATATACAATGCTCAGTGAGGTAATAAGAACGGTAAAACATGGGGAAAAAAAAGAGCAGAATAGATTTGCAGAAGCATGTTTGGTTATGCTAACTTCATCACATATACTTTCAGGGCCCTGTGAAAAATTCTACAGCCTAGGAACTGCAACAGAAAGTAACAATACAGTGAGCCACTTACCAGTATCACTTCCAATGAACATGAACAGAACTCTGGTAATAGGGAATGAATATTTCAGCAGTGAGTACAAAGACCAGACAAAAATATATCTGAATATGATGCATACACTGATATACCCTTAATTCACTGCTGCTCCTGATGCATGTAAAGTCCAGAATTCATAGCATAAGTCCCAATTTTTTAATATCTTCTAAATTAGTGAATCCCTCTTAAGAGAGGGCCAGTATCTATCAACTTCAGCAAAGTTTTAAAAACTTTTATAAAACATCATTAGTTCTCCAGGATCAAGGACACTGTTCCTGAATTTTCAGAAAGACTTGCTATGTGATCTGGCAATTTTAAACTCATATTCAATTGGACATATATTTGAGGTAGATAAAATAGTTTGAAAGAGAGGAGGGGAATTAAACTCTGTCTTATTAATACAGAGTTGTTAAGAAAAGTGAGTATGAAATTGTTAATACCACATTTTACAAAAGTCCTTGCAGGTTTTATCCAAGTGGTGTCCCTGTCCAGCTAGTGAAAATGCTATAACCTCCCACCCAAACATGTCCCTCTAACCCTTACTAATTCCTACATTTTTCTCATACCTCTGCTGTAGTGTTAGTTTCCTTACTAAAGTGTGGGTACCTAACTTGAGGTCCAGCTGCTACTGTTTGTGAGCCAATCCATAGGACAGTGCATATTTTAAAACACTGAGGCTGCTGTTTCTCTGTAGATAGTTAAAGTGTTTCTCTGATAATGCACAACCAGCTGGCTGAACAGTTTTTGCATACATTCAGTCAAGGTCTATTCTTCATTTCACATACTGTGAGACATTTGCCACTGATTAGTGTCCCAAAAGAAAACTTACCATCACTTAATCGATTCATTCAGAATTCCAAGGGACTCTTCAATTGTTCACATTCATCAGATCTTAAAAGAAAATAAGAATAAAAGATGTATTACTATCTGGTTGAAAGAGATTTATTAAAGATACTGCATGCATGATTTAAATAGATGCTTACAAAGTAAGATGAAAATAGAACGTTGTATGTTATTACAGAAAAACTATGGATAAATATGTAAGGAGGAACAAATGTGGTGAACTATGGTATAAATACTCTAGCTGTTGCTTAAGCTAAACTTTAATGTCTTAAAAAGACATTTATGTTGTGGTATGTTTCCTGGACTGAATATCTATGTTATATAAAGGCCACTGAAGTGCTCCCTTCCCCCTTCCATTAACAATATATTTAGTTTAGATCAATTGTCATCCATCTGATAACGAAAAATCACTTCTGATATTTTTCCTTCAGTGTTTTCTCTATCTGAAGCAATCAATACCAGAATTAAATATATATATATATAAAAGAAGAAATCAATGAAATTTTATCAAGCATGAAATGGTGTTTTAACAAAACAGGGGGATTTGCTGAAGTAATGTTTCAGTAAGGAAGGAAATACCATTGACTTTATTACAGCTGCCTAATGTTTTCCACGAACTGCAGAAAATAATTCATTGTATCTTAGTGACCTACAATAACAGCTGACTGCTTGCACTTGATGGAAATGTGATTTGTGCCTACTAAAAATTAACTATTTAACTTCTCCATATTATATCTGCTAGCACATTAGTTTCCGTTGCATTCTGTTTTGAACTGCTTTGTGAGATGTGAACTCCTGTAAACAAAACCACCAATTGCTAGGCAATGTTCCTCCACGAAAGAAGAAAAAGAGGGTCAGACTGCATGCTTCTGTGAGCTGTAAAACTCATGCTGGGCTCTAAAAGACTACACTTAGATGGGGCCCCTTCATTTTAACAGGCATTTTATCTCAAAGGTTCAATAAGGTAATAAATATAAAGGAACATTTCTGACAGTTGCACATGTGCAGACAAATGCGTACATATGTACACTCAGCAGAAAGTTCCAGGGTAAGAATATTAGAGATGAAAAACCAATTAAGGTTCAGAGCTGGAACAGATAAAGTGACAATGTGAAAAAGCAGTAATTTGCCTAAGTAGTGTGGAGGAAAATGAGCAGGGATGAGGCAGAAACAAAATGGGCACAAAATCTTTGTCTACTGAGACTTGTTAGAAGATTTACTCCCACCACTGTTGCTGCATCTGAGAAACAGGAGATGGATCCAAGCTGTCCTGCGGCATCTGACTGTGCCGTAATTCCAACAGATTTCCTATTCACCATGTAATGCCATTCTCTCATTACACAACTTACAGATTATGCTTTGTCTATACTAGCTAAAATCCCCAAGATATTGTACACACATCAATGAAGATAGTACTGTATGTGGACACAGTATCTATCCTCATAGTGGGAAACTGTTTATGTGGGTACATCACATATACAATATCTATGAATATTTACATCTACATTGCATGTATATGCAACTGCAGTTTACTAGGGAAGGAGAATTTGTCCAGGGATCACAAGAAAATTTTACTGTTACAGAAGGTCACCTATTATCCTTCATGTTCATTCAGACAAAACAAGAATGTTGACCTTCAAATATGACCAGTATTGTATGCCTCAATAATTTGTAGGAAAAATAGAGATGAAATATCTACTTTGATTTTTACTATATATGGTTGAAATGTGCTGCCTGTTTTGTTTTTTTTTTTTAGTCTTTATAATTCAAAGGAGGAAAAATAGCAAGAAACCAGGATTGCTTCCTTGTAATGCACCTCCCCAGAAGTAAAAATAGTGCAAGGAGACCCTGAGGTCTTCATTCTACCATTTCATGTTAGCAGGATTTTGTTTTATTCTTTCAAATGTGTGACTGGAAAGACTACTTCAAATTACTGAAAATGAAATAATATTGTAAGCAAGAAAGCATTGAGATACTACCGTAAGCAAAGATCAGCTCTTTTGAACTGATTGAAATACTGTGTTATTTGATTGCTATCTAAGTCTAGGGTTCCATTCTATAGGCTAGTCAGAAAATGTCATTGTGAACATTACAGAGGCTCTCATCAGCAATGAAACTTTTCTAATCCACTCATGGCATGATGTCAGGGTACTACTCACTGAAACATGAATATCAGTTCCTCAGAGGTTTCTATTTCAAATATTAAGTAGGTCTGCTTATGAATTGAGTTCTCTTAATATCAGAATTCAAGAGAATATACCTGCTATTTAATCTTACCTTTCTCCGTAACATCTATAATAACTCTCTTAGTTCTCTATTTCCCTCCCACTGCTTAAAGTACTGGACCATGTGTCAAATGCCTCTGTGCATGTGAAATGCAATTGGGCTCAAAAAAAAGATAAAATACCAAAATGAGAGGGACCCAATGATTGTTGAACCACAACAAGCTTCTATATTGAAAGGTTTGACTCTTGCTTCACAGGGTAGTAATTAAAAAAACTTCCCTGATAGTCACTGTTTTGTTCAGTTTTTGATTTATTTTATTCTTCCTGACCAAGGGAAACGATTGGGTAACCAACTGGCACAAGCTTCAAGCAGACTTAATGCCCCCTCAAGTAATTTTATATTGAGTTCATTTTTACCTGGTGAAAAAATATTCATAGAGATCTACATTTTTCTTTTAAAGGCATTAAAATCTAGAGAAAGTGTGTAACGTAAATCTTGATAAATAGGTTCACAATATTGGCAATATACTTAAATATATTAAAAATCAAATTCCACAGAAGGAGAACACTGATGATTGAGAGCTGAGTAATGAGAGACTTTTCTGACTAATATACCCCATAAATAGCTTCTGTGTTTCTTACGAAGGTGGATATGTCTGAATCTAACACATATTTATTTTTTTCCTGAAGGGCAGCTTCCAGATGAGTGTGTAGTAATATCTTGTACACCTTTTAAATCCTGTGTGTGCCCACATAGTCCCAAAATGTACAAGATGTGTTCTTCTACTGTCAACCTAATTGTTCTTAAATACAATTCAAAAGATGAGATGGTAAACTACAGCCATTCCTAAATACAACCTGGGGAGTTGAGATTATCCTTGAATGAATTTACCCTTGCTCATACCAAAGCAAATGCAAATTAGAGGTGTAAAATTTATTTCTGTAGTGTTGTAGATGCTTAAAAGTAATTCAGTCAATGGTTGCAATTCAGTATCAGCTTGGTGAGTGTTTCAGTATTTGATAAATCCACATTTTCTTACTGCAGCTTCTTAGCAGAAGCTGTGTGTATCTCTAGTGCAGTCAGTATGTAATCCAGTTAAGGCAATTTCTGTATTATGGGTGTATTGCAAAACACACCTCTAGTGTTCAGCTTGGCACATCCTAAGAGAGCTGCAGCTTTCCAGGCAAGTGTGGAAGTCTAGAGGCTAGCAGAGAAGCCACAGTGGAATGCTACAATGCAAGATCAGAAAAACTACAAAATATAAAACATTAATAGTTATTCTACAAAAAGATACTCAGTAAACAACTTAAGGAAATAAGCTGTATTTTTAATTTTTACTACATTAACTGTTTTTCTGTGGAAATATAATTTTCTCTGTTATTTGTTAAATACATCCAGACAAGAAAGCTTACTCTTGCTCCTTCCTTCCTTCCTTCCTTCCTTCCTTCCTTCCTTCCTTCCTTCCTTCCTTCCTTCCTTCCTTCCTTCCTTCCTTCCTTCCTTCCTTCCTTCCTCCCTCCCTCCCTCCCTCCCTCCCTCCTTTCCTTCCTCCCTCCCTCCCTCCCTCCCTCCCTCCTTCCCTCCTTCTTTCCCTCCTTCCTCGCTCCCTCCCTCCCTCCCATCTTGTCCATGCCTAGATCACCACTGATGGCTGGAGAAAGTGATGCAAGTCATATATGCAAAATATCTGATGCTGAGCCAATACCATACTTTTCAGAGGCCTTAGCTAGAAGAATCTTGAAATAGACATTTGATACAGAAATTGTGAGACATTAAAAAGTCGCTTTCAGTGGTGTCTGTCAGGTTTACGAGAGCGCTCTATCCTTTCAGACCCTGTCAATCCACACACTTGCTCCTCCACAATAAATGCAGGCAAGTGGGACATCTTTGACATGCTAAAAGGACTCAGTGTATGTACCTTGCTGGGAGATGGTGCAGGCAGCGGTTCCTGGAATGGTGAGACAGACTTCTGTAAATTGCTTTTGCTTCAGTTCCACAGCTGCAAGAGCAGCAGGCGCTGGAGCCAGATGAGTCCAGAGAAGAGACTTTGCTAAAGGCTGGCCAAGAAACCAAGCCACAGGCAGAGACACTGGTACGTAAAATGCATTCCAGTGGTTGGCATCTGGGCCCTGCAGCTGCCAAGCACACCCAGTGTGTGGCCATGGGTGTTGGCTTCAATACTAGAACATTTTGAGGGGGAGGCCAACAACCAGTAACCAGAGAAGACAGTGCCAAGTTACTACAGAAATTAAATTCATGTGCCAATTTGCTTGCTATTTCAAAAGTCAAAATTTTATCTCATAAGTACTGTTTTGAACATAGCCACAGAACAGTTAACAGAAATACACTGATATTTGCTAGTGGGGGGAGGGGGTAAAATACTCACGTAAGTGAAACGATGCTCCTTGGGGCACTGGTTAACAAAACAAAACCATACCCATTATACTATTCCTTAATTAATGCATGAGTTTCCTTAGAGACCACAGCTCTGTTGGGGGACACAAGTCTGGTATATTTCTTCCCCAGAGACAGTGTATAGGGAGAGTTATATAAAACAAAGATAGAGGTGAAACGAAAGATATACCACAAGGTTGAGCAAGTTTGAGCTCCAAAGACAGGCTCTGTGCACTAAAAATATGTGAGTAGATCAGAGTGTTGTGTAAAAACAGAAAGGTTGTATTAAATCTTTAGAACATAATAGAATCTAACACATGGCTTAAGAGTATAGTATATCTAATGGCATGCGTGCTGCACAGTCCCAAGCTGTATCAGGCTGCATATCCAGCTCTTCAGTGGAGACCCTGTCACAACAGTACATTTCATAATTTGTTAAGAGTAAAAGGGGATCAATGTATAAGCAGAATCTTTGCCTCTCTCCTGGGAGAGTTCCTTTAAAAAATAAAAGCCCTTAGGTTCTCAAAATACTTGAGCTGTGGTTGCAAAAACTTCATAGAGGCTAATTTACCAATCAGATCACACGTTAATTAGCGAAAGGGATTACTGTTTTAAACAGCATTCACGTTCCTTTGAACGAGGCTTGAGCACGTTGCTTGTGCATGATTCTTCAGTCCCTGTCTCCCCAAACCCGAAAGCAGTGCTGGAGTGCAGCGCGTCTCTCAAGGAGAGCTCTCTAAAACTGTGAGACTGAGATCCTGTCTCAATGACTCACAGACCTCCCACCAAATCTCACTTCACAGCATCTGCAAATTCAGTTAAGAATCTGAATGTCAATCAATGGTTTTCTCTGGCTCAGTAATCATTCACAATAATGATTTTGTTATTGAAACTCCAGCACCAGTTCTGTTGAAGATTTACAGGCCAGAATAGAATCCAGCTCTCTGGCCTTTAATTATCCTAGCTCTATAGTGCTAAAAAACCTAGGAAAAAAATATCAAAAGCCACTGGATTAGGCAGATATAACTTTACAAGCTCTTGGGACATATTAATTTGGAAAGACAACATGGCAAATAGAAATTTAAAAATCCTAAGTTTCAATCATATATGGACTTGAATAAAAAGAAACAAAACAAGAAATCTCAAATTGCACTGTCAACAATCTACTGTCATAATTTTCTTCTGAGACCTTAGCTTTTAAATGCCTATTTAATTTTGACTATAAATTAGTGGTGAAATCTCCAGAAGTTAAATTGGGCAATATGTAATAGTCATCCTAGTTAACATGAATGTTTTCTTAACTCTGGAGAAGTCTGCAAAATGAGAAACAACTACCTTAAATCCTAGTTTAACCCAATAACTATTTTGCCTCTGAATAAAGCTGCTGCATATTAAGTGTTTGATTTTAATCTCTTTGTTATCACTGAGAATTTACTCACCAAATCACCATGTTCATGTCAATATAAGAAAATATTGTATGTGTATCACAGGAGAGCCTGTGAATTCAAATGGTAATGAGATCTTTTCTTTTCTTTTTCTGTGTTACTGGACTAGACTGTGCCGTACTGGGGCTTCTTAACAGTTTGATGTCTGTGGAACAGATGGCTGAACAGAATGAGTTACTGATGCAGATGCAAAGTTGACACAGAACCATCTCCAGGCTGTGATAATAGAGATGGATGGCTCCGGGAGGGAAAGTTCACACGACGGTGTATCTTATCAGCACACTGTAGGCCCTAAGTCTTTGACATTTCGGCTTGTTCTCAAAAAAGATGATTTCTCTTTGCTATTATGCTTTTTTTGTTTCTTTTGCTATGGAAACTGCAGAGTGAAGAAATTTAACCATAAAGATTAGTTTTTATAATATAAAAACCCTACTTGCAAGACTAGTTATAAACAGCTTCACTGGCATGACTTTAAAACACCTCCCTTTTAACAAGAGTAATTCCTGCTCTATCTTTGCCTTCTACTTGGCCCTTTGGGAGACAGGTCCAAATATTAACATGTAACTCACAAATTATCATCACTTCTGATCATCATTACCTTGAAATCTATACATTGATGCCAACAGAGTTTTACAAAGGATCTCAGCTGTTTTTTCTTGTTTCTGTTTTGTGCAGTCCACTGGGCAGTCTATCATGAGGTGGTAATTCACGTCTGAGGTACATTTTGTAATTCTTCCTAGGTTTTGTTTCATTGGAGCACACACATCCCATCATACGCATAAACCAGATCCATCTTGTCTGCTTGTACTAAACCAGTCAGTTTTCTACTTTTCCCTTAGTTACAAGATTTACACACAGGAGTTATCATTGAAGATAGTGGGAAGTTAGCACAAAACCAGCTCTCCTTTCTTCCCTTCTTCTTCACTTCTTATTACCATTACTAATTTATAACTGCTACTAAATTCTTTGCTATTGCAACTTTCTCCTTTAGTCTTCACTGCTGTGAAACCAGACCTCTCCAAATGCAACCACAGCTCCACTGAAGCTGCTGCTACAGTTGGGCTCAGCAAGAAGTGGTGGAGCCCTGAGCTGCTCCCAGGGAACACAGCTGCTGAGTAGGAAAAACAACGGTTTTCCTTCTGAGGTATTAAGAACAGTGAAGAGCTAGCAAGGGCCTACAAAAGGGAAGTCAAAACTAATCTTGTGACAGGTTACATGAAGTGAAGATTCGTGGTTCCTATAGGCAAAGGGAAACTAGAAGAAGCTTTCTGCAGCAGGCTCCTCAAATAAGCAATATGGCTTTGTCACAGCCAATGCCCCTTTCACTGAAGGGTGGGTTGATGCTTCTAGTGGGGATCAGCTCAGTGAGAAACTCCTTGAAGTATGCTGGCTCTCCTCATTGTCTTTGAACATGGTAAGTGCCTCCAGCTGAGCCCAGCCTCTCTCATCGCTCAGGATGTATTAACTCTTGCCACAAAGTCACCTGCGTTGTGCTCCGTGTGACGCTTCCTAACACGGATGTTTGTGCTCGGACAAAGACCGTGTCATTCGTTGCAGCTCTGTCGGTCTCTGGTCCTCCTGCTCAGCATTTGCCCAAAAGTGGCAGCGATGGAGAGGGACATCTACCACGGGCCAGCCACAGGCGACACCTGGCACAGCTCCGCGCCCCGACTTCTCGCTACCACCGCTGGTTACTCCCACATGGGTGGGCTGCAGTCGGGAAGGGGAGGGCCCTGTCCCGCTCAGGATGGATTTCGCTCGCGGTTGCCCTTGTGCAGCTCCTGGGGTGATTTCCCACGGCTGTGGGACTGCCCCGTGGGGATGGCGTTTCCCACATGTGCCTCACGCAGGCCCAGGGCACCAGCGCCCAAAGCGTGTGGCAAGAGCGCCTTTCCAGAGGCCATTGTGATTACAGACTGTGACAGTCTCGCCATCAGCACCCCTTCAGCCGTACACTCGGAGCATATCTCTGCAAGAGTGTACGCCTTGAGTAAAACATATTCTCTTTTTACTGCTATTTCTTTGTAAAGACCGTGATGACCGCAGCGCCCGCTGTCCCCTCCCCGCCGCCTCAGCCCCGCCATGGCGCGG
>JAHLSL010000022.1:22264824-22296875 GCA_025920805.1 Petroica traversi
TCCCTTTTCCCTTTTCCCTTTTCCCTTTTCCCTTTTCCCTTTTCCCTTGTGATTAATCCATCTTCTTTCCCTTGAGCATGATAGCTCTCCATATCCGCCTCTTGTTCCATCACCTTCTGGTATCTCTTTCTCAGCTCGTTTTCCTTCTTGCCTGGCCTAGACCCTGCCACATTTCCTATCCTAAATCTTACCAACTATGTTCCAGTCTGTTTCCCCTAAGCTCTCCTTAGTGAAAGTTTCCCATTCTGTTACCGGCTACATGTTCTGCACTTCCAGCTTTATTTAGACAGGGAAGGTTCTTCAGTACTTTTAATTTCCATCCCCTAAATGCACTCTTCCAAGAGGATTCCTCAGCCCCTGTTCCTATGCACAAATGCTGCTTGGGCACGATGGGGCTGCTGGGGGAGCATCACGGTGGTTTGTGAAAGCCACACAGGTCCTTGGGCTCCCTGTCTCTCCTCCTCCCTGCAGACCTGCCTTTGGCTCCCACACAGCCAGGCTGTATCAGGCTGTCTCCTCCAGGTTCCTGGACTCAGGATTGACAGTGCAGGGCTGAGCTCAGACTCACCTGGCCCGTCACAGCCCAGACATGCAACTTTTGGTGTTGGCATCTGTGTGTAGACCCTGCTGTTAAATCCTGAATTTGCATCTACCCACCCAGCCTGGCATGAATACTAGTCTTTTCAGGCCTTGCAATTTGACAAAATTACGCCTGTGCAGACAAATTTCACCTCACATGCACATTTTTTCTTCTAGCAGAGTAAAGCTTTATTTGAACATGCAAAAAAAAAAAAAATCCTGAGCATGCTTGGAAAAGCTGGTAGAGTTGTTTAACATAGGCAATACAATACATTTTCCCCTTGACCTTACATTTGGAGGCTGCTGAGCCTTTTGGCTTTAATTAACACAAAACACATCTGAGGTAGATATTTGGTGTGGAAGATCTTAGTTTTCAAAATCCAAATATCAATACATTCACAAGCCAGGTAAAAAAAAGTCTTACAAAGTAGTGGAAAATAGGAAATTCTTGTAAAAAGCAATTCTGTCAGTCTTTTTCTGTGATATATAATCAAATACAGTTCCACATTGTGCAATTGTGATTGTTATCAAACATCTTGCATTTATTATTGGACTACTGCTAAAAATACACTTTTATAACAAGCAGACTGCTGTATACAAATAATAACATCTCTGTTTGTGTAAATTAAGATAGGTATAGAGTGCAGTGTTTAGCATGTAATACACTGTGCCAGATCCTAAGGGTTATTAGTAAATGTACAAGTATTGCAGGCAAAACAGTCTTGAATTGGAGAGTTTGACTTTGTTTATTGCCAATTGCAACCTTAAACTACTGATTGGGGTAATAGGAAACAAAGAGGACAAACAACTAAGCAAACATGGGGAAATGCCTTTCTCCCCACTGTTCCTCCTTTGCTCCACAGTTGCTGTACTTTCTGAAACTTGTTGGATTTCCTTGGACTCCCCTGAATGGCAGAGGCTGGTGGGGAACAGGGTGCTCACCCCAGTGCTAAAGCTGTCTGGAAGTTAAAATATTTTTAGGCTTGTTCTAAACTTTTTTTTTTGCTTGTTTATTTTGCTTCTCAAAGGCTTTCTGCATTTGGCTGTATCTTTTAGACACACCTGAAAAGAGTTTCAAATGGAATCTAGTTTTATTCAGTGTCCAGAATATTCACATGTATTTGAAATGTTCTGTACTTTTAGATACAACTTGTGGATGGGACTAAGCATGACAGACTTAAATGACTTGAAAAGTGATTGACAGCCAAATTTTGAATTTAATATGATTTGTTAAATCAGCATACAAAAAATCAGCAAGCTGAAGTTAAAGAAGGACGTGTAGCTCTAAGGAAAACATATGAAAGATGCCCTACACAATTGTTTCCTCACAGATAAGCATTTGTCTTGACTTTGCAAGACGTCCTTATTCCATTGCTATTAGCATGAAAAGAAGTTATATATAGGCTACTTTTTAGCAATATAAAAGTTGTAGCTTGATGAAGATATCAGTGTTGACATTGGACAGTACTTTCCTAAATAAGAGCATATGTTATCTTTGGTCGGGGTATGCTATTGTAATGAGGTACTCTAGTTCAGAAGCCCTGCCATAATGCATTTAACTGTATCTGATCCTCTGTGACCAGCAGTTTGAACTTTGTCCCAGAACACAGCACATGGCCTGAGGAGAGCCATACATGTTATCTTTTTAGGTGGAGCAGGATTTCCAGCCTGCTGGTATTTGCATTTCTTGTTTAACTGAACTGTGATACAGATTTATACTTGAATGGACTCCTTAGATGTCTAATCCTTTATTTATCTTCTTTGCTCTTTGTCAGTTGTTTATTTACCATGGATTCTAATCAAGAAATGATCCTTTGCTTTTTCCCCTCATTATTTAATGGCACAGCACAACTGTCACAAGCAAGGCTGCATCATTTATATTGCTTACAATGGGATCCCTTTAAATCTGTCTGTGAAGTGTTTGGAAACTTTTGTCACAGTTCTGTCTCTTTCTACAAAAGCCTTGTGGTCTCCACGGGCAGTGTCAGAGCTGGGCTCGTCTGGAAGAGCTGGGCTCATTTCATATACTCAAGAGTTATGAACGTCTTTATGAAGAACTACTTGTTGAGAAAAGCATTTCTGTCCAAACTGACATGGACTTTTATATTGTCAGCCAGTGATAAAGATTGAGTACTGCACACTGAAGTTTTGAAGAGATGCTTATGAACAGCATTCTAAAGTTTTTGTGTGTGAGCAGAGAATATACTCAAAATACATCATGTCTGACTACCCAAGGGCATTAAAAAAATAATGGTTGGATTCAAAAGTGTTCTCAGTACCACCATTTATCTACCTACAAAGTAGTCTCTATTAATCAGGAAGCCTCTTGCAGGACAGAGCATTGAGGAAACAGTCCCCCTTCAAAGGTAAAAGTCACATGGGGCATGATCAATTTGCACATCTGTTGGAAAGTTAATGTTTACTCTTAGTAACATTAGCTCTTTTCCCTTTCTCCTTCTCACTGTTGCAAGCACAGTTACTCAGAAAGTCCTGCCATGTCCTGTGGGAAGCCATTGCCCTCTAGATCCCAGAAAGATGTATGATACAAATGCATTGACAGCACCATACTGGTGACAGATCTCCAAAGGAATTGTGCTTACACTGAAGGAAGTCCACAGAAAATATCAGAATGTATTTTATCTGAGTAAGGCAAAAAGTAATAAAAAAAGAATAAAGCTACTTTAACCTGAAGTGCTTTAACCTGATATCATAAAACAATGAGGTGACTCCTTTTCAAGGCTCTGTTTTCTACAGGTAAAGCATGGAAGTACATGCACAGTATTGTGCTTGTGTTTTGCCATTATATCTTGCTTAGCTGGTCATGTTTAAGGAGGTATTTAATGCATACATCCCCTTTACATGAACATGAACTCATTGTGTTGTAACTGCAAGTGTCCTTTTTTTCTGAGATCTACTCACTAATCATCCCCCTACCTGCTCACAGAATCACAGCGTGACTGAGGCTGGAAAGCACCTCTAGAGATCATCTGGTCCAACTCCTGCTCAAAGCAGGGTCTTAGGAAAATCTAATTCCCTATCTCTTATACCAATTAATCTTTGTAATAAAAATGGTATTAACTGTAGGATTTAACTCTGTGGAATTTGGTTATAGGGGTAAAATAGAAGTGAGAGATCTGTAAGATGGATTTAGAGCATGGGAGTTTATTGTGAAAGAGTATGGGTGTGAGAGACCTGCTGAGCTGGCCAGAGAAAGAGAGAGAAAGAGGCAAAAGGAGAGAGCAAAAAAAGAGTGATTTGCTGTTTTCAATACAATAAATCATCTTCTCTGTTGAATATTCTAATCCTCTTTAACCAATCTGAGACAAGCTACAAACTCTACAATATTTGCATGCAACCTATAAGAATCATTACATTACCATATGGGGTTATATTTTAAACCTTAAAAAAACTACTTTTGGGAATCTCTTACCAGGCAGGCAGGGTTTGTTCTGACCTTTGGACCTGCCTAGGCAGAGTGTATTGTTCTATCAAGAAGGAGGATTACCTTCAGTCAGCTATACCATTGTTTCTTAGTTACTTTTCAACTCAAACCTTGTCCTCATCCCAATCTCAACTATACTTTCCATATTTTCAGCATCCCTTGCAAGGCAATCATATCTATAAGGCTTTCCTATTTCATCTTCCCCAACAATTAACTTTCTTTGAAACCTATATATAGCTTACATTGGATAATGAATAGTCATGCTTAAGCAAGAAAACTAAAGAACTCCAGCTCATTGAAAGGAGAAGGACAACCTGGTTCCCAAGATATGGACTTTGCTTCTTGGAATTTTAATCACTGTCCATGAAGAATAAAAGGTCCTCCTGGGCAACCACGATAATGCCAGCATTCTAGTCCCTCTAACACATGTTTGAAACCCTCCCACTGTCTGTCACTACAGATAAGTAAGTATAACAGGACTGACTCCAAGTGCATCTGATCAATAGAGCACCAGGTGGATGATGACATCATAGAAATGTAGTTGCTTTGCAAAGTTTTACTATGATGAGTAAATATCAGTGTGTGTTTGTTAAGCAGCAGAAAGTGAAATGTGCACCTGAATGCCTGCACTGCTTTGAATGGGACACCTCATGTGCATTAATAAAAGAACTACTCTTGTAATTCTATGCTTTGCATCCCAGCTTGTCTCCTTATGTGGCCCAGTTCAATGCAAATTTTAGTAAAAAGGCCAACTACAGCAGATTGCCTGGGACTGCATCCAGTTGGGTTTATAATATCTCCAAGGATGGACACTCCACAGCTTTTCTGGGCAGAAGTCTGTGACCACCTTGACAATATAAAAGTTTTTTCTTACGTTATGCACATTGCTAAGATCTCCCTGAGGCATTTCTTCCTCAGGTTCCAGCTCTCTCAGCTCAGCATTGTATGTCAGATGGTCCTCATCATCATTGTGGGTCTTTGCTGGATGGCTCTGGTGTGTCTGTGTCTTGTACCAGAGAGCTCAGCACTGACTGGACTCAGCACTCCAGGCAGGGCTTCAGCAGTGCTGAGGCGTAAGGTCACCTCCCTCAACCTTCTGGAAGTGCTTCTCCTAATGTTGGCTTCCTTCATCTTGCTGCAGTCTAAAAAGGACTTAATATAGCCTGATGGCCTGTAAGAAGGGGTTAATATTTCAAAGCCATAATGAAATGTAAGATGGAGCATTCCCATAGAAGTGGTGAAAGCTGATATTTTTCAGTATTCTTACAAATTGCTTTTAAGAGATGTAGTAAGAAAGGCCAAGTACTACACACCACCCTGTGATATAGTACAAGTGCCTGAGGGTGCTGTGATTGCTGATGTTGTTCCTGCTTCAGACTTCCAGAGTTATGGCTTGTCTTCCCTACCTTTGATCTCAAGTCCACAGCCTCATTTCATCAAAGAAAGCCATTCCCTCATCAGCAGACAATTAAAATGGCAAAAGCCTCCACCAAAAAGAATGGGGGAAAAAACGGGACAGGATTTTTGGAATTCCCCCTTGTCCCATTTCCCACTGTTTCCTCATTAACCCCATCTCATGTTTGAGTTGCCCAGTGTATACATTATCTATTTCAATGGACAAAAACTCCATTGGTTTTGGTAAAATTTGGAATAGATTTTACATCAATAAATAAAAGCTTATCAATCTCTTTTGAATGTTATGGTACCAGTGAGAAAGAGGCAAAAGTACAATATGCAAAGGCTTTCTTAGTGATCCATTAAGATTCTGTGACACTTCAGAATTGTTTTTTCCTCATAGTTTATTGTTTTTATACCTCCACCAAATGGATTTCTCCACCAAAAGTAGCTCAATGCACCACGTCAATTTTGGAAGAACAGTAAAGAATGAGCACAGTTTGAACAGGAATTTATGCCAGTGTATTTTTGGTTAACAGTCAGTAATACACAAGACAGTGAAATATAACCAGATGAGAATAATATATTATAAGCAGAAGATGACTTGCTCTCTCTGTCTGTTTCAACAACATATTCCCATTTGCAGAGCTGGTTCTGCTGCCATAGCTAGAATTATTTAAGCCAGTTTTTCGTCTCTCTGTAATAAAATAAATTTCCCTACCAGTTGAATTTTTCTCTGTAAATTTTTGTGGTAAGTGAAGAGTAGGAATGGGGCAGCCACAACCTGCATACAGGGCCTCCAGGGGACATTTTACTTCCAACAGGCAGTTTTTGTTTCTTATTTACAAATCTAATGATAGTGTCCTTTCCAATGAAAATGCATGGACCCACAGAACTATTAGACATTATGAGATGCATAAACATAATTGTTTTATTAAATTCACAGGCATTTTTACAGGCACTTTTCAGAAGTTTAAAAGACTGTTAATGTGGACTTGTGTATTGGGCTGCTGAAGTCATCTCACTTTATGGACGAATGGCTTAATCCAAAACAGTTTGCTTGTCTGTTAGTGAGACAGGAGCCCAGATTCTGAAACAAAATGTTTTGGGACCTTTAAAATGCACTTAGGCATGGCTTAAGTGAGCTTAAAAGAATGTAGAATGTAACTGGTATTGACTTATTTTTTTTTTTCCCCACAAAAGCTTAGAAAAATGTAAATGACTGGCAGTTTTAAATACAGAGGGTCCAGAGGTGGAGAAACTACTTTCTCTTAATTTATCTGCATTTCTTGCCCCTGTGACTTGCAATGACATCCAGTGTGGTTAGATGGAATGGTCTCAAGCACTTCAGAAATCAGCATATAAAATTATCGCTCCAGCAAGAAGAAGAGGAGAAAAGAGGGTGGAAATCAGACTTTGCAAATCTCAAAGAGCTGTCCAAATTCAAAATACACATGAAGTCAGTCTTGAATGAACAATGAAGGAATTCACAGGGAACTCTCTAAGCTTCTCAGTATTCCAGAGTTCTGCCCAAATGTTTGTACTTAGAGCTTCTGCCTGATGCCTTCATATCAGATGGCTATTCCTTAGGGAGCAAAGTTGATGAGTACGTTATTTTTGAGATCATGTCACTACTTCTCACATATTTAGGCTTCACCTGCTGCCTCTGTGAAATGCCAAATCCTATTTTCCTCACATGCAATGGTGCAGTTGTTTTTTCCCCCTTTTTTTCAGCCTCACAAGATCAGAATGCTCACTGAAAAACCATGTTATTTTTCCTTGTCTCTGAAAGATGGAGATGGGAAGAATGTTTAGTAAATATGGATTAAGCAGGTATTTTAAATAAGTGCAAATTATTTTTCATAATACAGAGTGCTTTAAATAATACCATACAGCCTGTCTTAAAGGGTGAACTCACTGTATGCTTTCTCATTACTTAGAGTAATGATTTTCTGCACAATTAATTGTTCCTGAAGTATCGTTGTTTTTTCTTGTAGATTAATTTAGTTCATATTTCCTCTCTTCCCTGACTGCAGCTAACAGACACCAACTAATAGCTGACCCTGTGGAAATAATAGGGAATTTTCCTGCAGGATTCAGAAGCCAGCTAACAGAAGCTTCTAGGAGACTATTCCTGTATTTCCAAAGGGACTTATAGCACACTGTTTAAACAGAGTAAGATTGGTCTCATTTGCATTGGAGAATTATTTTAATGTACAAATAGCCTGAACTTTCTGCAGCTTTTGGAAATAACTTCAGTATTATTTGCTCTCCTAGTCACTGAGAAACAGGCTCTTCAGCAGCAAATATAAAACTAGTTCAAATGCAAAGGAAACAGAATGTAATGAGAACACATTATTCTGAATAATATACATATGTACATTTTTAAACTGCCTGACAGATCCGTTTCTATGCTTGCAAATTTTGTCACATTAAATGAGTTCAAAAAATTGCTTTATTTTAAACCCCAAATGTATTTTGCAATCTGACATACTGCAGTTATTACTTTTCATGCCAGTATGGAGGTCTTCTCTTGGGAAAGTCAACCCAAATAAAAACCTCCTGTATGTTATTTTTTGCTACTTTTTAAATAAAACAAACATAGACAGAATCTTGGGCCTGGTTCCTTCTTGTGCCTCTGCCGATTTTTTAAAAAAAAAAAGGTGTAGGTTTATAGTGCATTTTTAAGCTATCTCTTTGTCTTTTGCATTCACCAATAAGGAAAAAAAAAAAGAATTAAAAATATCCGTATTTTTCAAGGAATTATTACTTTAAAAAAGACAAGAAATGGGCAATTTTGAGCACCCCAAGAAAAGGGATTGTCAGTCTGAAAAGAAATTGCTATTTTAAGAAAAGGTTGTGTAAGCCTTTGCTACTCTTGGAGTTGTTGGCCTTTCAAAATATTATAAAGAAAAAGAAGTAACTTTGGTATTTTCAGATGCTTTGATTTCCTCTTCCTGTATCTTCATACACATCTAGGAAAGAACATATACATAGATATGTACAACAATTTTACACGACACTGTTTTTCTTTTTTTTTTAAAAGAACAGTTGCAAACATGTAAATGAACCAACAGCTCTAAATACAAAACAGTTCATCAGCCTGTGTTAGATCTCTGGGGACACAATTGCAACACACTGATTTTTGACTGAATTTTTAGTGTGCATAGTATGTCTAGTTTTTAAAAGACAGCACAGGTTTGAGCCATAAATAATATAAGGGCTAATATGGCATCCTGCATTGCTGCTCTTTCTGTACAGATATTTCAAGCTGCTCATATTGTACAACAATAATGTACCTGCTAAAGGGTGATGGCAATCATGGTCTGAGCCAGTGCAGTCCACAGTACAACCCTGTGCTGAAATGCCTGGCAAGCCCTTTAACAGCTGGCAGAGCAGAAATTAATTAAATGATTAATGCTTGATATAAGAGAACAGTATGGAGGAGAGGAAGATGATGTAAAATTATCTTCATTTGGAGTGAAAATGAAACTTAAGTTACAAACAGTTTTTGTTAGCAGAACAGTAATGAGCTGTCAGTGCTTATCTGTAAAAGCTGGCAAACCTCTCACGCATTAGCTTTGGCAGACGTCTTTGGATTTCTTCCATATGTGGAAAAACCTGTTCAATTTGTCACAGGATTTATATTTAGTTTGAAAAAAGTGTCCAAGAGTGAGAAAAGAATCAAACCAAAACAGCTTAAAAGAATCTCCCTGTGACTGTAGAGCCCAGAGATGGAGCAAAACAGTTTCCTCAAAATCTGATTTTGTGTTTTCCCTTTGATTCTTTGGAGAAGCAGAGGAGATGAATCTGCAAAAGACTGTTGTGAAAAGCAGCTAATGGAAGCATATGAATGTAAAAGCTATCATCTCACCTCATGTTTTGACTGCAGTTAAGTTATAAGTCTGTTATCCAAACCCAAGAGAGTTATAGAATTTAATTGTTTTCCAGTAGTACTTCTACCTTTTAAGAGCTGGGGCACATCTAAAATTTTGTAATTATTTAGACTGTCAAAGGCATATGTGCATGTGTGGATGAAAGGATGAAAAGGCTGATAAAAGCATGATGAAAAGTGGAAAAAGCTATTCCCAGGTGTTAGGCATTGGCTAGTTTGCAAATTTACTGGTACTGTCACTGGGATTTCTAACAGCAAGAGAAAGAATACCAGCTAATTCTGGTGAAGTTACATTCAAAGAGAGGATTTGAAAGATTCTCAAACTCTAAATCTGAGAATTAAATATTGCTTTTGACTGATTTTGCTTTACATATTTACTTTAATAAATTTGTCAAATCACAGCAGTTCCAGTCAGAAGCACTGGGAATAAGAATAAAGTGACCTAAAAAATCTATTTGGCTCCCATAATATCAATTCTTTTGCTATGTACAAAGAGAGATTCATGCCATAAACAGAGGGCAGGCAAGTTTTGTATCATTTTTCCCATGAATGTTGCTGATTATTGTACAGATGACTGCATACCAAGTCTCTGGGATTCATCCATAAGCAATCATTACTTTGCACTACAGGAGTTTGCAACTACTTTCCCAGCTTCATTCTCTGTTCTGTGGTGTTTTGTTTCTCCCTTATACTGAAATTGAAACATCCTGCTGTAAGCACCAGTACTGACTTAATCATCCTTATTTATTTATCACTCAGAGTGTTCCTTCTCAGCGGGTCAGGAATTGGAATATTAATGAATGTGGTCCTTCTGATCTGAGTAGTTTACCCAGTATCATGCTTAGCAGATTTTGTGCTATTAGCAAAAGTTTTTCCTGTTTCCTTTTCAAAATATAAAATATGAAAACAGCAGTAAAATTGGTTTATGCAAATGAGTCCTTAACAACTACAGAATATGTTTTGCAAAGTTTAAGTTGAAATCTGAACTGTCACAAAGTTCAAGTTACCTTTTTGTTGCATTTTTTCCCTTTTTTCAGAGGGGTCACGTATCAGTGAGAAAGTTGAGAAGGAAGGCGTGTAAGAGGAAGAGTAAGAAAATATGAACTTTATGAATGGCCTTTTTTTTACATCTGGCTTTAAAAAATCTTAGGGTTCAAAGTGAAAAATTCCAAGCAGAACAAAAACATAATTAGAAATTCAGTGTTGCTTTCTCACTGACCAGCTTGTTTCGACAAGCATGGCTCCATGTTTGCATACATAACTTGGACACAGAATTGAAGATATAACCTGCATGAAATTTTCTGTAGTGTAAGCACCACATGCTAATGCATAAACATTACTTAGCCAACTGATTAGCATATTGTTAAGAGTGTGTATTTTTCTTTTCTACCATAAAAGGAACAGAACAAATAAAAGATCATGGAAAGTGAGAGATAATAGGCTTGTTACCAAACAGAGTCTTGTGTGATGTTCTTAATTTGTAAGAAAGACTTTTGATATCCACAATAGATTTATGGCAGCTATACCACAATTACAAAAACATTAGTGTATTCACCCTTCTTATGCCAAGAAGTGATATAAAGTAGGTGATTTGAATAAAAACAGGTCTATGAGACATAAGCACAACGTGCTGTGGCCTTCCTGGTATTTAACTCAGCAAAAGTGTTTTTAAGGAGTTCCCAGCAACGGTACCACACAACAAGAATCCTTTTGGTATTGAGATACTGCTTCCTCAAGTACTAGTCTGTTAATATTTCAGTGTCTATTTTAACAACCACTGATTATTATTCAGCTGACCAGTTTCAACGTTGCAAAAACTCTACTTGGCACATGGCTGAGAGGTCTGGAGACCATGCTACCAATTAAACTGCTTTGATTGAATATTTAACCTGTTCAGGAGGAAGTGCTGATGTTTCAGTGCCCTATTAAATTAAGCGGGAATTTTAATTTAAAGCTGTGTTTGAAGATCTTACCTTTTGTTTTTCACACTAACAAAACTGCCATAATGAAACAACAGACTGGAGAAAAAGTGGGGGATTGGATAGGAAATAGTGGAGGAATTAAGATAGCTTATATCTTTCCTTCCATAACCCTCTCAGTGGAATCAAAAAACAGCTACCAAAATGTAAATTATTCTGGATGCAAAAGTATTTTTCTTTGAGCTACCACATGAGTGAACACAGTCTGTAACTTACTGTTGGTCATCTTGTTGTGGCTGCTCAGGAATGTGCTGAATAACTTCATAAACGGTACTTAGCATATCCTGGCCTGTGACAAAGTCAGAGCCAGGAACAGATTGATTTGAAACCTAAAAGCAACAAAGTGTATTCCTACTGTAAGTACAAATATGAAAAGATTCAACAGAAATTAAACTGTTAATGTAACTTGTAATTTTTTAAACTTTTCATCAAAGTCTTGCTTGAGGATTGAACAGGTAATCTCTGCTAGTTTACATTTCATTTTGGGTAAGTCCTTATCACAGTAATAGTAAGGCAAGTAATAATTTAGAACACTTGATATTAATTTACCACAAATCAAGAAAGGAACATTTAATAAAGAGAAAAGCAGGAGGACAGACAGGAAAAAAGCAGTAAATATTCAGAGCATGGGTTCAGTATAAAACTCCCACTTGCAAGGAATTTCCACAAATCAAGTAATATTGACTGATCAATATGTTGAGTATATTAATTTCCTCCTATGTCAAGACAACAGATTCACCTAGACTCCATATCCATAAGAATTATCCGTCTTTCTGGCTATACCCAACCTCCAGTTCTTCATTATCTCCATGTTTTTATTTTCCCCTTTCTCTGCTGACTAAAATGAATCAGTGGATCAAATGCTGACTTTATCTGCAATGCTATAATTGGAGTAGCTGAGCATAAACCAGTGAAGTTCCTCCTGTTCCTCGAAATTTTACTGGAAATTATATAGGTTTACTGCTCTCTCCCTCCTGACCTACTAAGGCCCTGATCCTGCAAGAATGTGATAATGTGATATGAACAGCTTAAGTGATATAGAATTATAGAAGGTTTGGGTTGGAAGACCTTAAAGATCATCCAGTTCCTACCCCTCTGCCATAGGCAGGGACATCTTTCATTAGACCAGGTTGCTCTAAGTCCAATCTGACTCTGAATACTTCCAGGGATGGGACATCCTCAAATGAGGCAACTTGTTCCAGTGCCTCACCATCCTCACAGTAAAGAATTTATTTAATCTAAATAAACCCTCTTCAGTATAATATCACAGTGTGCTTAAGGCTGTAATGATTTAGGGTCTGATGGCTAAACTTAATAAGCCTCTTACTGGCACAAACTGCAACAGATGCAGTTCAGCTCCTCTGTTTTCTAAAAGTCTTTTGTCTCTGCTGCTGTGAAAATCTGTCCTCTCCGCTAGATTTGTGGTAGCACTTTATCCCTATAAACGTATATTTCAAACTTTTAACTCCATCAGAGAAGATAATAAATTAATCTATGACTGTTTTTTGACATCATGTAGTATGAGTACTAATCAGAAAAACAAATTAGGTGTGACAATGTGACCCGGTGACCACGCTTTAAGAGCTCTCCCTTACCTGACCATATTGATGCTCTCCTACGGTACAAGATTACGTTGCTGGCAATTTTCCCTAGCAAAGAGGGAGAAAGTCTTTCTTCTACTTCCTCACAGTTTTACCATTGTCCCTAAATTTTGTGGTCCTGTTTCTGATTATTTTCTTTGTCCTTTTACACCACATGAGAATGATCTCCAAATGCTATACAGTAATGTCAGTAAAGACACAATGCAAGGAAGCAGCAAATGTTGCAGGATTTTTTTTTCTGCTAGAAAATTCCTTTGCTTAACTCCTCCCCCACAATACATGAAGCCAACAAAATAACTTTTGTGAAATAAAGCTGAGACTTAGCTTATATTTACACTTTAAATACCCCCTGAGACTCTTCTGCACTGCCAAGGCTGGATGTTGCATGAGCAGAAATATTAGGGTCAAGGGAGAAAATGGCATCTCTATAGTAGGCTTGCCTGTGTGACACAGGTGGTTCAGTGCTACCCAACTACCCAACACTACTAATACTCTTTTAATATTCTTTTAAAATAGGGTAGTTGAATGGAGATTGCTGTTTTAGAGCTTGGTTATTCCTTACTGCATGATGTCAGTTACAAAGTACTGAACTAGTAACACAGGAAAGAAAGAGCAAGTACTGGGTAATCAGTAGCCATGAATATGGTGTCATACAGACATCCATAGAAAGCAAGAGAAGCAAACCTTCAGAAGGATTCTAGTAAAGATATTTAGTATACCTAGAGAAATAGAAGAGAAACTGTCTGTTTATGATGTAAAATCACATACCCTGGAACCACTGGTAGGTCTGGAAAAGTGATGAACTCATATATCCCAAAATCATCTGAAGCACTTTCATGTCCTAAAGTTAGAACAAAGATTAAAAAAAGAGATAGAATATGAACCTGGAAAATAATGTCTGGGAAGGTATTTTGCCCAAATTTTAAAAACACCTGAATACTGGTAATGTGATCTTCTTTAAACCCTTTCCCTGCCAAGCTCCTAAACTGGTGTTGAGTGAGGCAGGACAGCTGCAGAGCTGCTGAGCACAGCACTTTGTGATTTCCCACACCTTAGACCAAATTAGGAGCCTCTTGCTAACCTCAGCAACAATTTTCGTTATAGACATTCATAATCTATTCTGGAAGGCTAAAATGACCAATTTACTTTTATTTCCCATAGAAGAGAGGCTGAATTAATAAACTCAGCACATCTACAGCATAATGAGGCAGTACCACCGGAATGTTTTACAATGCTGAGAATAATGAAAGGGAGCATGGTACCAATAGGTTCCCATTATTACTTGGAACTTCAGATACAGCTTGTATTTAGGTGTGTTAATATCCTTCTCTACCCACTCACTGTCCAGGAGACATGAGGCTCTTGGTTGTCTCTTGGGCATCACTCCACATCAAAGATTGCAGCACTAACAACAATGTTGAGATTCTATCCCTTGACATGACTTGCCAGGGTGATGGACCCTCTGTGCTCAAGTGAATTTTTTACCTTCCTAAGATTCATATGCTTCCCTATCCTTGTGCATGTACCAGTTTATGGTCTGCTGTGATGCTTTGGTAGAAAGGAATGGGAATAAAAGTGATATCCTTCCAAAGGATGGGTAGTCTCTAGCATCTCCTGCCTAGGACCTTGGGGGGAGAATTATGGAGGGAAAAGAGGCAGTGAAAAAAAACCACTCAGAGTCCTAATGGCACAGAGAAAGGTAGTACAGAATATGGTAGAAGGTTAAATATGTATACTGCAATGTCATTAATTCATGATTTTGATAACATTGATGCCCTGAAGATTTTCAATTGTAATCCTCCCATGGTGTAGTACCTCTTACTGCTATCTCAGAATGATACTGATTTAAGTCATACTGGCGAACAGTGAACAGTGGAATACAGATATTCCAGTCCCAGAATACTGGGTTAAACAGGTAGAATTCAAGACTATTATAGGCAGACTGCTATGAGCTAAATCCATGCTGACTTCTCATTTAGGTCTTAATTAATGTATCATAGAAGATTGCAACCCAACATAAAAACACACTTTTCTTCCTTTCCTTCTATTTTTTTTTTCTGTGTGTGGGTATGCTATTTTTCTTTTTCAGGAATGGATTTTGACCTTATGCTCACACTTATTTCATTATCATTACCTGAAAATGCCTGTGCCTTTCTGTAATCAGCCTCGGCTCTAGAAAACATAAACATGTTTCTCAGTTTGATGTCACAAGCCAAGGAAGGAAAATTAATATGATAAAATGTAATTCTCTGGAGGGAAAATACTTTTAGATCTAAGAATGAATTATTATTGTACCTGCTCTGTAGCTTCTCTTGTATCACTGAAAAGAAAAAAAAAAAAAAGAAAAATTATTTTTTCTTCAGTGATCCAAAAGAAGAGCTGGACTGTACTTAACTTTTACATACCTTTATGTGGCTGATATCTTTTCCATAGGAATAAAAAGACCATAGCTAGGATCAAAAATAATGAAATTCCTGTTATTACTGCAAGAGAAGACAAAGATTTTCCTTTTTGGGCCAGCTTTTCCAACCCTGTGACAAAGAAAATGAGTACTGTATTTAATTTCTTGTTTTTTACAATGTGCTACAATGACACTGAAAAATTCATTTTAAAAAATGATTCTGAAGCTAGTAAACCTGCATATAGATACAAAATAGATACAAAATTTGGGTCCTGTTAATGGGTAATATTTGTTTTCCCCCACAGATCTCCTGAACTGAAAAAGCAATGATATGCACATCAGAGCAGATCAGTGCCTAGAGCTAAATTGAAGTCAGTAAATATAATCCACAAAGAAGCTACATGTTATAAGTTGAGGCATAGAGACAATGAACTATGAAAAAATAGGGTGAGAGAGCAGCTTGTGCTAGATTGGAGGGAAATCCTCCTGGCAGTAGGAGCAATAAAGTAGGAGAGGACAAAAGATCTATTAGAATTTCTAAAGATTTTCAGATCACTGACAGTCTGGTTGTTTATCAAACCACATCAGAAACCAATAAATTATAACAGAATCACAGAATCAATCACAGGTCTTTTTTTAAACACCTCCAAGGATGGTGACTCTACCACGTTATGTTTGTTGGTATTCATATCTAAATATATTCAAAATATTTCTTTCCTTTGCTCAGGCCTTTTGCTGAGATATGCATTAGCAGAACATATTCAGCAGGATTTTCTGATACAACACAAACACAAATTGCATATAATTAGATACTTAAAAGCACACGGAAAACATTTGTAGTGAATTTGCAAAGACAAGCATGTGAAAGTTAGGAAATGCCAGATGTATTTGCTTGTGCACTCTTAATTCTTTCTTTTGCTCTGAATTGTACAGAATTAATGTAGTAAAAGAACATGTCACAACCCATGCAGGTAAATTATTGTTGCATATCTGGCTAGTGCCAGACTTATTAGTACAATTAAGATGTTTATTATTTAGCTGGATGGGTTTCCAGTAGTTGATGAACTCCTGTGCAGAGAACTAGAATTGCTCACATCTACTTACACTTCCATGTAATTCACTGGCATTGTATTGGCTACATGCGCGGTGGTTTTCTTGGCTAAAACTGTAACAACTGAGTGCAATTCTTGATATAATTGTAACCTATTATAAGAATTGTTTTCTTGATAATTTTTAGAATTGATTAGGCAGCTGTCTATAGCACCATATAGGTGAGCTTCTGTCCCATGGGGAATTTGTGTAAGGTCTTCTGAAACATCAGAGTTCTTGCTGCTACTGAAAATGGGGTTTCTGGTATTTTGAATGCCATAGTCCAGGCTCTGCATCAAGGGCTATGGGGGTAAGGAAAAGGAATATGGACAATCTTCATAGTCTTTGCTTTGTTTGCTTTGTATGTTTATTCAGTTGCAATCAGAATTTAGCCTGAGCAGCATCACTGACAATGAACTGTGTGTGAATTCCTACCTCTTAGAATCAGTCAGCGTTGCTCTGCAAAGTGTAGCCTTGACATCTTGATTTAGTGCTATTTGAATAAACACTCATCAAAAAGAAAATGGCTGTAGAGGGGGGGAAATTATCTTTTTATGTTTTTAAATACACAGGGTAAAATGTTTTAATAAGATTTAAGTAAAATATTTGTAATTAGCAAATCTATTATTTTAAGTTCAACTAAACACGAAGCTGTGGAGTCTTCCCTTCTTTTTGGCCTTTGAAAGGAAATCTCATCTGAATATCATAATTTACATGAACTTCATGGAGAAATGTCATATTTATTTATATCGACCCATAGTTCTGGTTGCATTTTCTTTCACTACTAACTACTAGTTTTTGAGTGCAATATTCTTATGAGTATGCTATGAAATTGCAACCCATCTTCCTTACAGCATACTGAAAGCCCTGGATTCATGATGATATTCATGATGATTCAGTAAGTAGCCTGAATCATGGACATTTCTTCTTGTTTACCAGACTAACAAATTTGTTAGCTCTTTGCTCAGCACAAGGGAAATTGCTTTGATAAATTTTCTAACAGGCAAATAATAGCATATGTTCCTTATCTGGAAATACTTGTATCCATCTGTACTGAGAAGAGATACCAGACTTCCTCAATATCTTGTTCTTTGCTCTACACTTCTGGTGATTTTCTGAAAAACTGCTTTGCTGCTATTGAACACAATCATACAGGAGCTGAGGTTATAGTGTATGAGAAATTAAGGTACAAGTTCTTCAGAACCCAACAATAAATCCAGAGATTCATAAATATGACAGGGAAATCATTTACAGGAACATTGTAATAAAATCCCACAAACTTCAGTGTCTTAGCAGGTTGTGTTCTAAGCCATGCCATACTGCAAGTAAAACGCGTCCCCCGGAATGTCCAAAAGCCCTTTACTATATTCTTAGCAAGACCTAAATTTTGATACATATTCTAAGAATGACTTCCCTTTTTTAGGGCTGATTCCTCTCAGATGTTACACTTACAGCAGTGAAGTTACATTCTTACCTACGGAGGTAACCACAACAGTGAAGTGAGTCTCATCTCGTTTTCCAGTCACGTTGTTGAAAGCACAGCACATGTAATCTATCGTCTTCTGGGCCACTTTATCGGACACAACTTCCAGATGGGGCCCATATTTGATTACTTGAGTGGTATTGTCATCCCTTTGAATCCATGAATAAGTATTTGGTGGATTTGAATCTGCCGAGCAGTCAAACAGTACAACTTCACCCATGTCAACTGTAAATACTGCCCCTACAGTCAGACCTTTGTCTGATTTGACTCTAAGTCCATAAGGTCCATCTGCATTGGAAAAAAAAAGGGCAATACAGTGAGAAAATAAGTATCAAAAGAAATAATTAAACTTTAATCAGAAGTCTATCACTAAAGTTAGAATATTCGAGTTATACTAGCCTTTAGAATGGCTGGCATTCAGTAATTTCAATTAAAAGGCTTTCAGTTTAATAACTGGATCTATGCTAGGCTTAGCTTAGGCTACACCCACTTGATACTGGTCTAACTGTTGTTTAGGGAAAAAGCACGGGTCTGAGTATTTCTCAGAGTGATAAAAAGAATGAAAACTGAAATTAGTTGCATATCTATGAAGTAAAGGAGCACATTTTCTTCAGGAGCATATGTGATTTCTACTTCAATGCCAAACTTACTGGCATAAGTGATTTCCCTTCAAATTTAAAACTGAACAAATTAGCCTTTAATGTTACCTTCACTGCAATAATTTACAGTATGATAATTATTTAGGGAACCAACTTTATACAGGTATAATATTGAGTGGGTGTGCCTTAGATGAGTTCAGAAAAAATTTTCCATGAATGACTGCTAGAATAAACTTTAACTCTCCCACCATTTTAGTAGGCTTGTACTATTTCAACAATTATGCTTTTTTCAAGAGCAAGTTCTTGTGCTGAAAGTTGTTTTTTCCGAATATAATTAGAAGAAGCATATTGTCCTGGGTTGGCCAGGACACATATGTTGTTCTATAGCCCTGTGTTCATTATTCAAAAAATTGAGCAGATGAGTATTTTTAGTGTAATCTGCATAGGAAAATGAGAAGGGAAATAATATAATATTATAAGAATATTTCTCATGCTGTTTTTACTAGAACATTGCAGATCATTGGGGCTTTTATATCTTTATACATTAAAATAATTTTTACAGTTATTTAAGTATAGAAATTATTGCAGAGAATATAACAATTGAAGTGTGTCTTATTAAATAACCTTTTCTAGTTCAAACAAACAAACAAACAAACAAACAAACAAACCAACCCTAATAATATGAATGTTGTTAATTCCCTGAGGACTTACACAAACAATCTAAAATGCACAGATCTAATACTGACAGAGTCAAAGAAGAAAACATGCAGAATATATTTTTGGCAGGATCCCTGAAGATCAGTAAATCTGCCTCACACAGAATGGCATAGCACAAAATGGGCACAGTACTTTACTATTACAGACCCGGGAATCTAGTAATATTTCCACCTTCCTGTGGTGGAAATTCTGAAAGAATTAAGATAATATAGCTGGGTTAGAATGGGAAACTCCCTGCTACATGAAGTTTAACATTGGTATATTTCAGACTCTGTTTCCCACCAGGAAGTTCAGGATGACATTAGGACTTCCTCTAATGTACACTTGTATTTACTGTCTGTCTTTTTTTATGAGACTCATTTGTTCTTCAAAAGCACCTAAGTCACCAGCACACAGCACAAACCAGGCTATTTGTGTGTGCCTCAGTTATTTTGTGTTTGGTAAGGCTTAGACAAGAGACTATAGACCACTATATATGACCTCAGTTTAGTACACTTTTAAATAAATGTCCATATTTCACATGTCTTGTCAAATTTTTAATTTTCTCTACTTATTTCCTAATGGTAAGCTTTTTGCAGTCTCATTTTAAGGAATGGTCAATATCATGTGTAATATTTACTTGAGAAATTAAATACAAATTCACTTCAGCATGAATTAGTGCTGCTCCCACCTACATTGCAGCAGTCACTCTGAAGAATCAAGGCATTTCTTTATGTTCTAGATGCTGGGCTGATTCCTCACAGGCTCTGCAGTTCCTGAATCACTTGCTTTATTTTCTCCAAGATGCAGCTGACTTTGTAATGACCATTTCTGTGAAGTACAGACCTATACCCCACTGTTTTGACTTGCCTGACCTCCCTTGGCCTGCATGTTTCTGTGGAGAGGGAGCTTTCCACAGGGGCTGGCCTCATATAGGTATTTACTTCCCTTTTTTTTCAGATCTGAAAGGAGAAGGGATGTACTGGTCTTTGACATTTTTCATAAATGAAATAAGGCCCCTCACACACTATTTATAGGCAGGAACATATATGTTTTACTTTTCAGAGCAATTCAGTGGTTCTTCCAATCCAATTCTCCCTTCTTAGGAGAATTAGCTTTCTTTTCACTGATAATATGACTTTGATATGTGTTAACAGAGATTAATGGTAAGAATAGCTGACTGGTTTCCATGCCCCCTCACTGTAGTGGGTGGTTTGCCACAGTCTCCAAAAGAATCAGAACTGAGTTCTGCTTTGTTATCAGTATCAAAATAGTGCAGCACAAAGAGTGAATAGGAAGAACTAGATTTTAATGAAAGCTGCAAACTGAAAGAAATCATTATGCAAACACTGACATACACCAGCTGGAGAGGTAAGTTTGAAAAAAATAGAGAGGTTATCTTAAGAGATAACCAAATCTTGGCAAAATCTGAAAAGTGGCATTCCTTGCTGA
The DNA here is from genome assembly GCA_025920805.1 of Petroica traversi. Taxonomy (NCBI): domain Eukaryota; kingdom Metazoa; phylum Chordata; class Aves; order Passeriformes; family Petroicidae; genus Petroica; species Petroica traversi. The sequence goes on from JAHLSL010000022.1 coordinate 22,285,436, forward strand.
AGTCAACTCAAGGATTGGGTAACCCTTCTGCTTTGCCTGGAGCCATCTTTTGCCTCTTCCGGGCATCATGTACCTCAAGGTCCCTAAACATTCGGTAACTGACAGGTCTACACAGCTTCAAGGGTGATTCTGAAAAGGAGGAAATTAAGCATTCCCTCTCTAGTACTAAGTATATTCTATCTTTTGGAAGACTTGAGGAAGAAAATCCCACTTAGCAGACTAACTCCATTAACACAGTATAAGAGTGTTTGCTGCAGCCTATTGGACGGCAGCTTCTTCCAGTCCTGAAATAATTTGTTTCTCCGTCACATGACTGCAATATTCATGTTCCAGGCTACAATATCATCATAACTAATGGAGAAGCAGGATAATATAAATAAGATATGAATTAAAAACCACTTTTCATACTCAGTAAAAACCCTCAATGACAGCCTTCATGGATCCCTCAGCTCTATTTTCCCTTTCCAGTATTGTTCTCTACAGAAGCCTGCCCCTTGTCTCAGTAAAACCAGTTAACTAAATGATGTGTAAAACAATAAATCAATCTTTCTGAGTAACAATTTACTGCTCTGTGGGACTATTTCCAATTGCTCCTATTGCTACGAGACTGTTGCAGTTTCCAAGCAGATGGCAGGTATTTACCATGAGTGACCTTTTCTTTATCACCTCCAGTAACTCCCCCACAGCAATGACATATGGCAGAGAGAGATCCTGGGGCCTGTTCTGGATTGTTACTGGCAACTGGGAGCAGGGAGACAAACTACTTCTGCAGGCAGAGGTGGAACCAGATTAGTCAATCCTGACTTCATATAGCTCAGGAAGTAAGACTCCAATTGCCATCACTGATTTGGATGTAGAGAATTCCACATGTATTTGCAGTCTTTCAGCATTGCACTGTTTGCTCTTTATACTTCTTTTTTTCAGATTTTACATTACGCACAAAGCAAACCCTCACTTCTGATGAATTACAGAGGGCAATCTGAAAAAGCATATACATATGTTTACACACATGTAGAAAAAGTGAATCTCCAGGTTTTTGATGAAGCTGTATATCACAACCACTCAAACAGTAAAAGATTCAAGAAATGTGGACACTTAGGTAACTCAGAGATTTTAAAATTCTGGTAAACAATAGGTCAAAAACAGGTTCCCAGTTTAAAACTTGGAAAGATTTTTCAAATTTGCTGGAAAATGCATGTAAGTGAGTGAGGAAGAAGGTAGGAAGCAGTACCAGAGCTGGGACTGAAAGGCACCTTGTTGTCAGAGTAAGTGTCCCAGACACGTGTCAGTGAGATCAGTCCTTTGGAGACAATCCTGTGTGCACCAGGTCCGAAATTCAAATCTCACATGGGCTGTGCAACAAACAGAGCTGTCTGAAAGGTAGCAGGAATGGCAGATATTTTTTTAGCCTGACCTGACTTTATTGCATGGGAAGAAGGCTGTCAGGCTGGATAGTGTCACCAAGTTGTATGTAGATATTCTTTGAAGAGAGACCTGTATAAGGCTGTTTCACAGCTCATTAAAGTGACAAATGCAGTAGAGGAACTACATTCTTACACTTTCAGCTCTCATCTTAGCACTTTGAGCACCTAAGTCAGCTGAGATTGTGACTACAAAAGTAAGCATATAAATTGTGCTACCTTGAGGAAATAATGTGATTTTTTAAAAAAAATTGCAGAAATGATAAGTTAAAGCGCTATCAGTGCTGGTTATTTCCTTGTAGAACAGTTTATCATGATTCCTCTGTCTAATGAGATGGAAGCTCAATTAATACTTGCCCTGTTTAGAACTCTGGCACTGCTTCTTTGTATTCAAGGCTGCACTGCTGTCAATTTTATAAGCTACACATAAGCTTACATCAGCTCATATCTAACAATGTCCTTGTTAATCTTTGCTAATTTGGGCAATCTTTTTCTCTTCTCCTGGTGCAGTGTAGAGATCCCCCACAGGTTACTTTAGATGCAAGTCACCCCCTTATTCTATTCTTCCAAGTTATAACAAAAAACCCCAAACAACTAGCAGAGTAGATAATCAGAGATGAAAAGAGATGAAAGGAGGAGGAGGAAAATATGAGAACTAGAGATGTGAGAGATGTAAGTACTGAATATGTTGGTAGTGCAATCATAACAAGTTGAACACGGGCTGCCTACCAGCTGCCAGCTGCCAGAGCCTGGAGAAAGCAGGAATGAGCATCAGCCCTTAGCTGGACAGGAATCCAGTTTCAGTCCTTGCACTGTGCCTTCCCCACTGGGTCACTGGGTAAAGTGGCTATATCTGAACTGGTGGCAAAGTAGGTCATTCTCTCCCCTGAGAAGGATAATTCAACCCCTGAGGATATGAGGATTAGAGCGTAGCAGGGTTACATATGTGTAGCACGTGCTACTTGAAAATTGAGGAGGCACTGGGAATGCCTGACATGGAACAAAATGAGAAGGCCCTAAGATTTATATTTATTATTATAGAAGTGTAATTGTTGACTGCTGATTAAATCAATCTTTTGTTTCCTCCAACTCAATTAGTTTCTCAGGTACCTTCATTTCCAGTCAAAATATCTGGCTACCTTATGGTTTAGTCTTCTGCAAAAAGTGGTCTTTATGCAACTCTTCTTGCTCCATCATGTTTCCCATTTGATGTGGAATGCAATCACCTCTTTCAGCTCTAATTTTGCTAAGCCTGACTGAGGTCCCTGAGTCTCTTCTTCATTCCTTTCTGTCTTTTGTTTGCAATTCAAGATCCGTGTTCTGGGATTTTCAGGGACTGCATGCAGTACTGTACCTGTGGTCTTATCTTTTGTGTGCCCCTAGCATTACCCTTGTTTCCTTGTTAGAAATCCACTGTCCACTCCTCTAGAATTCAATATATCTATCTCATGCCTGAATCATGCTGTCAGTTCATAGATATCTTGTGACAGCTCAATCAACCAGTCTCACTACTTTGGTTATTTTCCAATCAATCTCGATCTTATCAGCAGAAGTTCATGTTTTTTAATCTCTGAAAGGGCATGCCCATTTATTTTTTCACTAGCAAATTTCATCCCATCTCCATTACTCAGTCAAAGTCATTCAGTCCTCCTATTTAAAGTCATAAATGAACTTCATTGAGATACTCCGTATCTTCTTTCTGGTGCCATTAATGGAAGTATGAAAAAGGACTGGACTTGAAATGATTGTCAGGAAGGAAACCCACTAACACAAGTCCTTTAGCCTGTACTTCCTGTGCTTAGCTTTTTTTTTGATACTGTTTGGGATCTCCATTTTAAAAAAAACTTTCATGTATAAAATCTGATTATTTGTTTTCCCATGAGTCATATCTGAAGACATCTGAGGAAATCTTGAAGTTTCTCTTTCAATTCTGCAGTTGAGACTTATCTTCACAACTACATAACACTGAATAATTTTATTATCCCATTTTAGGTTATAGTTATTACAAACAAGCTCATTTTGAATGCAAGCTCATGTACAATGTTGACTCAACTGTTTTCTGCCTGTTTTCATATTTGAGACACCCCTTCCAGCAAAATCATTCACACAAAGATAACAATGAATATTTCATATACTCACAATATATGGTTGGTGCAATTATCTCACTTTCCATTGCACTGACAGGGTTAGATACCAGACAGCTGTAATTCCCAATGTCTTCTTTTACAACAGGAACAATGAGAAGTGTAGAATTGTCTGATGAAAAGGTATAATTAGGGCCAGCATGGAGACGCTTTCCATTTTTCATCCACTGGTAAGCTACCCTGGTACCTCTATCCACAGTACATTTTAGGGTAATATTCCCTACATATTCCACTACTCCTGAAGATGGTTCAGTATGTACAGTTGGCTTTGTGACTGGAACTGTAAAATAAAGAGATATGAAGAGCTGTTAAAGTGACAAGCTATTATTTTACAGTCTTCATGGTCAAGATGATTTAAATAGCAATCATCATTCTCTCTGGAAGTTACTTATATTGCAAATTTTATCTCTTAAATGCAGTTAAAGGTTAAAAAAAAAGAAGGCCATATTCTCAGCTGGTGACTGTAAGAATTGTTATGTTACATTAATAAAACCAAATATGTACCACAGCCTCTTGCCTCATATACAAATCACTGAGTCCACAGAAATGAAAAGAGCACAAATCGTGACACTGCCCGGGTGTGTGACCTCTCAGCATGACTGCCCTCATGGGCTATCCAGTCATGAGGATATCTGCAAATTGGGACGGGTTTGGGAGTTAAATGGCAGCTACAACTTTGTCACCTCAAGATGTCATTCATCTCATTCCTTCTAAGCCCAACAGTTACAGGGTTCCCTCTGTATAATCCATAAATTACAGAAGCCTCTTGTTATCCTTTTAGTTGTTCCCAATTCCACTTTGTTTTGGGTTTTTTGGTTTTTTTTTTTTTTTTGAGGTCCCCACTACAAAGAGCAGTCCAAAGAGGAAAATTCAATACTTTATAAATTCAGATTGGCTTCTTTTATGGACACAATGCTCCAGTCACCAGCAAAAGTCAATGGCTCCTCTTTGTTACAGGAGGTAAAGTTGTTCAGGGAAAATGACTATTTGAAATTCAATGCATCCACGTGATAGCATAGTGGAAGCTTATAAAATCTTATTTTTTAGAAGTCTGTCTAATTTAATCTTAAATGTTTCTATATCTCTTCAGCTTTTTACTTACGATATAGAAACATCAGTGAACATACTAATTTTATTTAAAGATGAGATTTTTATTATTCTCTCCAGCAGCAGTAGAAGACAACATAACTTGTTAGCATTTATTAATGTATGCTTGCTTTAAATGTGCTACTATTGTAACTGGATACTAAGAACCAGGATTCCAAAACTATTGTAATTTTATTTTCAAAATGAAGATACTGTATTTTACTAACTTACCATCAACAGCTACTTGAATCTTTTGACTTGCAGCTATGGTCCCATTTCCATGGACATTGACTTTTACAATGTAATTACCCTCATCGCTGAGATGCAATGGATTAATCCTCAAAGATGCATTTGGTGGTATAAGGGTAAACTTGTGCTGGTATTCCAAGTCTGGAACTACTATTTGATTTACAGAGCCAAGCAGGTATTTTGGATTACTCTGAGACCTCTCAAAAAGCCAAATTATCTGGATTTCAGAAGCTGTAGCATTGAAATCGTAGTCAACAGGAAGATGAAGTGGTTGCCCCTCAATACCATGGATGGTATGAGATGGTACTGTCAATTTTAAGGCAGAACAAATACCTGCATAAAAACGAAAGAACAAATAAATGAACATCCCCAAAACATAAATGGAAATCCTGGAAAATGCAAATGAGAAATTCTCACTGTGAAAAAAACTCTCAAGGCTAAAATTTACATTTTTTGCATGGTTATGACTCAGATTTTAAGTAAGAAAGGGGCAAGAGTCCATCTATGTTGCTTAAGCTGGATCTAGCTACAAAGCTCTAGCCTCAAACTATACAAAAAGCCAAAGGAAGGATCTTTTACTGTTCAAAGTTTGACTAAAATGAGACAATGTATATTTACCTTAATGCATAAAATATTTTCCCTTTAAAATATTGTGTATTTGTAGGTCTAACACTGTCTAACAATCTTGGACTGAACACTCAGTTTTTAGGATTTTTTCTGGTTGGTTCAGCTACAGGGGAGATTCTTAGGTACTCCACCAGTTATACTGAGAAGTAAACAGAAATCTGACAAGCAGCACTTTCATGAATGTCTGACTAAAACTACATATAGTTATTATTACTGACTGCTCTGTACCTGTAAGAGTAATTTCAAGAAACAACACAAAGTTTGCAAAAGTCAAGTATTCCAGTCTTAGGAAACTGGCAGAATTAAGCCTTGCTGGTGATATGCACAAAAGCAAATTTTTCAGAAAGGTGACTAATGCTGTTTTCCAATAATTCTGTCTCTGTTGTGGTGCAAAAAGGCCACTCCTCAGTTAATTGTTGTTTTTTCCATATATTTTTAAAAATAATTTTTCCATGTGCTGTCTGAAGATAGCTTTATCGAACACTATTAAAGCTTTAGTCTTGGGACAAAGTGATTGATTTTCACATTCACTTTCCCAAGGCACTCATGTGAACAGCAATAATGTAAAAGATTGAAATTAATGAACAGATCTCATAACAGCATTTTAACCGAGAGGACTTTACAGATGAAGAATTTAAGTCCAGAGAAAAATTAACAGCAAAAATACAGACTCATTTTGGATGATCAATTTGAAATATTAAGGACAGGATTTTTCAAAATACATATAAAGACATTTTAGTATGTCAGATGCAGCTCCAATCGACTCTATTTGCAGGTTTGATTGCTGACTTATGTTCAATATTGCTGAAGGGCATGCTACAATCCCTAGGGGAAAAGCAACCTCTTATAAGTAAGAGATGTAAAAACTGTGATTTAAGTAATCCATCTGCTACTGGATAAGAACACACTGGAGACTGAGAAGGCACTGCCCAGGACAGCACACAACACTTTCACTGTGTGCCATCTATTCTCTTCCCAGCAATGATCATTTTTAGTTGGACTTGATGATCCTTGAGGTCCCTCCAACCTGAGATTGTTGACATACTTCCCAATACCTGTAATGAAAAAGTAACTTCCCAGCTAATGTACATGGAATGCATTTCTACCTGGAAAGAGTTGGGTGGGTAGGAAGGGCAGAAGGAGCAATATATGAAAAATAAATGACTGTGCTCATTAATACAATTCAGAGTTAACTTTGTTTCTTAAATTTCCTACTTTTGTATTGTTATTCTTTATGGCAGAAATTGTTAAAGGTTCATTTATGTCTTATTTCCTAGGTGATGTGACAGAAAAAAACCAACTATCAATTCAGTAGAATAATAAGATATCTGTACATACATCAGAGTGCACAGTTGTTTGCCACGAGGTAATTGCAAAGAAAGCTTGGTGGGGATCAGGATGGGGACACAAAAAGGGGGAGATGGTTACAGATGCAGCAGCAATGCCAATAATTAATGACAGAGGCACTCTAGAAAGGCATGGAAAGTAGCAGAGAGAGATGGAGTGTGAGGGCACTGGCTCATGGGTAGCCAGCAGTGCTGTACAGAATCTACCCCAAAAAAGCAGTTTTGTGGCTGGCTTCCCTTTTCATAACACTCAGCTAAAGATAGCTCACAGCATTTCTGAGGGAGTGGCAGGGAAGCCAAAGGAAAATGCTGCAGAATACTGACGGGAAATATACAAAAAGAGTGAAATCCTTTGACAAAAGTCTGGCAAGCCCCCATTAATATGGACTAAAGAGAAAGCAGGCAGAGGGCTTCATGGACTTTGATTTGCAAAGGACGGGCTGGGGTTCGGCAGAGATGGGAGGAGAACAGGGTAAAGAAAAGAGGAAGAGAGTAGAAAAAATGTGGGATGGCTTAAGTGGAGGATACATAGAACAGAGATGTTTACTTGCTTAACTTTCTAGATGAAAAACCTAGAACGGATGATGCACATTCCCTACCCTTTTTAAACAGTATCTGTACTATTGTTTTTGCAATTTTCTAACACTGCACAACTCCTTGAAGCTTGCAAGACTCTGGTTAACAGAAGATTAAGTATTTTGTTGTTTGTTCTAACACTTCTAAAATTCCTGACAGTTTTACAGTACAAATAAAATTTAAACTGTTGTTGTTTAAAAACAGTTTAAAAAGAAAGAGAACAACTCCTCAGTAGAATTCTCCAGAAAATATTTAATGCTGTAGATCTGTTTCATATAACCCACCAATTATATAACTACCCATTTCAATTTTATATCAACTGGAATAGAGTCAAAAACGTATCTCAAACACAGAGAGTTCCATAATGAAAAGATCTGTCCATACACTTACTCATTCTTTATGCATGATGCTGTTCAATTTTTGGGTTTATTTAGCTGTCAACAGGTGGTTGTCCTGCCAGACAACATGCTAGTAACAGAAGCAGTGCATTCATAAAATATGGAAAACAAATAATATTTCTCACAGATCTATTTGTGAGCACCAGGATAACTGGGACCACCAGTATGGGAGGTAACAGCAAAAGAGAGTAATGAAAATGAATTGGGGCTGGAAAATGTACTTTCTTTGCAGTTAAAAACTGTGGGACAGAAATTGAAAATTAACTTTGTTCCACATGATTCACAAGGAAAATTGGCTCTGTGTAATGTCTTGGAAAGACATTTTGATCTGCAATTAAGGAAATTCTTTTATCTAGGACCAGAGGTGGTCCTTTTCCCCTCAGTCCCTTCAGGAGTGGCTTTGGATAATTCCAGTTCTCTGGCTTTGCTGGGGAGGTTTTGTGGAGTGCCAACATCACACAGGAGCTTCCCCATGGCTGGCAGTGCAAGGGAGAAGGCAGGCTGAGACTGAGGCAAGTTACTAGATAATGGTGATCTGTCAAAGGCAAGGGTTTTACAGGAGCAGTGATAGAAGGTCATCACAGAGATCGTGCTTCTGCAGTCTGAAATACTCTTTATTGAGAGGGTTATCCTCTTCACCAAAAGTGTTGTCAGGCATTGGAATGGGACTCTCAGAAAAGTGGTAGAGCCATCCTCCTGGAGGTACTTCAAAGATGTGATGCTCAGGAACATGCTTTAATGGTGGAATTGGTAGTTAAGTTTGTGGCTGGACTTGATACTCTTAAGGGTCTTCCAACCCTAAAGGTCTGTGATTCTCTTGTATTAGACTAATTTGGATTTTAAATTTAAACTGGAGACTGTAACGACTAATCCTTTAATTAATGCTAATAGCAAAATCAAGCCAATGTGTCAAACTAAATTCATATTTATCAGGCACAAATTCCACAAAATTTAAGCCTCTCCCTAAAGCTGTCCAAATATAATACACTTTTTTTCCCAAGATGATGGAATTCCAAAACCTAATTTTTGTGTAATGACCGTAAGGGCTGTACCACAACGACCTCCATTTGGAGCTCAGTGATCTGTGCTTTGCTTCCATCTCACTTTGCTATCACCAGTATTAGCAAGCACAACAGAATTGTTGTTGACATAAAACAAGGGCTGCAGTTTTAGTTTAAATAAAAAACTATGACATAACTTCTGAGTTTGGGGCATAAACTGAAACTTGCCTAGCAAGGTTTTAGCATTCTCTGAATTTAAAAGTGCATTTGGATTCTCAACTGCTTTTCACCAGTGTTCATTTAGCCCTCCAGCTCTTCTGAACTTGGTGCAAAATGTCACTAGATCAGTGAAACATTTTTTATTCCTTTTTATAAGCACACTGATTTATGAAAAAGAAAACCCCAAACAGCCCAGGTGTAATGGTCCAGGAAAGCTGCAATTTCTGTACCTCCATTTATATTGTGGAAAACTCAGGGATACTCTTCCCTGGGTTGGGATTTTTCCCAAGAAAAAGTTTCACTGGGCTTTGTTAATTTTATTTGCTGAGGTCAATGTCTTCAGTGGCCGTTGTGTCATGTCTCCAATGCACCTGATTTTCTTCATAATATGAAATATGAGCAGCAAATTTTTCCTTACTAGTAAATGTGTTTATCTGGGCAAGGATGTAAGACTTCCTGGTGAGCAAACCTGTACACTAAAGCACTCTGCTTGCATGATAATAACTCTTGTAGGATTGTAATAAAAATATCCAATAAAGTGGTAAAGTAGATATAGCACAAAACCACTGTTTTTTATCAACCAAATATTTTTCATTTTTAAAGAAGAGATCCAAAAGTCATCATATAAAACATCAGTCATTATGAAGCCAAAAGTCTTGAAAAGCTATTGAGCTCAAAATCAAGAAACTAGGTGACTCTACAATAAGCTAGAACTGTGAGGTTCACAAAGTAGATAAAAGGGAAATTGTTCCAGTACATGAATGATTAGAAGATGCACTACATTGGTAATATATATTTCCTCTTTTGACATTTACAAAAACAATTAAATATAGAAAGAAGTAATTATAGGGCTTTGTAGAAATTAGCTTATCTAACATTTGATCACTGGATATTTCTGTCAAAGCACACTGAATATCTGTTTTTTTATACTTTGCATGGATAACAAATGCACACTTATGAAAACTGCACCCAGACACCAAACAAATGCACTATTAATGGGGAGATATTATTCAGTAATCTAAAAGCTTAACTTAGTTTCAATACTAATTACATTTAGATATTACACATAAATTAATTAATCATAAAGAAGTGAAAAATAATGTATCAGTGCTGTCTCAATAAATTTTTAAAGAAGTGTGTAATAGCGTCTGAATAATCTTTGGGTTCACAACATGTCCATCCTTACTTGTTAAAAAGTGCGCCCAATGTATATGTTACTAAAAAAAAATATAATAATATATATTTAATCAATACACACATTTTACATAGAGATTATGTATAGAATTCATTTTTTGTTCAGCAGCTAAAACTTCAGCTTCACTTATAAAACAAGGTGCCACTATCTGGTTAAAAGTTTTGTGGCCATCTTCCTGAAATAAAACATCTGACAATACGACAGAAATATCTTTAAATTTATAAAGATAAATCTTATAGAATCAATTCCCATTTCCACAATGACAACCAAATATAATCCATACTGTATCTTACCTACAAGCAGAAAATATATTTTGCACTGTAAGTCCCAAAAGAAGTTGGCTAAAGGGCTCCATGAAAGCATCCTGTCCCAATGCCACCTTCTCAGCACTAAGCCAGGGCTTAGACCTGCAGCTGCTGGTTTATTTGCCAGGGAAATCAGCAATGAGTTAACAGGTCCTATCCTGTCCCCTGCCTTATGTGATTTGAATATGTGTATACAAAGAACAAAGGGAGTGGAGCACCTGTTAGATGAGGACCCATCTTCATTGCCTCTGACTTTATCATAATCCTTCCCTGGCAGCCACAGCAAATATGACACAGAATGTAATAAATGGGGCACACAATACAAAGTACATTTAACTAATAGAAGTAAGTAAACGCACCAAGTGAATGGGTTACACAGTTATTAACTTCCTTTAGTTACAGTTTCATAAAAAATACTGTGATGCTACATGCTTCTGCTTATTTCCAACTCAAATTAGTAATCAGAGTATTTTTTCAGATCTTTTCTAAGGATAGCCTCCCATTTTCTGTCACAAAAGACATTAAACAGCTATTAAAGAGCCTTACTAATTTTTTTCCTAGCACTTTCAAGCCCATAACTTTTCTGTATTTTTTTCCTTAACATAACTCAGCAGAGAATTAATTCCCTTTCTCTAAATAAACTTGTCTCTTACTTGTGATGTCAAATGCCTCTAAGACATTTTTGAAACGAAAATCCTATGGCCAGAGTGGACAGTGTACAACATGTTAACTGCTGGTTATTGTTTCTTCTCCATTAACTTACATCAGTTTAAATTAATATTAATGTAGGGTTTGGATTTTGCCCAAAGCTGTCACTCACAAATCAGCAGCAAACTGGACAAAGCCTCCCAGAGCTGTGCAGTAACAGTTTGC
>JAHLSL010000022.1:22311746-22407691 GCA_025920805.1 Petroica traversi
TGGCCGCTCGGCGACGCGAAACGCGCTTGAAACCAGTTTTTATCCGTGTCAAAGTCGTTGCTTTTTATTTCCCCACCGCCCCACCTTTTTACTTTTTTGTGTTTTTTCCCCGCTTTTTTTCTTGTGAGAAGTATTTCAGGGGAGCAGCGGCTGCTCTGATGCTCTTCCAAACCCCCGCTTGTGACCCCTCGGCTGCCTCTCACTGCCGAGGGAAACAGCACCTTGCTGGGAATGATAAGTGTCACTTTGCCTCAGAACTTCTACACGTTGACCTTGGCTCAGCTGACGTGCAAAATAAGCAAGTTAGTGGTTGTTCAGTCATTTAACCTAAAATCGGATACCATAGCTGGTGAAATAAGCCCTTGAGCTCTTTGTGATGAAAATACCAGCACCTTGCCCCACCTGCAGCACTGCTGGGAGGCTCAGGGTCATGATGGGGCTCCTCAGTCTGCTGGATTGCTTCACCAGGGTTTGATTTCATTATCAAGCGACTTGATCCATTTTATCTTTATTTTTGATGAAAGATTATTCTAACACTTCTCCCTTCTGAATCTCTGATAAAGGATTTTTCATTCTTTTTGAGGGAATGATATCTGGGAGAGGGCCAGCCTTAGTTGCAATGTCCAGTGCAGCAGGGGAAAAGGAGGTTCAGGCTGAGTCCTTGGTTTGCGTCAACCACTGGAAGCATCTGGGTTGTCGGGGCGACCTTCCAGAGGAGACTGTGCAGCAAGGAGGGGGATGCTTATCTCCTGAATATTAGCTGTTAGAAAGCTGGCAGCACATCTCTGCTTAGACCACTGTGCTAAAATCTGAGAGCTGTTAATCCTGTGCAAAGAAGGCAGATCTGTTCTGGTTTTGCCTGTAGGAATTCAAGTGTTTTATGGCATGACACTTATTTCAGTGAATTGTGAGGGCTGACCTGAAAGGTTATGGATTTGTAGTGACACTGCCTACCTGTCATTCACGAAGAGAGTTCTTCTGTTTTTAAAAAGTCAGGTTTTATTTGTTTTCTCCTGGAGAGTTTATTTTTTATTTTTAGTTTATTATGAGAATTTCTAAAGTTAAGGAGGAAAAAATTGAACTCAGCATGCCATAAATGTACTGATGTAGAAGTGTTTAAGTGGGCTGCAATTTTGAAATTTACACTATTTTTAAAAAAAGTTTTAAATGTCTTGCTCTCCCTAATGGGAAGTACAAGCCACAGTGTACTGATCTTTCTGTTTTTTGCTATTGCTTCTTGTGCTAATGTTGGAAGTGGCTTTTGAAAGATTTTTGTTTTGTTAAAATGTTGTTCTTCCTAGGATGTGTTATTACATTATGGAAATTCTATTTTGTTTTGTGCAGGAGGAGCTCAGAGAACTACATGAAGAACCAACTGATCCTCAGGCACAACAGGAAATAATTAACAGCATTGAAGAAGTTTATTTTTCCAATGACTCCTTTGATATTGTAAAGTATGAGTTAGAGGTAAGCTGTCATCTTAAAAGAAAAAATGTTAGCATAACAAAAAATGAAGACCAAAAGTATGCTTGTTTCAATGAGGTATTTTTTGTTTCTTAGGTCTTGCATTAATGCAACACTGTATTCTTCTACATCATCTTGCAGTTGTGCGGAGCTTCTAGCAGAGAGTATTAGTGCATATATATGCAATATAGTCTCTTCTTTTAATGTGGTGGAATTAATATCAGATGTGCTAATGGGCATTTCATAATTTAATTTGTAGTGAAAAAGTCAAGATAGCTGAGGAAACAAATCTGTTCTATGTTGTGTGCATTTTTTTAGCAAACTCACAGAGAAAATAATTTCTGTGATTGGGTGGTTGTGTGTATAGATATATGGTAAAATAAAGTAACTTAGAGGTAATTATAATATTATGTGAGGGAATTATGATCATATGTTGTATATCACTAATATGTTGTATAACACTAATTGATTTCAGTATCCATCATTTGAAAAAACGGATTAATCCTGCAAATTAGATTGTAGAAGCCATAAGAATGTTTCTTAAATGAAAGTGATTGCCTAGCTAATACTATGTGTGAGTTAACATTCTTTAATTTCTTACTGATATTCATTTATTATTTAAATGCAGAGGCTTCCTCCAGTACTTAGTCTTCAAGAACTGGAAGAGTACAGAGACAAATTAAAACAACAGCAAGCTGCTGTAAGTAAAGTTTTTTCCTTTGTACCCTCACACAATTTGTTGTCTATAAGTCCAGCAAGCAGTGTAACTGAAAAATATTTGATTTCTTAACACATTAGATACTAAATATTTTTAAAATATTGCATTACGAAAAGTATTACTAAATCATATAATCATATGAAATCATGGAAGTAAATCTTATTGTTAAGTATTGTAACATGGAGCAGATGTGCTAGCTATTTCTTTAGAAACTTGACTTTTTAAATGTTTATCTTATAATGTTCAAAATGGTGCTGAGTAGTACTATCTCTTTGAGGGATTTCCGGCAATGTAAGACATAAAATGTTTTAAAAACTCTTCTTGAAGATGCTGTTTTCTCTTACTTTTCATGTGCCAGTGTGTTATTTGTGGACAAGGGTTTTTAGTGAGCACTGGTACACAATTATTCTGTAATAAACCGAATGAAATGTAATGAGTAGTAACTATGACAAATGAGGAGAAATAAGAGTTACAGCTTTTGAAAGGTACTTGTTACATTGCAGACTTTCCAATTTTCTATTCATGTATTAATTCTTATTCCATTGCTCTTTTGAGATTAATAACATGGTACAGGAAACAAATCTATTAACTGTGGCATTTGGAGAGTATCTGCAAGTAAAATAGAAGTAATAATCCCGTTCACGTCTTCAAAAAAAAATGAAATGTATAGGAAAAGGTTGCATTGTTAACAATACATAGAGAGCAAGTGCCTTCTGCCATGGTCTGCTTTCCCCATAATATACCTATGAAGTTTTGTGAAAGATTAGTGAGAAGTTGAGGAGATGGATATCCCATGTTTATCACCAAGATTTATGAGGAAAGAAGTTGGAAATGAGTGAGAGGTAGTAGTTTTTTGTGTGTTTGTTTGTGTGGTGATGGTATTTTGTAAGTTTAAGAGGACATCTGGTGGTGACCTTGTTTTGCAAGACTGAGACAACCTCACCGAGATACACTGCATAATCCTAATATGTAGTATCAGTGTCATGGCCATTTTTTGCTTTCAGGATGGGAACTGGCTGCAGCTGGGGGAGTGCCCAGTTCTTCCATCACTATCCCCCTGCCACTCAGGATTGGTTGTTGTTTGTTTCTTTCTAAATCTCTTCAAAATGTGTTTCTGGTATAGGAGGGAATTATTTCCTCTTTGGGCATGTGCCAAATTTCTAATATTTGCCAATTTCTTATATGCTGTATTTCATGTCCTTTTGTCATATTTTCAGGTAGAATGTGAGAGACTTGAATGTTTTTTTCTTCTGTCTCAGTTACTATCCATTTATCTTGTGATGGGTCGTTTAGGGTATTGTCTGCCATTAGTGTTTTTCATGGAAGACAAAACTGCAGAATGTTGTAGGTTGTTAGTTCAGTCCTAAAAAATGTTTTAATGGTGAATAGATTATTAGATAGAGGATTCAAGAAGCCTGTTGACATATCACACAATACCTCTGCTTTTGCAAAAAACTAAATACTGCCTTTTTCACTTCAGTGTCTATCCCTATAGCTGACAGAAGAATTTACAACAGCGGTTTGGAGATAACAGCAACTTCTAAATTTCCCTAATTCAAAGCACTTATATGAGTGAGAATTACATGTACTAGAGCTCTGATCTTCCACTTCTCACTGACTGTTACTATCTGCTTTTGCACAGCTGATCTTGGTCATCCCTTCGTTTTCACGGTCACCATAGACTTATTTTCTGTAGTTTGTTCATTAGTTTTCCATTCCACTGGAAGGATTCCAACTTGCTCAGACATTTTTTAATGTATTTATCATGACAACTTTAATTTGTAATTGTCTTGGTACAATTTGCATGAGAAAGTCTTTAATTGTATGTCTGTTAGACTTTTTTTTTTAATTAGTAGTCTAATATCCTTAGCAAAGTTGTTTTTTCTACAGATGATGAAATGTTTTTTACTGATGTGATTAGGAAAGAGAAAATTGTCTGTCCCTTCAGCAGATGTTGTTGGCAGGCATTGATAACCACGGTCACATTCAGTGCTAGCAGTTGCAATTCAGGATTCCAAGATTTAGCACAGCACAATTGTATGGAAGATGCCAAAAGGGGCTTGACAGTTTGGAAATAAATAAAGTAACTGGGGATAATATTGCTCATCTGAAAAAATATCTGAGAGAATACTTGGAATCTCAGAAAGAAAATTAGTATCACTAAGTTCTGTGAAAGAAAACAAAGCACCTGTGACAGGTGCTTGACAGTGTTGAGGTTGTTATTACCTCAGGGTAACTGAGGACTTGCAAAACAAAGTGTAAAAACTGAAAATGAAACGTGTCTTTTATTCATTTATACTGCTTGAATATTGCTTAACAGTGAAGAATCAAACTGTTAGGTTTGTACTAGAGCATTGAATAACTAGCAGGTGTATCCATGTCCTAAAGTTTTTTACAGGTACAGGACTAGAAGGAAGAATGTATTGAAAAAAGAAGGTGAAAATTTCACAGTGCACAGACTGCAGAGTGAACAAAATTTCTTAAGAGCCCCAGGGTCATGTAGGCTTGTGTAGCAATTGTCTTGATAATATCCTATCCTGACCCCACTTTGCTCTGGAGTGGATTTTTGCTACCCTGCAGAGGAAAGCTTTATTAGTTATAGAACAACTATAGGTTAAGAACAACTGAAAAGTTTTAAAATTGCATTGTGGTTCTGGCCTGCTTTTGGTACGGAAGGAGGAAAGCATAGCTGGGTATATGCCCCTTGTCCACATTGTCCCTGATGATATCAGAATACTTGGAAGACCATTTATGAGCAAGTGCTCTTCCAGAGGATGGGAAATGAGCTGGTGGAGCCAATATAAGTTTGTTACAGGAATGCTGATTGACAAGCTCAACTTCGTGCTGTGTTTGACTAAGCAGTCAAGTTTGGAAAAACCTCTTCGTTTCTCTTTGCCAGTAGTGCATTGTGGCTGTCATAGCCAGTTTTGTTTTATTTTCATTTCTGGGAGTATTATTTCCCCAAAAGAATATAGCACAATACCAATAATTTCTTTGTCATGTTTGAAACTGCTTCTTAAATATTTTTAGTCCTTGATGAAAAACAAAATGAAATACACTATTCTCAAGCTTGCATTTATAAGACTGTTAGTGTTGGATTTCTTTTTAAGCTTCTGTGTTTTTGCACGAGAGATGGATTAAGGTAGCAGCAATGCCCGGTTTTAAATTCAATACAGACAGCAGCTCTCAGGAGTATTCTACTTAGAATTCTACTCAGAGCATTGGAGAAAATTTTAAAATATACATATTCTATGTTTCAAAGAAAGGGTATAACATGTAGAGAGTGAATATTCATTTTGATACAGTTTTAATTTAATACAATATCAGTAGGAGAGGTAGGTGTTCTTATGGCTTTCTTAGATCTCCATGTATCATAGTTTAACTCTAGATGGCAATGAAGTATCACACAGTCTCTCACTCACTTCCCTACCAGTGGAGTAGGGGGGAGAATGGGAGGAGTAGATGTGAGACAGCTCTTGGGTTGAGATAAAGGTAGATAATGCAGAAGAAATTGCTAAAATATAGGTAAAGGAAAAACAAAAGCAAGTGAAGCAAACCAAGGAATTCACTGCTTTTCATGGGCAGGCAGCTGTTCAGCCTTCTGCAGGAGAGCAGGGTTTTATCATGAGTAGCAGTTATTTGTGAAGACAAATGCCATCACTTTGAGCATCCTTCCCTTCCTTCTTCTCCCCATAGCTGTATATGCTGAGCAGGACACCTTATGTTTGGGATATCTCATGGGTCAGTTGGGGTCAGCTGTCTCAGCTAGGTCCCCTCTCCACAGTCTGTGCACCCCCAGCCCACTTGCTGGTGAGGTGGCTGGAGGAGTAGAAGAGGCCTTGATTCTCTGCAGGCACTGCTCAGCTGAAATACCTCTGTGTTATCGAAACTGGTTTCAGCCCAAGTGCAGAACAGCCCCAAACCAGGTACTTTGGGGAAAATTGGCTACCCCAGCCCAATCTAGCACAGTGTGCTATCTATATGGTTAACTTAAATTTGTACTCTAGCAATAACATGAGCAGAATGTAAACACTTACAGTGTCCCAAACTATTTCTATTTGCTATTCTAGGATGTTCCTTAACATTCAGAGAGTTGAGTCATCTTAAAATGCCCACTGATCTCTAGATGGCATTGTGAACATTTTTCTTGCTTTGATTCTAAGGAAAGCTGATAATTTTTAATTTTTTATATGTTGTTGTGAAATATTTATTTATAAATTTGAAAATTGCAAAACTTAATAGGGGAGAATCACAAACTTGTAGAACTTTAGTATGGAAACAGCCTACTTAATTGAGATTGCTGTGTATCACATGGAGTGTTCTTTTTTTAAGGTATCTAAGAAAGTTGCAGATTTAATCCTCGAAAAACAGCCTGCATATGTTGAGGTAAGACAACTAACACTTTTCAAGCATAAACTGCTCAATTTTCTGCTGTTATAATGCTGCAGATGTGTCGTCATACTAATTTGTAGTAGGTGTACTAGTGCCTGGTTGGAACCAGCTATTTTTTTGTGCTAAAGCTCTGTCTCTATAGTGAAAACCAAGGGTGTATTGAGTTGAAAGTCCTTAAGATGATGAAGGTTTTGGCATATGGTCATTTTACAAGGCTTTCTGAAGATGAGAATTCTCAGGCTTGGCTGATACCTGTAATGGACCTGGAGAAGGACCTGCTTTAGTGCCCCTGTGTAGGAGTGGTGTCACATCTTATTCCATAAGATAAAGCAGTAGTGGTCTTTCTTAAGATCACTTAAATGCCACTAATTTTAGGCAGTTGTGAGAATCACAGAATATATTGTGTTGGAAGGGACCCACTGGGATCATTGAGTCCAACTCCTGTCCCTGCACAGTGCCGTCCCCAGAAGTCACACCAAGTGCCTGAGAGTATTGTTCAAAAAATTCTGCAAAGTGAAAATGGTGATTGTTATTAGGTTAATCTGAGAATGAACATATGGTGAGTACTTCTCTTTGTATACAGCACTTTACATCACCTTTGTTATACTGGTGATTATGGCAGTTCTTACTTTGGGTGAGAAGTTGGAGAGAGTGTGGAAGCACAAAGATGGCTTCCTGGCTATTAACCTGTGATAGATATCATGGAGCTGCAATTATTTTCCTCTTATCCAGAGTACACAAAATCCTCTTCTTTCACTTGCTCTTATGGCCAATGCATCCAGCCTTAGTGAAGTTGCCATATGTGTTCTGGCATCATTGCCTGGTGAAAGGAGTGCTGCTATTTAAAGAAAAATGGGAGGGGGAGAAGTGGCCATTGCTTGTGTCATCTCCTGCAGTAGCAGGTGGAAGAAAAAGGCTGTAACAGTTTCAGTTTTAGTTAAAGGAGTCAGGTGGGAGGCTGTTGCAGAAGGAGGCTGGTAAGTGCTACTGTGGTTGATACTGTGGTATCATAAGATAGTGTAGAAGGTGGAGAAAGGGTAATTGTATGGTGTAAAAATCTTCTGGGATTATTTCAGTTTTGAAGGTTTGAAATTGATGGTTTTGACTCAGTGCTGCTTTTTCTGAATCCAGCAACTTCACTTTGAAAAATCTCTCACTGCAAAATGGAACTGCAGCAAA
Organism: Petroica traversi; assembly: GCA_025920805.1. Taxonomy (NCBI): domain Eukaryota; kingdom Metazoa; phylum Chordata; class Aves; order Passeriformes; family Petroicidae; genus Petroica; species Petroica traversi. Next base: position 22,319,500 of record JAHLSL010000022.1, read on the forward strand.
TGTTCTTTTTGCTTTTTGCTGAGTCATGTTAATGTTCTTATTGCAGAACATCTTGGTGAATTGCATCTGTTTTATACCTAGAAGTGCTTTCAAATGTTCCAAAGAGACAATTAAAAACCCATTGCGACAGGAAAAATATTTTTAAAACTTTTCTTAAATGAATTTGTGCCTGACTACGTCAATAATCCTTCACTTATTTATGGACACAGGCCTGCACAGAGTTATTCTTGTTAGTAGACTTACTGGAGATTCCTGGTGGGGATTATAGGTCTCACTTTCCCCCTGATTCGTGAAATGAATCTCCTGATGTGCTGTGTGAACTTATAATGGCAGCTCCAGTTCAATGTTCAACTACAGAAACAGATCATTAGAAGAATCAAAAATGCAATTGAACACACCTCCTGGACACATTTTCACTGTGCAAAGTTTACTGTAGCGATATCATGGTTTGAAGCCCATGCCTAGTATGAACTACTGCTCTAACAGGCACTCCTGTGGCCCAAGAGGCACAGACACAGGGTGAGGGATTTTACAGTTTTCTCTTCTTGGAAGAAAGACATGCTTTAGGAACAACCAGAGGTTGAAAGATTGTTTTTTGGAAGAGAAAAATTGTATTCAGCCCTAAATGCTGAGCAGAAGACTCCCTCTTTGTGGATCTTTAGACTGTGCTCTCTCCCCATTCCTCTCCATCCAGTCATGTTCAAAGAAGAGATTTTATAGAATATTGCAAGGGGCAAGACTGGAGTGGAGTTGGTCCTTATTGAATGTGTTTCCTCATATCAACAAGGGAACAATGGCTTTTTTAATAGCTCTGGTATTTGCAAAGTATGTTTTTAGAGAGGAGTAGAAATTGAGGAAAGTAATCTTTGAATTTGGTTTCTTAAGATATTTTGCATATCAGCAGCTAAACTGTCATTTCTACAGAGGCAACATTGGTAACATAAACGAGAAGGTTTTGGTGGAAGTTGCAGCTTAGTGAGTTGGAGACTGACCAGAGCCTGATCTAAAACTGAACTTAACTTTGAACTCACTTTTGCTTGTCCTATCTGTAGAATTAGATCAGTTTCAAAGTGAAAAACTTCCCTTCTCATGGAAAGCACTTGATGCGTTTTGAAATGATGAGCAGAATAAAAAAAAAAAAATAAAGAAATGAAATCTCTTTCTCTGTAGAATGGGGAAAGAATGTACTTTTCTGTAGAGCTGTTCTAACAAAATAAATCCTAATAGCTATATTAAAATATTTATTTTTTTCAATGAGTTGTGATCATGTTAGGCACTTCACTAAGTCAAAATCAAACTAAATTTAGGTCACCTCTGCTGAAGAGTTTTCAGCTGAAAGTCAACAGGATACAATTAAAATTCATTATGATATGACATCTATTAAATTGGTAGAACACAAGTGCTTCTAAACAAGAAAATGTTGTGTGAAACATTATTTTTTTGGTTTTTTTTTTGTTTTGCTGCTCTCTGGCAAGTTAATGCAAATTAAGCCCTGTGCTTCTATCCCTGAAGCTTTGATCCTAATGCATTAATGGTGTAGAAATTCTTAGGCTAAATGTGAAATATATAAATGTAGAGGGTCCCACTGTAATGAAAACGGATTTCAAATATCTTATCTTTAAAAGAGAATTATATTTTAAAATATAATTTATATCAATGTTACATTGCAGTGCTTAGTGTATATAAAATGATGAAACAAATAATACATAAAGTAACTCTACAGAGTCTTTATAAGGTTTCAAGAGAAATCTACTTATCAGTAGTCTTCACTGGTGTGTAGTGTGCATATTTTTTTAACTTGTATATTTGTTTAACCTCTTTTCTCTCTGTAGGAACTTGAACGTGTTACATCATTGCAGTCCGGCCTTCAGTTAGCAGCAGTTATTTGCACAAATGGAAGAAGGTATTTTGCTTAAGTAATTGCAGAGATTGGAAGTGGGGAAGTATTTAAGAGCAATCTGTAAACTCAGGAAGTTTGCTCGGTGATGTTATTTCCTGTGTATATACTGAATTCACTATTAGCAATAGTAGTTAGAGATACTGAAACAGTTGCAAACTCTTGCAGCTCTCACTTTTGCAGTTGGGAATTCTCGTTGAAACAGAAAGCTTTGAATACACCACTGATCCACAGACAAGTGCAGAAGGGAGGAGGATGTACTTTCCTAGTAGTCTGTTAGTATAATTTCATTTTCTGTGTTTCCCTAACAATGCTGCCAATCTTGTTTTCTACCGTGTATTTTATTGGACTTGTTAGAATTGATTAGAAGTAAGCTTTATTTTATGAATTGTTGAAGATCATGTTAATTTTTAACTTGCAGACACCTGAATATAGCAAAGGAAGGCTTCACACAAACTAGTTTGGGGCTACTTGCAAATCAGAGGAAACGACAGTTGCTTATTGGGCTTCTGAAGTCTCTGAGAACAATAAAAACACTGGTATGTACAGTTGTTTTTATTCAGTGACAAATACTTGTCTTCATTTCTGTGTAGTAATGACTGGATTTTTTTTTTGGTGTTTTTTTAGCAAAGAACTGATGTGCGTTTGAGTGAGATGTTGGAGGTAAGTCCCTACCAGACTGGTATAATTTGAAGCTATTCTAAGTATACATTTGTCAGTCATCTTAATTTTGTCTCTTGCTTTCCTCTTGCAAACTGGGTATATGCATGGGATAAAATTATATTTTCATTCTTTTAATTTGAGAAAAACTTAATATCAAATTAGATAGCCCCTCTGCTGGGGGAGAGTAATTTCTATCAAAAACTCATTCCTGCCTTTAGCTCTCACATGGAAGCTTGAGTTAGGTCAGTAATAATATTGTGGAGTCTTCACTTAACCCTGCTCTCAACTTACACCTCTTTTCTTTAGCTTGATGTTTGGGGGAAAAAATGGTGAGATTTAGCTGATTGTTGATATGCTGGGTCTGAATAAAGAATTTCTCTTTGTATATTACTGTACAAATTTATTGATGGGCTCCCTGCTTGGTATGTTATTTTAAAATGTAGTAACCTTCTCTCCTTATTCATTGGGTTGACTTTTTAATTCAGTTGTAGAAAACATTGCACCATGCTGGCCATGACACTGAAAATTCTGATGCTGTTATGTATACTGTCTAAAAATGCAGTAGATACAGAGCAAAATAAGATCTTGTCTTAAGGTGGTTAATTGTATGAAAGCAAGCTCAGGATTTTATTGACAGATTTATTACATGCAGCGTAACACTTTTGACTTGAGAGTTTGCCAAATATTTACAGCTAATACTGGATGGAATGTCATGGTGACAATCATCAGTTATTAAATCTGGAAATTGAATCTTAATAGTTTTAACTTTCAAGATTCTGTGAATTTAATTCCGTCTTGAGCAAGTCACCTTGTGTCAGCAAACTTTCTTACTCTTTACCAACCAAAACTGCACTCATTTTTGGGTGGCATAAATGCTTTCTGCTCAGTAAGCCCTGTGCAATGATTAGCTTTTAATTTCCTTGTTTGGAGTTTGTTTTGTGTTTTTTAGATGAATTTTCTCTGCAATAGAATATTGCTATTAAAACCAATTTAATTTCAGAAACCCCTCTATCATAATAGTTGAATATAAATTGCCCTCTAGGTTTTTACACTTCAATCAATGACTGAAATTCCTGTAGCAGCCTTGTGTTTGAGTTCTCTAAAACACATAATATAGCAGATGTAATTATGACCAAAAAAAATGGAACCTATTAGCTATTAGAGAGGGCTTTTCTTCCTCCAAAATTCTTTCTGGTCTCATGTCGAATAGAATACAAAAATAATAGGTTCTAAGGCAATGCCAAAGTTTTGTTGGTAAGATCCTTGGATTTTTAATTTTTCTGCATGTGGTTTTTTTTTGTAATGGCATTCTCATATACTTCCTGATTGAGCTGTCTACCTATTGGATATTCTTCGTATATACTAGGATACTGTGTCCATAGTGTGTTCTTTGTTTTCTAAGACCTTCTGTGAGTCAATAAATTTAAATTAATTTCTAATGAGATATAGAATGTGTCAATTTAAATAGCGTTTATTTGGGCGTAATATTGAGAGTGTCTTCCTTCTCTCCTTTTATGTTTTATAAACTATGGGAACAGCCTGCCAGTTCCTGAATGAACCTCTTTCCCTGCTCATGAATAGATAAGTGGGAAGGTGTTAGTTGTTCTGTAATAAAAATTTTGTGATGTATTTTTTATGTATGCATAAGGAAATAATACAGCAAGTTGTTTGCATAAGGTAATGAAATACCTAGTGTTTTCAGATGTTGCTAATTCTAAACTATTTGCACATAAGTGCTGCAGTAGACCCTCATTCTTTTCCTTTACTGTATAGACAGGAGAGGCAAAATATTTATTCTTAATGTTTATACATAAGCATGCAAGCAAAAATGGGTATTGCACTATGCTTCAGATGAGCTTTCAATTGTATTTTTTCCTAAGGAAGAGGATTATCCAGGAGCTATTCAGCTATGCTTGGAATGTCAGAAAGCTGCCAGCACTTTCAAACACTACAGTTGTATAAGGTAGGGCAACGTTGTGCAGATGTCAGCTTCTGTATGATTTTATTTGTGAATGGTATAAACGAGTGATCATTGATTCTTATTCTCTAAAGGAAGTTTAATTGAAAAGTAATTTTCAGCTTAGAAAAGTAAAATTGAGGCAGTTATAACAGCTAACCAGTCTTCACAGTCATAACAGTATATAATCAATGTTTAGACTATAAAATAGTTTTGTAACTGTTGTAATATGTTGGCAGATGAAGTTTCAACTTAAAATGAATTATAACTGTGCTACAACCTCCAGCCTAGAAATACCTGAGCTGAGTTTTTAATGAGAAGTTTTTATTCTGGAATGAATTTGCCAATAGCAAGATGACTTCTGCATGTTAACTTACCTTAATTCTTGTCAGTGAAATTAGCAAGTGCAGAGTTCATGCTAACATGAAGAAATTGCTTTCAGAACTGAAACTAATCCAAATATCTGCATTTTCAAACTTAGACTTAATGTTTCCACTGCTTTAAAAAAAAAAAAAGCAATAGCAGGAAATGCTCATAAACCCCAGCAGGAGATATAGTAACATCAGATTATTATGGAGGTCCTTCTGTTTGAAGGTTTGTTGCATGTGAAGAAACAATGAAAAAACAGTGGCTGTGCTCTTTAGTGTTTAATTGCGTTCTTTTTGATGCTGTTTTTTTTCTGTTTAAAATTTTCTTTGGAGGGTTTGTACTCAATTTATCTGATGGAAACAAAAAGGTGATGGGCATATAATTTAAACACAGAGAGCTAAGTAGAGGTGCTAGAATCTGTCTTTTGATAAAGACCCTGTAGGAGAAGATTCAGAGCACAGAAGGAAGTTGCCTAAAATCAGACTTGGTGATTATTTAGTGAAAACTGTGCTTTCTGTGATTGAAGAGACTATTGTGCCTATTTCTTTGTTGCTTTGACCCTTCCAAGCAAAAACATAGTAGTCATTTTTTGGTTTTGTGGGGTTTTTTTTATTTTTTTTTTGCTGCTGTTGTGAAATTTTTAAAGCTGATTGTTGCAAAGGTGCAGTGATGCCTTTCTTTGTCCTAAATTATTTCTCATATGGCAGCTATTTTTGCTATTTTCTTATTCCAACTTTAAATGTTTTTCTAGAAAAGCTTAAATTCTCTTTTTCCTATAGCATTTCTGTAAGGAGTTCCTGAGCAACAAGTAGAAATTACTATAGTTTGCAAAGACTTGATAGCCCTGACCCTTTTGGGTATGTTCTGCTGTAGACCACAGTGCCAAACCAATACATTTAAAGCAAATTTCTTGGGGATTGGGAGCGTCTTTGAATGCTTGGTTAAATCCTAGGAGGACAGAGTCTTATCTAGATCCTCTTAACACTGTTGCATTATAAACCTAGAATAATGTGCCTTTCTACATAGCAGTAGTGTGATAGTGCTATTTGGACACAGCAACAGCAGCTTAATGGTTTATGATAAACTGTGTTGTGGCTCAATAGCAGGGATTTTTGAAATGTTTATATAACCAGTAATTTTATTCTAAACATTTTTTTCTTTCATCAATAGTGAGTTAAATTCAAAACTGCAAGACACCTTGGAACAAATAGAGGTAAGAATTAATATACTGGTGTTTAGTATACTTAATTTACCTCTAAGTATGTGTTAGTATTTAATCTCTGAGTACTAGAGTTTTCTAGTAAAATGTTGTTAGCAGTTATAAAATGTGTACATTTCTTTCAGTTACTCTCTTTGCGTTCTGTAGGCATTGCTGTTCATGTAGACTTTAGTGCTGTAATCAACCTAAATGCTCTGTAATATGGTGTCAAATTATGACCCAGTCACTAGTTGTGCTCACTGTAAGTGGTAGAGCAGTCAAATTAAAAGTCCCATAACATTTGAAGTATTGAACTTGTAAAGAGTTGTGAGAAATAAATTAACAGCAAGCAAGATCAGTTTCACAGGAATTTTTAGAGGTCTGCAAACTGGAAACTGCTGAATATGACCAGTACTTAAACTGTAGGAAGTAGGACTTGCATAGCTGTGAAGGATGAGACTGAGGATGGTTTAAGTTGGTAGATAGTATCACAAAAGCAAAGGAATGTAAAATGTTAAGTGTCTTCCTGGAAATTGATGGAAAAGGAAGGTGTTCTTTGAACTCCACTACTAGCTAATTTTGAGCTCAAACTTGGCAAGCTTTGTGCAAGAAGTCCAGCAGTGTAGGTATGTTTAATGTATATGTGATGCATGTAATGCGCATACATGTAATGTTTAGCAGGAACCTAAATTAGCTATTTGAGCAGCTCTCTACTCCCATCTTCACATGCACTTCAGAAAGTCAGGCTAGCACATGTTTTATCATACCTTTTTATTTAAGTCCCTGTTAAATTAAAACTTTGTTCATTTCCTTCAGTTATGTCTTTGTACTTCAGCTTTTATGCAAAGCTTTTTTTGTTCCTTTAGTCTTTCTCTGGTAGTGCTTTATTCAGAGCCTGTCTGGTTCAAAAGAGCTGTTGGAATGACTGTTTTCTTCCCACTCTCACACAGGCCCTGTAAGAGTGAGCACTCTCATTTTTCCCTTGTGAGCAAATACTGATGTTGCTTAAAAGGAGACAGGCATCTTTACTTCCTTCCAGTAACAGCTTTGAAGAGCAAATTCTGGTCTTTTCAAAATATAATAAAATGTGCCATATTGGTTGGTGAAAGCAATTCACAGCTGGCTAAATAATTGTGTTCAATATTTTTATTTAGTACTTGTAAATTTATAAAAATATCTTGCTTTCTTCCTGTGAAAGTACCTCATTTTCCATGGAGTTGTGCATGTGGAAGAAACAAAAGTCATCCTTGGATCCATGGAGTGTTGCTGAGAAGTACATGTCTAATTAATATAGAATAATATTCTGCTAGTTAGGATTTCAATAATGAGTCTTTTCAATAGTTGAGGGCCCTTCCTTAAGTCCATTCCTTTTCTCTATTTTTGTCCTATTTTAATTTAGATTTTAATACAGATCTTTTTTATTATGTTACAAATACAATGCAAGATGGCTATAGTGGAAGGAACTATTGAAAAATATAACTGAAAAGATAAATGTTCTCTGTGTTTAAGAGCTCTGTTCATGGGCAGTTTGATATCCCAGTTTTTCTCTTTGTACAGCTGTTCTGCAAGAAACAAGAAGTATATGGCTGAAATTCAAATTGCTAGTAATGTTTTAGATGATGAATCTTTAGGGTACTTGTCCTTTTACCATTTGGCTTAGGGAAGAAAGTACAACAAATAACCCCCACCAAATCTCTAGGAGTAAAACCAAAAATATTTTGTGACTAGTGATGTGATTCATGAAAATTTTCCAATGGAGTAAGTAAAAGTACATAAGGGACTAAACACCCATCTATTGTGGTTTCTATATTTAAGAGCAAGACAATATTGCAAGATCATTAAATAGTAAGAATTGAAATGGCTTTAGTGTCTAGCAAGGAAAGAAAATACTTGCTAACTGTGTATCTTATTATATGTTATTGATTCGTTCTGCTTTTAGTTTTTGCACTGTTGTTTGAAAATAACTAGAGTTAGACTGTGCATCTGAATTTATTATGTTGTATACATGAGAATTATGTTATTAAGCTATGTAGTCAAATTCTTGAAAGCTTTATTAGTCATTAAATACATGATCCTATAGAAGAGTTTTTTTTCATTTCACATAATAGGTGAATTTCATTGGTTGCAGAGCTGTTCAGTATTCTCAGACACAGCTCTGCTGGCAGATGCTGTATTTGTGTGTCTGCTTTCTATTTTTACTCTCTCAGGTACAGATTGTTGTGCTGATGTAGTATTTATAAATGGCTGCTTGGCAGTGAACTTCTAATTCAGATAGTGTTAGTTCCATTTCAGAGATGCAGTCAGAGGATTAAGAAGTCTATAATTGAATTGCTTGTGCTGAAACCCCCAAATCTGTGTTTTTCTTAGGGGTGGAAGTAGACCAGCTTAGAAATCTCAGCTCTCCCATTTGAGGTTTCTGGCCTTCTCAAAGTAAACATCACTTTGAATTTGACTTCAGTGAAATAATGTCCTTTTTCTTGCTTGTTCTTGGGAATTGTAGAACTCTTTGACTGACACTGAAGTACTTACACTGCAGGAAGTAACATTTAAGCACCTCAGAACAGTCCAGTCTTGGTTACTTATGACTGTAATTATCAGACTGTTTAACTAAACATCTTCCTTGCTTGCTGTTGTTTAAGTAATGTATTACTTGGCCTATTTTTATTTAGTGTTTAACACATATTTTCTTTCATTTTTATAGGAACAACTGGACGTAGCGCTTTCTAAAATATGCAAGAATTTTGATATCAATCATTATACAAAGGTTCAGCAGGCTTACAGGCTGCTTGGAAAAACACAGGTTAGTACTTATCTTCTGAGGAAGTCACAAAGAATACTCATGTCACAGCAGGAAGCTTTGAGTACTGTGATGGAAATTTATTTTCCTCATTGTTGTGGTTTAATCCCAGGGGGGCAGCTAAGCCCCACACAGCTGCTGGCTTCCTCTTCCTTAGTGGGATGGCAAAGTCAGAGGGCAGACAGGTGTTCAGTCATCCCCAGGACAGCAGGACTGCAACATGTTACAGTGACTGGTGGAGACAAACTTCTTCACTCCAAACGTTCCCCTGTTCTGTCATCTTCCCCCAGCTTTTATTACTAAGCTTGACACCACATGTTGTGGAATATCCCTTTGGTCAGCTGTCCTGGCTGTGTCTCCTCCCAACTCCTTGAGCACCCCCAACCCACTCTGGAGATTGGGGTGAGAAGCACAAAAGGCCTTGACCCTGTGCAAACCTTGCTTAGCAATAGCTAAAACATCCCTGAATTATCTACACTCTTTCCAGCACAAATCAAAAACACGGCCCCATGCTCCATACCAGCTACTGTAAAGAAAATCAACTCTATCCCAGCCAAAACCAGCACACTAATGCTGGATTTTGGCAAATATATGGATACAATGGTTTTTATGAGGCTCACATAAATTAACATGACTTGCTATAGATAAGCTGTGTGTTACCGCAACATGTAGCTTTTTGGACAGGTTATTACTGTAGTGGTTGCATATTTCAGCTCTATTTATACTGCTGTTTGCAACACTTATTCAATTTGGTCAGGTGAATACTATATTTTATAGCTAGGCTTGTGTTTCTGGGTTGTGCACAACCTCTGCCTTGAGTATTTCCATTTTATATTGTACTCTTAACGTGATGGGAATGGAGCAGGTGAGGAGATAGTTTTTTTGCAGTAAAATACATCCCACAACATGTCAAACACATACTGTGGACCTGTCCTGAAAGTTATATCTGCGTGTGCCTAGAGCATTTTTTGTGTAAATAAGAGTAGACCTAAGTTCTCTCATGCTTCTTTTTTTTAAATGCGATTTCCAGATTTCTGAAGCATATATGATGTAAGATTGCCTTCCTTGGGTTTGTTTGAAATTTTTGTTTGCTTGTTTTGCTCCTTTCTAGTTAGAACCTTTCTCAAAGGTGGGTTATTTTATTTCTGTCTTGACTGTGAAAACAGTGTAGCTCTGAAATAGGATAGAAATGGATTTATCTTCCCATACTTTGTTAATGTGCAGAATTATTGGAATGCCTGATGACTGTAACTTAAAATCAGGGGAGAAGATTTTTTTCGTTAAAAAGGGGAAAAAAAGCCTTTTTCTTTTTTTAGTGCACTGCTCCAAGTCAAGTGCATGACATGTTGAGAAAGGCAGATATTTGTTGGGGAGGAATGAAGTTTCTGACAAAACGAAAACATTATTTGTTACTGCATGGTTTTGCTTGCTTTGTTCCATTATAGAGTGACTTGGTTTTGATGTTCTTTTTATTACTGTTAAAGTACCTATTTTGAACTTGTCCTGAAAATAATTCAGTTGCCCTGTTATTGAAATATCTCCCATATTGACCTCTTTGCAGTAAACATAACATCAAGATCCTTCAGTGTCTTCAGTACTTTTCATTATTTCGTTTGTCATTCTATTTTCTTTGGCTAATTCAAGTTTGGACTAGCTATAGAAGATAAGCTGTTTTCAATAGAATTTAAGCAGAATTGCTTCTGTATTTCTTATGGAGTGATTGAGTTCTCAGCTCTTGTCAGTAGCTAAAAATGTAAGATAGGAAGTAGTGAAACTGAACATTTTCAAATCTGCAGGATCTGATAACTTTATTCTTGCATATGAAAGATTATTTTTGTCAGTTCCTATATACTGTGTGCTGATTATATGTATGTCCTGAAATAGAGAGAAAATTCAGTTTCTGAATTAGAATAATGTTACATACAGTTTATTAACAACAGGGACACTTGGGAAACATCCTGACTTGAAACTCAGACATGATTATGGCAAAATGAGTATGTTATATAGTTGTTAGTCCTTAGTACATCTATGTAACTTTTCCTAGAAAAAGTAGTCTTTTTTTTTCTTTAAAAAATGACTTTTTTTCTATTAAAAAGAGGAGTTTTGTAGGAAATTCATTAGATGATGTCCATGCCTTTCTGTAACAATTATTCTTTGGGTTCTTCACTCTGGCATGTGGATGAAAGACTATAATCATAATTTTAGTGATTGCAAAGGAAGTATTTTTTTTTTGGTTGCAAGTGTTTACACTGGGAGAAAGAGCATGAGTCTCAACTAATCCTTTTTTGACACATTATCAGTGATTTGGAGGGTAAATAAATGAATAAATTCTATAATTATCTTTATTATATAGGTGTAAAAGTAATATTTACTAGTGACAGAGTACAATAAAAGTTAATTACAGAGGGAAGATGGCAGAGGAAACTGATTTTACTTGTCATACCAGAACTCTGTTATTTACCTATATTGTAATATTGCCAAGATCTGTGTTAGGTATTTTTGAGACAGGGATTATTGGAGGGCATACTTAAAAGTGTTCAGTACTGAAAAAGATGCATGTTAAAGGTGATGTCATATGACAAATTGAATTGTACTGTTTGAATTTATGTTACTCCATTTCTTTCAGACAGCAATGGACCAGTTACATATGCACTTCACTCAAGCCATTCACAACACTGTGTTTCAAGTAGTCCTTGGATATGTGGAGCTGTGTGCAGGAAACACAGACACCAAGTTTCAGAAGTTGCAGTACAAGGACCTCTGTACAGTATGTAATTCTTATATATATGTATGGTGTTTAATTGGAAGTTTTTCTCTGTTTAATTGTACCTTATGTCAGTAGGGACTCCATTGTTAACCCTGCAGCTACTCTGCTTCTTAATACAGCTTATGACTATTTGAGACACTTGTTACTCACAACTTAATGTTGATTTTGATTGCACTAAATCTTTGCACTTTGAAGTTATTGTACACTTCGTCTAACAAACAAAGACCAACATTTCAGTATGTGTGCATCTTCAGTATGATGTGTTGGTTATTGGAATAACTATTATCTTTGAACTTTATTCTGGTGCATTTAGGTAGTATTCACAGTTTTTCTGATACTGGATTTTAGGAAGAAATTCTTGTAAAGATGCTAACTTATTTGGAGTCTTCCCATTATTCCTGACTTTGTATCATTCACTTTTCATTCTCACATTTAAGTTTGCACTTCTAAAACCAGGACAAGGGACAGCTGTAATATTGAGACTTGAAAGCCTGATGACAGGCAGATCATGGATTAGGAATATACATGTATTTTCCTCTAGTATAAATTTTAAGTGCAGTTTCTTGCATATTTTGTAATGTTGTTAGAATGAATTACTGTAGTTTGAGTAGCATTTTAAGTTCAGTCTTTAATTTTTTCACTGGTGATTTTACTGTGACACCCTGAGAAATTTTCTAAAACTTCAGTGATGAGGAAGAAGAATGTGAGATATTTTTGGTGGTGTTAACATTGAATTACAATTTGAAATTATATTTCTGTCTTGCATGTTCTTTATGATGCTGGTTTCAGTCACAGACTAAGCCCTCATCATACTTCATCAATTTAAGGACCCACCCCATCAGTTGCAATTTATTAAATTAAAAGATAGTCACAAGGAGATTAAAGTTCTTTCACTTCTCTTGTCTCCTGGGTTCCTGTAGCTTGCACTAGTAAACAAGACATCTGCATTGTTAACCATACCATTTTTAAGAGGTGCCTCTTTGACTTAAAAAGCTTACATAATCTAAGAGCCTTCATAGACATAAAAATGTGATAAGCAAAGTAAATTGATTGGGAGTAATTGACCTAAGTATTCATTAACATAATGAGTAAGATTCTGGATAGTTGATATTTCCACTTCACTGAGATTAATTCTAGCTGCAGAAAGCCAGCAAACCCTGATCTTTGTTCTCTAGACTGCAGTCCTTTCATCTTTCTGCTATAAGCCTTCTGAGTGTGGTTTTAATTTTTATTTCTTAGTATCTAATGAACTTTTCTTGTAACTTCTTTTTTTGCTTTATACTTCTGTATGCCCTTCAGTTTATTTCTCGATCCTTGCTAATATTCATGATACTAAGCCCATTTATTTACTCTTACAAACTACTACTGAGCTGCTTCTGACCTAAATGTTCTAAAATACAGGTTGTGTGTTGCTGTTTATCCTTACACTTGAGCATGTAGGGGATCTTTCAGATACTTGGAAATACCACATTTTGTAATACAGAGAAAGAGGGTGGCTTTAACTGCATGGTTACAAAATTATTACCTCTTTATTTCTATTAGTTTTTATTTATGCAAAACCTTAATGGGAGGATGCATGAATTATGTGATAACCCTGTAATAGCTGGCATTCTGTTTAAAGGAAGATACTCACACTTTGGGACTTATTGTGCTATGAATATTGCTGTAACTGCATTGAAATTTACTTCTAAAATTTTTTATTACTATCTTGGTAACCATTAGGTACTCAGGGATAGGCTGCAGATGGGAAATGTTGGTCTCTAGCAAACCATGCTGTTCAGTGTTGGTTGTTACCTGTTCCAATGCATTTGTGAAATCAGGGTGCTGAATAGGATGAACTATCATCAATTTCTAACTTCCCGTAGAAAAACCAGCAGGTTTTAATCTCAGGCATTCAGTTGTTGGGGAATAAATGGTTTAAGACTGGAATATGAGCCTTATTTCTCTTTGTTTTGTTCAAGTGAGCACTCTCTTCAGGCTGCCCATGCTGTTAAGCCAGGATGCCCTTAAAATATAAAGGGTTATGGAGTAGTTACTCTAATTAAACAAGGGTAGTCATATAAAATTGAAGTATTCATTTTGAGGCAGATATTCTGCTGTGTGTTTCTAAAAATCTGTCAGATTAACTCATCTAGCTTATTTCCATTGTATGTGGGTCGTGGGGGACTATAGTGGCTTTTTTCTTTGTTTGTGTATATTTGGATATTATAATAATGTGAATATTTTAGAAAAGAATAATGTATTTGGAAGTTCTTATGCTTTTATTACAGTTAGTGCCTGTGCACTCAGAGTCACTGTTTCATTACTGAGTGTTTATTTTCTTAGCAATATGCTGTGCTTTTACATGTTTTCTCTTTTTGAATATTGCTGGAGCAGGGCAAAGCTTGGCTGCTTCAGTCTCAAGTTCTGATTTTCTTTATTCTAGTATAAACTCAAAGAAATTCAGTTGTTTCCTTAGTCTAAATTGAATTATCTTACTATTTAGTAAATAATCCTTTCTTCCTGTCCACCTGAAAGTCACTGCGTCTTCAAGTACAGTGACCTGCACAAAGAAACTCTAGATTTTAGATACTAAAAGCCCTGAAATACAGTAACATGTCCTGGTAAGTTAGTAGAGAACATTGCTGAATCAGCAAGTTTGTGGGGTTTGTTTTTGTTTGGTTTTTTTTTAAGATACTTCTTTAAAGATCATTCAACCCAATGGGGTACTCTCCAGGAAGGCTTCTCTGTAACACTGAAGTACAAAAGTCTGTACACTGAACTGGCACTCGTGGTGGCTGCATCCCTCTGACAGTGAGATGTGCTGACCATTAGACCTTACTTCAGTATCTGTGTCACTGTAAAATAAATGAAAGAGGTAGTTAACATACAGGCAAATTGAGAAAAGGAAATAAAAGAGCATTTGATTAGTTGACCAAAATTAGGAATCTGTCTCCTCTCAAAGTACTTTTGAAAATGAAACTGATGTATGTCAGATCAGCTGTATGAAATGAGTTGGTTTTGCATGGTTTGTGTTGCTACAGCAAAAAATGCACAGAGTTTGGATGTTTCACAGTACTGTATTGTTTTTCTGTAGCACATTACATCAGACAGCTACATTCCATGTCTGGCTGATCTCTGCAAAGCCCTCTGGGAGGTCATGCTCAGCTACTACCGAACCATGCAGTGGCATGAGAACCATGACCAGGATGAGGCAGCAGTTGTGTCTTCTGGTAAGAAACTCCTGGAAGCAAAGCCTCTGATACTTGCAAATAACTTTTCTTATATAACTTGTGCTCAAATTATTAATTTGTGTGTTGGTATCTTTGTGGTCTCGACTCAATACCTTCAGCATTTTTGCTTATGGTGTGCAGGAGGGACTAAAACAATCACTGGATTTTTATACACTTCAATATAAGGTTAATTTTTTAATGAATATTTGTATGTGCCAGTCTTGCAGATATAAATTATTTAATTTTAAACAGTGCTTAGGGGAAATGTCCTTCCCCTATTGTGTGGAATCCTAAAAAAAGATAATAAAAAAATTTAAAATGTGGATTTGTTGCAGCTGTTTCTTGAGTAAAAGCCGTGCTTGAGATGAAAGTTTTTATAGCTATGCTTTAGACATAAAATTCAGAGTTGAAGTATTTGCTTTTGTGATGCACTATATGAAGAAAGATTCTAAAGTTTTGATTGAATTGCCCATTCTCAATAATATTTACATGTATATTTTAAATAGAATAGTTACATTTTCT
The DNA here is from genome assembly GCA_025920805.1 of Petroica traversi. Classification (NCBI taxonomy): domain Eukaryota; kingdom Metazoa; phylum Chordata; class Aves; order Passeriformes; family Petroicidae; genus Petroica; species Petroica traversi. The sequence continues at coordinate 22,334,882 of JAHLSL010000022.1, forward strand.
TCTCTTGTGTCCATTTTGCTGTGGTTTTTACAGATGCAAAATCAAGCAGGTACCATAAACAACTTATTTCATGGAAAAATTATCACAGTAGACTCCTTATACAGCCATATATGCACTTATAAAACTAGTTCCCCTTAGTGCCGTTATATGTGATATCCTGAGGAAAGGAAATATTTGCAGTCTAAAGCTTTTTACAGGAGCCAGTAAGCCTAATAAAGTGAGATACACAGCCACATACATAATTTTCAATGAGTTGTTTTTAAATGCATGCCAGAGTGTTATGGTATGTTTGCTAATCTTCTGCCACTCAGTTTTTAATTTCCTGGAGATGTGGCTTAGCTATAATGTACTATTGAAATGTAGGTAATCTACTGAATCACTTTTTCAAATACCTTAACAATGATAGAGTACACAGAAGGGAATTTTACAAGTACAGTGTAATTTCAGAGGGACTATAAATATTTACTGGTTGTTTTTCTTCTAAAACGTATTACTTATTCTAGAGTAATTATTAAACTGTATATGAAATTCACATTTCATAATTACTGATATAATGGCTATGATGAAGTCAATATGTGATAAAGTCAAATAGTAAAATTTCTGTAGAATGGACATGTATGTCAGAGGGAGGCAGTTCAGGAGGTTATGCTGAAGTTGTTCCTCAAATGAGCCCCATAGACTGGAGCAATGGATGTACCACCATGTCTGGCTTTTATAATTTTGGGAGCTCAGCTGAACCAGTATTGTCCCAGGTAATGTCAGCACTCTTAGAAAGTACCTTAAATGTGTCAAGAGACTCTTGATCTTAGGGCACAAGTAACAACTGTAGAAGTGAAAACTTGACTTAAAAAGCATTATTTATATAGCTCTTTGTGTTTTAATAGTGAAACGTATCCAAAAGAAGTCCTTAGAAAGGCAGAATTAAGTATTTATATGCAGAACTCGTTTAATCAAACTGAAGATAAAATTAGTGAACTAAAATTATCAACATAAAATGAAAGAAATTGTATGTCATAGTTAATGAGTTACTACTTATTCTATGATTTTGTAGTTTGTACAGTAAACAGCAAATTGTGGTAATACGGGATTTAATTCCTGAAAATAAACTACTTATTGGCAAATTTTCCATTACGCTGTTGGTTGTGGTCAGAGCATTGTTTGTTTTTAGTAAAGAATCAAACAGAAAATGAGTTTTAAAGGAACCTGTGCAGATCATTTTTGTCTTCCCTGCTCAGAGCAAAGTGAACTTTGAAGTCACACAGGTTTTGTGTGAGGGCTTGCTTGGTTCAGGTGGATTTTCACATACCATGAAATTTACTATGATGTTGATGTAATATACACGTATTCATGAGGCAGTGATTTGACAGAAGACCTGAAAGTGAGTGGTAAAATGATCACTATAGCATTTAAATTTCTGGTTTCACAAGTGTAATCCTAGGGGTAAAAATTGGTTAAAACTCTAGTATCTGTAAAAGATTCAAAGAAAAGCAAGAAGAAAATCATGTAGGATGTCAATTGAATTTCAACCATTTTAATTTTCATAAAGTTTCATTTATAGTACTATGTAAATTCTGTGCAAGACCTGATTAGTATTCAAAGTGTGAAGCTAGAAGACATTGATTGATTCCTTTTCTTTGCTTTCCTCTACCATGCAAGGATTAAACAAAAAGCTTTTGTTATGACTGAAAGCTGCCTTTTTAAATTTTTGAGAAATACTGAAAAAGCTGAAGAACTACTGTATTTAAATCAGATGTCTAGAATAATAACTCCTGGGTGGGTTTTGATCCTTATTTTTATGTGTAGTTATGAATATTTATGTGTTCTCTACCTGTTCCAAATTCCTCAATGCAAAATGTGTAAAAGCTTGTGCAGTCCTTGATTTTTAAGGAAGTTATCCTAAATTAATGTGTTTGCATGTGTGAAATTAGCTGCAGTCCAGTTCATTAAAAGACTGGAAACAAGACTTCTTAGCATGACTGGATATAAATCAGGAGCATTGGGAGACTGATAGATCTTTTTAGTGAATAATAACATCTATATTGCAGTGTCTGGCCAACCATTCCTTCATGAATGGCAGTTTGTGAGTACAGGGACCATAGTCTTAATCCAGAGAACAGGTCAAAGACACTGACTTGTTTAGCATTGGCTTCAGTCTGTAGAAGTTCAAAAGAGAGGACGTTGCAGAAATGTACAAAGAGTGTGCTGTGGTTTTGTTTCCTTAGATAGTCTAAGAAAGGTTAAATCCACTTAGAGGTTTTCTGCTTGGGTTGTTCTTTCTGTTTATGTTTCATTTAATCTTCCATGAAAGATCAGGAAAATGCATTTGTCAGAATTATTACTTTCAGAAGATGAGCATGTTTAGGTACAGTTACTAAATTATGATTTATGTAGGCAGTGGGTAATATTTATTTTATGATTTTTCTTTTGTAAACTAATTTTTTTTTGCATATACAGTTTAATAATTACTCTAGAATAAGTAATACATTTTAGAAGAAAAACAACCAGTAAATATTTATAGTGTGGAATTATGTTTAGGTCTTGCTTGCATGTGAAGCAGCCTTTTATCATCTCATTTTGAGTTATTGGGGTAAATTCTCTGTTAACCTACAAGCAGTTTCAATGTCTTTACACAGGAAAAAGTTGAACACAGCTTTGCAGCATTGAAAGAAATTAATATCCCTAATATAAACCCAAATTATGGACTGTATTTTATTATATTTCTAATACTGATCAGGAGTTACTCAATTGACAGTACTGGAACTTTTACATTCTGGCTGGTTATTGTGGTTCTGTGTTCTTGAGTTCCAGCCTAGTGGGCAAGCATTTTAACTCAACTGACTTGCCAGTTGCTCTTGGTAGTGTTTGTATATTTGTTACTGTAATCCCTAGCTTGCAGATAAAGCTTTCTCAGTGTTTGATAAAGTTCATAATTTAATAAGATGTCCAGACACATCTTATGGCTCCATCTGATAGAAATCAAGCAAGGCCAGCATGCTTCTCAGTACTAATCTTCTCCACATTTCTTTTTTTAATTTAAGTGATGGTACAGATGTAGAAGAAGTCCAATTTTTGTTGTTCTTGTTAAATGCATAAACATTCTTATATAGGCAGTAGTTCATTTTCTGGGACAACATGCTCTGGAAAGGTTCAAATCAGAAACCAGATGGTTGATAAGGATAAGGACTATGTGTATGATACCCTTCTACGTACAAAGAGTCTGGCCTAGGTCAGGGAGAATGAGGCACTGCCAAGTGCTATTTATATTGGTGATTGATACAGAAGGAAGCTCTGCTCACTTGACAGTGAGCATTGGGTAATCTGAAGATACAATCAAAACATAGTTAGACTGCTGTGCTCTTTTGTATTTTGGTTTAATTGAATTGTCAGTGTCTGATACAAGTCATAACAATTCCTGTTAGTGGATGTTTTTTCTTTCCTTGTCCTAAATATGTGGTAGTCCAGAAAATGCTGCAGGGTCCATTCTGTACACATCTGAAAAGATTGATCAAAATCTTGTATCCATCATCCCATTCCTTACTGGCCTCTTCAGTAAGGTGCTCACAAGATTTACGTGATATTCATCTAGACAGCAAGGTCTGGATTCAGGGCAAGGCATGACAAGGAAAAAGCACTTACTTTTGGATAAAAATTTATTGGTGCTGGCAAATGGAGGGCAGATGTACGTTGTTTATGCTTCTGGACTCTTCTTCAGTGGACAACAAAATTAGACATGAAAAAATGCTCTTTTCTTAAAGGAGGATGAAACTTAGCCAGGAGTTTTTCTGGAAAAAGCTGTGAAGCCTAGTAATGAAGAACTGCAAGGGTCAGTCAGGATTAGCTCTTACTGTGATCCTTGTATCACATTACTGCCTAAGAAACAATATTGGGACAGGTATTTGGTATGCAGGTGACGAAACTCTCCTGGTCTGCATTAGCATATAATGCTTTATTCATATATGTGCATTATTCATTCCTGTTCAAAGGTTTGGAGCAAAGTAGCTCTTCTGGAGTTTGAATAATCAATAATAGGGCAATAGCTAAGGAAATTTAATTCTGTATAGGATAACTTTTAAAGCTGTTGTAAGTATTTACAATGCCTTTAACCTGAAGTTTCAGATGGCAACAATGTGATTGGAAGTGAAGAAAACAGTTTTGACCGCAACTATGTAAAAAAGAAATTGGAGCACGGGCTTTCACGAATATGGCAGGTATGGGTTGTGAATTTTGTTTCCCCCTAAGTATTTATTTCCCCCCTCTCTGATATGAATTATTTCTTAAAGAAATGTATCCAGGTTTTTTTTTAAATTGATTTGTTTTGATTTGAATATATCAAGACCACAGAAATATAATTTCTATGACTGAGTGGTTGCAATGCTTTCAAACTCAGTCAAGATACCAAAACATAGTAACAGGACTTTTAGTCTGATCCCGTTTCTTTCAACCTGTGTGCTCCCACACAATCTATTTTCTTCTCATGTGATTTTCTCTGAATACTGCTTTGTATTTCTAGTATAACCATAGTTATGGAGACCCTGGAGCCTTGTGAATCTGACTGATTTAATGGTATTTCTGGTGTGACTGCTGGATCAGTTTGGTGTGCAGTGTCACTGAAAATGGGTGATGAAAAAGCTGAGTTCTGTTTTTCCATTGACAATAAAACATCTAGGATTGACTCTCTCTGTGTTGTAGATTGCTAAGGAAACTGATTATAAAATTATTTTGGAGAAATTCTCCATGTTACAGTAAATGGAATTCTAAATCTCAATAAAAGAATTTATAAATGCAAGCAACCAGCAAGTGTTAATGAACCAGGCATTCTAGCCTTCACTTTTTGTCTTCAGTGTATTAAGTATACAAAAACTTGTTTGTGTTTTGCAGGATGTTCAATTGAAAGTGAAAACTTATCTTCTGGGAACAGACCTGTCTAACTTCAAATATGATGACTTCATATTTGTACTTGATGTTATCAGCAGGTATGCTGGTGTGGTTGTAACACCTTTTAGTACATGTTCACAAACTTGAACTCTGATAAGATACCACTGTTATTAAGGCTGATGTTTGCATTTTGATGCCAATTTCAGTCAAATGTGCTAATAGCTTGAAGAGCAATTTTTCTATATGTGAGAGTTTATGAGCATGTATTTGGGAGAGGTACCATGAACTGCTTTGTTACTTAAGGGTGATACGATTTCAGTGTTGTCTCCCTTTAAAATTTGGGATGTGCAGGTCTAGCAATTTTTTTTTTCCTAAGAGCTTTTAAAGGGAGTCTGAGTCAAGCAGAAAAGTAGTGTGATACTACCAAGCTGTACAATATTGTATCCTTCTCTTTTGGTAATAAAATGACAGATTGAGACTGTGAATTGACAGCTTGCCCTGTGTAGTGGGCTCTCAAAAATACATTTATTTTACTTATGGCTCTTTGTATCTATGTGTATGTCACACAATGATAGAATTTGGAGGCAAATAAGACATGGACTTTTGTGGAATGCAACCTTAACATTGCAATGAAACATTGGTGCTGTTTATGAAGATATAGGTACACTCACTGTTGAAATGGCAGTATTAAGAAATCAATAAATATTTCTAAACTTTGTTTTATTACCCTAGGCTGATGCAGGTTGGAGAAGAATTTTGTGGCAGTAAGTCTGAAGTTTTGCAAGAATCTATCAGAAAACAAAGTGTTAACTATTTCAAAACATACCACAGGTGAGACTGTTATATGTGCAGTGGATGATTCTAATGACATTTATTATTGTTGGGTAAATGCTTTCCAAATAAATTCCACTACATAATATTCCTGCATTGAGGTTGACAGAAGAGTATGTTTCATTATGAGAATAAGGCTCTGAACCATGGAGAAGGGGAGAAGGTAGAGAAGCCTTTGCTTCCACTGTGTTTGTGGAAAACTGTAGTTCTGCAGCAGACAAGCCAGATAAAGATGAACAACTTTTTAATGTAGAATTTCAGTAGTTTTTCAGGTTGCCTTTTGTCTCCTGGCATCCTGAGAAGGAGTGCCTCAGAAGTCCATACTTTGTACCAAAATCATGTCTTCTTTTTCTACGCTATTGCTTAGGAAGAGTCATCATGTATGACTATGAAATGTTTTTTTCAGTATGCAATCCTGGCTTGCATCAAGTAAGATATTTAGAACTGAGTCCATCCTTTTGAGTCGTGTTTTCACGCTTTTTCATTGGCAGGATCTAATTACATTTCAGTCAGCTCTGTTGTCATATCTGAGGCCATTCATGTCTTGTCCTGGACAGGCATTCTCTGGACTCAGATGTGATATATGGCTATAACAGCTTCAAGACTTATCTTTCTATTTGTTTGTTTTAGTTGCCTTGATTTTACAAATGTTTTGGTTTGGGTGATTGTCAACTTTGAAATTCTAGTTGACTAGCATTACATTCGTTCTGGGTGTAAAAAGCTAGGAAGCTATGAGAATAAATACAGTATTCTATGCTCTATGAAATGCTTGCTTTCCTAGTCTTGATCTGTTGTTGTCCTCTGTTGTTTGGGAGCTGTCATGCAATTAATACATCCAGAACCTTTTGAAAAGTCTGAGACTTTCTGCCTAAAATCCATGAAGTATGAAAATTAGGACAGGAGAACATGAAACGGTGTCTAAATTCAGAAGCTGAGAATGTGTTTTGGAATTTCTTCCAGCTTTGGTAGTTTGTAGCTAGGAATTCTTTATGGACATTTCCTGACGACCTCAGTTCCAGTCGTCTGAAAAACTTGAGCCTTAATCAGATCCACATTATATTTTGTCAGGAGATGCCACCTATTTTTATTTCTTGACATTTTTCTGAATCCTGAATTGAATTTCATGAGCTGATTTTGGTCTACCTGACCATCTTTTACTACACTGACTTATCACATAATGCCTGGTTGGGTTAAATAAATATAATTTTAACTGTTACGGTTTTGCTTATGTTTAACAGCTTAATGAATCATAGACTAATTTTCTGAATTATCTTTGAGTAAAATAAAGGTTAAGGAACATTGATGGAATATGTATAGAAATATTTTTTTTTTCAAATAACTTGTGTTTTTTAAGATAATGTAATTCTTGTGAAAACTAATATTTCTTGACAAATTATGTGAAACCTTATAATATTTTCTACGTATTTTATGCTACATGGGTGTTGTGAAGATGAATTGACTGATGTTTTCATCCTCATAAGGAAAAATATAAAAAAAAACTCTATGTCAGAGCTAAATCCTCTAGGTGGTTTTGTTTGAAAGCTTTAAGCATCTTACCTTTTCAGATCAGGCTAATGTGGCTTTCACTCCTCTTGGGTATTTAATTGGATGGGTTAAAAAACAGCAGCAGTGCTTTTAAGGGTTCATTAGTACATGGAAACTACACAGAGCTGAAATGCTTAGAGTCCAGGAATAATCAGTTCTTTGTGTAATTTGACATATGTGGCCTCCCGGGCAATGGGGTGTTACAGAGAACTGTCAACATAGAGAAAATATTGAAAGGAATTGGCTGTGTGATTCAAAAACCATAGAGCAGTACATAGTACTACAGCATACACAAAGTCCTTTTTTTTGGGTGCAGGTTGATTGTTCTATAAATCAGAATGGGCTTTTGGCAAAGAGCATCAGTAAGATGATTTTTGAAATGCAATTTACTTTTTGTATTGATGCACTTGTAAAAAGATGTGTCTGATCACTAAAGCTTTTCAGAGAATGGATGCATTGGGTCTTCATGCATTCCCCTTTCTGGATGTGTATGCTGGTGAAAATTAAGGGCATTTGTTCAAGTACTCTGCCAGAGCCTTGGTTTCAGATTTGAAATGCTATAAAACCTATTGTTGTGCAGCTTTTAAATGTTTGCTTTTCTATGACTCTTTCACTTTAGTCTCCCTTGAAATAATTTTAGTCTGTTTTTCACAGCATCTCTATCTGTTGTTTCTCTTGGCTTTACTGTGAGAAGATCTGCGAACTATGGTACTCAGTGCTCTGAGAATAGCACTTGAAGTCTATTTGTATTTAACTGGTGAATTTAAATAGACACAGCAAGCTGTAGTCAAAATTCAACACATTATTTATCACATCCTGGCAAGCAAATTTTAATTGTAGTGGTGGTTGTAGTTCATTATTGAAGTTGTGATATTCCTAGAATATTTTATTGCCTAATTAGAAACCCAGTGCATAATTTACCAACTGTTACTTGTTAAACAAAACAGTATGCCCTATATTGAGGAAAAGATACAGCAGTGTGATCCCATTGCTGTCTTTTCCTATTATGTTCCATCTACGTGGCAAAATTTTTTCTTTATTAAAGATATTTCTGTTTATGACAGAGTGGAGGCTTTTCTAGTGATTAAATACAACAGAAAAAATACAGAGATTAATGGCTTGATTACTTTTCCTTATTACTGTATTGATACCAAAATAAAATTAAGCTATGAAGAAAATTAGAGATTAATAGCCATTTAACTTTTTTCTTTGAAAAGTTCAGATGTCTGTAAAATATTAGTTCTTTCCACTTCCCTTTGTTCTGTATTGGCTTCAGTGTTTTTGAAAGAAGCATCTGTCTTGTGTGGGCTCTCAGAAGCTGCTGTGCTGCAAGTGCAGTGTTTGAATATATTATATTGCTTTCTACAGTTTACAGAAGAAAAAAGTCCAGTGTTTCTGCATAATTTTAGGTGTCCTTCTGTAATTTATAATGGCTTTGACTAAAAAAATTCGTTTAGAAATTTTGGAGATAGTCTCAAAGAATACCTTTTTCCAGAGGTGTCATGAAAAATACACTGTTTTGGTAGCCACAACTTTTGGCTGGTTTGTTGGTTGGAAGAATTGCTTAAATACTTGTTTTAAAGTGTAACTTTTTGTACGGTTTTAGAAGGAGTTTTTCACTGCAGAAGTGAAGTAATTGCCAACTTTGTGATTTACTCTTTGTGCCAATTAAGAATATTCATTTGTGTTTCAGAACCCGTCTCGAAGAACTAAGAATGTTTTTGGAGAATGAGACCTGGGAACTTTGTCCTGTTAAATCAAGCTTTAGTATTTTGCAGCTTCATGTACGTACTATGAATAAAATATACAAATGTAATAATACTTGGATAACTAAGAATTCAGGTGTTATAAGAAGCAGTAAGATCCATGAACTACTGTACAAATGTTTTTAATGGTTTCTAAAAGCTCCTTAATTTTACTTAGTGATATTAGAAACTTAGGAGTCAAATGTTTTTGAAGCAGTAGTGTTTCTGTTTCAGGCAGACAGAGGTTTTTATGGAAAATGCAAGAGTTTCAAGCATAGTGTTAGCCTTTATTTTTCATGTTTAAATGTTATATGCCTGTTTTTAATTTCTAAATTATTTATCTGATAGTAGGATGTTAAAAGACGAGTGCCTCAAAGTAGTTGCATGAGCACTCACTAGATTGTACCAATTTGGCATCTGTTTCTGGAAACACAGCTCATACAGCTTCATTTGGAAAGAAAAAATAATATTCTCTGGTGAAGTCCAACTGAAAGCAAGTAATTAGTGTACTCACCTTCTAATTATCTGAAGTGATTTTTAAATTTTTATCATGTGGTGGATAAAGTTAACTTGTTTTGCCAAATAAAATGTGGTGCCTGTGATTAAAGCTCTAAGTAAATTCAAAAATGTTTTGGCACAGCAGTGTCAAGCAAGATCATTTTGCATCTTCTGTGGAGTTAACTGTAGAAGTAAGCAATAGGCTACTGGGTCACTAAAAATATGGAAGGAAAGGAAGGGAGGACTCTCAGTAGCATCCAGCAGCAAAAGAAATAATATTTTTGATAAAGAAATGGGATTATAAGTCTATACATTCTGCTTAAGGGACTTGAACTGCAGAAAATTACTGGTTTGTTTAAGTAAACAGGAACCTATCATTGTAGTCGTCCTATCTGCATGCGTTTTGATCTTTAAACATTTAGTTCAATGAAAATGTACATTTTTTCCATCAAGAATATCAATAGCTAGAGTTTAATAGATGAAAATGGTATGTCATCTGAGATAAGTTGTGTTTTTTAGAAAAAAAAAATAGTAACACATCATGCCTTACAGTGCTTATTGGTCCATATACTTGCAAAAGTTTGTGCACTCACCCAGTGATCAGAAACTGTGCAGTGAGTTTGAGAAGTAAAAACTTTTAAGAACTTCTAAAAAATAAAGTATCAACAAGAAAATTTCGGCTTTAGTAAGTTACTAGGTAATTTGTGTAAAGAAAATGGCATTTTTGGATAGAATTTGTCTTTTTCATCTCCTTATTTCTGTGAAATAAAAAACCCAATTACTTTTCACCTAGTTTTAGACAGTGAATACTTTCAGAATGCAGCTATATTGCATGTTGTAGCAGAAAAGTGCTAAAAAGTACAAAGACAAGCAGTGTTTCCAGGTTAACTTGAGCCAACATGAAAAGCATGTTTAAATAAACAGCAGACTTTGGCTAAAAGTTATTTGTCCACAAGTTTGTTGTTATCCTTTGTTTTTATGGAACTGGGGTCATAATAATATTGAAAATGTCTGATTAAGACACAATTTATTTCTATTGACAGGAATTCAAGTTCATGGAGCAGTCACGTTCCCCGTCCGTGTCGCCGAGTAAGCAGCCTGCCTCAGCAATTTCATCAACTGTGACACTGTTTGAGCAGTACTGCAATGGAGGAAACCCCTTTGAAATTCAGGCTGACAGCAAAGATGATGAGACAGAAGACGTGTTAGCTTCCAATGGGGTATGGAATGTTTCAGGAAAAAACGAAAAAGAAAAATAGAAGCAAATGATGATTTTGTGTGGCAGTGATGGCAAAGTGTCCTAGTATAAGAATTTGTTGCTTATACAAGTGCAGAAAGCCAGACATCCTGTTTAAAGTTCAGTTTGTTTTGCATTGAAAAGGTTAGCCAGACACATTGCACCTAAATTAGTATTTTTCCAGGGGTCTAAGTTAGCTTTCTTTAATTTTACCATTTTAGCACTTCCTTTCCGGCTTCATAAGAAAGAATCACTGTGCGTAGCTCCTTTTGTTGTATTTGTATCACACCCATGATGTTTGCTACATCATTTTTAGTTGTAAAATACTTAGGACACTCTCTTTATTGTGGATTCTTCTATAAAACTGAGCAATAGCGGGTGAGTTTTTCAGAGGTCTGTTAAAATCTAGCAGTGATCAAATGTATTTCAATGTAAAACTTGGTACCCTTCTCTTAAATGCTACATTAGCATGTTTTTGTTAAAGCTTTTTTCCTTCTTTATCCCTTTGATGAATACAGTGAGCCATCACTGTTGATCAGTGATTTCAGACTCCTCTGATACCTTGCAAGGTGCTGGTAGTGAATGAGAGCCTACATTTTTGTTTAGTGACTTATAAGCAGCATACTTACACTTGTAGAATGCTAGAATTGTCTTTGTTTCTTGACTATGGATATATTGAGGTATTTTTGCTTCTATCTGCACATTTGTATGAGATATGAAAACTCTGCAGACAAATTAGGACAGACCTTCAATCTTCCAATTTCTAACATTTTACGCTTTAGAATTTGTTTCTTTTGGCTTGAAGAACAACTTAAAAGACATTGCCTTACTCTGCTAAGCCTTTGCTTTTACAAACATGAAATTGTTTGATGAAAAAACTAGATAGCAAATGCTAGTGACCATGAGGGAGACCCTGCTTTGTCAGCTTTTGCCAGTATGAAGTGTGACGCTGCTTCCAAGCAGGCTTCTGTCAGTAAGACAGAGTCACAGAATCAGTGAATTGTTAATGTTGGAAGGGACCCTTGGCACAGACACTGCAGGCTCGTGAGAAGCAGTGGTCCTGCAGGTCTTACTGGCACTGTTTGAAACCTGCATGAGCTACAAAATATAAATGTAAAGCAATTCGTCTCTCTGAATAGAGGCACAAGACAGGTTAATTAACTTTTCAGTAGGTGTGCAGGACATCTACTGGAGCTGGTATTGGAATGAAGGTATTTTGTGACTGAGGTGACTGTACTCTACAGGTGGCCATCCTGCTTTCCCTTTTGACATTTTTAGTCCCCTCTCTGCATTACTGTCCCAAAGGCAGGGTAACTGAGATCCTTTGGCATGGATTAGAGTGAAACAGTACTGAATGATTGGTATTTATACATACATATAAATGGCAGCTTTATTTTAGAACAGTTTGGTTTCAGTGGAAATGAGGTATGTAGCCAGTTTATCTAGCATGTTATTATCTATAGTAATACAACAATATAAAAGTACCAAGATATAACTTGAGAAAATATACAAAGAAAAGAAAGAACAAAAGGATAAGAGTAGATACTTGATTTTTGCAATTTCAATGTCCATTAACCCAAGTCGTGGTCACAGTCTTCATCTGTTGGGACTGAGGGAAACACACCAAACATGAGGTTCTCTGGGTTAATAGACATTCACATTCAGTGGGGAGCACCCGGGCACCTCCCCTGGAGGGGTATTTTACATTGCCTGCTACAACACCCTGGATCATGTGTATCCTCTGGTGGAAGGCCCCAGAATTGTGCCTGGGAGCATTCTGGGGGTCTTTGAAGGTTTGTGGCCCCTTCTAAATGACATGACTGCTGTTTGGCCCTGCTTAGTTGAGCCAGTTATGCCTTATCAGAAGGGGTTAATACCTTAAGGCTTATGTGATACCTCTTCATGGGAAGGATATTGGCATGATAAAAAGCATTGTCCTGCCTCGTAGGATCTGTTTGTTCTTGGCCTTTTTCCTTATCTGGCTCAAAAAATGGCTTGCTGCTAAACAAAGGCTGCTTTGTCGTGGTCATCTCCTGGTGGAGGGTGTGCACCTCCTCTGATCTTGGCCTGTGCAAACCTGGCCTCAGCAGAGCACCTGCTGCTCCTGCAAATTGCCAGTTGTTTGAGCCATTTAATGTTTCAGTCTCTCACAATGTCTGTTCCAAAGTGCTGACACGGAAAGAACTCCTGTTTAAAAAGCAGAAGGTACACCTATTTTGCTTTTATTTATATAGAGAGATAAATAACCTGCTTAGACAATGCAGGATAAAATTTGTACTGAGGTTTTGTGTTTCAGCGTCTTGACTGACCATTTAAAGTGGAGGCACATTTTAGTACTGAAAATCTGATTTATTTCAGATGGAGGTTGCAAAATTTTGTTTCCAGAGAATGCAGGCATGTTCCCAAACATAGAAAGAAGTAGCATGATAAGGACATACACTGTTTATTTACTTGCCAGTTTATATGTAGGGTGGGAAAATTGTCAGGATTTCTTTTGAGAATTTTAAAGTCTTTGTAAGTGCTTAGTTGTTGCAAAATGGGACCCCAGGATTCAGTATCCTCAGCTCTGTGTCTTGATCTTTAGTGAGATGCTTTACGTTCTTTTCTAAAGCTTTTTAAAATGTGTCTGTTGTGATACAGTTAACTTGCAGTATTGTAACATTTCAGCTTTGATGAATCTTATTTCTGTTTGTGTGTTGCTTTGGGCGGATTGTCCAAACAGTTGTAACTGATTATTGCTACAAGATACCTAAATTTATTTTACCACTTTAAAATTTTACTGCAGACTTTGCATATTCAGAATAGATTTATAAGGTCTCTTCAGCTTGAGGTCACTATTTAATAGTTGTGAGTTAATGAATACTTTGAAATACAGATACGTTTATATCATAAGTAGCTTTTCCAGATCATTAATAGCATTAGATTGAGAAGACTTAATAAAGTATTTTTCCATGTTAAAAAGATTTTTTTCAAAATCCCTCTTATTCTATGATGTTAAGACAGTTAATTAATGTAAACTGCCAGATTCTTGCATCAATATGAATTGCAGTTAATAGTTTGTAGTCAATTTATCGTTTTACTGTCACTGGATTTTAATTGAATCAGCACATCTTTTATTATATACTAATGCATAGTAAGTGGTGATAATTCTCTGTGCTGATGTTCCAGACAAGTTAAACTGTGGTTCTTTTTGTCCTTAGTCAAGGCTGACCTTGGCTCATTTTTGAAGTAAACTGAGCTGCTTTCATTACAACTTTCCTTTGTGTAAAATGTTCATGAGGCAGGTATTTTGCCTGGGAATATTAATGGTCTGAACATTTCTTTTTGAGTGTCTCATACTACATTTTTTTTTTTCCACCTGAGCTGTTTTTGTTTTGTATTTGTTTGTGCTGTGGGTTTCTTGCTTTTATACCATAGTGCTTTCATAGTGCTAGCCTTTAAAAGTCTCAGCAACTTGAGACCAAGGGCACACACGACTGAAAAAATACATGTCCTTGTGTGTTTTGGCTGCCATTTCTTAAGAATCCTGGAACCAGAGTGTGTTACCTGCATCACTGTTGACTGTGTGTATAAAGTGGCTTCAAAGCAATGTATGTGTTAAAGAAAAGTCTCTCTCTTCAAGTCTCTTGCAGGTGCATTCTGCATAACTGCAAGTTATTTTTTTTGGTTTTGAGCTCTTTTCTTAGTTAAATGTGTGCAATATAAACAAGTATTTTTGTCAAGCAATAGTTTAGTTCTTCTTGCAATAATAACTAAGTATTATGCAGTTTTTTTTTGTGTTTTGGTTTGGTTTTTTTTACTGCCACTGTATGGATGAGTTTTGAGGATTTATAACTGGGTATTTTCAGATTATAAAGCAAATAATAAAAGGTCAAATATGTGGGTACTTTATACATCAACTAGAAAGCAAAACAAATTATAGTAGTTGAAATAGAATGATGAAAATATTTACTCAAATCAACATAATTTGCCTGCTGCAGAACATTGTCAGCAGCCTTTCAACCAGCAAAGTTATTTGTATCCCAATCAAGGTAAAAGCCAAAAAGTGACCGAAGTGCAACATTAAATTAGTAACAATATTAGAAGAAAAATAATGGTATTCAATTTATTGTTTTGTTTTTTTTTTAATAGTATGAATCAGATGAACAAGAAAAAAGTGCATATCAAGAGTATGATAGTGACAGCGATGTTCCTGAAGAGTTGAAAAGAGATTATGTGGATGAGCAGACAGGAGATGCCCCGATAAAAAGGTGAGTGTGTCCTTGGTCTGATTTACCTGCTTTTCATATCCATATTCTAATTGATTCAGTTTCTATAATCTACAACAGTGGAATAACAATCAAATAATGATTATGCTGCCTGCACAGTTAGAAGACTCGGCACTTAGAGCTCCAGAATGAGGAGAAACTTTAAACCGCTCATCATTATTGCAGACAAAACCTGAAGAAAGGAGCATTTGGAAAGCAGATAAAGCTCACTGAAGCAGATAGTGGAAAACTGATTAGTAAGGAATAGATGTTAACTAAAGGTTCTTCCATAGCAGCTGTTGTGTATATGCATCATTTCTGTTGTGCCAAAAGCAGTTGTTTGCAGACAAAGGGTTTGAGTTTTGGGCTTCTGCCTTCTGCAGAACATTAAACTTCCACAGAGTAAGAAAAAACAATTTGATTCTTCCATTGCTTCAAGACAGTAATTTTGAATTTTAAATTCTCTTTTTCTTTAAGAATATAGACATAAATATATAAATGAATACACATACTCTATTTTAATGTATATAAAAAAGTATTTTATTTATATATATTCATATAAACAAACCCAACTTCGTATCCTTTAAAAGGATCTGAAATACAAGTTTCTGTCTAGGACACTATACAACTTAGATATCCATTTAGACTTTGTGAAGCAGGCTAACTTTTTTTATGTAGGGTTTGCAGGACAATTAGAATGCCATCATTTGGGTCAAAGGAAAGTAATGGTTTTTTACAAGATAACTCTTCAGGACAAAATATTCAAAGAACTGGTGGAGATGTAGTTAAAAATTCCTTAACTGGAACAAGCAAGAGTCACTGTCCATAGGTTTGTGCTGTGAAATTGAAATTTTTGGAAGAATATAATTTTGAGGTATGGCAGCTGGCAGAAGATTTCTCTTACAGAAAAATAAAATGTCTCTTGTTGGATAAATATTGAATCTAACTTCTTGCCTCTTTCAGGACTAAAATTTATGAAAAATTTAATGGCTTTTAATTTAACAACTTTTTGGTTTAATCTTCCTCAAATTTGCTTCTGTTTCTAGATAGTAACTTTCAGCTGTAGCTGACTAATGTGCCTCTGTTTTGTTGTGACTTGTGTTGTTTTCTTTCTCTCTGTGAATTATGAATTTGAATCAGAGTGATTAAAATGACCATTGGGTCAAGACAGAGGCCTGCAGAACTCCAGCATTAGAATAAAAGTAAAAATTACCTACTCTAGCACAATTCTATGTAAATTAGGTCAGGCTTCCCTTTTAAATGTTAGAATCCTAACCAGTTGTGCTTTGGCATAAGTAAAATACTGCACTGGAAGACATACTGTCATGTAAAAGAAGGGGGAAAAATAATTTAGTATTTTCCACTAAATTTTGTTTATATGTCTTTGAATGCTTTTATATTTGGTGTATTTTGTTTTGTTTTCTTTCAAGTGTTTCTCGAGAAACTCTGAGGAGCAGAAAGAGATCTGATTATAACCTCAATAAAGTGAATGCACCTATTCTAACAAACACTACACTGAATGTAATAAGGCTTGTTGGTATGTAGAATAATTACAGTTTTTTATAAGTGCTTTTGTTTTTTGTCCAAACTTATGGATTGTAGCAAATACGTTAAATGATATTTAAAGCCTTGAAAAATACACCTAATTGGGCTCTATTTCTACTCTTTGAAAACGTTAATAAAATAGAAATAAAGCACTAAACAAATGTTGTTAATTAAATAGACAAATTTGCTTATATCTTGTGAGTTATTTTTACCTGGGAAATTAATCTGGATGCATATGTTGGTGTTAATCTATAATGGTAATTTATTTGTCTAAAATATTGAATGTGTTAGAAGAGTGGAGATAGCAAGCAAAACGATTAATGCTCTGTGTTGCTGATGTGTTTTATTAAAAGCTTTATTTTAAAGAAGAAGAGTTGCAAAAGTAAGAACTTTAGGACTGGGGGTTTTTTTCATTCATTACTCAAATTCTCATATGCAGAGTAACTGGTTTTGCTACTTGGTAATCAACTAGAAGAAAAGAGCCCTCTCATAATCCAGGTAATCCCTAAGGAGTTTAGGAAATCTCTATCCCTAGAGATCATTAAGCTGTGACTGAGCTGAGCAGCCTCATCTCTTTAGACCTGCTCTGAGCAGGAGGTTGCACTAGGCCACTTCTTTTCTTACCAAACTTAGGTCTTTTCTTACCAAACTTTTCTTTGAAAACACTGGCCTCCAAGTCTAGATATGATGGGATTGATGTTTCATGTCATGCCTTCTGTGTGATCTAGATAATTGTACAATAGCAGTTTTCTACTACTGACTTCTGTTTTATTTAT
Source organism: Petroica traversi (assembly GCA_025920805.1). Taxonomy (NCBI): domain Eukaryota; kingdom Metazoa; phylum Chordata; class Aves; order Passeriformes; family Petroicidae; genus Petroica; species Petroica traversi. The sequence continues at coordinate 22,352,181 of JAHLSL010000022.1, forward strand.
AGAGAAGGGTAAGTACTGCCTAAATTTATCTGAGTAGGCAGAAGAGAGAGGAATTCTGTATGTGTTGCATTAGTGAGGTTTGCCTTCAATATTTATGTGCTTGAAAATGATAGTTGCACTTCCAAGTAAGACTTTTTAAAAAAGGTTACTCCAACACCTGGTTAGTACCTTTTGGTGTCTTTTAGGGCAGAAAGTCAGGAATTAGTTTTCTAAACCTTTTTTACAGTTTCACTAAATCATTTTTTTTCCATGAGCATTTACCTTATAGACATGAAATGAGAATTCATCCTTTTGTGACTTTTCTCGCATTGATGTGTGACTTAGCTTAGAGAGATTTGTTTGCTGCTTTCTGCTATAAGGTTTTGCTCCAAGAAAATTGAGGATTGAATCTAGAAACTACTCATGGCACTTTCATGCTAACTCCAACCTCTGTCCCTGCCTTAAAACATTGTACAAGTAGCTGAAGCAGTAGTTCTGGTTTTCCAGTTTTACATATTTGTGGATTATGTTTATAACCCCAAAATTAAGCATTATTTTAAAATCTCATTTGCTTCTTTCTCCTTCTGGAATTATTATTAATGTTCAAATTTCCTGCTGTTTGGGTGTTTTATATTGTTTTTGTAATGAGTGATAGTAGTGCTATTTGAAACATGGAATTGGAAAGGGATCTCCTGCAGGAGGAAGATCTCATTTAGTATTGCCTGGAAATATGCTTGTTTTGAACTAAAGCTTAAAAATACTTCCCTTCCCACGCTCATTCTAATAGGAAATCTATTCCAGAAGCCTGTCAGCCTATAGATTTAAAAAGAAAAAAAATCCATCTCTTTTCTGCCAACTTGATCTTATGACAAGAGAAATGTTGAGGTTTAACAGATTGTTTTGTTTTCTGATGCATACTGCTTTGCTGCTTTTACAGAAAGCGATCCTATTTCTTCTCAGTCTTTGATTTGCTAAGCGTCCTCTGTATTTATCTGTCAGAAACTTAAATTTTCTGCTCTTCTTGTAATCTTACAAAATCATCTGCAATACTTTGGATGAGATCTTCCTGCATTGTCTAATTGTTGTATCATTGGATCATAGTCCTAAGTTGCCTCCATTTTGCACCTCTTTGGGTTTCTTGCAGCTTCCTTGTACTGGCAGTTCAATCCCTGTGTCATGACCTTGTATAGCCAGCAGATCCTCCACTTTCCTAGTTTTTTCCAAGAGATAAGCTGCTAGCTTATAGTAAAAAGATGCATGTTTTTTAATTAATGGTCCCCTAAATGCATGACTTTATGATTTGTGCTACTGAATTTCATCCAGTTTTTATTACAACAGTCATCAAGGTATTCCTGTACATTATATCAGTCCTTTTCTGTTTTGATGGTGCCTCTTTATATTTTTGTATTTTCACTCTTATTTTTGTGCCAGGGTAATTAATGAAAATATTTAAAGAATAGCTAATTGCTGGGAACTCTACTGGTAGCTTTTTTAGTTACTTCCCTTTTCAACACACCCTTGCTTCATTTACTTACTGTGCAATGTTGTTAAATTAATTCTTTCACCAAATCCTAGATAGATTAAGTGTATTGTGTCCTTTGTCTAGAAAATCAGGTACAGTTAGATCCATGATTTATCTTAATTTTGCCTCCATATTTCTGTTTCTGTCATTTCCATACTTGCTTGAAAACAATATGAAATTCTGCATCCTAAAGATGAGAACAGTGGATCAGTAATTATTTGGATGACTTCTTTCCCTCTTGAATATGTTTTTCTTTGCTTGTTTTTCAGTCATAGTGATGAAGATGCAGATTTAAGTTGCCCAATCAAGTAACAGAAATCATTACCTTACATTTTAGGAATGTAGTACTACCCATTGAATGAGTATGACTGTGCTTATTGGCCATTTTGAGCTGTTTCTATGTGCTGTATGCTTTGTCTGGAGGCTAGATGAATAAAAAACCCCATAGCTTAATATTTATAAGCTACATAGATGAGTTGCTAATGTATAATTGAAGTGAGAGCTGCTATAATTGTCTTTGAATTTCAAGTGAACAGTTCAATTTATCAGATTTCTCTCACATTAACAAAGGTAATTATGTCTCTTTCTAGTATAAAGAAGCCATTAGACTAATTGATGAGGTTAATTTTTCCTGTCAAGCATGTTGACTTAAAATGTAAAGAAAGAATAAACCTGTGTTAAATTTGTATGGAATATTTTGACTAAACGCTATATATCAACAAGAAAAATTAATGATTTTGTCATTGAATATATTGTTTCAGTGATCTTTTAATTAATATCATTCTGAACTAAGAAATAGTTTAGTGGGTATTTCTTATGTTGATGGGTTTTAATGCTTTTTTTGCCTCATTTTTGCTTGTGTTAAGAATGGGTTTTGGGGACAAATTCTTAGATTTTGCTTGCTTTGAACTCCATTATCTTTTAAGAAAATAATAATGGTGATGACAAATCTCACAGCAGAAGTCATTAGCTGAAGGTAGTGATTGGTCACATAACAAAGAATCTCGTGCAATGTAAAAAACCTTAAATGACACAGTATTTCAAAATGATTTAGCTACAACAGACTTTGCACTTTCTCCTTCAAAACAGCATTTTAGCTCTTAATGTACATACAGCTTCCACCATTCCTTTTTCCTGGTCACCTGAGTCTGGATTCCCAAGGGATGGTCTTGTCATTGAAGACTGATGCACAGAAGGCATTTTGTATATCAGCCTTTTCTGCTGATATAACTAGGGTTCCTTCTCCATTTAGTGGGAGGCCTTTTGTTATTGATGTGTTTGAAGAAGCCTGTTTATTGTCCTTGACATTCTTCACCAGATTTAGTTCCAGGTGAGCCTTGCTTTTCTTGTCTTACGCCTACTCACTCCAACATCTCGGTATTCATTCCAAGGGGCCTGTCCCTGCTTCTACCTCCTGTTTATCTCCTGCTTTAGTGAGTTTTGGCAGATGTTCCTTGTTCATCCATGCTGGTCTCTTGCCCCCTTTGCCCAGTTTCCTGCTCGTCATCCTTGAGCCTGTAGGAAGCGGTGCTTGAATATTGACCATCTCTCTTGGACTCTTTTTCCCTGCAGAGCCCATCTCCATGGAATTCTTCCAAAAAGATCCCCAAAGTAGCTTGTTAGCTCTCCAGAAGTCCAGGGTTGCAATTTTGCTTGCTGCCCTGCTTCCTTCATGCAGGATACTGAACACTGTAGGCAAGGCTGTCCCCAGTCTTCACACCTCTAACAAGGCCTTCCTTGTTCATTAGTATAAGGTTAAACAACACACGATTTCTCATCTGTAACTTCCATCATCTCTTTCAGGAAGATGTTGTCAGTGCTTTACTGTTTGTGCTTTGCTGGTTTGTTCTTCTAGCAGATGTCAGGATGACTGAAGTCCCCTGTGAGAACCAGGGTCTGTGACCATGAGGCTGCTTCTAATTGTCTGTTAAAAGACTTCATCCACTTCCCTCTCCTGATCAGGTGGCCTGTAGCAAACACCCCCAGCAGTGTCACCCTTATAGTCTGCCCTGTTACCCTAACACTTCAGCTCTTGAGCTAATTTTGCTGCATGTGTGGTCACTGTAAGTCTCCCCATACTCCATCTTTCCTAGTTTAAAGATCACTTTAGCTGGTTGGCCTGGTAAAGATTTATTGGTAAATATTTGTGTGTGCTAATTCGTGAGGTGCATCAGTTTAGTCTGATAAAGAATGCTCTCTACTTGCTGTCCTTAAGGACAGAAGGAGTTCTGCAAGAGATACTTCAAAAGAAACCTGGCAAATGTTCAGCAGTTTTAGCTGTCTAGAGCCTCTAGAAATTCAAGCTACTTTCAGTTGCTGAAACTTTTAAGTGTTGTTTTCAAGTATTTTTGGGGATTTCTATTTTGATATGGCTTTGGACTGTCTTCCTCCTGTTTGGGAATGTTCTTCTATATCCCTTTTTAACCCTAAATAGTGACTTAAGCACACGTAGGTAGCAGTGTGTAGACATTAAAAATTGGTATCTTCTTAAAGCGAGCAATGAGGAAGAAATGTTCTTGGAACACTGTGTCAAGATGCTGAGTGATGTAGTAATAGAGAAATGTTCTTGGCATCAGAACACTTTTTTAGGGACAGTACTGGGGCAGTGTACAGTGCATAGCCCTTTGGAAAGGCATAATATACTGCCCAAGAGATTACTTTCAGTATTCATGCCAGCTGCACAGATACTTAGAAGTCCTAATGTCCAGAATGTGACTCATCACTCTTATATTGTGTTTGGGTTGCAGGCAAGTTTAAAAATGTGTTTATCACAGAGTAAGTGGAAAAAGCCAGCCTTTGGCCATACAGAATATTCAGATAGTAAAAATGAAGGAGACACTTGCTTTGATTAGAGTACCACTACCATGCTTACACAAACATCCAAAAATTTCCTCATTGGACTGTGCATTTGGTTTTCCCTTGTAGAAGACAAATAGAATCTTTTTAAGTCCACTTTTCAGTTTGTTCATAATCCTATTGGTCAAAACAATAATTAAATAGTATAGAGTTAACCAATGGGCTATACTGAAAAATATTCATTGTTACAACCTGGGTGGATTCTCCAAAAGTAACCAAATATATTCTTGTACGTCCTAGCAAACGGGTGTAATGACATAGTATTCAATAGGGAGTCTAAATTAGCTAGAAACCTGGAAGGAAGCAATGTCAGGCTATTGCTTGGTTCTTACTCTAGTGATCTACTGTTTTATCAGGTATGTAGCTGCATCATGTATTTTTCAACTTAGTTATCTTTGCTGGCCTACATAATTACTTGTTTGAAAAATCCAAGTAACTCCCCCATTATTAAAAGTTAGCTTTTGTTTCTGTGTTACCCAGTTTCTCTGCTTAAACCAGTATTTTCTCTATCTATTAGAAAACTACTTTCCTGGCCACAGTATTAACTTGAAAATGAGTGTTATTGTCTACAGGAAAAAGAAATTGTTTTAGCACCTTCCTGTAATTTTTCTAACCTGTCACATCAAAACATGTCTGGAATATGACAGTTTGTGAAATGACCTGCTATATCTACATGCTGGGTAGACTGATTTTATGTTTTGCTTTAAAAATTGCTGTCTGTCTCTTACTGTATTAACCAAAAGCTTTTTATTTGTTCTTTATGTTTTTAGAACACTAAAAGGCAAGCAGGATTTCATTTTTGAGGTAGCCAACAGGAAATATGTGATCTCTTCAATATCAGGGTTTTCATTCAGTATGCTTCTTTCACGACCCAATGAAGAGCCATGTCCTATGCTGGAAAACAAAAATAACTGAAAACTATGAACTAGATCTGTAGGAAAAAATCCCTTTTGGACTTCAAATCCTATGATGAGTTTGATTCAGATAACATACAGATGAAGATCCTGAAACTGGCTTTTAAAAATTATTTTTAAAAATTTTTGTTTTCCCAAGTCAAATGTGCTACAACAGTGAATAGGAAGGAAGAGAAGGATTCATTCTTCTCCCTGGATGTGCCAGGGTACTGACATCCTCCTTTACTCTCAGTCTGTCCCTGTGGAAACATTTTAAACTTCAATCTTACAATTACTTGGGATTCTTACCACAGGACAGAAAGGAAGGAGAGCAGAAAATGCTGTATCACTGATGTGAAGCACATAATTCTTAGAGTTGTTGGGTAAAATCCAATCTTGGATGTATCATTTTTGTACTGGGTTTTTCTATTGCTTGAAAAATACCCATATGTGCATATATAAACACACTAATGCATAAAATCTTCAGTGGCTCTATATGGCATTTGCCAGGGACTGCTTTAGCACATTATTATTTTTTAGCTAAATGAAGCTGAAACTTGTAGAGGATCCATGTTTTGAATTTCGTACCAGAAGGCAAGAACAGTTGAAGACATTTTGGTATAGGTTAACATCTACATTTTCAGAAGTCTTGATACAATTGTGGTGTCTAAGCCATCATTTTAGCTTTGTTTTTAAACCTCTCAGTCTGTAAACTGTTATTAAGTTGTTGTTAATAAATGTCGAAGGCTAAATAACATACTTTGTAAAGCCAGCTTTGAGTTTGTCAAAACTGTCACTGTCTTTGTGGCACTTGTGCTTAGGAAACTGATTTTCTGTATTTAATTTTTAAGGAAAATACATGCAGATGATGAATATTCTGAAACCAATTGCATTTGATGTGATCCACTTCATGTCCCAGCTCTTTGATTACTATCTGTATGCAGTCTATACGTTTTTTTGGCCGAAATGACACGGTAGGTAGCAGCATTTTCTGTTTTCAATTATCACTGTGTGCACAAAATGAAAATACAGAGGAGATGTTTTTTGCTTAAAATACTACCTAATATGTAATCCCCAGAAAAATTAGTGGCAACAGAATGGATTTGAATGTAGGAGCAAGAAAAGGCTGATTTGATTAACAATAAGGGAAAGAAGTACTGAGAGCATAATTGTCACTGAGACATTAATCATACTTGTTTTGAGTAGATAGATTTGCTAGTCTTTTTTCCAGCACTGCTGAATAGGAGGAAAGACAATATGAAATATGTAGAAGTAGTGGTAGAAAGTGGGTAGCAAAGGAACCTGCAGAAGGAGGGTGGTTTGAGTCTAGACACTATAAGGTGATTGAATTTTTCTGTATTTCTCTAGTTTACATAAGAATAGCAAATGTAGGAAAAGGGGGCCATGAAAATTAAGTTTAAAAAGTTTGAAAGGCACTTTTTCAGCTCTAGTATACTTCTGTCTAACTACTTGTATTAATGAAAACAATGTCTTTTGGGTGATCTTGTAGTTGAAATAAATGCTTGTTGCAATGGCTGTAAGTAACATAGATCAGCTTTCAATAGAATTGCTTTAATAGCTGCGTGTAAAAACAACTTTCTCCTTTCTTGGCCCCTAAATTACTCCACAAGTAAAAATGTCAAAGGGTTCTAAATCCATCCATGTGTTGGCAAATCGTAATGCATTTTCAGACTCAACATATGGTTCTAAAAGATTTTGAACTGCTCTATTTAGCCGGACAAATGTTTTTGCAATTTGTGTTTACATGATGGGTGGAGGGATTTTCTATTTGTTGGGGTTTTTGTTTGTTTATTTGTTTGTGGTTTGGTTTGGGGCCTTTTTGTTTGTTTTGTTTAGATAATTGATTTCCATTGGCTTACTTGCTCTGGTATTCACATTACGTTGCATTTACTGTTATTTTTTTGCACCTCCCGTTTTGTGTTTCTAAAGCCCATACTGACTTCCTCACTCTGTGCTTCTAACAGAGAACAGCTCAGTGCTAGGCAGGTAAACATAAAACAGATGGATGGTAAAATTGTGATTTTTTTTTTTTTTTCAGTATGCCTAGTATTTGTTATGACAGATTGTTTATCATGGGAAACACAATGCTTACAAGGGTTTATGATTGTAATAAACCCTCTTGTAATGCTGTTTAAATGTCCTCACTCCCTATAGTGTTTGTAAACCTTTAGACAGTAGAGATGGATGATGGTATGTGATTTAGACCACTCAGAGTGTTCCTGTTTTATTTTTATTTAGAAAATAATGTCAAATGGGATTCTTAGAGTATGCTGATATAACTTCCTTAAATGTTTAAAATTATTTGTGAATATTGTGGTTATATTGTATATGTGAGTTAGTACACACATAAGGAAAATGATTGGTTATGCAGAGTTTTTTGCCAGCTCAGTGGAAACCAGGGATTTATAATATACATGTTGAGTTCTATGTCTGTTTATGATACTGTCATTGCTCTTTCCAGACCTCATTAGAATCATTATCCTATGTAGTCAGTATTTAGCTTTCTTCACTGCCAAAATTAAACACTGTTGTAACCAGAATTACTTTAAAAACTTCTTTATTTCTGGGATGCAAATTAAGCCTACCTTATCTCAAATTATGGAGCAAGACATAATTAAAAGGATTGCCTGTATTTAACATGTAATCACTAAAATTTAAGACATTAATGAGCATGCCACAAAATAGTTTTCCTAAGCAGAAAAAAATTGTAGCGAGTTTTCTTTTTTTTTGACAGACATTGCACTAATTTGTAAACTTATTTTTTTAAATAACTATGAGAAGTTATCATAAGAGGATAATTACTATAAGAGATGAATTATCAGGTGTAAAGTTGGTGATGAATAGAATTCTTCTGCAAGTTGTTTAATGCTCTGCTTACTAGTCTTACTAGGTCATCAATTTATGGAATTTAAAAATCTATAATTCTGCATATAGAAATAACAAAAACTTGTATGAAATGAGTCAGATATAGTGATGAGTGAAGTGTTCATTGTGGACCCATGAGGTTCTGCCCTTGTCTCTAGATCAGGTTTTAGATTTCATCAGAGTGTACTTCCAGTGGGAATTTAACTCAGATGTAAATTGTTATTTAATATATAGAAGGATTGGGGAGATGGACATTTTAAATCAGAAACTTCAGATGCTGTAAATGGGGACCTAAATTATACCTGTTTGTATTCAAAAGGAGAGGAAGAGGTCGCATGAACTCAAATATTTTCTTTCGTGATTCAGCCCACTGAAAGGAAGTCTAATAATGCAGTGTACAACAGTGCCCTAAATATTGTTCAGCAAATTGCCTTTTGGTGTGAATCACATACCAGAACTTTATTCAAATCCTCCCAAATTGCTGACTTGTGTGTGTTTCTTATGTGTCCCGTTTCCACTTTCTTTGTTGCGTTAGTTTGTTGGGGGTTTTTTATTAACAGTAGAGAATAAGTAGTTACAGTTATTATGCATGTTAAATCAGACCCTCAGCTGGTATAATCCATTGCACTTGCAGGAAATTAGTGTAGCTATATAAATGTGTGTATACATATGTGTGTATATATATATATATATATATATATATATATATATATATAAAATAAATATATATAGTGTAAGTATGTATATACTGTATATCCCAGCTGAGCATCTGCCCCATGCACTCCTGAGCCGTGTACATGAAGATGGCACATTTCTGAGGTACATCTTTAGAGGCATTAAGTAATAAAGATCAGTGGTTATAATTTTTGTATATGCAAGATATATATTTGGTAATTACAGGAGTTTTTATAGCTAGAAAGAGGAGTGGAAACCATTTGCCTTGGGTGTGGTCTGAATGCACCATTCTGGGCTCACCTCCCAGTACAGAATTATAACAATAAAAGATTCTGGGTGTTTTCTTGGTATGAATGATACACTGTCCATCTTCATGAAAGACACTTACGTTGTTCTTCACACCAGTGCAGTGTTGAATGCTGTGACCTCTGTTGATTTTGTATGGTCGTGATTCTGTATAACTTTAAACCAATGAGATTTCCTTTCCCAGCATAAGCAGAATGTATTTCTTCCAGTTTGAATCAACAGGACTGGGCCTCAGCAGCAGCAGATTACGCACCACACTGAACAGAATCCAGGAGAGTCTGATTGATCTGGTAAGTACCTGGATTTTGTTAATGCTCAATGGGGTAAAGGTCTGTATGCAACATTCAGGAATTATATTTCATTGTGGCTTTTTGATATTTTTCCTCTTTTCACATTCAGTATCTAATAACAAAGACTTAGTTTCATGATGTAGAGGTTATTATTGTATGAAATCACTTGTTTCTAATGTACAGCATAGCTAATTAAATAGGTTTTGCTAGATGTAATGATGAAATTCTGTATTTAAATCTTCTATTATGGTTCATGTAATAAAGAGAGGCATTCAGTATTATCCTTACTAAGAGACATTTTTTATAAAAAGAAATAGATGACTCATTTTCCTTCAGTAAAACAGTAAGCTGTCCTGAAGATTATTTCCCTTTCAGGATAATAGAGGTCGTATACTAAGACTTTTCTTAATTTTGGGGAACTTTCCCTCCTGTATTTTTTAGATTATATCCCATTGGTAATTTCATGATTTATTTTCCAAGTGTGAAAGCTATCTATGGTGCTTGTGTCACACTGGCAGTAGATTTGGTAAGGAGACTGGAGGTAGTTTTTGTGGATTCAGCTGAACAGCAGAGTTTATAAAGAAATATTGCTAAAAAGTACACCAGAAATGGAAGTTTGAAGTTCTCATGTTCCACCTAAATGTAAAACCCTTGAAACATTGTGAAGAAATTTCTTAAGGGTATCATAAATGATTTGTGTAGTAGTTAATAGCATGGATGCTACAGGAAGGTTTTATTTTCTGAGACTTCTATCTTAGAAAGGAGAAAAATATATTCTTCTCTGACTTGCACAAGGATTTGACACTCCACAGAAATGTACTTTATGCTTTTTTAATTCCTTGGAGCATTATATCAAATCCTAAACTGTTCTCTCAGAGAAGCATCTTTGGGGCCATTTCCTATACAGTCAGTAGAGGGAGCATAAGATAACTAATAACCCTAGGCCTCTGTGAAACAGAAAAAGGCTTTGTGATACTCTTCTCAAAGGCAGAATATGCAGAAAGAAAAATTAATTCTAGGAAGAACTTGCAAATGAATCAGTTAAAGATTATGGAAAAATGGCAAGTTATGGAATTATTTTTTAAATTTCTCTGTAGTGATGGTTCCTGACAGTGCTTTACAGACTTCATTTTTAGTAATTAAAATATTTAAAAAAACAACAGTAATTTAAAATATTTAAAGAAACAACAAAAAAGGAGTGAAATGGAAAAATAACAGCAATTTCCTAAGTCATTAATAGTACTGTAACAGATAATGTTATTGCCAATTGAAATTAATAGCTTTGTTCAATGTAAGATTTGAAAGAAGAAAGAAATCTTAGCTAACTGCTATTAACTCAAAGACATTCCATGAGATTTAATAATATCTTATGAACTTTTGCCAAACTTATACTACAGATGGAAAATTTTCACTTTTGGATTTATGAGGAAGTAAAAGTGTTCTGGGTATTTTGTTTATTGTTTGCTTATTTTTAAGAGTTTGTGAAAGTCAAGGTTCATTTTCATTGTGTCATAAAAAGGATATTTTTTCAAGACTGTATGGACAGTCCTGAACTGTTCAAAATATTCTCCTGTTTTATTTTAGATTTTTGTAAATTGCTTTCTGTAGGTAGTCATGTTTCTATTGAGGCATTCAGTCCCATGGCCAGTTGGGAAATTAAGGTTGTTGCCTTGTCTTCTATCCATGCTAACTTTGTTAAGGGCTTCATTTCTGTTACATTTCAGTTCCTGATGGCAGCATCAATATTTTATTTCCATAGAGATAGTCTGACAATTCTGAGTCTGTGACCAAAACTTGGCCAGACTTGCATGTAGATCAGAATAATTTCACAAATCTGTCAGTGTCTCTGAAGGTTGAGCTATGTCATCTATATCAAGTTTCTTCAGTAATTTAGACTGGATAATTTCTAGCTTTCTGCTTGGATTTTTTCCATTCCTTTTTTTTTTATTTTGATATATCATTGGGTGAAGGCCTCTTTACTCAATATTTATTGTCAGGAGTTACAGGAATAATTGGACCCCCCACTCCAGCTTTGTGTAGAATTCTGGTAGTTTCTGTTTGGGATTGAATTAATGCTATCTAGTTTATATAAAAAGATACTTTTTTTTTTTTAAAGAATACTGCTTTTATTGTTATTTAGCTGAATTTTGAGCTTCCTTTGTGAAGGAAAAAGCAGTGTGAAATGGGAGTTCCACTTCTGACAAGTGAAAGCACTGAGTGTTACTTCTTACATTTGTAGCATGTTCAGTGTGAAGAGTATGGAGGTCAATTGGAGGCATTCCCTGTAACTCCTTATGGAGCTGCTCTATTTTCCCATTATCACAATGCAAGAAGTTTCTGTCCTGTAACATATACTGTGCTTACAGTATACTAACTATGCTTGGAAAAGAAGCACTATTCTGGTTTTTATTTGGACACCTGAGAGACTAAGCCAAATTTCTGAATTGTGGCCAGTGTGCAAAAGGCTGCAGCAATTTGAAGCACTTCTACTCTTCCCTCCATCCCTTCTCATGCATCTTGTGCCTCCTGCTTCTGCTGGAGGTCCTTGTCCCCTCTGAGCAGTATTCAGCTATAGCTGGATCACTTCTCCATTGTTTTTTGCAGTCTAATATTTCATGGCAAAACCAACTGTAATTTATAAACTGCAGCAAGTCCTCCTGCAGTTTAGATTAATGTTTTAGACAGTAAGCAGGAAAGAGCTGAGATGTGAACATGTGTTTAGTCCTGTTAACTTCCTTGCAAGGCAATAATGTGACATCTCATCTGTGATACATATTATTCAGTGTCAGTATGTCTCTCCTACACTGATAAATGATAAACCACATTATAGTAAACAAAAACCCCCAAACAATAAACAATGACCGGACCTCTTCAGTTGGTAGTATATGTTCTCCCTCTGGTCATAATTGGGATAAAAAACATTTTTGGTTTTGACTTTTCTTAAAACTTAGATGTTCTGTATGATGCATTCAAAATGACAGTGATGAAGAACTTTATGATGACAATGATTAAAGGACTTACCTCTTTACAACTGAGCAAGCAGGTTGTTAAAACACTAGTGGTTTGGATATGCTTCCAATCTCAAACTGTTACAAATTTAATAATAATGAAATCCAGTTATGGCTCTTTTTAAAACTCTGGTTTAAGATACTGGTTTAAGTATGATCTGAAATTTCTTTTGATAAGTAAATAGACTTAGTTAAAAATAAATAAAAGGGGCCTACCAACTAGCAAAACTATATTTTCTTTCTTATAGTAAGTTATGTGGAAATGTAGCTACAGCTTATGCTAATTGAGTAAGCTGTTTTCTGTATGTAACATACTTGTCTGCCTTATAAAAATACCTTTAGTCTAAATCAAAGTATAAAAAATAAAAAAAGTACAAGTATTTGTTTTAAAGTAGTTTAGGGTACAGTTGAATTTCTGAGAGTTAAGAGAACAGTATGACTTTCAAAGATTTATTTGGCTACACTGTACTGAACTTCATATGTGTATCTGAACTTCATAGTGAGGTTTTTGCACGTCTAGCATGAAATAGCTTTCATACAATTTTCTGCTATTCAGCAGCTTCAGAGTTAATAATTTAATAATTACTTCTGGAACCTCCAGAAGTAGCACTCTAAAAACACTCTACTCATTCATATAAGCAGATTGTATTAAAAAGAAAACGCAGAAAGAGAAAATGGAAAGGGAATGAAGAAACTCCTCACTGGCACTTTCTGAGTCAGTATGTGGAGGTACATACACACATTATGTCCTTGTGTTTGTAATTTCTATCAGGAATGTGTTTTTACACTGTAATGGTGTACATAGTAGTTCACTGAGAGCTATAAGCCCCTAGGTACAAGGCATCAGTCTGTTGTTTGCTTTGGTAGGAATAATTGCTACTTTGGAATTAAACTACTTCTGATTCCTTGCTTTTTCTGTTTTTAAGCAGCTGCCTTATCTTCACAAAATGTAATGTAATCATGAAACTGCCTAGATGTTGTTTGTGAATGTCCTGTGTATGTAAATAGCTGCTTTGAGTGATATTGCTGCAAAAAGAGATTTGGGGGGCAAATAACCATGGAATACTCATGAATAATTCACTGCAAACAGGTTTGCTCAAGCAAAACTGAGAATTAGAATGAAGTTTCATAAAGTTACTGTGTCTTACAGCAGTAGGAAATAAATCACTGTAGTAAAGTATCTAAGCATTGCAATGCAATGTATAGAAGAGTAGATGAATTACTGATATAAATGAGTGTGGGTCAATGTATTTTAGAATCTGTCCTAACTTTGGCTTTTGGACTCCTTCCCCAGAAAGTTTATGTCTTTTGGCAGAGTCAGGTTAGAGATTGATGGTGCAGAGATGGAAAATGTAGATTTTTCAGCTGTACAAATAAGATAAAGATTGGTAGGAATAATTTATTTTCTTCATGCCCAACTTGCCATCCCATTTTCCTTTGACTCTTTAATCCTGTGGAATGGTAAAATTCAGTTTCATTAGTCCAATGATGGAAACAAATAGTTTGGTTTTACTTAAAATGTCACATCACTGTCCTGTATCACATAGTGTCGATGGGTGCCCGGTTTGACAAAATACGCGTGGTAAGCTCTGGAGAGTCTTGGCTGTGGAATTGTTTACCTGACATGGCTGTGCCTGTCATAGGATGCAGCTCCTAAAGGGCATAGCTAAGGTCCTCAGTGAAATGGTAGCTGTGATTCTTGGTGAGGTTTTATTTGGCTGAAGATAACTTGTACAACATTTCCAAAACATACTTGGTCTCCTGCTGCTTAAAAGGGAAAAAAAAACTGAAGAAAAAACCCAAGAAAACATAGCTTGTGTGTTTTTCTTTCCTGTTTTTAAAAGAGATTTCTAAGTGTACATAATGACAATTTTTAAGTTGTATGAATTGCTTGTCAAGGGAAGAGAACTCTGTGTATACAAAGTTCTGAGATTACAAGCACTTTGAAATGATGCTAGGACTTCTGCAGGTGTTTTCCTTCCTCACATTATTTGTTTCAAGTTCTTCATGTAGCTTTTTTTTTTTGACTGTATTACCAAGTAGACTGGAATAATTTATTGACGTTTTTGTGCTTATTGAATTAGATACGTTTTCTGGGTTTGGCTATTTCTTGGTTGCTCTTTAAGCAGTCTCTGGGACGTCTCATTTTAGTCACTTATTATTATTAGACTCTTATTGCTGGGCACCCAAAATGGCCTGGTTCCAGAGGAGTGCAGGTGTCCACAGAGTCACATCTGAGCACTTGGGAGACAGCAGCAGCTCTTCCTGAGAAACTTTCTTTGTACTAGAAAGTGCTGCAGTAAAAATGTATGTAAGTGTATGAGCAGATCAGACTAGACCAGCTGCAGTGTGGTGGTTCAGATTCCTAAGGCTGCCTGTCCATGTGCTTTTCTGTGAAGTCCTATTTAACATTCATTTTTTTTTAGGGTGATGTTAATTACTCATTTTCTCAGTTGTCTGTCAGCGCACAGTGGTTCCTAGTAGAGGCATTGTTGCATTCATTGAGACAGGATATTAAATAAATTTTCCAACTTCTTGTAATTTTTTATGCAAAAATTCTGCCATTTAACTCTGAACTCTAAAAAATAAAAGAAATGCAAGGATCCCTGAAGTTTCAGTGCAGACTTTATAGAACTCTTTTACTGAAGTCAGGGGGACTGACCCAAGTGAGGTTTGGGACATACATGAGGATCCATGCTCTTGAAATCAAAATCTCATGGCTACTGTGAGGCAATGCTGATCAATTCAACCCCAGGGTAATGTGTGCACTGGAAGTGTTGGAAGTTTGGGGATCCCTTTTATGGCTCTTCAATAATGCTATAAAGATATCACTTGCATGGAAAGGATTGTAAATTGTAGAAAATTAGTAGCATGGTTTCTCAGGATGTTCTGCTTTCTTAAAGTCTGTAGAGCTCGTTGTAGGAGCTTACATTGTTTGTGTTTGTTTTGCTTTGTTGAGGCTTGAGTTAAGATTACCTGCTTGCTCAGTAAGAAAATACAAACCTTGCAACATAAAACCTAGTAGGGGTATTGAAAACTACCCTTTTAAAACCTTTGCACCTTTACAACATATTCAAGAAGTACTTTTACCTTGAAAGCAATGTGCTTTTACAATTGGCCCTACCTATTATTTTCAGCATTCAGTTTCAACAGTTAGGGATGTGCAAGCTCAAAGGGGAGGAAAAAATACTAATTGGTTGCTTTCAGTACATTTCTTGTAATAAAAAATTCCTGTATATTAAGCATCTACTTGGAGTTAGTTGAACTATTTTCAGACAGCTTTTGAATACAATAGGGAGTTATGCTTTTGTTGATCAATTTGTTTTCTTGTAATTGATGCTCATGATATTACAGAAACTATTAATTATGGATTTATAAACGGAGACGATAGAGCTGTCCTGTTTTATGTAAACATTTGGGATTAGTCTGCTTTTTCTCATCTGTCAGCACACATCAAGTTCATGGTAAAAGTGTTGGTATGTCACAGCTGCAGTAGACTGTTCTACTGCTAGAACCTTTTCAGATAGTACAGTTTTCTCCATGCTTTTTGGACACCACTTACTCCTTTAAAAAGATTGAGGTTTCTTCAGTAACATTTATAGTTAGTGCAAAATCAAACTTAAAATTTTTGCTATTGTGTATGTATATTAAATCAAAACAATTCTAAAACTGAAATATTGTGCAAAAAGTGTTAGGCCAGAAGAAAAGCAGTTTTAAAAGATTATTGGTTACGGGTGTGATCTGCAGAACTTTGTGTGCTGGGGACAGGTTGTGGAGTTTAATGCTTTATGTTTAAAGTTAGTGAAGGTGGATGATTGCAATTAATTGTCAACTAATTCACCATAATTGACAGGTAATCAGTTACTTCAGTCATAAGTTCTTTTGGACAACTGAAACAGAAGTGTTTCTATTCTCACTATGAGATCACCCCTATAAAAATGCCTCTTGAAAATTGAATATTAAATATTTAACTTAAATAATTAGCTTATATAGTTTTTATTTCTGATTTAGGTAATTAGTTTAGAGTCTTCTCTTCCCATTGAGATGGAAGGCTTAACAGAAGTTTGCCACTGGCTTTAGCCAAACTGGAAATAAAAATGTTCTCTTGGTACAGATAATCTTTTTAGAGGAAGAGATTGAAGGAGGGGCTTATTCCTCTACACAGATTTTATTTTCCTACCTGTTCATTAAAATTTTTTTTTCTTGGGAGTAAACAATTAAATGCCAAAGTGAAATACCCAGCAATTAAACATTATCATGTTCTCATGGTTTTTGCTAATACACACCTTTTTGTTGTAGAAACACCTTCAAGATGAATTTTAATACAACTGCAGGTATCTTGCAAAGATACTTCCCAAAGCACTCACTTTGTTCATACTACTGTTATTAGCAACCCTTAAATAGGCAAAGCAGTCATAAGCCTGCTTTAACACTTCATTCTGATATTTTCAGGTCTCTATAGCAAAGCAGCTTTTAAAAATAATTGTTAGCTGGGTATGCCTATCATGTATAGCATTAGAAGACACAGTTCTTTTCCTGTGACAGTATGAGGAAAATAAACTAAGACTAGAGAAAATTTAATAGGTAAGATCTGCTGTAAGGTGTCCACAGGCAACACTGGTTAACCTGTCCTGCTGTGCCTGCCACAGTTCATTTGGATATTGTTCAGATAAGTCTGGTGCTTTTAATATTTTTTTTTTTTTTACACTTTAGGGATTTTTTTTTTTTTTTTGCAAGGAAGGAGAATAGCATCTTGTAGCTTGCGTTCCATGGATGCCTTGAAATTATTTTATCAAATAATTTTTGTCCAGTTTTCTTATAAGGTTGTTGTGTGGGCTGTGTCTTTGATGTATCCCAGTTCTGGGATATCAGCAAGACCTGATGCAGGGAAAATTGAAGCAATTGCTCTCTGCATGCTTAATGCTGTGTGCTACAATATGTTCTCAGTGTAACTTGACATTTCTTGAAATTAAAGTTTGGCTGGCTGCTATTTAATTTTCTGGCTTCTACTCCCCTCTCTTCTTCCTCTTGAGGCTGGCAGTTTTACAGAATTCTGCTTGTTTGCTATGGTACGCAAAGGGAATCTCTGGCAACAGACATTTCCTTGCAGATTTTCTTCATTACTGGAAAGGTTAACTGTAGCAAGTCCAGTGCACTGAAAAACATCTGAATTCTTTAAGTAGTCTGGTCTTTTTTCCTGTTCCAGCCTGTATATTTTGCCCCTTTATTTTCTGCTTTCAGTCATTTGATCATTTCTGTTAATGAAGGCAGGAGGAAAAAACACATGCATTACTGCGGCCCTTTCAGAGTGATCCTATGCTTCTTTGGGGTATTGGCACACTGGCTGTTTGCTTTTTGCTATCAGCATGCTTTTGCAGTGCCTGCTTTTTAGAACAAATTAGGAGAATGAAATGCTCGTGCTGTTTGGCCACGATATTTGAACCAGAGTTTGACTCCCTACTTGAAGCTAGGATATCTTTGACTTAGCCAGTTCTCACGTACCTTTGTGTTCTTCAGATGCAACAAAATTTTGGCATTTAAAAGATTCATAAGTCATGGGAAGCAGAAAAGAAGAAAAAAAATGTTTAAAATATGTCTGAAGTGGCAGGCAACTTTGAAGTGTGATAAATACAAAACGAAGTCTTCATAATACTTGTTTTTGCATAATTTGTAATTAGTCTTTGAAAGAAAGCAAACTTCTTAAATGTTTACTACTGATCTCTTCCCTCAGCTCTGTCACTCATTGTCTCTCCTAAGGATACACCATTGCGTGGGGAGATGTGGGTTTGGCTGCTTTTACTTGGTCCTGGGTAAACACTTCAAAGTCTCTCTCTCTCTCTCTGTTTTTTTTTTTTAATTTTGTTTTGTATTTTGGTTTCTTTTCATTTTGTTCTGGGTTTTTGAGAATAGAATGAAGTGAAAGAAAAAAAGAGTGGGTTGATAAAGAGGGAATTTTGATAATTAATTAATATTGTCTTTGCCTTAGTTAATGTTTTTAGAGAATTGATTGTTGCGGCTGGATGGTTAGATGTCATTGCCTATCAGCAATAAACATGTGGATGTGCTCAGGAAGTACCTTAGAGCACTTTGAAAGAGGTTACATGAGCTTTAGCAAATATTCAGGCCTTTTGGCTTGCTTATCGATTCTGATAAACCCAGCAGAATCAAACTGCATAGTATTGGGAAGCATCTAGTCACTTTAATTCCAAATTTATCTGGCTGAATGTGAACACAGATCAAAGCAAAGAAAATTAATTTTTGAAATAACATAACTTTGTAGCTTGCCTTTGTAATTGTTCCTGTGCTCAGTGCAACTGTATCTGATCGCTTTTGTCATAAGTTTCTTTAAGAAGCTTTATCTTCTGCTCATTGATGTATTTCTGTGAGATCTTTTAGTGCTACAAATGATGTGTTGATGGTCAGCAGTCCTTGTTTCTAATGTCAGAATTTTTGTGGGGAAACATCAAGGTTCCCCACTTTCTTGGCTTTTTACATCTGTAACCTTGTTACAGTTTTTTGGGTTTTTTTTTTAATAAGTCTGAAGGTACCTCCTCACCCTTGTTAGTGAGAACTCTGCTTTCCCAGACTGTGCATTGTTCCATCTACTGTAGCCCATTTTTATGTTTGTGTTTGATGTCTCTGGAGATGCAGAACTGAAAGAGTCTTTCTGATTTAGCAAATCCACCTCCTATTGCCTTGGGCTGTCACACCACAGGAGGAAACTGCCAAATAAAATGTGAGCGAGTTAAAGTGGAACTTGTGAATTTTTGTTCTTCCACACCTCAAACCACTTATAACAGCTTGGACGCTATTATCTTCTCAGTTGTCTTATATTCTTAATGTCACTTTTGGTTTGGCATTCATCCAAGCAGTAAACACATTCTGGTGCTGCTTTGTCTATAGCAGCAAAGTTTTGATCTTTCTACTCATCCTGTATCACTTAAATTCTCACCAGGTCCTTACACATTTTGACATAATCAATTTTCACCTGCCCTACCTTTAATTCCTGCAACGCTACTGCAGTGGGCCTGTCAGATATTTTGCTATCAGAGTAAGCACTCTGTTGGTTTTCCAGTTTTCACTTGATCATATGTTTAATACTTTTTCTCTTGGCGTTTCAAGGTCTGCAATGAAATATTCCCCTTTGTCTCAATCCTGACACACAGAATGAGTGACACCGCTGCTAAGTTCCACCAGCGTTTCATGTGCTCACTGCTCTCCTCCTTAAGCAATAGTGTCTGAAAAAAAACCTGTTTGAATAGCAAGTACTCTATTTCATGTCACTTCTCAGAGTTGTTCTCTGCTGTGAAGCCCAGAAGAAATTCATGACTACTGTTGTGGTTAGCTTGAGTCTATTTTTCTCCTTCCTTAGTTACTTCACTACAGTTTCTTCTATATTTATTTCTATCTCTAGCTGAAACAAACAAACAAACATTTCACAAACTTGAAAGCTGGTTTTTTTTTCATTATGTTGTTTTTGGCTTTATCTTTTTCCATTTTTTATCAGCAATTTCATAATCACACTAATTTGTTTTTCGAGTCCAACCATAAATGTTATGTTTAAGCATTATTGTTGTCCTACTGGTTGGTTGTTCCTACACTGTTCACAGCAGCCAGGTCGGGCCACTGATTTTACTTTTGTAAAAGTTATTTTTTCCACTACTTTGTCACTGTGTTACTGTTACCTATTTCCATTCCTTACATGCAGGCTGATATGTTGTAGCATCCATGGACTGTAGACTCTGTCCAGGGTTTCTATCCCCAGGGTCTTGAAAGGCTCTTATTAAATCAGTGCCATATCCTGCCTGTCTTCTTACCTTGTTCTGAATGCTGTATTACCTTTACTTTGTAGCATTTCTCATCTTCTTGTGGCCTGTGTATAAAGCATGGTATGAATAATTAATCCAAGCCAGCCAGAACTACCTTTATGTTTCCATGTTTTCATGCCCTGAAACAGTTCGGGGAAATAGCCCGGCTTCAGCTTTGTACACCTGCTCTGGGAATTTCTTCCTTCTGTGATTCTTCTTCGAGCTATACCCTGTACTTAGATTCCTTAAATGTGGGGATAGAATTTTTCCTGTATTTTTTTCCTTTAATTTTGCAACAAGGCACTGGTATAACCTATTTTTCACTACAGATTCTATCCCTTTGCTGTGAATATTTCCTTGCTTTCTAGCATCAAGATGTCTACAGGGTAGAAGTTTTCATGGAATGGTAGCTTGATTGAGAACATCAATTGTGTTTTACCCAAATTAGCCACAGATCATATAAGCAGTAAAGCCCATGCAGAATTAACATTCCTTTGATATGTCCCTTTATTTGGTTGCTGTCTCCAAGATACTGTCATCAAGGATGAGAGGTCAGTCTCCCAAAAGGCAATTGGGCTATAGCCTTTTTGAGTGTTAAGCAGTAGTAAGAAGATTGTTTGCTACCTCTTTATTTTAATTTATTTTTTCCTTGGCTACTGATTTACATGATATGATTTTTTCTCTCCCATTTCACTAGAATGTTCAAATAGAAATAGGCTTGATTTAAATTGTGTCTTAGAATTTGAAACATTCCTTCATCTTATCTGGCATCTGAAACTGTTCAGTTGGAGCCATCCTTGCTTGTTTTGTGGGGTTTAATTTGTTTAATTCTTTGTTTCAGGAGGTGTCTGCTGATCCTTCAGGAACTCTCACAGCTGCTGAAGAGAGAAAAGAGAAGGTGCCAAGCCCACATCTCAGTCATCTTGTAGTTTTGACATCTGGCAATTCTCTGTATGGTTTGGCAGAGAGAGTGGTGGCCACTGAATCCTTGTAGGTTATTTACTGTACACACTGTATTTGTGATCAATGAAAGCTATTGTTTGTTTAAGAAATTGTGGTTACAATCCAAAGCCTTCTTGACAGGTCAAAAATTCCTACCTCTCAATGTGATTTTAAATATGAGTGATAAAGGTAATTTCTTTATTAAAGGTACTGGAGTCTAATTCTTTGGTTTAGCAACATGTAAACACAAGAAATGAAATTTTACTGCAGAAGATCCAGTAATTTTTGACAATGCATGGCCAAATCTAATAGGAAATAGTTTAATTTTAAAGAGGCTAATGGGAATATTTAATCTCTGTGGTTCATTTTCACCCTGTATTAAATACTTGACTCACAACTGCTTAGTTCATGTCAGTTGGGCTTGAATAACCCTGTTCTTTGCAATGTGTAAAAGTGTACCTGTGTCAAACCACAGGAGAAGAAGAGATTATAACCAATCAATGCAAATATTACAGAGTGATTTCTATTTGATAAGAATAATAGTAAAAGTCAGATAGGAATTGTTTTTTCCTCACATGTGATGACATTTAAAGATTAGAAGTTAATTTTAAAAATACTTTTTTCATTTATACTTACTTAGAAATATATTTCCTTATTTTGTTATTATTAACAAATTCCACCCCCGAGAAGGAATACAGGACCAAATTCTGTTTTATAGATTCACTAGTATAAAATTGATGAGCAATTATTTTGAAATTCTCTGATGGATTTATTAATAATGATATTGACTGTTCTGTGATGGAAATTGCCTGACTCTTGGTTGCCGACTTTACTAGACCTTGGCTCAGACTTTTGCAGCATATCCTCAGTAAAACAGAAATGTGCATTGTTAATATTCAAGCCCTGGACTCCTTATTCAAGTATGTTGTTGTTTGCAAGTACATTTTAAAATTGTCAGAATTGAGAATGCTGGTTGATATGCTGGCATGTACCTGATTCGGTTCTTCTCAGATCTGAATTTTCCAAGGTTGCATATTGTTATTGCCAGATATGTTAACTGTAGAGTAAAAATTGTAAAGAGATGCCAAATATTACACTTAGTTGACAGCAAATTTTCTTTGCTTTCAAAGGGTATTTCTAGCTGAGCAGTTTGAATTTCTTCAGCCTCATCTTGATGCAGTGATGCCAGCTGCCAAGAAGCCTTTTCTTCAGCAGTTCTATTCTCAGGTCAGAATTGTGTAATTCACAGCTGATTTTCATACAGAAGATTTGAAACTTGTATATTATGGTGCAAATGCTTCTGCATCATAGTTATATATTGCTCCTACTAGCCAGAAATTTACTGAATTGAATTTTATTTATTTTTTACTTCAGACAGTGTCAACTGCCAGTGAACTACGTAAACCAGTATATTGGATTGTAGCTGCTAAAGCCATTGACTATGAACAAATGCTGCTTCTCATGGCTAATGTGAAATGGGATGTGAAGGAAATCATGTCACAACACAACGTATATGTAGATGCTCTTTTAAAGGTGAGTAGTATATGGGAAATGGTGTGCTAGAGTTTATATAAATTGCTGTAGTACTTCACTAAAACTGTTAAAATGGCATGGCTAGAACAATACATCATCCTGACAAATGGGAAATTACTGTGAGGTCTGTCCAGAAGTTTCATTATTCTTGCTTCTAAAGCATTGTTTTCAATGATGATTTTTGACTACATGGAGTGTGAAAGTGACCACAAAAGTTTAACAAGTCTCATGTCTAAGTCTTGAATGGTAGAGAAATGTGTAGTAAACAGAGTTACACTGAAGGAGATCCAGTGACCAGAGGTAGCATTTTTAAAAAAAAAACCAAAACACATTCTTTGCTGTTCTGAATAATATTGCTGATTGTCTTTGAGATGTATCATAGGAGCTACTGGTCAAATTAGCACCAATAATGATCATGCAGTATCAAACTGAAGTTGCTGTATATAGAAGTAAACATTTGAAAAGGAACGTAAAGGGAAGTTACTCACCCAGCTTGTCCATTGCATTCAGTAGATGTTATACAATTGCCATGTCTTATGGCATGCAGAACTAGTTCTTGGGACAAGCCCTTTCTCATCCTTTTATATATGCCTAAATAATGTTTCTAAGAGTCTTCAGAGGGAAATTCTGGCAGTGGTAGAATTATGCTAATAATTATACTATATTAATTACTAATCCTTTTCGGAGTAAGTGAAAATTTTGTTTTAAATGTGTTAAGTGTAAATCACAGAAAAAGCTACACATCCATGTGGAATAACAGTTTGAATAACACCTTTGGACTTTGTAGCTCTTCTCTACTTTAAAAAAATCAAGGCAAAGAAGGAAGAGTTTGACAGAGGGCATGTCATTGCACTGAATTTGCTGCAGTCTTTGTGATTATCCTTGTTATGCTGCCGTGACTTTTTGATATCAGTTTGTGTTTAAAATAGTTGATCTCTGGGGAAAAACTTGTTCCTTCTGGGAGTATGAAACTGCTGATGAATTTGCTTCGGGACAATCAGAGCTAATACTGTTTAAAACCAATTTTGGTCTTTCTATTCTATAGCTAGTACTGGTTGCTGTGAAAGGTTTTAAATACTGGCTAAGCAATGAGTGATTTTCTGTGTGCACTGGGACTCCAGGAACATCAGATTTAACCACAGTGTTTAAAGTAATAATCAACTACTTTCAGCTGTGTGCACATGTACACAAAGTTCTATATTCAGTCATAGTATGTTGGAAGCAGATAAAGTGGGGAAAGAGGATTATTGAATAATTTGATTATGGAGCGTTAGGCATCTTCAGAAGAGTGAGTTCTATGCCAATTAAAGCGTGATGTTGTGGTACCCTGCCTCTTCTTGCCAAATTAATCTTTTAGAAAATTTATTAAATGCCAATTGGTTACTGAATTCTTCTAAATTTCTTACTGAATTTTTTAGAAGGGGGTGTAATTAAAAAGGAAAAGGAAAAAGCCTTAGATGAACAGCCTTGGAAATAAAATGTCTGTTAGGCAAGTATGGTCTTAAAAGACTGCACTGCAAATGACTTTTGCTGGTTATACAGAGGAGTTCATTACCAGTCTGCTTGATATTGCAGTAATTTTATAAATTTTTGAATTGTAGAGGCTTTAATCATTGGCAGATGACTTATGTTTCACTTTATTTAAGTCACAAAATAATTGTAGCAGTTATTGTATTCATTTATGACTAGTTTCTCGCTCAGTTATGAGCTCAAATCCATCCAGGCCATTGATGATTCATGTGGAAACAGGTGCTTTCCTTTAACCTGAATTATCTAGTGCTGCAGTGTGGTCCTAAATTGTTAGATCTGGCCTCTTTCAATGGGGGCTCTCTGCTTCTTCTAAAGCACTGAGGAATTATCTAATGTGAATATAGATATGTGATTGTAGAGTGAAAAATGGTTACAATATTTCTGAGCTTCTCCTTGAAAGCTGGTGGGGTGGATATTTAGAGAGATAAAGAGATCATCACTGGATTTTCTTCAGTGGCTGTATATTGACTTAAAGGAGTTAAATATGAGTTTAGGGAGTGAGGCAATGAAAATGGCATTTGAAGGATAAGCTATTTGGTTCCTTTTCAGAGGTGTCAGTTTCACAGAGAACTGCAGCTCTGGGGAACAGAGCAACAGTTCCTTTAAAAAAATCACAGAGGTAATGTTGTGAGAGATATACTAGAAAGTGATATGTTTTCTAGTTTGCACATTGAGTTCTCTACAGTTTGTGCCTATTAAGCCTCTGTGCTTTGCTCTTATTTTTCAGTATTTTCTTTCATGTGCATTTCTAATTAGTTGCTGTTGTTGGATGCATGGAGTATGATCCATTTAATCCTAAAGGAATAAACGTCTTCTATGTTTTATCAGGAATTTGAAGAATTTAACAGGAGGTTGAATGATGTGTCTAAGAGAGTCCGTATTCCATTGCCAGTCTCCAACATCCTTTGGGAGCACTGCATTCGCTTGGCCAACAGAACTCTTGTGGAAGGGTAAGTATTTATGAAGGTCTTGCTTTTGGGTAAGTATGTCTCTAATGATAATGTTTATTTTATAGAGTTAGAAGTTCTAATTCTGTGGTGTCCTTGTGAATTCATGTGCTTTTGGGGACCCTAAAAATTATCAATGCTTAACACACTCCTTAGCAGTTGCTTCACAGAGTCTGCTGCAGCATTAAGCCTAAAGGGGGTGGTCTTGTTCCTAGATACTGCTGAAGAATGACACTGAATGTTTTACTGAAGCATTTGAAAATACAGTACTCTTCCAAAGAAACTTCTATATGAAAATTACCATTTCCCAGCAGAGCAAAGAAAGAAGTTAAAATATAATTGTCAGTGCTTCCATGGTGATGCCATTTTTCTTTGCCAGGAAGAAAGATGGAGTTATCAACACTATCAGTTATCTTAAAGTAGCCATGGAACATGATTTTTCCAAATTCATCATAACAGAGAGGTGTCTTTGTTGGCTTGATCAACAGAGGCTCGAGCACCTTAGTCAGGAACTGCTACACCTTGTTCATCCCTCACTCCTTTAATGAGGGTCCCAGACTTTTCAGATTCAATTTTGTAGCCTGAGAATTGTAGATTTTTCATCCCCTGCATTTATTTTTATGGTTTTGTCCCCCTGCTACATATGTTTGTGCTCTTATCAGAATTACTTCTGCATCATAGAATATGCCATATTCTACGTCTATGACATAGAATATGACATATTCTATGTCATGTTCTACGTCTTCTACATATGTTTCCATACTTCTTTCCTGGTTATCTTTACCCTATTCACTCTCTACTACCTATTTTACTTCTTTCCATCCCACTCTCCTGCTGTCTGCTCTAAATTAGGACCTCAACAAAATACTCTTCTGTTGAGGATCATCAACTTCCACTGCTTCCCTAAAGCCATCATGTTTTTATCTCATGCCCATTTGTTTTCATGCCATCATCCTCTTGCAGTCTCTGGAGAGATCATTTTTGTGTTCATTTATTCCTTCATATGACATATGACCTATCAACTAGCTTTTCTTTTTGAAATTTTATTTTCCACTTCTTATGCCTCATATAAAAGGCATCTCCTCCCCATTCCCCCTACCTTTCAAGTCAATAACGCTGTCAGTCACTATCAACCTCCTCTACCTCAGCCTTTGTGTTTGTTTTCAGCTTGTTTCCTTTTCTTATATCACATCTCATTAATCTTTTCTGTTCATGAACTCAGAATACTTTGCTGATATAATTTGTCCTGTACCATTTCTGAGAGTGCAAAAAGTTCTCATTATCATCTTCTCCCAAATATTTGCCTGTAATTTTTTATTCTTGGGCAGTTCTGTTATTTTTACATATCTTGTAGGTTCTTTTCCCACTGTGGAAAGGGAAGGAAGGTGTTCTCAATAGCTGACTGTCTGAATACCTTCATAACTTCTTTTATGTCTGAATTCAGTGAATGTATGGAGAAAAGCCATGACAGAGAGGTTTCCCATCCCATCATCCAGTCAGCTAAAATTGCTTTCATCAAGCTTTTCACTGAATGAAGATTTGCCTCCACTGCAGTCAGCTATGTCTTTTTTAAAATTCTGTCCTTCCCTATCTCCTAGTTCTGTGTCCTCTCCTGTTTCCCAGCTGGTTTCTTGAGCCTATTGAAGATGATGATCTGCTGGTCTCCCATGAAGCTCCAGAGGACTTTTGCCTTGGTCCTCTCTCCTTTTGCCTCTGTTACTTTTGCATTCTGTCAGTTCTTTTTGTGTACCAACTCTAAGTGTGAAATTTCTCCATATTCTTAATCTGACCTTGCTGTGTATCCAGCTTCCAGCTGCATGTTTCTGCTGCCTCTTTTGCATCAAATCTAATTATCTAGGCACTGTATAATAATTCTTCATGAACCAGTGGAAAACTGAGCTTGTTTTAGATGTAGGAGAGGGGAAGACTGAAACAGGGTTGCCACTTGTGGGGGCAACTGAATGATGAGCTGGATTAAGTCTCTCAAGTCACTGTGCCCCAGACCCTGTACACAGTTGAAATTGGCATTCTTAAGGGCATTGCAGTGTCATTTCCTTTGATCTTGACAAATGCTGTTCCTTATCTGTTTGAAGAACTGCAAAAATCCTTTTCCACATTTGTTGCCTATCCCCCCTGCTGTGATCCTTGCTAGCATTAGCCTGCCATTAAAGTCATCTACTGTCTCCTCTAGCCTGTCACTAGTTTGCTGTCAGTCTGTTCTCATTAAAACATCAACTTCTCACAGACACGAGCCAGTGCTGCCACCCTTTATCCTCTGGCTGCTGTGGCTGTTTTTGAAAAAAAACCTGTGTCATTGATGCTCCCCCTTGGTTCAACAAGCTCCTGGGGACCATTCCTAAAGTGC
Source organism: Petroica traversi (assembly GCA_025920805.1). NCBI lineage: Eukaryota > Metazoa > Chordata > Aves > Passeriformes > Petroicidae > Petroica > Petroica traversi. The sequence goes on from JAHLSL010000022.1 coordinate 22,379,721, forward strand.
CATGGTACCTTTCAGACTCCAGTGGTTGTAATCACTTGAAACCGCTGTCCAGTAATCTAATTAACATTGGTTTAATTTCCTCTATCCTACTTAATAGCAAGTTGTTCAATGTAGGATTTTTTGTGGCTTTTGGGAGAGGAGGGTGTGGTTTTTTCTAACTAACACTGGTTACAGTTGGGTTCTGTTTGATGGCTGGGCTAAAATGGGTTATACTAATGCAAATAAAGCTCTGCAGCAGGCATCCTAAGAGAAGTTCTTGTCTGCTTTTGACATAAAACCGTATTTTTGCTCCTTCTCAAGGTTCAAAAGGCTAAGTTAACGTTGAGAAGCAAAATTCATTTTTATTTTCTAAGTTTTGCTTTCCACTGTTTCTCTTTTTAGTTATGCCAATGTAAAGAAGTGCAGCAATGAAGGACGTGCCTTGATGCAACTGGATTTTCAACAGTTCTTAATGAAACTAGAAAAGTTAACAGACATTAGGCCTATTCCAGATAAAGAATTTGTGGAGACCTACATTAAAGCATACTACCTGACAGAAAATGATATGGAAAGCTGGATAAAAGAACATAGGGTAAGAGTTATATTCGCATTCTTTTCCTCTCTATTGAGAAATTCACCGTGATGATAAAAGCATGCTAACAACTATAAATAATAAATCTTTCTATGTGTTTAAAATTATTATAGGCATATATATGTATATTTTCATTTATTGTAATAAAAGCTATATAGGAAGCAGTATAAATAAAAATGTATGTGTTCATTTCTATCATATGAAGCTAGTATTTGTTTGAACTGGTTCAACATCTGATGACTTGGGAAGATGACTGAGCCAGTCACACCTGCCTGTTTTATCAAGAAGTGTAGAGAACTAGAGCAAAGGGAAATTGAAAACATTTGTGAGCTGTTCAAAATATGCCAAAGTGCTCATGTTGGTCATCAAGAATTACAGTTTGGGATCTCACCATTAGGATTGGGATTGCCTTTAGGCGCAGATTGCTTAAACTAAATTGTAAGGCACAGTGGAGAAGAGTCATTGCTTTTTCTTTCTTCATTTGATAATGCCTAATCAGCATTTCTTGCTGAGATAAGTCTTTATTTGTGTTTGGAAAACATTCAGATACTTTCACTCTAGCATGAACTAACAGTTTTAACAGGACTGTGTAAGTAATAGTCACATGCTATTGGAGATACCCATATTTGAAGTTAAAAGTCTTTTAAAGTGGAGCACTTGAAATCTGTATTTTGGGATTACTTTAAATCCTACTAGAAATAGAGGAAAGAAATAGAATTTGATAGAATTTTCCTTGTATTGCCTGGAGCCCCAAGAGAGACTGTGAGCTACAGGGTTTGGTAACCTACAGGGAAATATTATTTTAAACCCATTGGTGGAAGCTATCTTTTGGATGGTGTTAGATATAAAGGTAATACTGGCAAATACGGTGTTTTCACAGGTGTTGAGAATTCTTTTCTACACATTTTTGACATTTTTTCTCCTTTATCATTTACTTACATCAAAATAATTTGGAGACTCTGCAGACAGAAGCATTTAGAAGCTTATTGGAAATGGGATGTCCAAATAAAAAAGATCAACCAACATTTATCATAGTTTGTTAAAAAAAAGTTTTTTGTGTTGAAAGCCTAACCATTTGCATATGTATTTCCCACCAAGCCTCCCAAAAAATGGAAAATATATTAAAAATTGATTTATACACGTGTTCACAGAACTGCTTTCTGTGAACTCTGTCCAGTTCTTTTAAAGTCATACCCATTTTCCATTATAAGCTACCGTGTAGCAAAATACAGTTTTGTTCTCTGCCTCAACTATGAAAACTCTCCAGACATGACTGAACTATAGCTTTAAATCTTCCTTGTGTACTGATGCTTCTATCAGTTATAAAATCCACACTGAGTATGTCTGTGCTTTTTAACTTTTCTGTCTTTGTCTGGTGTTTTATTCTGCCCTAATATGATCTGCTTTTTCTTGCCAGGAATATTCCACTAAGCAGTTGACCAATCTGGTGAATATTTGTCTGGGCACCTACATCAACAAAAAGGCAAGACAGAAGCTGTTAGCTACTATTGATGACATAGACAGGCCTAAGAGATAACTGGAGAAAGCTTCTTTCTTTCTGACTTGTATTCTTTTCTGTTCATGTGAAGCACTCAGACATTTCTTTTATGGACTAATGACAACATTAGAAATGTTGTGCATGACCTCTCTTAGCAACATTGGAGGCACTCTGAAGTGACAATATTCTAAAATATGACTTTTCTAATCTGTAGAATTATTTTCGTTGTTTTTCTTCTTCTTTTTCTTTGTTTACTTGCCCTTAGTAAAGGGCCATTTGTGTATCATTGATGAGCTGTATATTTTGCAAAAGTGTATACTGTAAGTAAAATTGAAATCAGAGAGAAACACATTGGCTTAATATATCATTGATGCTCTTTTTAAATAAAAGGGCTACTTGAAAATATGATTTCTTTCCTCCCTACTTCCACCTTCAGAAATTGTGCTGTATTATGGACCAGTGTAAAATGAAAGGGTATGTATAATAATTTGATTGGTGTATCCTGCATGTGGATTAAAAGTGCAGATCAACTAAGTACTCTCATGTTAAAGCCCATCATCTTCATATGTATTTAAAAATGTCTGTTTATTTCAGAATTAATTTAGTCATATCAAAATTACTGACTTCAGATTAATAGATGGTAATAAACATTGTATGCTAATATGATTTGTTTGTGAGACTTTATTTTTCCAATTCAACAATGCAAATGTCAGCAATAATGCCAGGGACTTGGAATAATGTTTTTCTGACTGAAGAGTTAGATTGATACTAAGATAATCTTCCTGTTTCCTGCTCTGCTGTAGACATCCCAAGTGATTTTGAGCAAAGTAAAATGGCTTGACTGCATATGTGTCCTAAAAATCAATTTGTCAGAGCATCACTGACTTCACTGAAGTTTTCAGGTCTACCTTTGGTTTTCAGTACGTAAAGGTTCAGGAATTTTATTTTTTTATTACGCAGTAAACTTTTCGGAGTGCTCTCAGGCCATTTTAAAGGAAACATTGAGCTTACTGGTGAAATAAACCACATAGGCTGCAATCCACTAATACGTACAGCATGCTGAATTCTCACTTTGGGATTCATACTTGCCATTGTACTTTAATTCACACATGAGGGAGCCAGGAGTTAGTGAATGTCAGCAGTAATACAGTGACAGAAAATTGCCCTATGGAGTCATCATAATTGTTCTTTTCTGTGGCCTGATTTCCTGTTCAGAAGTGTACTGAGCATCATTGTGTGAGTTTAGGGAAAGCAGTTTTAGAAGAATGATAGAATTTACATTTTAAATATTGTCTGTGTGGTATTCAGCTTCCTTTTTTATCTGTATTTTAAAGGAAATAAGATTTAAAACAAAATTTAACACTGTTCTCTATTGACCATGCTGTCTTGCCTAGTTCTGCTTAAAATTTGTTTAGTGGTTTGTCACCATATATGTTGAAGTTTAATCACTTTTACCCTCATTAAAAAGGTGGTACAAATGAAAGTGTGGACTTTGCGTCAGCCTGTCTGCCCTGGAGTCAAATCCTGAGCGAGAGCTCTTGGAAGAAACAGAAACATGTTGGAGACTATTAGTGTAAAATATCTTTCAATTTCCTTCTCTTGGATGAAATAAGAATTCAAATATCTTTACCTGAGCTTTGGTGAGCTGAACACATTTAACTTCTCCTGAACTGCCTAGATCACTGTAATTTTATTGCTTACCAAAAGGTAGAGGTATTATCATTGTGATGCAGGGCCAAGGTGAGCAATTGCACAAATCACAATCAGGAGTGATTTTTTGGTAGCATATCTGTAGTTTGACATGTTATTCTTAAGTAAGCCCCCAAATAAAAGAATGTGTAAGAATTAGCATTAAACCTGTGCAACAACTGTTTAATCTTCGTTCCTATATGCCTCAGAAACCATAATATTTTCCAGAAGATCCTTTCCTTGCTGCCCAGGATTGATGCCAGCGAGGAAGCCATGTAGCTAAATGGCCTACATGCACTCTTAGATAACATGTTTTTAGGTTGTCCTTTGTGAAATCAGGTGTTGGATTCAGTGATGCTTGTTGGTCCATTCTAAGTCAGAATATTCTATATTACTTGTTTCTGACTGACTAAGGAAGCTAAATTTTCACGGAATGCTGAATTGTTATCCTATTAAGGATATGTTTGGTAGTTTCCATCATCTGATACAGGAGTTTTTTATAAACCACTGATTTGTGAGCATCTCTGTGCATCTTTGTTCTCCTGTGCAATAATAAGCCTCATATACTGATTTTTCTGCAGTAGAGAATATGGTTTAAGTATCCTTTATGTTTTAGAGAAGTGTTTTGCACTTCTCTGTAGAAGAAAATTTTCTTCAGTCTCCAAAACCTCTGGTCGGAAATGGGCATCTGTCAATCCTTCTTTAGCCTGATGAAGACTTTAAATCCTGGTGCCCAGACAATAAGTGCTCTGCTATTTGTCAAACTCACCTGGAGTACAGATGAACAGTTTTCAAGTCTCTGGTTTGGCAAAGTCTATCCCTATGCTGATCAGCACACAACTGGCTTTTCTAGTTAGCTTCTTTCAGTTTTAGCTCATGGTGACTTTCTTTGAAAAAGCTGCTACTGGGACAAAAATAGTGGGAATCCAGCTGATTGTGTGGCCCTGGTGTAGGATTGAGATCCTTGCTTTGGTGTGGGTTTAATTATTCAAGGCAGAATGGCACTGATGGGAAGACCATCCTGGATCTGCAGTGCTTCGCTGATCGGCCAGTGCACAGAGCAGCCCCTGGAGATGTTCATTCAAATGCCTGGAAGCCTGGGTAGACACATGGATGTTCCATGATTTCAGGCACGTAGCTACATTTTTAGATAATTGACTGTTCTGGGTTCCATTTTTCCCACATGGCAAAGTCTTCCCATGTGTACAATAAAACCTTGGCTCTCATCTGATCTTCAGTGGGAAAAACTAAGCCCTGTCCAGATCTGCTTAGCAAGGCCTGGATGTGGGGCATAGATTATAGTTTGTGATCACTGAAAGAACAGCCTCCCTCTTTGCCCTTATTCCCTTAGGGGACAAAAGAAGATGAATGATCAATGGTTGCCTCAAAGCTTCTGTGAGAGGTTTGCATTCCCTCTTTATTTTTTGCAGATGTGAATGATAAAGGTGTATCTTGTGATAGATACCAAATGCAAAGCTGAGAATGTGAGTTTGCTCTTCACTTGTTACTGTGTCACAGCTCAAAACTATAAGGATCCCCTTTTCTTACTATGAAAGTGATCTATTTGGGGTCTTTTCCTGTCTAAGACCTGCTGTACTGTAAATGACACAAATGAAGATGGACAAAGAAATGAAGATTTATTGTATTTTTGATGGTATCTATTTTGTTTATAACCACTGCTTGAAACAGTATAGCAAAAAGGCTAAAAATTGTACTGACAGTGGGATTATGGTGCAAATATGGAAATAATACAATTTGCAGGCAGCAAGGTTTCTGTGCTTGCTGGCTATTTAAGGATATTTGTGAGTGTGTTGTTTTTGCACTGCCAGAGCTGGTTTTCATCACAGCAGAGACTTGGTTTTTAAGGATCTCCAGCTCATCCATGAGATCATGAAGTGTTGTGGAGCAGCATCTTTAAGTAATACTCAGGACTTCACAAATATGTGGTTTTGTTTTTTTTAAAAAGTAGGCATAAATCAATAGCATGCCATGTGATAAAATAGATGCCTGAGAAGCAAATGATGACATGAGTAACCTTGTTTTTTGTGTTGTGGATCCACTGCTAAATTTTGTGAAGTATTCTGTCCAGTCCCAGAGAGTTTACATGTAAAAGCTAAATTTAAAATGGTTGTATGTGAGCTGAACTTGAGTCTACTGGGCTATTCTTATAAACAAAATCTGTACAGTATACCCCACCTGTGCTCATTTGGTCTGGAACTCTGGATACATAAGCTTCTTTCAGAGCAGAGATGTATAGATCTGTGTTACATTTGTAGATTATCTTGCGCAGATTTCAATATTGTCTAAATGTGTTGGTCTTTGATAAAAAAAGTATACGAGCAAGCTGAAGGTCTGGGGGAAGAGATGCAGTGAGGTGCCTCTTGCCACTAAACACAAAATGAAGGATCAGATGTGCAAAATGACTGCAGGTATTTCTGAAGGTCTTTTTTACAAATAAAGCCAGGGTTTGTACCTGAATGTATTTCCTGCCCTCTGTCACGAGTAATTTTTATTCATACATGAAAAGTCATCCCATTCATTGTATTTCAGTAAACAATAAAAGAAATGTCACTTGAGCCTTAAAATAAAAAGGGTCCTTATACAGGAAAATTATCCTGGGACTGTTATCTGAGAGCTGCAGGATGACACGTGGAATATGCACCATAAAATTGTGTTCCTTGAAATTTATCCATGTATTATAGTGTGAATATATTCACACAGAGAGCTGTGTGTGCAATGTAAGGGACTACAAAAAAAGAATGGCAAAATTGGACAAGCCACATGCTATTGGTTTCTCTGCTGTCATTGACACTGACACTGAAACCTGGGTAGGTAGTGGGGAGTTACTGCTTGTGGGAGTAACGGGTTTCCATTGAGGACAAGGTCATAATCTGGGTTTGAATTCTGAGCTTTGAGTACACCTGAGTTACCACTCTGCTCCCACTGCCACTGCCTGTGTGTGCTCTGCAGGAAGCACCACACGTGAACCTGCTGAAGAGGAGCTCCAGCACAGCCCAAAACACTGAAAGCAGCAGGTAGAACACTTGGTGGAGCACGTTGCTCCTGCCCTTAAGGAAAGCTCATGGATAGTCATGCTTGATGTCCTGCTTGGGGAGGATACCTGTTTCAGGCATGCAACACTCCTGGGACAGGCCATGGGTGGACTGAGCTGAAATGCAGCGGAAGGGCAAAAATGTAGCTTGCTCTGGGAGAGCTTGCTATCCTCTTGAAACCTCAGACCTCAGTAAATGCAGCAATTCAGATGCCCGATGCAGTTATTAGCACAGTATTAAGCATCTGTGAATTTTCAGGACCATTTATTTCCAGAAGTGTAGGAAAATGTCATTTATGTAAATGAGTTTGACCTGGGGCTGATTCCTGGCCCTGAGCTGCTAGTTCAGCTGTCTCCTCCAGCACAGTTAGAATATCTAAGCAGCCAAATGTTCCAACCAGCTGAGTGGTCATGGGTGGTTTATAATGTGCTGCATTTCACTAGAGAAAATTTTTGCCATGAATAGTGATGAGTCATGGCTGTAATGCCATTAGCCCTTCCTTCCCCCCTTGCAGACTCAGCCCAGTGCTGTGCTGGTGTCTGCTGTTTGAAAAGGCTCTTCCTTCTCAGACCTTTATTCTGAGTTCAGTTTTATTTTTAGAGAGGTGTTTACTTCTGCCTTCAATTGCTCAAAATGTCTGCGGTGGGATGCAGGGCTCTGGGTGATGCACAAGTGCTTTTGTCTTGTGTGCTAAGAGAGCTCGTGGTGTTTGTGGCTCCCCTGGCGTGGAGTAAGGATGGCACATCAGGGAATGTGTGAGAACTGCTGCATACCTCAGCAGCCAGGCCACAGGCTTGTCCTGAGCTTTGATTCAGGTTCTGCTCTGTCTCCGTGCCTGATGTAGGGAAGTTTGTCATATTTTCCTGTTCTTTACTCCTCTAAGTAGAAAAGAAATAACATTATCTATCACATTTTGTGAGGTGCTGTTAGGCCACGGTTTCATAGGCACAAGCTGTACTTTTAGTAGTGACTTAACCCAAGGGAAGCTGAAACATGAACTCTTTCTTTTCACAGGGTAACAATAGGCAAAGAGCCAATGCAGATCACATTTTTATTTTCCTTGAAGCTCGAGTTATTTTTCTTAAGGTACTGAGTTAAGACCTAAATACCAAAATTAATATGCAAAAAAAGATAGACCAGGAGGTACATGAAGAATGTAGATGAGATTTAAGATCTTGTTTGCTCCAAGAAAACTAGGACATAAAATTCTTGGGCATTTTTTTTTTTTAATAATATTTTTTCATAAAGCCTAAATCTGAGACGCTTACAAATGAAATAATCAGGTAAAGAGATTGGGGAATTTTTTTTTTTCAATGCTTATCCATGCTTTATAAGATCTATGTCTTCAATGATGGGAAATGATGGAATAATATCTCTAGAGACTTTTCTTTTTGAGGCAGTAAATTGATTAGTTTCGGTTGCCTGGGTGAGTGTGCAGACTCTAAGCTGGTAGGCTCTGTTTAAGATTCTGTATGATTAGTTCCCATGAACTTGGGTGCTCTTATCTCATGTCTTTAGGTTGAGACTCATTTCTGTATTAAATTTCAATTTTCTGCATTTGAAAAGAGGGAATTGTATGAATAATTAAAACACATTTATTAACCTCTAATGAATGGTCAGTAAAGCTGGGAATTGGACTGAGTGACATGCCTGCGGGACATTTTGAACTGTGCTCTTTGGAGGAATGAGAAAAAACATCTTGAAGTAGATAAATAATTTTCTGGAGGTCAGTATGTGCCTATATCACAACCTGAAAAATAGAAGTATAATATTCTCTGGGGTTATTGGTACTTCATGATGAACCTTTCTACTCTCACTATTTCATGAGGTCAGTGAAAGATTTTCAGACTGGACTCTTCTACTGTGTACTCTCACATGTTTTCCTGAAAATGGGGTAGTGTTCATATTTGCTGTTTTATAAACATTGATTTCTTAGGAAAAGAAAATTACAAAAAATTCAGAACACTGGACTTCTTTAAATACTTCATTAATATATTTACCTTGCTTTACTTATACAGTGTGGAGGAGAATAGAGATTAAAGCTTCAGCTTCTTTTGTGCATAACTAACAGGTTAATTTTTGCCATTTTTTTTCTTTTGCAGTCTATTGCACACTGCAAGACCAAAAAGAGCACAGTAATGGTCAGTGGCAGTCTTGGGGGGGGGCTCTTTCCATGGGCATTGCTTCCAACTTATGTGAGTCTTGCCAACAGCACTCAGGAGCTCTGCTCATGGACCTCATCATCACCCTGGGGTGTTAGTTAAAATATGGAATTAATTATTTATTTAGGGCTTCAGTCTAAGAATGACATAGGTTGCAGCCAAGTTTGGCTAATCTCCAAAGCTTGTGAATACCCACAGCACAGAATCCCCCTCATTTCTCCTTCTAAAGGGGTGCCAAGTCACCCAGTGGAGACACCTCTCTCCCCAGAGACTCTGAGAGCAGCTGCGGAGATAGCCGAGTTAGCACTGGTGTCAGCAAGGCTGGAGACATCAGCCCCTGGAGTGTAAAGCAGAATCCAGCCCTGCAATTGTCCAGGTGTAGAGCCAGGCCTCCGTGGGACCTCTGTGACCTGCATTGTGCCACCATCCTGGCTGTGGATCTTCCAAGAAGAGGGCTGGAAGTGGGGGCAGCCAGCCGATGAAAGGTTGGGAGAAACTGGACAAAAACCCCATGCTGGATGACAAGGGCCCAGGGGCTGGTGACCAGAGAAGACCTGACTGCCAAGAGAAAGTAACCTGGTTTGTTTAATGCTTTTCACATTCTGTTGAAGCAGGGGAGTGGCCTGGGGGACCACACAGAGGGCTGCTTCCCTCTCATGGGGTCACAAGCTCTCTGTGACAGTGCCCAGGGAGGATATCCCTCCTAATGAAATCACCAGCCAGTCTCTGCTGGCTGCCCTTTGTGTTTGTGGAGTTTGAATTAGGCCATCACTCTGAAACACCCACCTTTCTTTGGCAGTGGCAGATGAGGAGATGCAAGTACAATCAAAGGAGGAAATTAATCTAATCTGATTAATCTAATCTTGGTTTTAAAGGAATGCACCAAGGGGGCAATAGGGACTTGCCTTTTATCATGTGCTGGATTCTGGGCTCTGGCTACAGGAGCATTTCCCTGCCAACCCTGGACCGAGGGTGTCAGCAGGTCTAGGATGCAGACTGAGAAGAGCAGCCAGGCTGCAGGCTGTACAGGCACCACCTTGCAGAGACCACATTTTCAGTATGTTCAGGCCAAGAACAAGTGGTAAAAATCCTACTGCAAAATGGATGACATTTTAGATAGGTTCTGTGGTGATCAGATTCAGGATGAAAACAATGAGGGACCAGAGAAATGCAAAATGCTCTGCACGTTTGACACAATCTCTCATTTACTACCCCAGTATATGGAGAGGAGTAGGAGGACAACTGAGCAAAGTGGCCTCTCTGTCATCTGCCGTGGAGAGGGAACAATAACCATTCTAGTTCCTCCCCTAGTTCCTCTGAACTGTTAAGTCAGCCTAATACCTATTTCTTCATGTTCATCCCAAATAATTACTTTGTATTCAAACCAGTTGAATGAAAGTGAAGAATATGTTGGACAGTTTCTTCTAGAAGGTATGGAAAACATTGTGTTTATATAAGCAGTCATTCTTCATTGTGCATTAAATACCTGCCTGGGTATCAGGGAAAAGTCATTTGCAGAATTGATGTATGTGTATTGTCTGTTGTTTAGAATGCCTATTTTGTGAAAATTAGGCTGTTCCAAATAATAGGGTATAATGAAGAGGAAGCACATTGGTGCTACGAAAAGCCTGAATGTGCTGTGGAAGAAAAGTTAGAATTTCATTGCTCCCATTGCAAGAGCAAGATAATCTGAAAAGGAAAGGGACTACACTGACAAATCACTTTTATTTTTTTTCTCACAATAGCTCACGGACAAAAGACAGACTGGTTTTTTGGTGCATTGTGTCTGATCATTCTCTCTGACTCAGCCACCCTCCCCCAACCTTTATTTTACACAAATGTGGAATTGGTTGTACATGTATACATCCCACCATCTTCCTAAATGTGGCCTCAAGGTTTACCTGAAGCACCTGTATTTTCCCTGTGAAATTCAAAGGTCCCAAACAGTTCTGTGTGTACAGGAGGAGAGGTGGGACCATGTTGGTGGTGCTGCTCTTTGAGCCAGCAGCCATTGCCAGCGTCCCCTCATGGTTCAATCATTTGCCCTTAACTGGAAGGGCTAAGGAAGAAACCTGAGCAAGGTATACAGTGAAAATTGGATGTTTTAGAACATTGGGGCACTTAGCCCAACATAGAAATGCACAATGCCAGCCAGAAGCAAAATAATTCTGTCAGCCAGATAATATAAATTCCCATTCCCAAGGGATAGGATGACCCACAAATATGGAGGAGGCCAGAGGTAAGGTGAGGGCCCCTGTTTCCTGAAATCTTACAAAAAAGGTCATCAGGTTTTCTTTACAGATCTGTGAAGTTAACCATCTGCTGTGATACAATATAGCCTCAGTGTCACTGTGATGTTTTAGGCTAGAAAAGAATATGATTGAAGCTTTCACAGTTTCTCAAAGGTAGGAAGGAATAAATCCCAAAATACAGAGGACACTGTAATGACTGAGATAAAGGGAATGGAAGTCCAGAATTGTTTCTCCATAACACCAATGGTTCACAGGAGTAAAAAGGTGGCAGAGCCTGGTTTCAGCCACAAAAAAGGCAGTGAGGAAAAAAACTGACAGTGCAAGGAAGGATTGGTAAGAAACAGCCTGAACAAAATGTCTCAACATTTTGTTGAGATCCAACCTTCCATAAAAATATGCTTTGAAATTGTAAGTCAAACACTGAATTCCAATTAGATACAAAAAAACCCTCTGAAATAAGCTTTTGAGATGAAACTCATTAGTAAAGTGAGAAGGAAATAGTTTTTTCCATGGAAAGTCAAATGTACTTTTTATTCCATAGAGATGTATGCACTCAGGCCACTGCTATATATGAACTCCGTCAGAAACACACTTTTCTCCATCATAATCCTCATCTCCTCATCCTGCATTCTCAATCATTTGCAAATTGAGTCAATGAAGCCTTAGATCATTAATTTTAAATACACTATCAATTTTCTTTCTTTTTTTTTTAAATTTCTTTTTCTTTTCCTTAACTTATGTAATGGTCTGCGGGAAGTCTTCGGTCCTTAGCCCTAAATAGACCTTTTTTAAATGCACCAATATCAGGGCTCAGATTATCATTATCTACGGCCTGAGAGCTGCTGAAGACATTTCTATACCTTTAGTTTTAATCTCCAACCTCTACTTCCCCAGGTGGGGTGTTGTGTGAAGGACAGGAATTAATTCCAGCCCTTTTCTTGGTTGAGAATGTAAGCCTATTTTGGTTTTTTTGGGAGACACAGGAGCAAGAGTTCAGGATCTATAAAAAAACAAATTCCTGCTTTTGTTTCTTTAGTTTCATGATTGGATTTTATTTTTGTTTTTATTATTTCCATATTGTTAGGTTTTATATTTCTCTTTTACTTTCAGATTTTTTAAAAAATTTAATTGAAGGCTCAAAAGAATAGAATGTTTATTGTCTGCTGTGGGCTTCTTAGGAAGATTTTGAAGATTTGGCCATGGCTAACTATGCCAGGGACTTCATGAGGTTGATCTGACTGTGCTGCCTGTGTTAAACCATACTTAACAGTACTTTTAGTAGTGCTGATAGAGGAATTGCTGAGTATTATGGGAAACTACACAATCCTTGATTAGGCAGGAGCTCTATTTATTACCTTAGGAGACTCCTCCAGTGGTTTCTAACTGCTCAGTTTCATGCATGTCTAACACCATGAGGAGCTTCTCTATGCAGCTCCTGAGCACAGTCAAACATAGATCCTATGGCTAAAGAGCTGCCCTGGAATGGAGTCTTCTGCTGGTGAAAGAAAAATGGTGCCACCAGATTTTACTCATTTTCTTACAAGCTATTTTAAAAGCACCCAAGTGTTTAATCTTAAAAATTGACCACAAAAATTGAAAAAATACTAAAACACCAAAGCTCCTCCAAAATAGATGAAATCCATATATTCCTTCTGAAATTTTACCCACATTCAATTTAGTAAAATAAATCTTATTCACAGAACAATGCCATAGGAATTAAAATCTATTATGTCTAGAAAGGTGGGGATAAAATGGTTAAATTGACTACACTACGTGGGAGTTGGGGGGGTCCCAAACTTCTGGAAGGTGCTGGACTTGGCATGCATAAGATTTCTAATATCTACATCTCTACATGGGGGCTTTAGCAAACCTGTGCAAATCAAAATGACTCCCTGTGAGCTAAACTATGCGTTAACCTCCACTGACTCTTCCATGGTTGTGAAAGAGGGCTGGCTCAGACCTTGCACACACATTTCCTGAAACTATCAGCAAAACTTCTGGATGATCAAGAATGTGTAGTTGTTTCTAAATGAATTTATGTTAGCAAAAAGAACATTTGGAATGGATATACCATTTGATTTAGGAACTTTCAAAGTTCCTAAATCAGAAATGCATTGTTTTCAGAACTGCTAGTGTCCTTCTACCTGGTATGGGAGAGAGTTCTACTTGCAATATGGAAATACAGCTTGTATAATTCCAGACTTGCATTAGGAACTGCAGCATGTTGTCTCAGTCAAAAATTGTTAAAAGTATTCTGAATAAAAATAGTCCATCAATACTTTGAAATAAGCGGTACTTTAAAAAAAAGCCCAAATCACTTCATTTATGCATATTTCTCTTCTTCCTGTTTACAGTTTAAACTCCTAACTTTTATGGTAGAGTTTTTGCATTTTTATTAATATTAATTCATATTGCAGTTTCCAGTTGCTTGGTAACTGGTGACAGGCTTATGCTTGTCATATTCATGAAGAATGTAGGAGAATATATAATACAAGCATGAGTTAATTGTACTGCAGTCTACTCAAGACATGCTATCCAGAGCAATTCTTCAAACTGCTCCACAGTTTATTTCTCTGTTGTCTTGATCATACCTCCTTTTCTGACTCCTACTTGCATGCTCCTGCTCCTCTTATCTTTCTCCTTTTCTCCCCACTTCTTTGTTTACCAGGAATAAAACTCCTGCAATGGCAGATTGCACTCAGGTCCTGTGTGTGTAGTGTGTAATTCTTAACTCTGACTTTGACTGCAGTGTGACAAAAGCTTCACTTGCCCAGTGGCTGCCAACAAGCACCTTTGGCTTTTTCAGATACATTGGCTATGCAGTGCAAATGAGTCATTCTCTGCAGTACAGTGGCATTCAAAAGCCTGAGACAACACAAAATTGATCCAATGACAATCTAATAACAGATTAATCTTCATAAGACATGCTGTATAACTTGTCTGGATAGGAGATCAGCTGGGTAAGCAAATTGGTGGTCGGGAGGGAAGCATTTGGGATGATTTTACTCTTGCACTCAAATTCCTTTTATAAGCAAAAAAGAGAGCATAACTATATGAGAAAACATGAATTTGTTGCTGCTTTAATGAAAAGTTTTTAGAGTCTAATAATAATAACAACCACATTATTAGTCTACTTTCAATATTAGATATTCATATTCCATATACATAATTCAAATTAATACTGGAAATCCTTAATAATAAAGTTAAAATGTGATAAAATAAAATCTCCTTCCTAGTATATACAGGAAGCACCCTTGCAGTGCTTCTCCAGTTGAGACTCCAATGAGTTTCAGTGTGTGTACCTGTGGGTGGGTTATGAAGAGCTGCCAGTACCCTGCAGCATTCACCAGGGAAGAGAAAGGTGTCCTGTCTCCCTCCTCTTTGCCAGGACAAACACACTGGTAAGTTTTCATACATGGTTCTCTGGATTCCACTTGGGTTTATTTTGTTTGCTTTTTGTAGCAGTTTGTTTCTGTGCTCTGTTCACTGCTTTCCATTAACTTCGTTTTTCTATTCTTTTTCTTACTGCTAGAGCTGTTTTTACCAGAGCAGTGCAAGGTTACACTCCTGCAGGGAGTTTATCAGAATGATTTGTTTTATAATCTGTGACCTCCAGTATGATCCTGCCCACGACATCTTCCCCATCAATTTCATTCCAGGCAGTTCAGAGACACTTTGGTCCACACAATACAGGTATTCCTTATCTATAAACTATAAGTCAACCAAAATAAGATTAGACAACAAGTACCAGACACTGGGCTTTTGTCACAATTAAACAGCTAAATTCAGGCCTGTCCAAGTCAAAGCCTCAGGTTGTGCAACTTCAGGCCAACATAGAGCCTGGAAGTCATAGTGGCAAAAATCTCATTTACTGCCCTATGTTATCTGGATTCTTGTTCAGTCTGAGCATAGAACCTTGACTTTGTTAGAAATGACATCATAAGGCTTAGGCAGATCCAACTGTGGCTTTCAGGCAGGCCACAATAAATAGGCTGACTGGTTTTTATTGATGTTTGAGGGACTTTTCAATTGTGCATGATATAGTGTGCAGGATAATTAGTTGTCAGATGGATAAGAATGGCATGCTCTGGAATCCTGTGCAATCTCTTCTACTCACACAGCAGACATGACAGGCATTCTCTTTAACTAGAGAAACACAGTTAGTTTTTTTGTATTTCAGCCATTCTTCTCACAGCAGCAGCAAGTTTTAATAGAGTATGGGCTCAGAATGTTCCAGTGACTAGGGTTGAGTGAAGAAAGGAATCTTGAAATGTCCTGGTTCTCATATCTTTGTTGATTCCTCAGCATTGTTGGGAATCACAGAATCAATTAGGGGTCCATTTCTCTCCTGGCAGCAGGGGTCATTCAGGTCCATGAGAAGGTTGGTATGAAGTTATTTTCTAGGAGTGATCTTCAGTATAAGGTGGCTTCTGCACCAGGCTGACATTTGCCTGATTCGTGTATGGATATTTTTCCTCTTTCAGACACAGGCTGACAGTTCACATCCTCTTGGGTCTGTTCAAGTCAGTTTGAAATTCGAGGGTAAATTTGTGTGTGTATAGTGGATTGCATCATTCCATAGGCTACTGTTGAATTTCTTGCAAAGATGGTTATTTGTGTGTACAAGCTAAATGGCAGCTATTGAAACAGGCCCAGCCTCTTGAGTACATAATCTCATTAATTCTTTGTGTTGGTTGTATTTTAGGTAATCACTTCTGGGATTGATCCAAAATACATGGAGTCAATGGACATCAAATCTTAAATCCTCAAAGTCTTTTCCTCTGCCTGTAGAGGTCAGTTTCTGTGTACAGTTTCACTTAGGGGAGTGGTACAAGGAGTTCATATGAAGGAAGAGCAATACACCCCGAGCAAGCTCTTGTGAACACTGCTGTCTGCAGCTGACTCCTATTTCCCTCTCTGCAATCCCAATTGCTGCTGTTGAAGCAGATATCATTTTCTTCAGGTAAAGGGATGCTTACTCTTCTGGGTCCATTTCCCTGAGAAGTTGTTTGGGTGTTTTGTGTGTTTACTGAGAGTAAACAAGTTGGGAGCAGACAGACCATAAGATGTTTTATGTTTCTGCTAGCAGTGCAACCCTTGTTGGGTTTCAGACTGGAATCTCCCGTGGAGCCCCAGAGAGAAAAACTAACCCTGGGAGCTCAGGCATGGCAAAAGAATCAAGCAAAAAAATCAAACCGCAAAGCATCAGATTTGTGGGGAAAAAACCTTCCCAGAAACCTTCCTTATATTAAAGTCAACACAGCTTCATATTGCTTATTTCTCAAATAAAAAATAATTCCTTTGAAGACAAAAATTTGTAAGTATAAATTAGTTCCAAATTGGTTTTTGCTGCTTTGTGCAAAAGTGCTTCAAGTATATACATTTGTATAAAATCTGAATGTTTCATATCATACTATTTTTCTCATTATAGAAGTACATTTTGTCTCTGTTTCCAATTTATGGAAAGAAGGAGTAGCTCTGATGGCCACCAGCAGAGAAGAGGCTTTTGTTATTCATTTGCACTGAGCCACAGAGTACTGCAGTGGATGCTTCAAAATCTTCTGAGTTAGTGCTGAAAGAGATGGGATCATTCAAGCAATTAAATATTTCTTTAGGTATTTTGCTGAATCAGAGTGTAGTTTGAATGAGAAAATGTTATATAAAGATTGATCTTCAGAACGCTTTGCTGCAAAATATGTGGGCAATATAAAGCACTGCTGTATCAAATACAGGTAACCAGTGACCTGGGCTGAGTCAGGAAACAAAACTGAATTTGAGGGCAGTGGCAACAGCCCAGGCCGTAGGCACTGCTGGGCAGAGCAGTTCCCTAGTCCCCTACCATGGTATAGTTTATAATGCCACATGCATACAGGATGCCTTAGAGCCCCATAGGGCTAAGCCAGGCAGGAGTAAAAGGTCCTGGAACAGGGCTGGACTCAGATGTTAAGCCCTGGGGCCAGCCTGTGCTATCCTATTTTCCTATTGCTGTGCTCCTCTCCTGGTATTATGCACCTAATCAGAATTTTTCCATCTATGAAGGTCAAATGCAGAGTGTATTGCATTAAAGTACTCAAATATCAATATGCTTTGTATACAAAAGCCTTCAGTAATTTATCAGAGAGCAGCCCTGCAGAACAGACAGCAGCTCCCCATTCAGGTGAGAGCAGGTCCCTGTTCAACCTACTTCAGCCCAAGGACTCGAGGGTGCTGCTGCTGGCACCGCTGTCAGGCAGGATTTCTGATGCAGGGGTAGCAGGTAATACACAGGGAAAGGCCTGGCTGAAGTAATCATGAGTAAAAATTGTAAAATTGGGTGTAGACAGATGCTATGAAACACAATGAGAGCAGGTAGTATCAGAGTCCTCTAATAACAGCTTCCATTGGAATGTTTTCCATGTGGGATGAGCTTACACGCAGCATTTTGATAACAATTTTCCAAGGTCATTTCTCACACATAGAAATGCAACCTTTTTCAATTTTGCTAGGAGTTAGGGAGATAATTTCTGCAAAACATGGCCATTTTTCAACTCACCCCGCATATCCAATGTCCTTCCCCTAATGTTGTTTGTTGTCATTCACAGATGCTGTTGAAATATTTTCATTTCATATTTTGAAGTTGGGGGTGTCTTAAAAATATCCTCATCTATTTTGTCAGTCAGCAGGAGGAATGAGGCCCTGGGGTCTTGGAGTGTAATTATGGGTGAGATTAGCCCAGAAAATGAAAAACCTGCACATGCCTTTTGTAAACACTGCTTTTCTGTGGCAATCATAATTTCAGTAATGAACCTCCTGTCATCTAACTGGAATTCGGTTTGCTGCATGGTGCATTTCATCTCTTCATTTTCAAGGAGATTTTAAAATGCTGATTTGTTTGTGTCTCTGAGACCGAGTCGAGCGTTTTTCATTCAGTTTTGCTCAACAGCAGCTGTTTAGGACCAAAATAAACAGACTTTAACTTAATTTAATAAATAACTGACAGTAAATTATATCTGAAAGAAATGACTCTGAACAATCTAAATAATAGTAAAATTCATCAGGTTCTGAAGTACTAACTACAGGCTCAGCATAGAATTGGAGTGAACTTGTCCAGAAGAGTTAGACACAGTCAGAAATTAGTGAAAGTGAGTGAATAAGGACCAAGTCCAAATCTTTTGAATAAGTCAACAGCAGTTTTTCCTTGATATGCTTCAAGGCCAGAATTCTTGATTTTCTTCTGGCCCTCCTAAAATCTGAACCAGAAACCTTTTGAAGTCAGTGACTCAGAAACTGGTGGCAGAGGTCCTGTTCAAAAATTAAACACAAACTCTTGCCATTTAATTTGGAGTAAAATATCCAGAAGTAGATGGACAATGAGGATGTAAGATCATGACCACAGCCTTTATCTTTTAGCAGTTCTTCTACTCTGTTTAATTCACAGCCCTGAAGTGTTGGTAAGGTTAGCTGTTCTGGCTCCTGGGTTACTGTGCACATAAATGCTTGAAGAAATTTAAGCTTTTAAAGTCATTTACTGCCAACAGTTCAGCACACGGTCATGACAAATCTTCAGGACAAGATGGTTTTTCAGATTCTGCACTTTGAACTTAGGTGCTTAAAGTGGAGCTAAAAGAACGCAAGTTTTATAATTGATGCTTTCTTTTCTTACTAATAGTGTTAATAATATATTCCTCAGTTATTTCATATTTTATTATGCCCGAAGAAATGCTAATGTAATGCCATTCAAAGAATTACAGGATGTGTTTATGTAGAACAATGCATTGCAGTTTTGAACATACTGAGATTCATATTGTAAATACAAATGCTTCTGTCATTGTATCAAACCCATTAAATTTTAAACCTACTGCAATAAAAATAATCAAAAATTTTAATGAGTCATAACATTCATAGTTGCTACAAATGTTAATGAAAGAAATGGAATGAAGAAACTGCATGAGTGATAAAATTAATAACTTTTACTGGATGCAATTTGTGCATTCATTATAAACTCAGCCTTTTATGGATCCACCAGTTCTGTCTGCTCTATTCTGAAAAACTTTTCTAAATGTTGGCAATATTGCAGTACTGCTGCTCCAAACACTGCTACTGCCATTGTGGGGCCTTCTCTGTGGACATAAATTAGTTTGGCTCAGATCTGAAGCTGTTAGCAACTGATTAACAAAATTAGAAAACTAAGGGCTTACGCTATTGGAACTGAGACTTCCCAGGGGACAAAAGTTGCCCAGAGGTTTGGGCTGTGTTTGCAGATTGGTATGTCTTTGAATATTGTCTTGTGCTAGGATTCTGAAACATGAACTGGTGAAGGCTGGAAGAAACATCTTGACAATTTAGCCAAAATTTGAATCAGATGATTGGAAAAAGCACTTTGAGAACACTGTTAGGCTCAAATTTTTCTTGCCATGGAGCTGAGAATGAAGGAGACAACTAAAGAGCCTTCTGAGTGAACTCACCAAAGGTATGTCTGCTGTTTTCTGGAACACTTCCAGAGAGACTTTAGACTCACTTTACAAGTTCTGAAGTTTTTAAGAGGAAAAATGTTCCCAAATCAAGAAAAAATGTCAGGGTCTCTGAATTGGAATGGAATTGATATAATCTGGTGAGAACAGAACTGACTAGACATTAAGTTAACAAAGTTAACTAAGGTGTTATTATATGAGCTAAAGTATATCTAGACAATTGCATATTAAGCTTATTAACAGCTTAAAAACTACCAATTACCCACAGCTCTCACAAAATTGCCCTTGAGGTATTACATTTGAAAGTCTGGTAGGTAAGTATTTAGCTACTCTAAATGAAAATAACCAAAAAGGGGAAGTGCTGTTTCCAGGAGTTTTGAATGCTTTTGAAACCTCCAGGGCTACTTCATGATTAAATATTGGGGAAAAATACTTGTAGAAAATTTCTCCATAAATCACTGTGGTATGAGAGCTGGCAAGGACTGCTGGCTCTCAGTCACTGAAGTTATTTCATGGATCCCCACCACAGTGCTGAGTTCACCCAGTTTCCCAAGGCGTTTCTTTAGGTTGCTGCTGTGTTTCTCTGGAAGTAAAGCATCTCAGCAGTGAGAGCTGGTGCATGCAGAAATGTCCAAGAGAATTCTTATCACTTCATGCAGCTTACCACTGTGCTGCCAATGCAGTTTGTAGCCATGCTAATCTCTATCAAAACACATCAGAAATGGCTTTTTTCCCCATGAAACCCCTTTATCCTTTCAGCAGGATCCTGACTTCAGAGTTCAGTTAGTGTAGCTGTGTGGGTCAGGACAGGGTGTGTACAAAATGAGAGCCTCATAGCCATGGCCTTGACCTCACCTCTGGTACCAGCATTTCCATATGCAAAGGGCTGCAGGGAGGGTCTGTAGGGACCAGGAACTTCTCTCTCTCTTCAACCTTTGCTGTCCCCAGTCTTCTAAAACATCAAATCTGAATTGTCTGTCTTCACTTTGAGCCCAAGAAACTCACCCTGGCCACAGTGCCAGCTGTCCTACCCATACTGACTGAATTTCAAATTGTACTTTCTCCTATTCTGTCTGGGGGAAAAACGACTTTCCAGTATCACCCTCCTGCTGACCATGTTGCTCTTCTGCAAATCACTCATTAAAATTCTTTCCTTTGACATTTTCAAAACATAAGAAACTTAAGAAGTCCTTTACATGCCAAGAATAGTGCCTGTCTTGATGTCCAGCACTGTCTCCCAGGTTTCCTGAACTCCTTGTCTGTCTGTATTTGCCTTTCTGCAGTGTTGAAAACAGTGAATTCTTGTGACACCTGCAAAACACAACACCACAAAAACAATAACAATTGTAAAATCTAGTAATTCACAACAATGTTATAAAATACTGGAAGAGCAATTACAATAAAATCATCTATTAAGGAATTTGAGGGGAAAAAAATGGAAGAGCTTAGCTGTTTGCCTTGATTCAGTAGCAAGTGGATAGTACAGAGTGGAGGACAAACAAAACTTGGGAATACTTATGGAAGGATGACTGTGTGATGCAGATTAAAGGCATGTTCTTTGCTGGGACAACTGTAACCACCCAGATTTTTCTGGAGGAAGGCAGGTTCTTAAAAATGTTGGGAGCCTTGTTAAGTAAACTCCCTCTTTCTATTTTGCTTTTTTGCTACAGCTTAATCACCATTTCTGACTATAAACCTCACACCTGAGCACCTTTCTAGGCAGACACTGCCATAAACCCCCCTGTGCACCCTGAGCATAATTGTGCCCAGTGGTTCCTTCACCATGGGGACAGAGATAAAATGGAGCTGCTTCATGTCAAGCTGTGCATTGAAGGCTGAGGACAGTCTGTAAAAATGAAATTGCAGATAGGAGAGAAAAAACCCCATATGGCTGAAAAGGCATGAATGAAATGCATCATCAGGGAGATCTGTGGTACCCCAGCAAAACTGAGACATCTGGCAGGGAAGGACATGGAATCTACAGAAAATCCGTACCTTTCTGGAGGGGCAGCCCTGACCATGGCATACCAGGGTATCTAAATAAATGCTAGGTATGACTCATGCAATGAACAATAGATTTGCTTCCTTTTTTCTAGGTCTCAGTTTTGGGTTTCAAGCAAATAGGAGGTTTTACAGAAAAAAACCCAGATCTTTTTGTGAAATTGCCTTAGAAGTAAGGTTTTCAATCCACCAATATCTGTACATTGTAGTCATCTTTGATGAATGCTGTTTTCATGTGCCAATCATTAAAAGGCAGTTTAAGAATTTTTAGCTTAACTTAATAATTATGATACTGAAAATAGCTTCCTATCTTAGTATGCCCAGCTAAAAAATGCTTGCTGTCACTTTTTAAATCCCTCTATATCCCCCTAGGTATTTTTTGACTTTTTTTTTTTAATACTATTTTACTATTGAATAATTATTTAAACCACTTCACTGAAGCTGCTGAATGTGATAAATGGTTTCCAGGGCAAATCATAGGACTATTAAATGCCTGGTTTAGCAATAGCTGTAATAATAGGAAGTTTAGCTTCATGCAGGTTGAGGCAGGGGCTTAGGCAGCTGATTGAATAGATTCCTCTTGGACCCTGACACAGAATACAAAGACAATTTATATTTTGGTTTATTTTATTCTGTGTGCACAGAAATGGCAGAAGAAGCAGAAAAAGGGCAAGAAGACATACAGAGCTGATGCACTGATGGCAACCTGGAAGTAGATAAAAGGCTGAGAGAAAGTGGCTAACTTTTTGTGATAAGATGTTGCTGAAGGAGACATAGAATTAGGCAGAAAGGATCTACCTTGCCATGTCCATAAAAAAAAAAGGGGTAGGTGCATAGTCAGTCATCTTGCTTTATGAGAATGAATAGAAATTCTTCCTAAACCACATAAGTGTGGCTGGTGCTTTCTAAAGGGAGTGAGGGAATGAATTCTGATGCCCTGAGAATATAAGAAAAAAAAAAAAAAGGGCAATGTCAATGTCCTCTAACTTTAGCCATGTGAAATTAGGGGGCATGAGTAACCTCTAGGAACTTCTAGAAAACTCTCTTCACTCTCAGTGAATAAAAGCTAGATGGTTAATTTAAATTGAGCCAAAATAAAGTGAACAGGGAGCTGATGTGAGGTGAAGATAGATCTCACATATGCTTCTTGCATGTCTGAAAGGATGATGTAAATCCGTAAGATCCTCTGAGTGGAGAAGTTTTATTCTCTCCAGCAAGGACTGATGGATTATTTTTCTGTGTAAAGAAACATCACTTCTAATGTTTGTTTTCTTTTCAAGTTTCACTGTTGTGTTTGCAAGGTAAATATCTATATGATGAAGTCTATCAGACTGGGCACTGCTTGCTCTGCATTGCCACACTTTGTTTGTTCCTGAGGGGAGGGAAAATTGATTATCATGGCACATCCTAAGGCTGCCTTCAACGTTTGTGAAAATGTGCTTAGGAAAATGAATTTTAAAGAGCTGGTGGCCATCAGGCTGCATACACTGCAACATGACAAAGTCTGGCGACAACTTGCCAGTGTCTGTTTGCTGTGTGTGATGCTGTGACAGCTGTGGTACATTCATCTGCAGAAAAGAGCCATGGGGGACTCACCAAGGCTGGCCAGAGACACCCTGGCTGCCCCTTTTCCTGCCATCAAAGACTTCCCTGGGTTGCATATTGGTGAAAGCAGGGTCTGGCTTTGGGGAATCTTCAAGTAAACATTTTTATTTGAATATATATTAAAATACTGATAAATGCTACATTAGAGAAGTCCAACCTAGAGTGGCTCTCCTGTTGAATGGCAGCCCTTGGGAGGAAAGAGTTATAAGCAAATAATTATAACTCGTAGGGCATTTCCAGTTTAAATGATGGAACCAATGAGAGGAAGGCAAACCTAATGGAAAATTAGAAAATGCATTTGTCCCTCAGGCAGAAGGAAGAGTAAAAGACTTCTCTTAACAAGCTAGAAGCACCTGAGATTTCTTTTCCCCTACATTTAAAAATAATTATTCCTTCCAAGCCTTTCAACATACGGCGAAAAAATGAAATTAGTAAATATTGCTTTTTCACATCAAATTTCAACCTTTCAGCCTACTTTTATAGGAAAAAATATTTGCTAGGATAAGCAGTTTTGGAAGACAGTTTTGTGATTTATATTTCCTTATTTTTATATAGCATTTCTGCTCTGCAGATATCAGACAGATAAAGTGAAGTTGTCACTCATTTCAGCAAATGTCATGTGACAATAGGATGATGAAGAAAAAATTCACAGGAGTACTATCACTGTAAAAAATTCCATAGTTTTAGCAGAGTCCTTGTCTTTGGACAGATGAGTCTTTGGACAATTCCAGAGGTGTTTACTCTGCCTGGTTATTAAATATTTTTTTCCATTAAATATGGGAACATTTTGTGTGAACCATATGGGCTGTACCCCATGCTCAAAGGCCACAAAAGGCAACTGCGGAAGTTAAGGAGGACTTAGACCCTCTTTGAACTAAGTAAAGACTTCAGGGCATGAATAACAGCAATTTCTTTCACTTGCCTCTAGGCAGGAAAAGTTAGCACATTTTACAGAACATCAGCAGTATTTTGAAATATAATAATTAGGGCCTCACTTCATTGAAGAACTTGGGAAAGTGCTTAGCTAAGCTTTAAACAGAAAAAAAAACCCCTGAGTGTTTAAGGGACACTGCATTTTTAATCTGAACCAAATTATTAAATGAGTACCTTCTTTGAGTGGCAGGATCAGTTTTCAAACCTGTGGCTTCAGATATACTGAATGAAGGATCAAACTGGGTGGGTGTTCAAAGGAAAACCTCAGATTATTGAAAACTTTTTCATAAACTACCTATTTTTTTTTTAGGTGAATAAAATTATTTAGCTTAAGAATTGTAGCTCTATAATTTTTCCTTACAGTCTTGCTGCACCAACTTAACAGCCCTGGAAGCTGGAAGTTGTCCCCTTGTGCTGTTTGTTGCTGGAGCCATCAATCTTTATCAGAGCTGGCAAACACACCACGCCTTTGTGCCACTGTCTGAAATAACATTCTGCACTCATTCAGTAACAGAATCGTGTAGGAAATTTTCTTGGGGACAAAATCAACAGCTTTTCCTCTTCACCCCATTATTAATATTGTTATATTCTGCCTATTAAGATGTTCTTTGAAGGCTATGGGAAAATGGAAATCTGATTTTTGCCTAAGGATTTATTAGATCCAGAAGCCATGTATTTCTGCACTTGCAGAGTGTTTCAGTCTTAAGGGTCTGCCCACTTGGCTGATTGTAGAGTCAGGAAACTGAAATATTTTTCCTACACCTTGTCATTGGGTTTATCTATAAGTGATCCAAAGACAGTAAACTTTTCCTATTCTTTGTAACTTTTGTGAAGTATATCAAATTTGCAAAGTAACTTGTCCTTAAAATGCCCTTCTGTTTTCATTTATGCTGTTGGATATGGAATAGTTATTAAGGCTGTTTGTCCTGGTGTGATGTGCTTTTTGCACAGGCACCAGAAGATTTATTATCCTCTCATGTAAGCAATAAAATAAAAGCAATAAAATGGGCAATTGGATAAAAAGCTGATATAAAATAGGACTTTTTTTCCCTTTTCACTGGTGTCATTCCCACTTGGTGCTTTATCCCACTCCACTCTGGTGCCCAAGTTCCTGCACACCTTTGCTTTAGGGAAACCCGTGGTCCTGACTACAGCTGAGGGTGAAAATACCCTCATTTTACCTTCAAGCAGATCCCAGGTCAGAAGGAAACTGCAGGGGATGCTGCCACAGGAACAGCTGTAGCAGGGACTGCTTGTGTGTCTGGTGTTTTAGTTAAAGTCAAAATTTTGGGGATGAATTGTCACAGCAAGAGCTAGTTAGACAACTCTTATTATAATTATAATTCCCTTACACTAATGAACACGAATATTTGGTGCTGAATCTAGTGGATTTTTGAAGACAAGTGTGCTGCTAGGAGTGGAGCTAATTCTTCATGGTAAGACTCCTGTGTTTTTATCACTCTTCAGCCCTCCTGGTGTCTCACCAAATCAAAGCTCCAAAAGTGTACATTTCTCTCTGCCTAGATATCTGCTTTCGTTCTGTCTTTCTTGAGGGATAACATGTTCATTTCTCTTAAAGGTGGGGAAAGATTGTCAAGATTTTCTTAAGAATACTTGAGCTCTTGAAGTAATGTTAAATGGCCTCAGAAGATTTATTTTGCCGGCACAAATGGTGTAGGTGTTCTTGCCATGTCTGAAACAGAAACCTGCACTGACAGTTTGATCATCTCATCCATCTGGTTTTCTGCTCACACTGCTGCACCAAATTCCCTCTGTGTCTCTGGCTCCTGAAACCTTGTCAGGTTTGTGAGGAGATATTTGTGTATCCAAGAGCTTTCTGGAGATTTTGAGACATGCCACTGGGATCCTGTGGGGATGTTACACTGAAAGGATGTCTCTTACCTGCTTTCAGACAACAGATGGTTTGTGTTTCTCAACTTAAATAAAGCTGCAATAGCAGGGTGAGCTTTTAAGTAGTAGGAATTGTGAACCCAGATAGCCCATCACTTTTATTACTTACTCCTCAAAACCCTAATTGAAAGCACTTTTGCTGAGGTGGTGCAGTGGGCTCCTGGACTTCACTAACTCCTAGGCATGGACCTCTTTGCTCTGGACAGATTTGCAGCCCACTGGGCAAAAGATCAAATGTTTTCTTCCTGTCCTACCAGCCTCACTTGCAGAGCAGGAGACACCACCACCACTTCTATGTTCCTGTGTGACACCGATTGTCCCTCCTGTAGGAGTGAGGGCTCTGAGTCTCAGCAAAGGTAGCTTCCTGTGTTTTTCCTGCCCCTTCCTGGCTTTCCCACCAGATTTTAGAGCCTCTTACTTCTGCCATGGACTAGCTGACACAGTGTGTGTGGGTCAGCGTGGCTGGCAAAAACTGCTGTCAGTCAAAGATGGGCTGTTTTGTTTGTAAATCACCGTGAGCTGATTGGAATGTGCTGTGACCGTGAAGTGGTTTTGGAGGGTTGTGCAGCACTGCTTGCAAGTTGCTTTGCCGTGTCCCCGATGGGATGTGTTTCCAGCTCCATACCTAGCTCTGAGACAGTCCAGCCATCCTCCAGCTATCTGTGCTCCCTGCTCTTACAAACACTGGAAAGAGTCAGGAATCTCCTTGCTCTGCTTTGCTGTAATGAAGCTTTGAGTTCCTGTGAGATGTGACTTTCATCTCAGCTGCAGTGCTGCTATCCAAGCCTCTTTTTTCCTCTCTTACAGAACTCAGTGCATTGCAGTACAGCTGTAGATATTGAATCCTAATCTAACAATCTCCTCTCAAACATGTGGAATATTCACACTCTATCCTTTCTCAGATTGTTGGAAAATAGGAGTCCAAGCGAGGGCGTTCATCTCCAAAGGCGTAGGTGGGTACAGGCAAAGAGAAAGTGGCTTGGGCACAACACTCCTGTCATGTGTTTGAAGTGGATTTCTTTTCTATGAGCAATTTATCCCATTATTTTACAACACTTCTGCTTCCTGTTCTACTGACTCAACACTTTGAGGCCGTGCCCATGAAATAAAATACTCTAATTTTTATGTGTATTTTCATTTGGCCATAAAAACTGCAATACAGATTTACAGACTTTTTCCTCCCCGGTCTCATTTGTGGTACTTTTTCCTGATGGTAGCCAGAAGCCTTACATAAGACAGTAAAATCCTACAGGGCTCAGCAACCAAGTAAAGTGCTGGTGCTTATTTCCAGCTGCTCAGAAACAACACAGAAATTGCTCATGGATGCATTTGCCCCAAATGCAGCAAAGCAGAATTGGAGCAGGGAGCTGCTGAGAGTGTTGGCAGCTTGCTGAGAAAGCTGCTTGAGGGACTGGCAAGAAAGGGGCACTGAGCAACCCAGTCTAGAAAGGGAGCTGGGAACTAAATGATCTTTAAAGCCCGTTCCCATCCCAACCATTCTGTGATTCTGGAGGAACTCCTGATTCTCACTTTAGTTGCAGCTGCTGCTCCTCTCCCTTGGTAGCATGGCTGGTGAACTACTCTACAGTTCTTTTCTTTATCTTAGCCCAACTCTGTCTTTGGGTATCCTTCTCCAAGGTGAAATTCTTGCTGGAATTTGCTGAGAGCTTTTTTTTCCCTGGATTTGAAAATGTTTGTTCTAAATTATAGCATACTGTACTGTATTACAAATTATGTTATTACAAGACACAATAATGCCATATTAATATATGGTATGTTGAAAAATTATATAGTATTATTTTATATTTATATTTATATTTATATTTATATTTATATTTATATTTAT